>CM077147.1:42762960-43362960 GCA_039583875.1 Platanthera guangdongensis
AGTAAGCTTTGTGAAAGTAGCCTGTTGTGTTGTTGGGCCTTGGGCATGAGCGATTGTAGGAATGGATTGAGGTTTACTCTCAGCTGAGCTCTTGGCCCATGGTTAACCCCGGAGGAACCCCTCCCCCTCCCTGAGTACCCCCTTCCGAGATGTGGGAGGATGATTGGCTGATTCTAGTACTCTACTAGATGCCGCGAAGGGGGAAGTGGATGTACCCAAACCTTGGGGAACCACTATAAATATTGTGTGTTTCCTGTGTGCTTGATTGATTGATGTGATTGCTGATTGAAAACTGTTGTGTAGAATTAGTTATAACTGTGAGATATAAACTGAAATATGCCTAAAAGTTTAAAAATATTAAGTCATCTATTCACCCCCCCCCCCCCCTCTAGGTGATTAGGTACAATTTCTTTCAAGTGGTATCAAGCGAGGTTTCTCAAAAAGGACTTAACTGTCTGAGTAGATCCTGTTGGTAGATTCAGTATAAGTAGATCGCAGAATCAAGAAAATCAAGAAACATGGGTTCAACAGAAAATCATAAGGAACTTGCATCCATGAAGTTACCCATTTGCAGAAAAGAAATTTTTGGCATCTGGAAGGAAAGGGTGAGACTATTTATGGAAGCCTCAGACCCTAGAATATATATCACAGTTAAAGAAGGGTCATATGTGCCTATGAAGGTTTCAGTCCTGGATGCAAATCAGAGAACACCTAAGGACTTCTCTGAAATGACAAAAGATGAGATAATTCTAGCCACAATGGACAAGAGGGCTCAGAATATCATTGTGAGTGGCATAGATGATGCTACCTTTCAGAATTTGATACACTGTAAGACATCTAAGGAGATGTGGGATACCTTGATAGTGTATATGGAGGGTTCAGAAGAGGTCAGGCAGGACAGAAAATCCTTGTTAAATCAGGAATATGAAAGTTTTTGGCAAGTTAGGACTGATAGCATAACAGAATACTATAAGAAGTTCTATAGGATTGTGAATGAGTTAATGTCCTATGGAAGAGATTTCAGTAATTATGAGCTGAATGATAAGTTCTTGAGGTCCCTAACAAAGGACTGGGACACCAAGATCTGTGCCATTAGGGAAATGGCTAAGTTAGCAGATATACCTCCTCCAACATTGTTTGGAAAACTGTTATCCTATGAAATGCAGTTGATGGTAAGAAAAGAAGAGGAGAAGACAACCAGAAGTGAGCACAAGGAAAGGACAGTGGCATTCAAGACAGAAGCCACCAGAAAATACAGAAGTAAGTCTCCATCTCCACCTCCAAAAGTGACAGAAACTGAGTCTGATGAAACAGCAAGTAGAAATTCTGAGAGCAGTGAAAGTGATGAGGACTTTGCAGCTTTCACAAGACACTTTCAGAAGTTCTTAAAGAAGAAACAGTGGAGGACAAAGCCATCCACTTCACAGGGTAAAGATGATTATTATCAGAACAAGAAGTCATCAAAGAAAGACAGAAGAAAGCCCAAGTCAAGCAAAGCAACTCTATCAAAAATTGTATGCTATTGTTGTAACAGACAAGGACATGTTATTCCAGACTGTCCAGAGAAAAGAAAAGAGTCTAATGATAAGAAGAAGACTCAATTCAAGGGCAAGAAGGAAAGGTCCTTTGTTGCCAAGAAGGATAAAAGCCTGTCAGACATATCTTCATCAGAAACTGAGTCAGAAGCTGAAGTATACATAAGACTGTTTGCTGAAGAAGATGAAGAAGAGTTCATCCAGATAATGAACTCTATATATGAGCAAGAGGACACTCAGTGCTAAGGACTGATGGCCTTAACTGAAGGTGACAAAATCCTGGAGCAGTCAGGACCTAGTAAGGTACAAAATTGTTCTTTGAATTCAATTTCTAGTACTAGTTCAGATTCAGTTACATCAGCATCAAGTGATGCCAGTGGATCTGAATTTGAAGGGGATGTTCATCAATTGATTGATGAATATAGAGTCCTGTTGCAAGCTTATAAGAAAAGCAAATCCTTGGCCAAGAGTCAGGCTAAGGAGATTGCAAGTCTCAAAATGGTTGCAACTGATTTTGATAATCTGATTGATCAAAAGTTAAATGAAATAGCCAGACTGAAGAACATAACTGTTATTCAGATGGGGACTATAACATTCAAGAATGATCAAATCAAGAGTCTGGAGATTAGTCTTCAGAAGGAGAGAGACATTGTTGCTAGGTTTTCTAAACCCAAGTCTGTTCTACCCTTAATTGATGAATTTGTTCATCATAAAGGTAAAACTGGATTAGGGTTTACTAAACCTGCTAGGACTGTTCAGTCCAAGTCTAAGGGCAAATCCCCAGCTCTCAACAAGCCAGCTGTAGATAAAACAGCTAGGAATGTACCTAAGCAAAGGTATAATAGGTTTGAGTGCTGGTGTTGTGGCAAGGTAGGCCACTTTGCCATAGACTGTTGGCATAATTCTAATGCCAAGTTGAGTAGCAAACTGCCTGTTGGTAGATCTACAGGTAGTTTTATTAAGAGGCAAACTAACCAGCATCAAGGACCCAAGAATTCTTTGGGTTCTAAGGTCAACTAATCTGTTTTGCAGGTGAGTCCAAGTGGCCATGCCCCAATATGGTACTTGGACAGTGGATGTTCCAGACACATGACTGGAACTAGGGGATTGCTAAAGGACTTCACACCAATCAAGGATGGTCCTAAAGTCACCTTTGGTGGTTCTGAAAAAGGAATCATCAAGGGATTTGGTAACATTTCTAGCACCCATATTACTATTACTCAAGTGGCTTATGTTGAAGGTTTGAAACATAACCTTATTAGTATAAGTCAATTGAGTGATCTAGGTTATGACATCTCATTTGTCAAAGATGGTTATCATATCAGGAGATCAAATGATCAAGAGATCATTTTGACAGGTTATAGAAAAAGAAATATCTATTGCCTAGACATTATATGTGAGACCAATGGTTCTCCAGTATGTCTTGTAGCTGATGAGAAAGTCTCTCATTGTGTCAAATGGCACAAGAGGCTAGCCCATCTTAACTACAAGATAATTGGCAAACTCTATAGCAAAGAGTTAGTGAGGAATGGTACTCAAGTTAAGTGTATTAAAGATGGAATATGCTCAGCTTGTCAAAAGGGCAAGCAGACTAGATCCACCTTTAATAGCATTGAAATCAAAGATACTGTGAGGTGTTTATACCTCTTGCATATGGATCTCTTTGGTCCTATGCCAGTTCACAGCCTAGGTAGGAAGGTCTATACCTTTGTAGTTGTAGATGACTACTCAAGGTTTTCTTGGGTGTTCTTCCTTAGATAGAAATCTTAAACACCTAGTATCTTCTATAGCTTTGTCAAACAAATTCAGAATGAGTTAAACAATACAGTGGTCAAAATAAGAAGTGACCATGGTACTGAATTTCAGTCTGATAGTATGACAAAACTATATGAAGAATTTGGGATATTTTAGGAGTTTTCTTCACCAAGAACACCTCAGCAAAATGACATTGCTGAGAGGAAAAATAGAACCTTGATTGAGGCTGGTAGAACTCTATTAAGTGATACATCTCTCCCAGAATATTTCTGGGCTGAGGCTGTGAATACTGCATGCCATGTAATTAATAGGGCTACCATTACTAAAAGCCAGAACAAGACCCCCTATGAGATTGTGAAAGGCAGAAAACCAAACCTATCCTATTTCAGGATCTTTGGTTGTAAGTGCTTTATACTTAACAATGGAAAGTCTTACTTGACTAAGTTTGCTGCCAAGTCCCAAGAGGGGATCTTTGTTGGGTACAACAACAATAGTAAGGCTTATAGAGTCTACAACTTGACTACTCAAGTTGTAGAAGAATCAGTACATGTAGTATTTGATGAAGCTAGACTTATTAACCATGAGTTGTCTAGAAGTATTTGCAGCTCCTCAGGTGTGACTAAGAAGATGGACAAGCTCACTATAGAAGAAGGATCTACTGCAAGTCAGCATGTAGATGATAGTGGCTGCTGTCCAGGGGGAGTACTACATGTACCTAATGCAGAAGAAGACCAAGGAGTGCAGCAAGTTGAAGAAACTGAAGAAGTTCAACCTGAAGCCAGGATGCCTCCAGCTAATAGGCATCTAAGAGATCATCCAGCAAATCAAATCATTGGTGATCTAAGACAAGGGTACAAACAAGGAGCAGAAATCTGAATGCAGTACTCTACTCCAGTTTTCTATCCCAAGTAGAGCCAAAGAAGTTTGAAGAAGCCATCCTAGACCCTCATTGGATTGAGGCAATGCAAGAAGAACTGAATCAGTTCAAGAGATACAAAGTCTGGGAGCTTGTTCATAAACCAAAAGACCACAACATAATTGGAACTAAGTGGATCTATAGGAACAAGATGGATGAACATGGAGTTATTGTGAAAAACAAAGCTAGACTGGTTGCTAAGAGATATAGGCAAGAAGAAGGTATTGACTTTGATCAAAGCTTTGATCCAGTAGCCAGACTGGAGGCCATAAGGATGTTCTTGGCCTATGCAACCTTTCAAGATTTTAAAGTATATCAAATGGATATAAAGTCAGCCTTTTTGAATGGCAATCTGAAAGAGGAAGTATATGTGGAACAACCATCAGGTTTTGTTGATTCAACTCAACCTAATTATGTCTATAGACTTAGGAAGGCATTGTATGGGTTAAAACAAGCCCCTAGGGCTTGGTATGAAACCCTGTCTAGTTTCCTCATTGAGAATAAGTTCACAAGGGGGGAAATAGACAAGACTCTATTCCTTAGGGAATCCAGAGGCAAGATCATACTAGTCCGAATATATGTAGATGACATCATATTTGGGTCTACTGAAAGTAGTCTTTGCAAAAATTTGCAAAACTAATGCAAGGATAACTGCAAGTAGACCAGATATCATGTATGCTACATGTGTCTGTACTAGGTACCAAGCATGCCCTAAAGAGTCTCATTTGACAGCAGTCAAAAGGATACTGAGATATCTAAAGGGCACTCCTTATCTAGGCCTCTGGTACCCTAGGAATGGAGACTTTGAACTAACAGGTTATTCAGATGCAGATTTTGCAGGCTGCAAAGAAGACAGAAAAAGTACAACTGGAACCTGTCAATTCCTAGGTGGAAGACTGATATCTTGGAGTAGCAAGAAGCAAACAACTGTGGCTATCTCCACAGCAGAATCAGAGTATGTGGCTGCAGGAAGTTGCTATGCTCAACTTCTATGGATACAACATCAGCTTGAGGATTATGGTATTCAAGTAAGTAGAACACCACTGTTTTGTGATTCTACTAGTGCTATATCTATTGCTAACAATCCTGTTTCACATAGTAGAACTAAACATATTGAGATAAAATATCATTTTCTAAGGGAACATGTAGAAAAAGAAGATATATCATTAGAGTATGTAAATACAGATAATCAACTAGCTGACATGTATACTAAGCCCCTAGAAGAAACCAAATTCAATAGGTTCAAAATTGAATTAGGTATGATAAACTTAGAATAAGTTTACAGAAATGGCTAAGTAAAAAGGTGTCGACACACAGAGTTATCTGTGTCAACACAGAAAAGTGGTGTCGACACTTCAAGAAAAAGGTGTCGACACATCTAGGAAGTTGGTGTCGACACTTCAAAAAATTAGTGTCAACACATACACACATACAGGGTCAGTGTTGACACAACCAAGGTGGTGTCGACACTTAGAATTTACTCAGAATTATCTAAGTAAAGTCTCGACTAAGTGTCGAGTTAAGTGGTGTCGACACATAAACAAGTGTCGACACATATAATATGTCGACTAAACTTGTGTCAACACAGTGTGTCGAGACATTATAAGTCTGTGTCGACACTTTTCAACAGTGTCGACACAATTTAAGTTCGTTAACCCGCCCTTTCATCTTCAATCCTAGAAAGGTATAAATAGGATTTCTTCATTGTCTGTCGACACGCTCACCAAAGTTTCGAGACCAAACTTGTGTGTGGACACCTCTCTTCTCTCAGTTAAAATTCTTCAAACCCTAATGGCGCCAAAGCTCGAGGAGAACGTAAATGAAGGCTATGAACTGGTGCGGCATGCGTTTGATGACGTAGATTCAGAAATCAAGGATGTGGTAACCATAGTTGCAGACTCGGTGTTAGATTTTCTTGTTTCAGAGCCCACAAAGATTTGGAAGAAAGAAGTTTTAGAATTTCTAAATGGAGCTACCCTAGACGAGACTGGACTCAAAATAAAGTCAAGGGTACATGGAGAAAAGGTGAAGGTCTCACCAAAAAGCTTAAGAAAGGTCCTAAACCTACCAAGGACAAAAGAAGAGGATGAAGTTACTGCTTCTAAAACCAGAGAAGCTTTAACATGGTGTGGACTGGATTCAAAGATGAAAATTGGATCAGTCTTCAATAGAAAGGGGATGAACAACCAGGGAAAATTTCTCTCAGAAATTGTTGGGAAGGTGATCTTGAGTAAGCCTGGAGGGCATGACAGGGTATCAGCCCATATGTTCAATCTTATGACAAGGATTATCTTCACCCTACAAACTGATTAGTCTGTTGTTGTCTTTGATAAGATTAAAGAGAGTATGAAGAAGCCCAATTTGGGTAGGATATTAAGTCTTTACTTGGCTGGTAGTCTACCAGAAGTTATGAGTCAAGCTGCAGGCTCAAAAATCAATCATATGAGGAAAATGGACATGAGACTCTTCTCAAGATGGGATAGGGTCTTGACCAAGGATTTGCCTACTCCTGAGAAAATAACTCCACAAAAGAAGAAGAAGAACATAGCCCCTGTGACACAGGATTCATCTAGCAGCTCTGAGGAGCATGTTGTCTTCACTCCTGACGAAGAAGACACTGGAGATGCTGGGAAGTCTCCAGCTCAACAAGATGCTGCAGAGAGGCAGGGGGAGCTACCACCAGCTAGCCCCATACACCAGGATCAAATCCAGGGGGAGCCTCTAGTAGTGGAAGAACCAACTCCACTAGAAAGTGAGCAAGCTACAAACACCATACTTGAGGTACTCACTGAAATCAATAACTTAGTTTTTCCTATAGAGGATACTGTTTTGTCTGATTCTTTAAATAATGTTAATCAGCAACCTCAGATTGATAGTCAACTCCCAGATGTTGTCATGGAGGACACATCTGTTGCAGTTCAAGTAGTATCTGATCCAGTAATAGATGAGCCAAGAGTTTCACCAGCCCATTCTCCACAAGAATATACAATGGAAGATCTTTTCCTCAATCTGGATCAAACAGACTTTGAAAAGGAAAGTGCTGCTGCTGAGGGGGAGAATGCTCCTGTTGAGGGGGAGCAAGGAGTTAATGTTGAGGAAACTACAAGGAAGGAACCAGAAGTGCAGAAGGAGTTACCTCCAAGCCCTAAGGATAGGGTAGAAATAGCAAGCACATCAGCTTCTGAAGATGAGGAGATGGCACAAGCAAAGAAAAGAAAATTCCAAGTATTTAAAAGAAGGAGCCAGACTTATAAGAAGACATTGCAAATCATAGCACCACACCCAGCACTACAGCCAGCACCATAAGTAGATTACAGTTCTCTGATGGTTGCTATGCAAATTAAGCTTGATGAGCAAAGGAAAGCTCTGGAAAAATATGTGGATGAAGGGCAAAAATCTCTACAGTTTGATCTGGCCCAGGACATTAAGTCCATAATATTTGAGATGAATCTCAATAAAAAGGAAATGACTGACTGCTTCCACAGGGGAGGGAATGCAGTGGTATACTTAGCTACCCATCAAGAGAAAATATAAGCTCAAGTGGATGACATTGTACTGAAGCAAGGGTATGTTCTTGAGAACCAGATCAGAATGAATGACAACTTAACAGCTTCACACAGTGTTATTATCACAGAGATGAAGAATATAGCTGCTGGACTGACTACTTCTAATACTACTGCTAAGGCAGAGTTTGATAAAGCATTGCAAAAGAGTTTAACTGATGTTACTTCTGCAATTCAAGACTCTCAGAAGTTGATAATTGAAAAACTCCAAAGGTTAAAACCTTTCTACAAGGATGGAGTCAATTATCTCAATGCCCAAATATGATTTTAAAAGGATGATCTAAGAGATCACATGGAAAGAGAAGTCATAAAGGGGGAGAGGGTGTTAGTCAAAGCCAGATCTGATTATGCCAAGTGGATTTCTAATTCTATCAGAGCAACTCTTGGTTATCCTCCTTTATGTGATGATGATAATGTTGCTGAGACTGGGATAAATCCTGCCTATCTTGGAGGTGAGCAACCTGATGTAGCTCAAGTAATCTATCCTCCACCAGATTTTGATATGATTCATGTAGATATACAATCAATGTATAGCCCTCCTGAGGGAATTGATAAGGATATCATAGAGAAGGTGGTTCAGCCAGTATCTGAGGCTTTACATGATGCTATACTGAAAGAACAAGCTGAACAAGAAGCTAGATTGTCTAAGAAGAGGTTCAGAGAGCAAGCTGAACAAATGCCTGGTTTTGAGCAGTGGTGCCCCACTTCAAGAAATATTCTTTTGACTGCTTGGAAGGCTGCCAAAGATAACATTCAAGACAGAAACAAGTGATATTCTGAACTAGAATGGAGAAAGCATGAAAATAGGCAAGAAGCCATAGTGCAATATAGAAGGAAGGCAAAGATGGGAAAGCTACCTCCTACTGCCCAGGATCCTAGCAAGTACTTTCTCAAGCCTTATCATTACTTTGAGAGGCAGAAGATTAAAGCTGAAGAGCTAAAGAAGAAGGAGTTGAAAGGGAAAAAGCCTGCTAATACTGAAGATGCTGAAGCCCCTGTACAAGCCAAGATACAGTCTGGAAAGGGAATTGTAATTAAGGAGGCTGAGCAGAAATAGGGTAGATTTCATCTTGAGTTTACAGTTGTAATATTTTGATTTTTAAAACACTTTGTAAACTTTTGGAAAATGAATATGACAAAGCTGTTAGAACAATATGCTGTGTGATAAATCTATTTCATAATTGTTCTGAGATGATATCTATGTATACATGTTTGTTTAATACATGTTTATGTTTGCCCTGTTATATAATCATGCTTTACATCATGCTATGATTTTATTCTGTATGGTGTATATCATTGACTAAAGGTTATGACTTCTCCAAATAGGGGGAGATTGTTGGGTACATTGGTTTAAATGTACCTGATTTGAAGAAGCCTCACCCTACTCAATGATATACATCAAAATGTATTTGATGTATTTTTGAGTTGCCTTGTGCAGGTTAAGTATTTGCAGGGAAAGCAGAAAAGATTCTAAGTCCATGTGTCGACACCCAGAAGAAATGTGTCGACACTTAAGAAGACTTGTGTCGACACCCAGGCAAGCAGTGTCGACACTTGGAGTACTTGTGTCGACACCAGGGATGCAGAGTCGACACCAGATAGAAAGTGTCGACACAAGGAGCTGTGCCGACACTCAATGAAGAAAAGTCCAGTGAAGCTGTGTCGACACTTAGCAGTTGTGTTGACACCCAGAGGAACTGTGTCTACATCAGAAAGTGTCGACACTTGGAGGTTGTGTCGACACTCAGCAAAAGTCAGCAGAGTCTAAGTATAAGTGTCGACATAATGAGGAATGTGTCGACACTCAGTAGAAGACTCAGCACTTGAAGAAAGTGTCGACACTAGAAGGATTGTGTCGACACTCAGCAGAAGACTTAATACATGAAGAAAGTGTCGACACAAGGAGCTGTGTCGACACTTAGCTAAGTTCAACAAAATTCTAAGTACAAGTGTCGACACAAAGGAGATGTGTCGACACTCAGCAAAAGTCTCAACATTAGAAGATGTGTCGACACAAGGAGCTGTGTCAGAAAGTATCAACACAGAAGGCATGTGTCGACACCAAGAAGAAGTGTCGACACTGAACAAGTTCAACACATGAAGATAGGTGACTTGTAGCGCTTTTGCGGAATTTACGAATGTACCTGCACAATAAAAATAAAAAACACAGCACACAGAATACACAGGCAATTTATAGTGGTTCCCCGACTTGGGTACATCCACTTTCCCCCTTCGACCTATCTCCCAACAAGGGACGACTCGGTCTCTTCTCCAACAGGATTGAAATCCAATCCCTGCACTAACGGAAGGAACCCTTCCACACGTGAGAGTCAACACTCCCACAAAACGGGTTGCACCCAACCCTTACACATGAAACAAAAGTTCCTTTACAACAAAAGTAAATATAGAATGTACACGAGATACAAACTTCGTTTGGAGACTACGGTGTTCCTCTTCGTTCGACGACGTGTTCGTGAAGTCAATGAAGAGTCTACAACCTTAGTCTCTCTTATAGAGGATCTCCCCGGAACCGGCGGCGGCAACACGAGCGGCGGCTAGCTTCGGGATCGGCGGCAACGAAGGTGCACGGCAGCAATACTCTGAGATCCAAACTTCGTTGCAAAGCAAACTAGGTCTACCAACGGTCACTCTAGGATCGGTCGTCTCAATCGATTCGGACGGGGGAGTTTTTCCCGGTCAACAAATCGAGAGACAAGGGATCTCTGGATAGACACGTGAGACTCAAGCTTTGCTAAGCTTCTGTCGCCGGAGATCGGGAAGAAAAGCGATCTGCAGGGGCGATGGACTAGCGCGAGCGGCGACGGAGGCGGCGGAGAGATTTCGCGATTTTAGGGTTTGCGCTCGGCTTCTTTTTGTCTGACCGTCCGTTCAAAAAAATACCCGTATATAAATACTGTAGTTAACTCCAATATGACCGTTTATGGGACCCACAATAGAAATCCCTAAATCCCGGTCCAGAAATTTAACAGCGGCAGAATCCGGTTCAGGAAGTTCCAGAAAAATGTCAAGTCAAAATCGGTGAGAATCGAAAGTGATTCTCGCCGAGTCGTCGAGAATCAAAGGTGATTCTCGACGATTCGGCGAGAATCAAAGATGATTCTCGTCGAATTTGCCTTGGTTGCACGCACTGCTTTAGGCTAGGTCGAGACGGCGAGAATCAACCAGTGATTCTCGTCGATTCGACGAGAATCACTAGTGATTCTCGCCGAATCGGCGAGAATCACTAAGTGATTCTCGTCGATTCTTACTTAGAAGCAGAGGTGCTTGCTTAGAAGTGGCTGGAACTTGTTCGGCGAGAATCAACCACTGATTCTCGACGAATCGGCGAGAATCCCTTGTGATTCTCGCCGAATCGGCGAGAATCACTTGGTGATTCTCGTCGATTTACACTTAGACGAATTTTCGTCTTTCCACCCATGAGCTGCTCCTTGACCCATCCGTGCTCCTTGTCTTCACTTGCATAAATACGGCCCTATACTTGAAAGTAAGTGCACTCCAATAGAGAGAGTACACGTAGGCCAACACACCGATCTGCTCAACGAGGGATTACGTCGTGCAGACCCGTGTATATTGACCTACTGCACCCTGACATTGGTGTGCACTTAGCATGGAAGAACTGCAAGCACAACTTAAAAGAGTTTATCAAATACATTGTCTATTGACCTTAGCTTGTCCAGGGGCTTCTTCAAATCAGGTACATTGTGGATACAATACCCAACAATCTCCCCCTATTTGAAGAAGCCTAAACCCTACAAGCTAAGGTGAATAGAGCAAATGGGAATGAAAACCATAAACTTAACATTGAGTTGAGTCATCCCTTACCAATACCAATTAGCAGGCTTGGTAATCTCCCCCTTTTCGGCTTCTGCAAATCGGGGCGGTAGCATGTGACCCCTTGCTCCCCCTCAGTTCTTGCGTCCGTGCTCACACTTGATTTCCTTGCTCCCCCTCAGATCGTGCATGAGCCTGGAGCTTCTGTAGTCTTCATTCCTCATAATTGAGCATCCCCAATTCAGTCTTGAAAAGATTGAACTTGGCCTCGTCTAAGGGCTTTGTGAATATATCAGCAATCTGCTTGTCCGTGGGGACATAACATAGAGAGATGTCCTTGTGCTCCACGTTCTCCCGAATGAAGTGGTAGCGCACTTCAATATGCTTCGTTCTGTTGTGCGAGACAGGATTGTTGGCAATGGCAATTGCACTGGAGGAGTCGCAGTACATTGGAACTTCCTTGAACTGAAGGTTGTAGTCGGCTAACTGGTTTCTGATCCATAGGAGTTGTGCGCAACAGCTGCCTGCTGAGATGTACTCAGATTCTGCTATGGAGGTATCCACACAGTTCTGTTTTTTACTGTTCCATGAGATAAGCCTTCTTCCGAGGAATTGACACGTCCCGGAAGTGCTTTTCCTGTCATCCCTACTCCCTGCAAAATCAGCATCTGAAAAGCCTATTAGCTCGACATCATTGTTTCTCGGGTACCACAAGCCAAGATTAGGAGTACCTTTAAGGTATCTTAGAATTCGCTTTGCAGCGACATAGTGAGATTCCTTAGTGTTCACCTGATATCGGGCACAGACACATGTGGAGAACATAATATCCGGTCTACTGGCAGTAAGGTAGAGTAGGGATCCAATGATGCTTCTGTATTTGGTTTCATCGAAAGGTTTACCTTTCTCATCCTTATCCAGAGACATGGTGGATCCCATTGGAGTCCTCATAGAGGTTGCACTCTCCATACCAATTTTCTTAAGGAGTTCATTTGTGAACTTCGTCTGAGAGATGAAGATTCCATCCTCAGACTGTTTCACTTGAAGGCCTAAGAAATACTTGAGCTCTCCCATACTGCTCATTTCAAACTTTCCTTGCATAAGTTTAGAAAACTTTTTGCAAAGATTGTTGTCCGTTGAGCCGAATATTATGTCATCGACATAGATTTGCACCAGCAAAATCTTGCCTTTGACTTCCCTGAGAAACAATGTTTTATCTATTTTACCTCTGGAGAACTTGTTCTCAAGAAGAAAACTAGATAAAGTCTCATACCAAGCTCGTGGAGCTTGTTTCAACCCATATAAGGCCTTATTAAGAAAATAAACATGATTGGGATAAGTCAGGTCGACAAAACCTGGGGGTTGAGCGACGTATACTTCCTCTTTCAGGTCTCCGTTCAGGAATGCCGATTTCACATCCATTTGATAGACTGTGAATCCTTTGTGTGAAGCATACGCCAGGAACAACCTGATTGCCTCAAGCCTTGCTACTGGTGCGAAGGTCTGGTCGAAGTCAATCCCTTCCTCCTGTCTGTAATCTTGAGCCACCAGCCTGGCCTTGTTCTTTACGATGACACCATGTTCATCCAGCTTGTTTCTGAAGATCCACTTCGTGTCAATCACATTCTGCTTGTATGGTCTGGGAACCAGCGTCCAAACATTGCAACGTTCGAATTGATGTAGTTCCTCTTGCATGGCCAGAATCCATGCCGCATCCTTGTTCGCCTCGTCGAACTTCTTTGGCTCAACCTGTGACAGGAAGCTAAGATGCAATACTTCGTTAATAGTACCTCTTCGAGTTCTGACACCGACACGAGGATCTCCGATGATCTGATCTCTAGGATGATTCCTCACGTGCCGGAGCTCAAGAAGTCTGGCGTCTGGAGCTTCGACTACTTCTTGGCCTTCTCCTTCTTCTAAGATATTTGTTCCATTTTGATCTTCAACATTTTCAGATGACGTGGAGGTGGAAACTTTGACGTACTTAGGAGCGTCATCTTTAGCGGTCTCATCCAGACTTAGCTGTTCAAGTCGAGTACCTGCATCTTCAAGAATACTACTGGAAGAATTGCTGTTAAGCAAACTTCCTTCATCAAATACAACATTTATTGATTCTTCTACCACTAGGGTTTTCTTATTGAAGACCCTATATGCCCGACTATGGGAACTATAGCCCATGAATATGCCTTCGAAGCATTTTTTACCGAATTTAGTACGCGGGTACTTCCCATTATTCAGTACATAGCATCTGCAACCAAAAATCCTCAAGTAGGACATGGTTGGTTTCCTGCCTTTCAGTAGCTCGTAGGGCGTCTTACGATGATGCTTGTTGATCAATGCTCGGTTTTGTACCTGACAAGCTGTATTGACAGCCTCTGCCCAAAAGTATTCCGGGAGAGAAGCGTCTTTCAACATTGTCGTGCACGCTTCAATGAGAGTTCTATTTCTCCTCTCCGCAACTCCATTTTGCTGAGGAGTGCGCGGGGAGGAAAACTCATGAAAGATACCTTGTTCTTCACAAAATTCTGTCATAGCACCAGACTCGAATTCTGTTCCATGGTCACTTCTGATTTTGACCACGGAGCAGTTAAATTCGTTCTGAACCTGCTTGACAAAACTAGTGAAGATGTCAAACGTATCTGACTTTCGTTTCAGAAAGAACACCCAAGTAAACCGAGAATGATCATCAACTATCACCAGCGTATATGACTTGCCTCCCAAGCTATGAACTTGCATTGGACCAAACAAGTCCATATGTAACAGGTAAATACATCGGGAAGAGTCTTTGTCAGCAATGCTCTTAAAGGTAGCCCGAGTCTGTTTGCCCATCTGGCATGCAGGACAGGGGCTATCTTTGATGCACTTGATACTGGGAGCATCCCTTACTAAGTTCTTAGAAAATAGCATACTAATTGTCTTGAAATTAATATGTGCCAATCTCTTGTGTCATTGTTCACAAAGAGATGCACTGCCTGTTGCCACAAGGCATACGGGGGTAGAAGAATCTAAACTGAGAAAATCTAAGCAGAAGATATTTCTGCTCCTAATGCCTGATAATACCGTCTCAGAAGAGGTACGTGAAATTATCAGACATTTATCTTTGCAGAATTTAACGTCATAACCTTTGTCACATAACTGACTTACACTGATCAGGTTATGGTTTAACCCTTCAACATAAGCCACGTCGGTGATAGAGATTATACCGTTGGAAATCATACCGTAACCTCTGGTGACTCCTCGATCTGACCGTCCAAAGATGACTTTGGGTCCATTCTCGACTGGAGTGTAGTCACGCAGCAGGCTTCTTGTCCCAGTCATATGCCGGGAGCATCCACTGTCCAAATACTAGATCGGCGTTTTGGTGGCCTTTGGACATTCCTGCAAAACAAAATTAATTTGCCTTAGGAACCCAATCGAACTTGGGTCCTAGATTCCTGGTTAGCACACTCCCCCTCGGTTGGTTAACCCTACGAGTGGTCGGCCTCGCATTGTTAACATGGGGAGTCTCGTAATGCCTTGGATTAAACCAACAATCCACGGCAAAGTGACCAACTTTGCCACAGCACCAACAGTCGAATCTGTTGTACCTCTTCCTAGGCACCTGCCTTACCCTGGGAACGGTGGGTACAGCTGGGGCCTTGGATCTGGAGGTGGAGGCCTCATGGTGACAACAGTCACATGACTTTGTCACCTTTTGTATAACAGGCTTGGCTTTTGGTGCCTGCTTTCCATTATGGCCGCTAGAGAACGGACCATAATTTCCTATGTGGATTTCCTCATAAGGTGCCTTGAAGGCACTCTCACCGAAGTTCTGGGGAAAGTTCCAACCGTCATATCGGCTCTTTGGCTTTGCAACCGAGGGCCGGAAATGATGCCCAAATGTTGACTCAAAGTCATGTTGGTTGCAAGGAAAGCCAGGCTTTCTGAACGCAGCAGGACTAAGAGGAGCCTTACCCTTTTCATCAGCAGAGGCCTTCTTGGCGGCCTTATTCTTCCTCTGGTTCTTGTTTCTCCTAGATGAAGAACCAGATACCCCTATATGCCCCAAGCCAGCTCCTTTGGCCTGAGCAGAGAAGGTATCAACGACTGGAAGAACTGTTTTTGGCATGGAGAAGCTCTTGACGATCTTCCTTTCTGCCGCAAGTAGTTCTTCCAACTTGTCGACTTCCTCCTGCTTTAGATCAAGGAGCTTCAAAGACTCTGAATGGTTTGAAGTCAGGTCAAGGTGTTCCTGTCGGAGAGAAATCAAACTAGTGACCTCTTCCCTTAGGGATACACACTCACCCTTAAGAAATTTTACTTCCTTCTTCTCAGCCTTCAGTCTCTTACGGCACTCATCGAAAGTGTTGAGCAGAAGCTCATACTTCTCGAGGAGCTCAGCTTCACGGGCCGAAGGGCCATCCTCAGGTTCATCATCCTGAGACTTAGGATCAGAGTCGGAGTCGGAGAGAGGGGTGTGAGCTTTTACCTTCCCAGTAAATGGGGGGCATTCTCCTTCTGAGTCCGAGCGACCCACCAGCCCGAAGTAGGCTTCCTCATCATCACTCGAGTCTGAGGAGTCAGACTCACTCAGTGTCTTTGGCCGTTTGGCGATGTAGCTCCGCTCCTTCTTCTTATCTCTGGAGGATTTGAGCTCCTCTCCTTTCCCCTTTTCTCTTTTGCTTTGATAGCAGTCGGCCACGACGTGTCCTGGCCTATTGCATCCAAAGCAAATAATGTCAGAAGAACGATGTTTGTTAGGTTTAGATGCATACCTGTCAGAAGAATAATTTTTCTTCTGATGCCTGGAGGAGGAGCTGTCTTTCTTTCTTTGATTCCTCATCTTGAGGAACTTCTTGAACTCTCGGGTGATGAGGGAGAAATCCTCCTCCGACAGCTCTGAGCTGGAGGAGCATAGCTCAGAGTCCTCCTCCTCTTCCTTATTCCTGGCACGGTATGACACCGCACCCTTGCCTTTTCTGGAGTAACTGGCTTTTAGAGCCACAGTCTTTTCTTTTGCAGCAGCCTTTTCTGCTTCTTCCTCAGCTTTCCTGGTGTTCAGCTGAAGCTCATAGGACATCAGCTTCCCAAACAGAATTTGTGGATCAGTTTCTGCTAGTCTGCCAAATTCTCTGATGGCGCAGATCTTTGTGTCTCATTCCTTAGTAAGGGACCTAAGGAATTTGTCATTGAGTTCACCATTAGTGAACACTCTTCCGTAGCCCTTGAGGGCATTGACAATCTTTAGGAAGTTCTCGTAGGTGACTCTGATCTCTTCCTTAGGCCCTTGTCTGAAGGCCTCATACTTCTGGTTCAGGAGGGATCTCCGATCATCCCTCACTTCATCTGTGCCCTCCATTAGGATGATCAGGCACTGCCAGATCTCCTGTGCTGTCCTGCAGTTGCTGAAGTTTTGCATCATAGAGTCATCAACTGCGCTGACCAGGATGTTTCTTGCCTTCATGTCAAGGCCCACTAGCACCATCTCGTCCTTGTCCATTTCAGAAAGTGTCTTCGGCACTTTCTTGGTGGGATCAATGGTGGAGGCCTTAGTGGGGACATAAGGTCCCTCCAGCACGATCATGAAAAGTCGAGGATCCACTGCTTCCATGTAGAACCTGATCCTTTCCTTCCAGATAGGAAAGTTGAGCCTGTTGCACACTGTGATCTTGCCGGAGTACTTGAGCCCGTCCATAGTAGATGTATGTCTCCTTGTTGACACTAGTGGCAGGATTCAACTCAAGGTGTTAACCTTTTTGTTGAGTAACCTCCCTCTGATACCACTTGAAAGTCCACCTAGTGTCAACTATGTGCACCTATGGGGGGGGGATAGGTGACTTGTAGCGCTTTTGCGGAATTTACGAATGTACCTGCACAATAAAAATAAAAGCACAGCACACAGAATACACAGGCAATTTATAGTGGTTCCCCGACTTGGGTACATCCACTTTCCCCCTTCGACCTATCTCCCAACAAGGGACGACTCGGTCTCTTCTCCAACAGGATTGAAATCCAATCCCTGCACTAACGGAAGGAACCCTTCCACACGTGAGAGTCAACACTCCCACAAAACGGGTTGCACCCAACCCTTACACACGGAACAAAAGTTCCTTTACAACAAAAGTAAATATAGAATGTACACGAGATACAAACTTCGTTTGGAGACTACAGTGTTCCTCTTCGTTCGACGACGTGTTCGTGAAGTCAATGAAGAGTCTACAACCTTGGTCTCTCTTGGAGAGGATCTCCCCGGAACCGGCGGCGGCAACACGAGCGGCGGCTAGCTTCGGGATCGGCGGCAACGAAGGTGCACGGCAGCAATACTCTGAGATCCAAACTTCGTTGCAAAGCAAACTAGGTCTACCAACGGTCACTCTAGGATCGATCGTCTCAATCGATTCGGACGGGGGAGTTTTTCCCGGTCAACAAATCGAGAGACAAGGGATCTCTGGATAGACACGTGAGACTCAAGCTTTGCTAAGCTTCTGTCGCCGGAGATCGGGAAGAAAAGCGATCTGCAGGGGCGACGGACTAGCGCGAGCGGCGACGGAGGCGGCGGAGAGATTTCGCGATTTTAGGGTTTGCGCTCGGCTTCTTTTTGTCTGACCGTCCGTTCAAAAAAATACCCGTATATAAATACTGTAGTTAACTCCAATATGACCGTTTGTGGGACCCATAATAGAAATCCCTAAATCCCGGTCCAGAAATTTAACAGCGGCAGAATCCGGTTCAGGAAGTTCCAGAAAAACGCCAAGTCAAAATCGGTGAGAATCGAAAGTGATTCTCGCCGAGTCGTCGAGAATCAAAGGTGATTCTCGACGATTCGGCGAGAATCAAAGATGATTCTCGTCGAATTTGCCTTGGTTGCACGCACTGCTTTAGGCTAGGTCGAGACGGCGAGAATCAACCAGTGATTCTCGTCGATTCGACGAGAATCACTAGTGATTCTCGCCGAATCGGCGAGAATCACTAAGTGATTCTCGTCGATTCTTACTTAGAAGCAGAGGTGCTTGCTTAGAAGTGGCTGGAACTTGTTCGGCGAGAATCAACCACTGATTCTCGACGAATCGGCGAGAATCCCTTGTGATTCTCGCCGAATCGGCGAGAATCACTTGGTGATTCTCGTCGATTTACACTTAGACGAATTTTCATCTTTCCACCCATGAGCTGCTCCTTGACCCATCCGTGCTCCTTGTCTTCTCTTGCATAAATACGGCCCTGTACTTGAAAGTAAGTGCACTCCAATAGAGAGAGTACACGTAGGCCAACACATTGATCTGCTCAACGAGGGATTACGTCGTGCAGACCCGTGTATATTGACCTACTGCACCCTGACATTGGTGTGCACTTAGCGTGGAAGAACTGCAAGCACAACTTAAAAGAGTTTATCAAATACATTGTCTATTGACCTTAGCTTGTCCAGGGGCTTCTTCAAATCAGGTACATTGTGGATACAATACCCAACAGTAGGGCCTTGGGCCTGAGCTGTAGGAACCTGGTTGAGGTTCTGAGTGTAAGATCTAAGGATCTGAGATAGTGGAGGAGTTTGGCTGAATCTAGTACTCTACTAGATAGGCGAAGGGGGAAAGTGGATGTACCCAAACCTTGCGGAACCACTATAAATTTGTGTGTTCACTGTGTGCTTGATTGATTGATGTGATTGCTGATTGACTGGTGTGTAGAATTAGTTATAACTCTGAGATATAAACTGAAATCTGCCTAAAAAGTTTAAAAAGATTAAGTCACCTATTCACCCCCTCCCCCTCTAGGTGATTAGGTACAATTTCTTTCAACGAGCATGTCCAAAATTAAACAACTTAATTTTTCCAATGTGAAAACTTCAATTTTCGACGAAAATCACAAAATCTAGTCTGTCGGACCTAACAGACGTGAAATCGCAGGAACGACGCCACGCCGTCAACTTCACGTTAAAAGTAACGCCCTGAAATCATAAATACGTTATTACTGAATTAAATAATTACCAAAAAATCAGGGGCGTTACAGTCACCCCAATTAAAAAGAAGTTTCATCCTGAAACTTAACACAACTCCAAAACTAAAACAAAAGAAATAGTCAAATACTAACAAATTGGAAATGTACCGGGAAACTAGGGGAAGAGATGCAGATGAGATTCCCTCATTGATGACTCCAATTCTCATATCGCGCTCTCGACGTCTTGATTCCGCCAAAGAACCTTGACCATGGAGATTGTCTTTTTCCGCAACACTTGATCCTGGGTCTCCAAGACACGGACAGGCTCTTCCACGTACGAAAGGTTGGGGTGAATCTGGGGCACTGAGTCAAAGACCTGACGATCACTACGAACACACTTCCGCAACTGGCTCACATGAAACACATCATGGACACCAGGGAAGGTAGTAGGGAGATCCAGTCTATAAGTAGACACTCCGATGCGCTCAAGAATCTGAAAAGGTCTCACATACCTGGGATCCAACTTGTGGTTCCTTCCAAACCTTTAAACACCTGACATCGGAGAGACTTTCAGAAAAATCATGTCTCCAACAACAAACTCCAGATCAGACCTTCGATGATTAGCATACTTCTCATAACTCTCTTGAGCTACCCGGTGCTTCTCACGAATGTGCGTTACTGAGATAATCATTTCTTCTAGGGCTTCCGGACCAAACAGTGGTCTCTCTCCGATTTCAGCCCAAAACAGGGGAGTCCTACAACGCCTCTCATACAAGGCCTTGAACGGGGTCATCTACAAACTCTTTTGATAACTGTTATTATAAGCGAACTCCATCAGTCTGAGACGCTGATCCCACGCTCCACCGTGATATAGGATGTAACCTCTTATCATATCCTCCACAATCTGATTAACTCTCTCTGTTTGACCATTTGTCTGTGGATGATAAGCGGTTTAAAACCCGAGGTCAGTGCCCAACGCTCACTGCAAACTCTGCCAGAATCGCGATATAAACCTGCAGTCTCGATCTGACATGATACTTACGGGCACTCCATACAATCTGATGACCTCATTCGAATACAGCTCGACTATTTTCTCCATTGAATAACTAATTCTGTAGGGCACAAAATGAGCACACTTCGTCAATCTATCAGCGATCACCCAGACAGAATCGTGCCCACGAGGAGATCTCGGCAAACCGGTGATGAAATCCATCGAAATACTCTCTCACTTTCAGCTTGGAATATCTAGCGGTGTTAATTTACCACCAGCCCTTCTATGGTTAGGCTTAACACGCTGGCACATGTAACACTCAGACACAAATTTCGCTATATCATTCTTCATACCTGACCACCAGACAATTTGCTTCAGATCTTTATACATTTTGGTGGAACTAGGGTGATAGGCAAAATTTGAACCATGCGCTTCACTGCAAATCTTAGCCCGAATATAACCAAAAGTGGGGATGCAATATCTGTCGCGGTACTTCAAGGTACCCACATCATCGATCAAAAAGTCTGGTAATTCCCCTTTTTCGTTCTGCTTCTGATATCTTGCAGATCGGGATCGTCCTTCTGATGTAGCCTAGTGAGTGAAATCTACGAAGGCTCTTCCACTTCTAAGCTACTCGGCGAAACGCTATTCCCTATGGTTATATCCATCAGCATAAACTCCTATACCAAGGATTGCACAGAGAGATTAAAGACATGTGCGAGCTTTCGGCTCAGGGCATCTGCTACCACGTTAGCCTTGTCGTGATGATAAAAGATATCAACCTCGTAGTCCGCAACATACTCTAACCATCTACATCGGCGCAAATTTAACTCTTTCTGAGTAAAGACATATGTCAGGCTCTTGTGATCCATGTAGATTTTACACGATACTCCATACAGAAGGTGTCTCCACAACTTCAAACCATAAATGACGGCAGCAAACTCCAAGTCATGCATAGGATAATTCCTTTCATGGACCTTTAGTTGTCTCGATCCATACGCAATCACCTTGTTGTCTTGCATCAAAACGCAACTGAGTCCAACTCGTGATGCATCCACATAAAAAACATATTCTACTCCTTCTATAGGCAATGCCAGAACTGGGGCAGAACACAATCTACTCTTGAGCTCCTGAAAAGTTTTTTCACGGGCATCACTCCAAATAAAAGCTGCGCCCTTTTGCGTAAGTTTGGTCAATGATGTAGACAGCGATGAAAATCTTTTCACGAATCTCCTATAGTACCCTGCCAACCCTAAGAAGCTCCTTATCTCCTTAGGCGTTGAAGGCCTCTTCCAATCCAAAACAACAACTATTTTTGTTGGGTCCACTGAGATACCACCCTTGATCATTATATGCCCTAAGAGCGACACTTGAGATAATCAAAACTCGCACTTGCTTAGCTTTGCATATAGCTTGTGCTCCCTCAGAGTAGCCAAAACCGAACGCAAGGGCAATGCACGCTCTTCTGCATTTTTGGAATACACCAAAATATCGTCGATGACTACGACCACAAACTGATCCAGAAAGTCCTTGAACAATCTGTTCATCATGTCCATGAAAGCAGAAGGTGCATTCGTTAAGCCAAACGACATTACCAGAAATTCAAAAAGACAGTATCAGGAATGAAAAGCAGTCCGCGGAACATCTGACTCACGAATTCTTAACTGATGGTAGCCCGAACGAAGGTCGATCTTTGAGAACACGGAACTACCCCGCAACTGGTTAAATAAATCATCAATGCTAGGCAACGAATATCTGTTCTTGATAGTCACCTTGTTGAGCTCTCGATAATCTATGCACATTCTCATCGTTCCATCCTTTTTCTTCACGAAGAGGACTGGTGCACCCTAGGGGAAGAACTAGGTATAATGAAACCACACTGCAATAACTCATCCAGTTGAGTACACAACTCCTCCAAATCACGTGGCGTCATGCGGTAAGGTGCTTTTGCAATAGGGCGAGTGCCTGACTCAAGATCTATAACGAACTCCACCTCTCTCTTGGGAGGAAGTCCGGAAAGACTAGCAGGAAAAACATCCGGAAACTCGCACCACAGAAATGTCCTCAACACGAGGCACATCAGGTGCAGTTTCCAGAACAGAAACAAGAAAAGATTCACAGCCAGACTCTAAGAATTGACGAGCACGTACCGCAGAAATGATTGGGGAGTCCTGACGCGGCAAACCATACACGCTAGAGGGTTGTCCATTATCTCCCCTAAAATCCATGCGCTTAACTTTGCACTGGATGACCGGACAGTCAATCCATGCCCAAGATCATGTCGAAATTCACAAGATCTAACACCTTCAGATCTGCGAAAGTTAGGAAACCACCTAGAGAAATAGGGCACAGTTGAATACCCTGACTTGACGTCACCAGATGTCCTGAGGGGAACTTGACGTTCAAGGCATCATCTAACTGATCAACGGGCCAACGATGTCGGTCTATAAAACTCCTAGCCACGAAGGAGTGAGTAGCACCCGAATCAAAGAGAACACTCACCCACTTATTTTTTACCTTAAACTGACCTAAAAATATTGCGCGAGCTACTAAAAAAACAGAATTCTGATATTTATTACAAAAGATTGCTAATTGTGACAGAGACTAACCTGAAATCACTTGTGCAGAGGACTGAGCCTACTCCTTGGTCAACACATTAAGCTTTCTCTTTCCCTTGTCCACGTGATGTAGGGGCGGCAGTAGAGTCTGCAAAGGAACCGCCTGCAGTGTGGGTTGAGACTGCGGACAATCAGTCTTCCTGTGCCCTTTCTGACCGCACTGGAAGCAAGCTCCAGCCTTCTCGAAGCAACGAGCCGCGACGTGCCCCTTCTTCTAGCAGTAGGTACAAACAAGGTCTCCTTTAGGTGCATCCTAGATCGCATGCACCTGCGACTGCTTCAGTGCGTCTTGTCTCTTAAAACATTTTTCGAAAGGCTGGCCTGACTTGCCACAGAAACTGCACACTTCATTTCGTCCTTTCTTTGATGCAGGGCCAGACGCCATAGAACTTCCACTGTCATTAGATTTTCTCTTGTTCTTCCATGCTTGTAGTCCACGATTCTTCGCATTGTCAATCGCCTCTACCTTTAGGGCAGCTTCGACAACTTCAGCATAAGTCTCAGACCTATAAGCGCAAGCCAACTGGTAGATGTCACTCCTTAGACCACCCAAAAAACGCTTGACTTTACCCGCTTCAGAGGCTACTAAATATGGGGCAAAACGACTCAACTTACTGAATTCGACTTCATACTCACTAACGGTGAGTTGTCTCTGCTTCAGATGCAGGAAGTTATTCATCAGACGGTCTTGCTCGACCGATGACAGTAACTTTTTTGTAGCATTCCCTTGAATGAATCCCATGAACATCCATCGGTAAGGTTTTCTTTATCCCTTATCCACTAGCTCTTGGCAAGACCCTTTAGCAGGCACGCGGTGACCATCACCTTCTGGTCAGCAAAAATTCCAGAATAGGAGAACATTTCTTCGATAACAATAATCCAGTCGTCTAATGCCATGAAGTCGGCTCTACCGCCGTAGGTAGGAGGTCCTAAGCGCTGGAAATGTTAAATGAAGTTCATCTCTGGTGGCAGCAACACAGGGGGAACCAGAGGAGCAGGAGGAACAGGAATGCCCTGCCCCACAACAGGGTCCTGCACTATAGGCAGCTGCCCTGAGATGGCAGTCAACAACACCTGTATTTGCGATTGCATCTCAATCATTTGTCGTGACAGGGCCTCATTGCTCTGTCGCAGTCCTTCAATTACGGCCTCGCTCTGCGCACCTGATGACTCACCCTCCGACTGGGGAGTCGACCTTGTCGCAATACACTTTGGCGACATCTCTACAGGACAAACGTACAACTATCAAGACCTAGCTTAAGACACCTAAGCTAACAAACTCAAACTTTCTAGTTCAAACAAGGTCAAATACACATACTTGCTTTTGCGGTCACCTTGCTCCGAGAATTTATCCATGATGTTATGCTTCTAACTTAGGACGATGAATCGTCATCTCCTTGACACTAGTGCTCCTGATATGAATGCATGAATATTCAAAGTTCTATTTCAAATCATGTGTGTACATATGTCATCATGTAGATCTTTAACTTGACACGTGTGCTCATGATATTTTATGATGTTTATGATGTGCTATGTATTCTAAAAAGGGCTTAGTGCATGTTATGAGCTGCGTACACATGCAATATTATGCATCTCATACTACATAATATCACATGTAACGAAAAAGTAAAATGTGCTAATGAGCATTCATGTGATGATGGTTATGCATCTCATACTACATAACCGTCACAAGTTGCCACCTATGGTGGATCCATATAGAAACACATATTATGCATTTCATACTACATAATATGCCCTGTATATTTCTTATCATGCTATGAGTGTAGTGTACATGCTTCCATCAAGATCTACTGATGACATATCAGTGTGTGTATGCAATGAATTGACACAATTAAAGTTTTGTTTAAGGGAAGTGGTCGTCCGACTAACTTGCCAAACCAATCAACCCTCTAGCAAAACTTCCCTATGATACCAACTGTCACAACCCGCATTTTCTCAGTAGTAAAATATTGTCAGAGTGAGAGAAAAAACACGGTCGTGATGTCACGTCGTGCAGGGGACAACTGTAGACGTTCAGGCAACCCTGTCCCTTTCATTTATTTTTATAAAAAGGCTTATAAATTATGTTTTTAAAACATAGTTATATTATTATGTTTACTGACTGTGTCCCTCGGTCTGATGAATCAACTAGTGCACGAGTGAGAAAATATAGGTTTACAGTGGAAAGTTATTAAGTTCAATTCATTTGTTATCTTAAGTGAGAATGAAGGCGATTCAAGGTGTGCAACAGTGTTGAGACTTCTAAATTTAGTATAAGTAGGAAAGCAATTTCATAGCACTTAAAGTAATGAGTTTATCAGTAAAGAAAAAAAAATGTTATGTATCCATGTCAGAATGCAGCTTTTTATACTTAAAAGTAACTAACATGCACCATAACATAAAACCTTCTCATAGAGCAAGTATAAAACTAACAGTAAATAACAGCAGTACAACTAGCAAGAAGCTAACACTAAGGGCGTCAACAAACTGACATGAACCCATAGGAAACCAATCCAATCTGATACAAAAAGGTAGCTACCTCACAAACAGGAGGCGAAAAAAACAACAGCAACTAGCCGCAGCCCTGAGACCACGAACTCAACCAGCCAAACTGCTACTGCTTTGAAATTGAGGTATTCAAAAGAAGAACATATCAGAAGCAGATACAAGTGGTGCAGAAAAAAGTAAAAGAACCTGACAAACCTCCAAGTAGGCCGGAATCAACAGACAAGCTAGCAACAAAAGAACTAGTTATGCAGTATGAGTCAAGTTAACTCAAAGCAAGAGCTAAGGGAGCTGTATATACATATATAGATATCTTAACAAATTTCTTATTCAAATTCAAAATTTTCAAATGAGACTGATCAGCTCGAGAAAAAGAATCATAACACCGGGCAAGCCTGGGTGTATAATCCACAACCAAAAGGTGTACTGTGTCGGGGAAAAATGTCCACAACGCGCACAGACCCAGCAAACAAGGTACTATACCGAGGGATTTACCCCAACGCGCATAGCCCAACAATCCAGGCACTGTGCCGAGGGATTTACCCCAACGTGCACAGCCCAACAAACATTTTATATTCATTATTTTATAAGAGTTTCATCATAACTTTCAGGTTATACAGTCAATAACAAACTCTGACTAAAACCTTAATGCATCCGACAAAATTTCAAAGGTCACACAACGGTTTGGACTACCTGACGTAATTGCAAGTCACGCGAGGAAAGGGACAATCAAATCACAAGACACGACATCCGAAGAATTGACGAAAGAAAGACTCCACTCAAGATTTCCCCCAGACGACCACCCATTAGTCAAGACCACAATAAAAGGCCGCATTTAACATTTAGACAAAAATTAAAGGAAAACAAGGGAGATAAACAAGGTGAGCAATGAAAAGTACACCACTTGTCTCGATTTTTACTCGAATCCGTCCTCTAAATTACTCCACATCGCAGATCGGTCCAAACAAAGGCACGAGAAAGCAAAACCTACGGAGATTTGGCCAAAACGGAGGTTAGGGCCGAAAAACCCTAACGCTAGAAGTTCACGAAACGGAAAAAACTTGCCGCGCACGTGTTGCTCGCGACGAGAGTTTTCCGGATCTATGCTTCGTTGAAGATTTCGAGCACCGGAGCACCGTCGGCGCCACCAGAAGAACCACGAAAACCTCGCTCTCCTCTCGGTCTCTCCGTTCTGGTTCAGCATAATGAAGAATAAGTTGTCTCCTTTTCTTTTTACATATATATATATTATTAAGAAATCATTAATTATTATACATAATATATTCTTAGCTCAAGCGTAGGCGCGCGGAAAATGAAATTAGAGCTAGCGGTCGCTACATCACAACCGTCCCTGCTACCGCCACACGATATCTACTACCGTCGCGCGATAGTAACCCGAGCGCTTTGAAAAATAAATTGTCAAGCTACCGCCTGCGGTAACCCTACCGCTGGGTGTTAACTTCCTGATAAGTCAGACAATAAAATGGCTAACGCCGCGTGCTAGAAATGTACCGCCGCGCGGTAGACTAGGCGTTGAGTCACCGCGCCTCACTCAACGCTGTCGACGTTAACAATGGAGCTACCGTCGTGCGGTACCTAGCTACCGCCGGGCAATAGCCTCTAGAACACCATTTCCTGCCTTAAGAAAATTGGGGCGTTACAGCTACTTGGTCAATTTTATCCATGCGGCAGGGGGCTGACTCGATGTGCCCCCCGGGGACTGGTCTTCGATGGTTCGGGCATTTCTTCTTGTCATTGTCCTTAATCTCGAGTACCGTTATGCATGGGGTACGGTCTTTTGAGGGTGCTGGGAACTTGATTCCCACAAACGCCGCCAAACTGTTGTAGTCTAACTCGACGTCCTGGCCAGACCAGAATAATCTGGACCGCCTTAGCTCTCTGAACGGTCGAGCGCGCACACAGTCAATGTAGTAGATCCATCGTACACACAAAGTTTTAACATGGAAAAACCCCTCAACCGGGTAAAAAATCATGTGACTGGATCTGTGTCGATCAAAGTCCACTACTTTCTTGTTGTTACAAGTTGTTCGTCGAATCGAGGGCGACATGCCGCGTCTCATTACAATTTTGTGATGAGAGAACACTTAGCACACGACGGACGACAAGCGGTCGTGGCTGTAGTTTGTTAAAAATTGCACTTTACGATGGTGGGCTTCATTGGACGTTCAGCTTGCGTTGAAGTGAGAGCAGAGCAGTTGAGTTTGCGGTTGCGAAGGTCACTTGGAAACTGAGTGATTGGGATTCATCAGGTGGCTTAAACGTGGCTCATGCGTAGCTCAGGTGCGTATTGATTGCGGCTCGAACGCTACTCGTAGGAGAAATTTGGCAGAGTTTCGACCTGAGGAAGAATAAGGCTGGGAGAAAAAAAGGGTCAGAAATGAGGAGACATGCGGCTCCTTTTATAGCCTCCAGAATGTGATTATGGTAATTACACGTGTACAACCCATATTCGTCGAGAGTGGATCCTACCACAGCCAAGTCAGCAGAAGTCAAGGTCAACAAGTCAAGGCATGAGTCAAAGTCAGCATTCAAGATCGCAGAAAGCCTGAGCGAGTATAGGCGAGCTCCCCTCGCATACTCGCCAGGTAGGCGACTAGGCGAGATACTCGCCCAGCCCATGCTAAGTTTCCTCTGGAAGTCGCCTAGTCGCCAGGGGGGTTAGGTATAAATATGACCCCCCTCCCCTTGCATTAGCCTATAAATAGGACCCCCAGGGGTACGAGGTGGAGCACTTGAAATCCTCGGCAGGATACTCGCGCGCTTCAGTTTTGGGATACTAGTTAAATCTTTGGATTCCTTTTCCTTGGAGAGCAAGTCGCGAACTTGCGACCTCGCCAGCTAGCTTCCCTCGTACCCAGTTCGGCCATCCTTGGTTGAGAAGGGGCTGCTCCTTTCGAGCATCCAGGTACGTGATGGGTCCTTCCTGCCACAACATATGGGGTCCTGTTTGACCTGTTTCTCCTTTCTAGTCATCTTTGCCGTCTGATCTAGCTTCTGAGCTAGTAACCTTAGGCGGCTTTGGTCCGAATTCCGAGGTTGGGATTTTTCCTGCCTTCAACAACGCGGCTATCCACACATCATAATCACCATTATAAATATTTCTATTATAATTTAGGGACGCATATTAAGATAATTAAATTAGCTATTTGAACACCAAATAAATTAATAATAAAAGTGTCCCACTAACCCGGCGGTTAGTGGGTGGTTATATGTGGATCTGATGATGAGGAACGACCCTAAATGATCGGACGGCGGGGACGGGCTCCCACGGGCGGCCGACGAACTTGCCGCCAATCTCGTCGGCAAGGGGGTGACCGTCGACGACGATCGAGAAGGGGCGGCTGGCTAGGCCGCTCCCTTAGCCGTAAACCGGCGGCCGAGGAGCGGCCGGCGGGCTCTCTCTCGGCCGCAGCCGACGGCCGAGGAGGAGCGGCCGCCGCCCCCGCTCCCTCGGTCGCGCTCCAGCGGCAGAGGAGGAGCGGCCAGTTCGGCCGCTCTCTCGGCCGCGGCCGGCGGCCGAGGAGTAGGTGTCACGGCCGCTCCCTTGGGCGGCTGAGGGGAAGCGGCGGCGCGACCGCTCCCTCGGCCGTGTGCCAGCGGCCGATGGAGCGCGGCCTGTGTGACCTCTCCCTCGGCCGTTCACCGGCGGCCGAGGAGGGGGGGACGGCTCGACCGCTCCCTTGGCCGCGCACCGACGGCCGCGAGGACAGCCCGCGACAACGAGAGGGGGGGCGTCCTGCGTCCGGGGATGACGCCGGCCACACGACGCCGGCGAGGCAACGTCTGCGGCGGTCTTGTTGTTATGCTTGATGAGATTGATGCGTGGGGGGATCAGGCGCGGTGATCATGCGTGCGGTCACACCCATGATTCCACTAATTTTGGTGGAGATTATGGGGGTGTGGTTATGTGCCCACCCAAACTTATAAATATGGATCTCATCCCTAACAAACAATATAAAAATTACTCAATATTGATGCATCAAAACAGTTGCACTCTCAAAAGACTGTCTCCAAATCTCTAGTGTTGATTCGATCGTCTACTTACCTTAAGCCTGAGGCTCGATATCCCCTCGCCAGAGCTCTTTTCGTCGAAGAAACTGCACTCACAGTGGGGCTCCACTGGATCAACCTATCGTAGCTTGTTGACCTCTATCCCACCAGTGCGCACTCACAAAAGAACTCGATTGGATCTACCAGATCTACTCTTCTTGGCATTCCTTGCCCAATCATCTCCAGATCTACAGTTCTGTGCGAGGGACTGTAGAGGGGCTCGAAACTCTAGACGGGGCTGGTGCGGGCGCTTGCAGAGGGCGTCAAAACCATATACGGAGCTGGAGCGGTCGCCGGCGAGGGAGTATGGAGGGCCTCCAAACTCTAGACAAGGCTGGAGCGGGCTCTTGCAGAGGGCATCAAAACCCTAGACGGTGCTGGAGCGGGGCCGACGAGAGAGTGTAGGCAGGGTTGGCGCTCCGCCGAAGGGGCGACACCGCCCGGGTGGTCTCGGGAGCCGGTGAATGGGGGTTTCGATGGGAAGAAGGAAAACTTCCGCCGAGCGTGCGGGAATAGAGTGCCATTATCATATTCTGTGGAAAAAACAACTAAGGCTGCGTTCGTTTTGCAAGTTTTCAGAGATAGGAATTGGTTTTGGCCGAAAACCTATGGCGCAGAGGTTTTGAAATTGGGTCAAAACCAATTCTTGTGTTCAGTTGCAGGAAGGTTTTCAGTGACAAGAATTGAATATTTCAACATTTCTGTTCGGTTGCAGGATGGAATTCAGAGACAGGAATTGACAAGAATGTTTATTCTAATCATTCCAATCAGATTGTTCGGCATATTCAGACAATCTCATATGAACATTATCAATGAATCAGTAACATTAGTGACAACAATTAATGATTAATCAACAATCAATCTACGCAAATATGACAAAAAAAATAAAACATAACAATACGCATAGTAATATAATCAGCACAACCGTCCAAGTCAGAAAATAGAAATGCATAATAATACATCACCGCTAAGGTAAGAGTCCATTTCAGCAAAATAAGAAACTACGACTTCCGCAAAATAATAAACTATGGTTTCCGCAAAATAAGAAACTACGACTTCCGCAAAATAAGAAACTACAACAAAAGGTGTTCATCACAGCTCCACTCTATTCGAATATATGAATGTGCAACCACCTCCTCCTAGCAATCTCTGGCAAGACCAAGAAGACCTCGCACTTTATCGCGTCAACGCTGAGCAAATCGATGGCCTTTATAAGATCATCCTCTGAAAGGTCTGTCGTAACAGATAATGTCTGATACACAACTTCAATCCTCGACCTCGAAGGTGCTCCGATCGGGGAAATTTCAACTGGATTATCCATGTTATTTGCAATATTAGTGACAGCAGTTGCAATCATATCAATAGCTGATGTGGTTTTGGTTTTCTTCTTCATAGTACCACTTGGCTCTGCCGCAACATCCTCTTCATGATTCTCTTCCACGACAAATTCATTGGCCGCTTCCACCCATGTTGCCGTATAAGCACCATTTGCTCTATCAGTCCCGCAGAGAGTTCCTAAATCACCCCAATTTACGATCACTTTGTCTTTGTAGTGTTTCAGAGTCGGATGTGCCTGCATTAATGAAATAAAGTCAGTAAATAAAAGTGCATATATAAACAAAATAACGTAAGCGGCACTAGTAATATAAACAAAATAACAATCGGTACCTTAACATAATCAGCCCAGACTTGCTCGCTATTGACTTGTACAACATGTCGTTCCCAATCCCACCCAAATCCACTTGTATCTAGCATAGCAGATATTTCTTGGTAGTATTTATTCCAAGTTTTCATGCGTGCCGCAATATTTTCTTTGCTAACTCGAACTCGACATTCATCCCACAGCGAAGTAATAGCAGCGGTAAATGCTACTCCTTTCCACCCATTTGCACCCTTGTTACCAAGACTTAGCTGCTCTAACAGAGAAGCAGATAAAGCGTAATCCATTTCATTTGTTCAATGAAGGTATGACTTCTCCTTCTCCTTTAATGACTGATTTTTAGTCTTTTCCATTCCAATACTGTACAATTTAATATCATGAAGATTTTATAAATAGAAGATGATTGCGCTATAAAATAGAAGAAGTAAACATGTAAAGCATCACAAAATTGATATTTACTACAATACTATGATAGAGAGATACGCATTGCCAGATACCCAAAATGATAGCTAATACAACATTATAGTGTATTCATATTGTTCATTCGAGTTTGATACTCATTGAACATTGTTATCGCTAAGTGATCTCTGAATGCAGTCCACTCATTTGACGCCTGAATGGGTTCACTTGTATCAGCATACTCAAAACTATCACCACTATTATGTTGTGTCAATATCTCTGCATCAACCTCCGCCAACAATCTGACATCAGTCATTAACCTCTTGTCTATTAGGAAATTGTGGAGAACACAACAAGCATTAATAATTTGAACCTGTTTAACAAGCTAGCACAATTAGAATATATGAGAGTTTATGATAAGGGAACTAAGTTTTCTCGTCAGTGATTTTTGTACCTGTTGCTTGATATTAAAGAAAGATGGTTGGCGTAAGATAGCCCATCTTTTTTTAAGTAACTCGAATGTTCTTTCGATAACGTTTCTTTTCTTTGAATGACGAAGATTAAATAACTCCTTATAGGTAGTAGGATTGTTTTCTTGAGTTGCCCATTCCTGAAGATGATAACGTGTCGAACGATAAGGAGCTAGGTATCCTGGTCCATTTGTGTAGCCTGCATCGACGAGATAGTACTTGCCTACAATGTTAAATTATATGTTACATGTATCGAATAACTCTTGTTGTCTGATTAGTGGATGGTTCGACACAATCTTACCTAATGGAACTTCAAAGGAATCCTCCCTCTCCAATGCATTACGAAGAACTCTTGAATCTGATGCAGAGCCCTCCCAACCCGTTAAAACGTATATAAATTTCATGTCAGTGTCCCATACTCCGAGGACATTGGTTGTAATAGCTTGTTTTCTATTACGGTATCTTCCTTGGTCACTTAGTGGTACAGTGACATCAATGTGTGTCCCATCAATAGCACCAACACAATCTTTAAAGCACCCCCACCTGTGTGTTTGTGATGATTCTGGACGTTTGATATACGCCGAGCTCAGCTGCAAGATTGCCCTCAACACAAGGTTGAAATGTCGGCTTACGGTATCGATGGATCATAAGTACGTGCCGCCAACAACCCGAAATTTAGTGTTATGTGCTAGGACATGTAGGAACAACCCTACAGATTCCTGAACCGTTACATATTGTGTCTCGCTCAAAAGGCCTCGATCCACTAATATCTTACACAAAGTACGGAAGGCATTCTTGTTCATACGCAAGTGGTTATAGCAGTTCAGATCTGTACCGTTATATAACATATTTAAAAGCGTAAATCTTAGAACATCACGTTTTTCCTTATTGCTTGGACAATTAATTCGATTATTTTTTATCAGAAGAACAGCCGCAACAGAAGATAAAGCAGCTATCATAGCTCTCTTTCTCATATCCATCTTTCTTTTTTTATGAACCTCGATAAGGGTATCCATCTACGAAACAAAATAAATAATATCCTATAAGAGAACATTAACAAGCATCTATACTATTATTTATCTTCGTAGCGTCAACTTTCCATTAACTTAAAATGTGTAATGATCAAAACCTAGAAATACCTATCCGTAGAGGAGGAAAATCTCATTTCTATCTCATGTTAAGAGATCAACAAATGTGTAACGATCTAAACCTAAAAATACCTAGCCGGAGAGGAGGAAAATCTCGTTTTTATCTCATGTTAAGAGATCAAGTAATGTGTAACGATCTAACCCTAAAAATACCTAACCGGAGAGGACGAAAAAACTACATTATAAGAAGGTATTATACCTAGACGGGAGAAAAGTTTTTCAACACTTGGTTGCCGGAGAGGAGGAAGATGAACAGTGCTCCGCCTCGCCTAGGTCACGCTGCAGTTAGGAAGGAGAGTTTATTAGGGCCGGAAAAGGAGGAATACATGAAAAAAGCCGCTAGGGAGAGAAGACATACCGGAGGAAGGAGAGGCGGCCGCTGGAGCTTACCGGGGCAGTTTCGCCGATCGCCGATCGCGCACAGGAAGAAGAACAGCCGCGCGGGATTTTTTTCTTTCCCAAAACTCAGGAAAACCGACCGGGTAGGGAGGGTTTTGAGGGATAGGTAATTTTTATATTTGGAAAAACCTATGTGTTTTAGATGAATTACAATTCTGCCCTCATTTTTGATAAACGAACATAAGAATTGGAATTGGAATACCCAATTCCAATTCCGCTGGCCGAATTCTTAGCAAACGAACGCAGCCTAAGACTCTATTTGTTTGGGCGCTTCGCTTCTCTGTTTTGGGCAAACGCCGCCGGAAGGAGGGTAAACAAATGAACCTCCAGCAGCGTTTGCTCCGTTTCCACCCGCCCGCCTTGAGAAACGCCCCAAAAAGCTCCGTTTGGAGCAGCCACCTCCCCCCTCCGGTTCGAACTCTCCGTTTTCATCCGCCGAATCGATCCGCCATCGCCGAACCAAATGGATCCTAAGGCTCTATTTGTTTGGGCGTTTCGCTATTCCGTTTTAAGCTAACGCCGTCAGAAGGAGTGAAAACAAATGAACCTCCGGCGGCGTTTGCTCCGTTTCCACCCACCCGCCCGTCTTGAGAAACGCCCCAAAAAGCTCCGTTTGGAGCAGCCACCTCCCCCCTCCGTTTCGAACACTCTGTTTCCACCCGCCGGATCGAACCGTCACCGCCGAAACAAATGAAGCCGAAAATAGCATGCGGATGCGGATATCATAAAGTGTTTTGTGGATAACAATCGTCGTTTTTTTTTTGAAAAACTCATGGATTTTCAAGAAATTTCAATTCCGGCTTCAAATTTGACGAAAAGAACATCGGAACTCAATTCCAATTCCTTACCTCAATTCCAGCGAAACAAACGCACTCTAAGAGGAAATAAACTGAAATTTTTTGAAATGATGAAACCAACTTAAATTTTCCATAAACTGTAGGAATCGCAATTCCAAAAATCACAAATCCAGTAACTGCAAGAATCGACAGAAGAAGGCTCGAGAACATGCGATTTACCGTCGTACCAGGTCGCAGGAAATAGGAATTGTTGGTCGCGTGAAGGAATGAGAAAGTGTCGGTCACGAGAAGGAAGAAGAGGGCATCGGTTGATCGCGGCAGGAGGATTCAGAAATTGCGAGAAGGAAGGAGGCGCTAGCTTTTCTTTAGGAGGAGGAGATAGAAACCAAAATTTTCATTGAACCGGATTTATGAGACGCATGCAATCCGATTAAACCCTTGTGCGATTTAAATGTAATGAATGAAAATTATTTTTGAGATGCACTCAATTAAGGCTCCGTTTGGCATTGTGATGGCTGTCGTAAACGCTTGGGTTAAGACGTCATTCGTTAAGGATCACATAACAAACACCATCTCTTTGAACATAAAAGTGAGTGAACAATTTAACCCACGTGTTCATGACCGCCACTGTACAACCCAGTATCCGACGAGTGGGGTTGCCAGGAATCAAACCAGCCGGCTCCCTTTTCATGAGTCTCGGGCGAGCCCCAATGGGGCCAGAACTCGGCAACCTCCAGCTCGCCCAGGCGAGCCCGGCTAGTGGCACGCGAGTAGGGTCAGCCGGGCCCTCTCTCGCCGGGAGGAGAGTCGAAGCGGCGAGTACCGTCTAGTCCCCTCAGTTCGTCGAACGGAGCTCGGCGTTCGTCGAACAGAACTCGGAGTTCGTCGTCCTCTGCACCTTTCGCCGAGTCCCAGGCCGCTCACCGAGTTCTAACCGCTGAAACGAACTCGCGACACAAGAGCAGAGCAGTCCAGACCCGTATTCGCCGCCCTTGCCGAGTACAGGTTGATGAGGGATACTCGCCCATCGATGTGTGAGGTATTTTACTATTTTGCCCCCGCTGGTCTACCCATAGCCTGCTAAAACAGAGGAGTTACGCTGTTGGCAGACCTGGTTGGGTTGCATATAGCTGTTTGGAACAGCGGAGGTTGGCTATTTGCAGGTCACTTTCAGAAATCTATAAATATGACACAATGGGCACCTCAGAAGGCATGTTTTTTATGCTCACTGGTTCCCTAATCTTCTAGCGCTTTCTGAGGTAGCCTTAGCTCGGCCTTTAGCTAAGGAGGGGAAGCACTCTATGATCTTCCGGGTGTGTGGTGAGACCTCCACGTCGAGCCCTTAGGTCAATTTTCCTTTGTCATTTGGCTTGCAAGAGAGAAGTAGGTGTGCAATCACCCCTTCCCCACGGGTGAACTCTACAGGAGACCGAGTTTTTGGTTTCAACATTTTGGTGCGGTGAGCGTGGAGAGTGGTCAGCACAAAAAATATTCAGCAGACTCGATGACAGGAGGATAAGGCTCAGACAGGTCCGACTCGCCGCCCCGCCACCTCTGGCTACAGTGGGAATGTTTGAAGACTTCAGGCATGAGGTGCTCAGCCTCGTCAAGTTCGCACTCGCCGTGCGGGCTGAGTGCTCGACTCCAGCCGCCCAAATCACTGCCGCCCATCTCTGGGCGAGGACGCTCCCGGCAGGTGAGCTGGAAGGAGTTCGCCGAGGAAGGAAGGGGATGCAAGCTCCCTGGGCGCGAGCTCTTCCCCAGCTCGCCAGGCGGAGGCCGGGTCGGCGAGATGGGTGCGCGAGATGCTCCAACTCGCCCGGCAGGGGGAGGCAGCCCTTTTAGCGAGTTGGTTTCCTCTGCCCCAGTTCCAGAGGGGTTCAGAGAGCCAGAGATGTCCTACTACACCGGGAAGAAGGACCCGGTCCAGCACGTCCAATGGTTCGAAGACGTGGTTTCGACCCGGCAGATGTCGGATGGCTTCAAGTGCCGGCTTTTCGCCATCACCCTCAAGAAAAAGGCTAGGGAGTGGTTATACCTTTGTAATAGATACTTTTTGGATAATAAAAATTTTGTTATTCCAATTTTTCGGTCTCTTGTTTTTTGTTCGCACATGGTATCAGAGCACTCGATCTTTTCCTCCTGAATTTTTTGAGGCCTTTCTGTCCGCGCAACCCCTCCGCGCGACTTGTTCCTCTACTCGCAACCTGTTCTCGTGACCTGTTTCTTCTCTTGTCGCGCCCTGTTCGCGCGGTTTCTTCTTCCATTGTGTGGGCGTCCTCTCTACCCCTCCGTTCTAACTGCTCCCGCTCTCTAGTCGCTACGACCTGTTCCTAAGTCGCCGCGACCAGTTCTCTTTTGTGCGGCCTCCTTTTCTAGCCGCTCCCGCTCTCTAGTCGCTGCGACCTGTTCTTAAGTTACCGCGACCTGTTCTCCTTTGCGTGGTCTATCTCTTCTTTTTCTCTGCGACCTGTTTTCACGGTTGCTCTACCTCTTCTCTCCCCACGATCTCCCTTTATTCGTGCGGCCAGTTTTTGCTTGTGCGGTCTCTGCTCTGTTTGCACGACTTGTTTGCCTTTCACACGAACTCCTCCCAGTTCACGTGGTCTTCTCTATCTCTCTCTCCTATTCGCTTGGCCTTCTCTCTAGCCGTGCGACTTCTTTCCCTCTGCGTTGCTATAATTCTTGGTTGCGGCCTTCCTAGCAGCACGTCCTGCTTGCTGGTCGCCCGGCTTGGTGTTTCTACCCTTATCGTTGCGACCTTCTTTCTCTCTGCTTCCTGCTGTTCTCGCATGGTCTCCTGATTGATCACACGGTCTCTCTTCTATGGCCTCCACCTCCTCCATGTAGTCGGCCTCGGTGGTCACATCTTCCGGTAGTGCCCACGTTGTTACTCACGGCAGATGGTTTATCGACTCTGGTGCTACCAATCATATGACGGGCAATCCTCAGTGTTTTTCTCTTCTAGAAACACATGATTGTTTGCTCCCGGTCTTTGTTGCGGGCAGCTCTTCCTCACTGGTCAATAGGACGGGAGTGGTTTAAGTCACTTCGTCTCTTCGCCTGGCAGATAACCTCTATGTGTCTAAGTTCCCTTGCAATTTATTATCGGTTACTTCTATATGCAAGCAACTGCGGTGTTTCGTCACATTCACTCCTACTTCTTGCTTTTTTCAGGATTCGGACTTCCAACAGACGATTGCTACTGGGACTGAGAGCGGCGACCTCTACTTCCTCGACAACATTTCTGCACTATCTGCCTTCTCCTCCTCCTCTACAGATCTTCTCCAATGGCATCTTCACCCTTGTCATGCTCCTCCTCTGCTTCTTTGCTAGCTTCTGCCCCACCTCCCTCTGCATCATCCACCTCTCAACTGTGATGCATGTAAGCTTGACAAGCATCACTGCTCCTCCTTCCCACCAACGCAAAGTTGTGGCTATTCCCGTCTGTTCGACCTCGTTCACTCTGACGTATGGGGGCTTGCTCCTACCCACACCATCGGACGGGATTGTTCATATTTTGTCACCTTTATTGATGATTTCTCTAGGTGTACGTGGGTGTATCTTCTCAAGGATCCCTCCGAACTGTTCTCTGTCTGGACGTCATTTTATTATACAATTAAGACTCAGTTAGATAGATCTATTAAACTTTTTCGTTCTGACAATGCTAAGAAATATCTTAGCCATGATTTCTCTTCTTTCTGTATGCAACATGGTGTTATTCATCAAACTAGCTGTGTCTACAGCTCACAACAAAATGCGGTGGCGGAACGCAAAAACCATCACCGGCCTCCTCGATGTCGCTCGCACTCTAATGACACAGATGCACGTTCCTCGCTCCTATTGGGGCTATGTTGTCCTCCTCTCCTGCTATCTCATCAATCACATTCCCTCCGCAGTTCTTAACGGTGTCACCCCAGTCTCTATTCTTTATCCGAACAAGAATCCATTTCCTCTTACTCTGCGCATCTTTGGGTGCACAGCCTTTGTACACTCTCCCGCTGCCACCCGTGACAAACTCTCACCACGGGCCACTAAATGTGTCGTTTTGGGGTACTCTACCACTCAGAAATATTATTGTTGCTTTGACCCCGTTACCCGTAAGCAGTTCGTTTCTACGGATGTCACCTTCTTTGAAAATGCTTCTTACTTCTCTCCCGCCTCCTCCTCTACTCATGATGATCCTACTTCTCATACTAAACCATCTGTTACCTCTCCACCTACTGACGTTCTGCCACCTCCACCATCTCCACCCTCTCCTCCGTCGTGTCCACTTCCCGCGATATTTCCCTCCTCTCCGCAGTTGTATCTCTCTACTCCCGGGCCAGCTCTCTCCACCACAGATGCTCCGGATACTGAGGAACCCGCTAACCTGGATCCCCCATTGCTCTTCGTAAAGGGGTTCGAGCATGTACCCAACACCCACTTGCTGCTGTTGTTTCCTATAATCGTCTTACCCCTTCTCGCAGGGCTTTTGTACTGGCTATCTCGGTCACTGCCACCCCCCGTTCCTACCAGGAGGCCCTTACTATTCCTCATTGGAAGGATGCCATGGATGAGGAGATTTTTACTCTCACTGAACGGGGTACATGGACCCTCTGTCCTCCTCCCTTCGGCACAGATGTCGTTGGCTGTTGCTGTGTCTATGTGGTGAAGTTTCTCCCTGATGGCAGTGTGGATCGTTATAAGGCCCGTCTTGTTGCCAAAGGCTTTACCCAGACGTATGGGGTTGATTATTTTGACACCTTCTCTCCAGTTGCTCGTCTCAGCACTATCAGGGTCCTGCTCTCTATGGCTGTCAACCGGGATTGGCCCATTTCTCAACTGGATGTTAAGAATTCCTTTCTATATGGGGACCTTCAAGAGGACGTCTATATGGAGCAACCTCCAGGGTATGTTGCTTAGGGGGAGACACAGGTATGCCAGCTACGGAAGGCTATCTATGGTCTCAAGCAAATCCCTCGGGCATGGTTTTACAATTTCAGCGGGATTGTGGCGGTAGTGGGTTTTACGAGAAGTTCTGCCGATCACTCCTTATTTATTCGCAAAACTTTCTTGGTTCTGGTAGTGCTTGTTGTATATGTGGATGATATTCTTCTCACTGGAGATGACCAGGCTGGGATAACCTTGACAAAGAAGCATCTTCGCCAACACCTAGTCACAAAGGATATGAGATCTCCAAAATACTTTCTGGGGATAGAGATCTCTTGGAAGCCCAATTTCCTTGTCCTCTCCCAATGCAAGTATACTCTTGACTTGCTAAAAGAGGCAGGGCTGACTGGGGCTAAACCTGTCTGATGCCCATGGCGACTGGAGAAGATAAAATATAGACAGATGACTCTCCTCTTCTTTCAGATGTTACGAGGTATAGAGGTCTACTTGGAAAACTTATATATCTCACAGTGACTAGACCCGACATCGCCTATGCTATAGGCAAGGTTAGCCAATTCATGCAGACTCCTATGGAGTGTCATCTACAGTCTGCCCTGAGGATATTGGAGTATATTAAATCAGCGCCTGAGAAAGGACTACTCTTTCGGAAGAATGGTCATTTGAAGATTGAAGCATACTCAGATTCAAGCTATGTTGATGAAAAAGCAGACCACAAGTCAACGTCGGGCTTTTGCACCTTTTTGGGAGGAAATCTTATGAGTTGGAAGAGCAAGAAACAGTCTGTCGTCTCCAGGTCCAGCGCCAAAGCAGAATATCAAAGTATGGCATTGACCACATGTGAATTGAAGTGGTTACGGGCTCTCATGCTTGAATTAGGAGAGGTCTACAATCATCCTCTACCTATATTTTGTGACAACAAGACAACTATATACATCTCCAAAAATCCGGTCTTCCATGAGAGAACAAAGCACATTGAAGTCGACTGCCACTTTATTTGGGAAGAGATTTTAAAGAAACAAATTTGTATTTTATTCGTCACCTCCGATAAAGAGCTGGCAGATATTTTCACCAAGTCGGTGTCCGCCTCCTTTCTTCACATTTGCGACAAGCTGGGCATGATCAACATATATGCTCCAGCTTGAGGGGGAGTGTTGCTGTATGGAGACCAGACGGTCTGGCGGTCTGATTCTGGCGGTTTGGAGACCGAGCGGTCTGTTGGTTTCACTCCTGCAGTTTGGTGGCTGGACTGTTGTTGTGGTTATCAGGGCGGTATGTCGGTTTGTCCCAGGCGGCTTAGAGACCGGGCAGTCTGGCGGTCTCCTATGACGGCTTGTTCTCTCTTTCTTGTGGTGGCCGGGCGGTTAGCCTATTCGTCTAACCGCGCGGCCTGTTCGGCTTTTTTTTATGTTAAACTGCTTACACCTGTAATTATTTAATCTCACATTGCTTAATTGTAATATCTTTCATCTCCTTCATTCTATAAAAGGGAGGCTATACCTTTGTAATAGATACCTTTTGGATAATAAAAAATTTGTGATTCCAATTTTTCGGTCTCTTGTTTTCTGTTCGCACACTGCGCGAGCTGGCCCCTCCTGTTGAAAATTGTGAAGTGAAAGTGGGTGAATGGAAGGCTTGGGCAACATATCCGTGCGAACTACACGGACAGGGTTGGCGGACTGCTAAGTCGGCAGGGATGTTGCAGGCGGTTTGCTCTGTAGTATCCTGGGCGGTCTGTTCGCACGGACTACGCGAACAGTAGCAGCGGTCTGACAGGCCGGTGATCACTCAGCAGGCAGTTGGATCCCAGGAAGTAACCAGACGGATAGTATCTCTATCCGCGGAGTCCGGCATGAAGCGGACTAATGAACTGGAGCTCGGCAGACCAGTTTGGCAGTTGCCTTGGTCTTGCTCTGGTGCAGCGGCAAGTGGAAGCCGCGGAGACCGCCGGTCAGTGCGGACAGAAGCTGGAGGTCGCCCGGTATGGCGGGCTAGATCCAGTGTCCGCCAGTAAGTGCGGACTGGCCCTTGTGGCCAGTGGACTGGACTTGGTGGGTTCTGAACCAAGTCCAGGTTAGCTCAGTCCGGGGAGGTCGCGCAGTGGAGCGCGGGCTACTTTCTCAGTCCACCAAGCCTAGTAGAACTGTTGTTGCCTTGATTGCTAGCTTGGGGATATGCGGACTGGAGGTTTGCCTGTGCAAGAGCGTGCGGACTGGAGCTAGAGTCCGCTGAGTTCGGTTTAGCCTTGATATGAGGTTATGAATTTAGGAATGCGGACTGGAGTTTGCTGTGTAAGCAGACTGGATCGGTGTGTCCGCTGAGTCCGGCGGTGCCTTGGAGATGAGGCAATGGACTCGGGATGTGCGGACGGAAGCTGGGTGTCCGCTGAGTCCGGCAGGTGCCTTGTTGGCGAGGCTGCGGGCTCGGGTTATGCGGGCTGATGCCTTGTCTGCAGATTGGCGGACATAGCTGTTGCGGAGTCCGGCTGTGGTTGTCCTGGTTTGGCCCTTGGCGACAAGGCGGAATGGTATGTTGTCCGGCCTTGGTGATGTCTTGGCGGCTTGGCCTTTGGCGACAAGGCGGACTGGAGATTGGAGTCCGGCTTTGGAGAAGCTAGGCGAGCTGGCTATCTGCACGGGAGCAGCGGACTGGTGTGTGTATCTGCGGACTTGCGAATACACTTGTTCTTGCTGCGGGATGTGGCGGTGATCCTATCGGCTAGGGCGGTGACCATACTCATCATCGTGCCTATAAATAGGACTCATGTCACATCAGGAATAGTAACCTCGAGAGAATCTAACCGAAGTAAGTGAACAGTATTTGAGCTCGCGTAAGTTGCTGCGGACTGGACCTTGGAGTCCGCGTGGTTTGAGAGTTGACTGAGTTGTGCTGTGCAGGTTGTGCGGATAGCGCTGGAAAGCCAGGACTTGGCTCTTATTGCGGTTAGGGACAGTGCGGACTCTGCGGTTAAGCAACAGGCGGTAAAACAGCAAGTTGCGGATATCGACTAGGCAGTCTTCTCTTTGGCAACTTGGTTCGGAGTTCAGGAAGTCACCTGCTTGAGACGAACTGTTCCTTTCGGTGGCGCAGCATATGCGGTCTGGCGGCTAGGCGACCTCGCGGTCAGGCGGTCTGCAGATCGGCGGTGAAGAGCTAAGCATTGGAATAAGGGATAGTCTGCGCAGCTTGGGTTGCGGTCTGGCGACCTGGCGGACTGAGCGGACTCCACATCAGTAGACTGGCGGCTTGTTAATTCAGTCCGCGCGGCTTGTTTTGTTTCTTGTCTTTGTAACTACCTCTCTGTTCTCCTGGTTTGGTTGTTTGGTGAAGCATGTCTCGTCATGTATGTCTCGTCTTGTAAAGAAGTTTGCTCTTGATCAATAAAGACGCTTGTGCTGCATGTGTTGCTGGTTGTTACTGCTTTGTTGAGATAACCCCTGCTAACTCCAAGATCTGGGAAAACGTTCAACATTATAAGTGGACGTGTCCTCCTCCGGTTTGTTGAGTTTCAACAGGATATCCGAGGTGGCGTCTGCGGGTTTGTTGAATTTTAACACCTCCCCCCTCGCACTCACTTTGAATTCGTCGAGCCGAGTTTGGGCTCGGCATTCGTCGAGCAGAGTTTGGGCTCGACATTCCTCGAGCAGAGTTTGGGCTCAGCATTCGTCGAGCAGAGTTTGGGCTCGGCATTCCTCGAGCAGAGTTTGGGTTAGGCATTCGTCGAACTAATATTCGGGGTTGAGCTCGATGAGTCCAAATCAGCGAGCCTCCCTCTGGGGCTCCCGTAGCGACAGTTTGAGACTAGGTCATCCAGCTCTCCTACAGGCGACCTAGCCGCCAGCCCGCCTCGGAACGGGCATTGGCGGGTCGCGGTGGCCTGGCTCATGCTCGCCCAAGAAGAGAAGGCGAGTTGCGGGAACCAGGTCGCACCCACCCCCATGGGAGTGGAGAGTAGTGGCGAGCTGACCTCCATATCCTTGGGACCTGCCCAGTGGGGCCCAGAGGTAAAATTACCGGGATACCCCTCCCATGGGTGTGAATAGCTTGTTAGAATAGTGGAGTTGCACTGTTGGCAGACCAAGTTGGGTTGCACATAGCTGTTCAAAACAGCGAAGGTTGGCTATTTACAGACCGTTCTCAGAAATCTATAAATAGGACTCAAGGGGCACCTCAGAATGCATGCTTTCATCCTCACTTGCTCCCTGATCTTTTAGCGCTTTCTGAGGTAGCCTTAGCTCGGCCTTTGGCTAAGAAGGGGAAGCGCTCTAAGATCTTTCGGGTGTGTGGTGGGTCCTCCACGCCGAGCCCTTGGGTCAACTCTTCTTTGTTTTATTTATCATTTTGCTTGTAGTAGAGAAGTAGGTGCGCGATCACCCCTTTCCCAAGAGTGAACTTCACAAGTGACCGAGTTTTCGGTTTCAACATTTTGGTGCGGTGAGCGTGGAGAGTGGTCAGCACAGAAAATTTCCAGCAAGCTCAATGACGGGAGGACAAGGCTCATATAGGACCGACTCGCCACCCCTACCACCCTTGGCCACAGTGGGAATGTTTGAAGACTTCAGGAATGAGGTACTCAGCCTCGTCAAGTTCGCACTTAGCGCGCGGGCCGAGTGCTCGACTCCATCTATTTCAATTGCTACTGCCCCGTCGCTGGGCGAGGACGCTCCCGGCAGGCGAGCTGCGAAGGAGGTCGTCGAAGAAGAAAGGGGATGCGAGCTCCCCGGGCACGTGCTTTTCCCCGGCACAGATCCGACCTTGTGTTTTTTCACCTAGTTGGCGGGTTTTCCACGTTAAAATTACTTTCCCCAACTTTTTACTTATTGTGAGTGTTGGTGCGCACGACCTCTCCCGTGCTAAGGCGGTCCAATTTAGTTTGGTCTACCGGAGCATTAAGTTATCCCTAAGAAGTTCTTATCTCAGATTAATCCAACCTAAGAGGTGCAACGAAGATAATTATCAGACTCAAATAAGTTGGTGAAATCTAGTATACTAAGAAGCCTTCTATGAACAAAAAGAAGAACATGCCTCCTATGAACGGGGAAGTCTCCTATGAACGGAGAGTAGAACTTGTCTCTTATAAATGAAGAAGGAATGGAGAAAAGAACTTGTCTCGTATGAACTAAGAGGTTTCCTATGAATTGTGAAAAGGACTCAATTTGCTTCCTTAAATGAAGATGGAACCGCAAAACTAAGTAATCCCTTTTTGTTTCTTTATTTTAGTTCCCGCATTTCCTTTCAGTTTCTGTCTTTTACTCAGTTACTACACTTTCTTTCAGTACCATTTTCTTTACAATTCAGTACCTATTTGCTGTCGTTTATTTCAGCATTTTAATTTTACATTTATTTATAGCAGCATTACTTACCACACTTAATTAATGCAATTTACTACTACTTTATTTCTGCAGTTTTTGTTTGGGTGCTACTCTGACAAGCGGTTGATTATTTGGTAGAGCGTTAGTTATGAATAACTAGGTGTTTAGTTATTTCTCCAAGGCTAGCCTCAAATATTGTGCTCTCACAATTGTCACGCTCCTTATCTAAGTTGAGCGATACGATTAAGTTACTTGTAAACAGTCGCTTGCCCGAAATATTTCCTGTGGAATAGGGCAAGCCGCCGCAGACCCAACAGTGTCAGTCATCTGTTTCATTTACTACTCATATTGTAAATTGTTTGTGGTGAAAGGTGGCGAGTCGGTCATGCTCGTAGACCGTTCGTACCAGTACGGAAAGGTTGATGACCCTCGACAATATAGAGAGGTGTACCACAGGGGCTCGACCGTATTATGTCTCGTTGGATTCCTCCGCTAGTTGGTCAAATTGTAGTTATCGCTAGATGTCGCACACACCTATGAGTACACCGGGTTGTACGTTGGGGTCTGGGTAGTGCGGTACGACCACACCCAGAAGTGGCAGGACTGACCACTACCACCGAAGGCCATATCGGTGAGGCCTACGAGGATCACTACTCTGCTGAAAGAGAAACGATCCAAACTATGCTGACAAAGAGAGTTGTTATAGGTTGTGAACACCTGCTTATTTACGCACATGCTAGTGGAGCTTGTTTTAATAACTATTTTTATAGATGTTGTTTTCTGGTTATTAATATTACACCTGCTTAATATCGTCCTAGCTTATTACTTGTTTATATACATGTTGTTGCTAACCCTTTTACTGCTTCACCTATTTTGGTTTTTGGAACTCGCTCTCGTCCCCAGGCTAGGGTCCTTGGGGACGAGGTGTGTATCCACTTAGTCTTTTGACTAATATGTTGTTGTCCACCCTTTTTAGGAGGCAAAGCAGGGTGAGGTCCAACGACTGCGTGAAGGCATAGAGCCTGCAATAGCAGATGCATCAGTCTTGTCTCCCGACTTCCAAGACATGAGTCCTTAGAGTATAGTACAGTGCTGGGAGAGTGTAGTAGTTGTTGTTGTTTTAAGCCCACTGGACTACTTGTATAAACATATTGTGATAGGCGCTCGAAACATCCGGAGGAGAATCTAAGTATAGCTATCTCTCCGTTGCCCCCAGCTAGGTTTATATAGAGTAAAACCTAGGGTTTATTTGCGCAAAGCCCCCGAGCCCATTATTCGTCCGAATATACACTTACAATCTCCTCCTATATTCGTGACAAATAACGGTAACGTTTCAGGGTGCTGGAGTGTAGACAAAATAATAATCCAAACTAAACAAAACAATCAGGACAGATCATACTAATAAATCAAAATAAAGGTTTTGCCTAAACGACAAACCATCACACAAATGTTATCCCAAAAATATTCTGAATAATTATTTCAAAACAAAACAGAGACATGAATTAAACGTTTGATGATTCTACTCATCTAGTAGATCATCGTCATCCATATCCAGGTCTACAGCTCCTCCATAATCTCCACCGTAGCCTGCAAGGAATTTCATGAGTCAGACTTTATGAATTCATAAACATATGCAGTAACATTTAAAGTAAACTAGCTCTTACTAAATGAGCTTAGCACTTCTAGCAACAGTGAAGTAACTTTGTCAGCATCTCATCCAGTCTAACTAGGACTAGTCATGTTACCTTACTCATTACGGATCACTATGTGCCTCACCAACACATGTGGGCACACATCACGTGCAACATTATCAAATGTGGAATAATGTGATGTGACCAATAATGTTTAGATTAACATTTACAACGACTTTTAATTCCCAGTTGAATAACTCTTGAATTAACTTACAATGGGAGGACGTTAGGTTATCAAGTGTGGAATAACCAGCATCAAACCATCTTGGGTTTTCATCAAAAAATTATTTGGGGTTTTCAGTCTGTTACTATTTAAATGCTTGAATGTTGACAGTTATAGGCTCGTACGTATCAAAACATAAACGTTGGAGGAAAGTTTCATATTTCTATGAACTTTAATCTCATTTCCCCCGATGTTTTGATTGTGAGAGCTCTATTTAATCCTTTAGTAAGGGCATCTGCAACATTATCTTTTGACCTCACATCAACCAGGGTCATAATCCCTTGACTTGTGAGAGAGGTCAACCAGGCCTGTTTCATCCTAAGTTGCCTTCTTTTGCCATTAAACAAAGTGTTCGTGGCAATCGTTTTAATAGCCTGATTGTCGCAGTAAACTGCAACAGAACTCAGTTTCAGGCTCGACAGTGGAATGTCCATCACCAAATCTCTTATCCACTCTGCCTCTTCACCAGCTGAAGCTAGAGCATAGAGTTCAGATTCCATATATGTGAGTGCAATGCACGACTGTCTCTTGGACTTCCAGGCTACAACTGCTCCTCCTAGTGTGAAGAGGAATCCACTAGTGGACTTGCTGTCATTTACTTCTGAGCACCATGATGCATCAGAATATCCTTCCAGAACTGGAGGATGACCACTATAACATAAAGCATACTGTCGGGTGTGCTTTAGGTATCGCATCAGCCTATCGAGGGCATCCCAATGGTCTTGGCCAGGATTGCTAGTGAACCTACTTAACATGCTAACCGTAAAGGCTATGTCAGGTCTCGTACATACCATAGAGTAAATGAGGCTATCAAGCAGTTTAGAATAATTTAACTGTCGAACCGCAGCTCCATCATTGAGCTTTAAGTGGTTAGAATAATCATATGGTGTCTCAGCCGCTTTACATTCACTGTATCCCCACGTGTACAACATGGACTAGATGTAGTGGCTTTGACTTAGGAAAATGTCATGTTTCCCAAAGCTCACTTGCATACCTAGTATAGTGTCAACTACACCGAGGTCTGTCACGCTAAATTCTTTAATTAAACCTGACTTTACGTCATCCACTTCAGATTCATCAGATCCAAGAATAAGCATATCATCCACGTACAAGCATATTATAGCGACTTTGTTTGATCTATGACGTATGTAAAGACATTTGTCCGAGAGACTCGACATGAATCCCATGTTCTTTACAGTATAGTCAAACTTCTCATGCCATAATTTCGGTGCTTGTTTTAATCCGTATAGCGACTTTAAAAGCTTACAGACCTTGTTTTCGTGACCGTCTATAATGAAACCTTCAGGTTGACTCATGTAGATCTCTTCGGTCAGATCTCCGTTCAAGAATGCAGTCTTAACATCCATTTGATGAACAACAAAGTTCTCAATGACCGAAATAGCAAGAAGAACCCTAATGGTTGCTAAGTGACACACGGGTGAGTATACATCAAAATAGTCTACTCCGCTTACTTGTGTGAAACTTTTAGCCACTAGGCGTGCTTTATACTTAGCTATGCTACCATCGTGATTTAGCTTCTTTTTCAGAACCCACTTGCACCCTACAGTTTTAGCCCCTTTTGGCTTATCAACTAACGTCCAGGTGTCGTTCTGAAGGAAAGAGTTCATCTCATCCTCAATGGCTTCTTTCCAAAGTAGGGAATCCCTTGATCTCATTGCTTCCTTAAAGGTAGATGGATCATCCTCAACGTGGTAAGTGACAAAATCACTCTCGAAGGTTCTGGGGGTTCTCTCTCTCACTGAAGTTCTCCTAGACTCTAGGCCGGAGTTATCTACTGGAATGGAATAGGAGGTGCTCGGTACTGATTCAGGATATTCCTCAGTAATAGTTGCTTGCATACCTAGGATAATTAGGTTCTTATCTTTGAGGAATTTATCCTCGAAGAACACTGCATCCCTAGATTCTATTATGATATTATTAGAAATATCAAGGAACATATCTGCAGCACTATCTTCAACACAACCTAAGTAGACACATGTATTGGTCCTAGGTCTAACCTTAGACCGTCTAGGGTCAGGAACCCTGACATAGGCTATACAGCCTCAGGTCTTAAGTCTAGTTAAAGACGGGGGTCGCTTAAACCAAAGCTCGTAGGGTGTAACCTATAACTTAGCATGAGGAACTTTATTCAGAAAGTGATTCGCAGTCAAGACTGCTTCTCCCCAATAAGCAGAAGGCATACCTGCAGTGAGCAGCATAGAGTTCAACATCTATGTTAACGTTCTATTCTTGCGCTCAGCTATACCGTTAGATTGGGGGGAGTAAGGAGCAGTGGTTTCTGCTATGATGCCTTGTGAAGCAAGGAAGCATCTGAACTCACTGGACATATATTCTTCTCCTCTATCACTCCTAAATCTCTTTATTTTCATGCGTAATTGGTTTTTTACCCTGGTTTTGAAAAGGCAAAACTTTTCAAACGCTTCGTCTTTAGTTTTAAGCAACGAAATATGACAAAACCTTGTGCAGTCATCTATGAACGTGATCATATACTTCCTTGCACCTCTAGTGACAAAACTCTTAAAGTCACAAATATCGGAATGTATAAGCTCAAGAGGTGTTGTGCTCCTAGTAACCGTGCCAAAAGATTTCCTAGTGATCTTAGTCTGAGCACACACTTCACATTTTCCAAAAGGAGACTTAGTGTCTAAAGTGATCTTGTGAGTTCTAGCTACTTGGAACATTTTCCTGTAGTTTACGTGTCCTAGTCTCTCATGTAGAGTCCTAGGGCTAACTAAATTCAATTGAACTTGTTGCACTACTTCATTTGCTACACTCAGACGGTACATCCTATTTTGGACGTAAGCACATCCAAAGTAGTGAGAGTTAACTGACAAAGTCACTCTACCGCTACAGAAATTAACTAACATACCAGCATCACACAATAAACTAATAAATACTAAGTTAAAAGATAAGGAAGGAATAAATTTTACGTTCTTTAAAATTAAAGACTTACCTGAGGAGAGCATCAGAGTTGCATTCCCCACCTTCAATACGTCAGTTGTTCCTCCTTCTGCTACAGTCACTGATTCCTTTGCATTCTTCAGCCCTGTCAAAAGATTAGCATTGTTGCAAACGTAGCACGTTGCCCCAGAATCCAGGAACCACTCTGTGCTGGCCTGCTCCTGTCCGACCATGGCAACAAAGTCGGATGGCTCAGCTTGACTAACCAGATGGGCCTGCTTGCCCTCTTGTGGAGCCTTAGTTCTTTCCTTCCTCGGTAACTTGCAGTCAGATGCGCAGTGTCCCCACTTGTTGCAGTTAAAACATTTACCCTTAAATTTCTTAGAGGTTCTACTCGGTCCTGCAACCTGGGGCTACTACGAGACGTTTTGGTCTTATGAGGTGGAGGAGCATGCTTAGAGCTTGAAATCATGTTGGAAGCAGCCTTCTGCTTGCCAACAGCTTCCAAGGCGTGCTTCGTCCTGTTCTCGTCCTCAATGCGTATGAAACGCTTGAGGTCGTTCAGACCAACCTGCATCTTCTTGCGGTACATCTCAGTTTTGAAATTGTACCACGAGGAGGGCAACTTAAACACAATTGTGCCCGCAAAAAAAACTATCTGGCAGACTAATAGACTCACTATGCAAGGAATCAACAAAATTTTCAAATTCTGATACCTGAGGGAGAATGGCTTTCTCCTTGTCGAAGCTGAAGGAGTGGAATTTATCCACCAGATGAGCCTTGGAGAGGTCCTCCTCCTGCTTGAAGTGATCCTCCAGTGCTTCCCAGATCTCCTTAGCAGACTGCATCTTGATGTAGTTCTTAGCCAGGCTGGAGGAGAGGTAGTTCAGCAGGTAATCCCTGCAGAAGTTCTCATCTTCGACCCAATGTGTCTCGTCTTCAGTCCCAGCAATGTCAGCACGAGTAGTCTTGATTGTGTAGAAGACATTCAGGTATTTCATCCCGAACTGGGTGTTCAACTTCCAGTCGTTGAACTCTGTGGTCGTGAACTTCTCAAGCTTGTTCATGGGCACTGGAGAGGAGAAGCTGGAGTTCCTCATCCCTTCACTTGCTTGCAAACCCTAACACAGAATCTGCCAGAAGAGAACATGGCTACCACTGAAGAGCAAACTGGATCGGCTCCACGGGATGGCTCTGGAACTATACAGGCGGCAGCTCTGCCTCCCAGATCTAAACGCCTGTGGCCAAAAAATGGCAGAGGCGGCGAGCGCAGAAGGCAGCTGCGCGAACTGGAGCGGATGACGGAAGCCGCCGCGTGAACCCCTTGGCGATCGTCGACTGAAAAGATGCGATCGACGATCGGGAAAAGTCGACCGTCGAACAGGGAAAGGCGATCGTCGACTGAAGAGCCTATCGTCGACCGGAAAAAGCGATCGACGACTGAGCGATCGACGATTGGGCGATCGACGACTGAGCGATCGACGATTGGGCGAAGTTGATCGTCGAACTCCTTGGCGATTATCGAACGGGAAACACGATCAACGACTGGAAGCCCTTGTTCCGCGACGGGGAAGATGCGACAGCGAGCCCTTGCAGGCGGCGGATCTGGCACCGGGACCAGGCGGATCGCGAAAAAACCAGCGGTGGCCTCCTTTGAGAGCAGCGAAACAGAGAGAGCAGGCGGCTTCCTCCTTATCCGAGACCAGGCGGCTGCGGTGGCGTCGAGGAAGACGCGAATCGTCGAACGATCGTTACGAGGAAGACGCGACGGCTAGGGCTTGGGGAAGATGCGAACGGCGACAACATCCTTGTGCCCTAAAGCCGCAAACGAGCGAGCGCTACGCGACGACGACGATCGGGAACGAATGTGAACCCTAAGATCGGGAACGAGCGCCAGACGGGAGCTGTTTGGAGAATGTGATAGGCGCTCGAAACATCCGGAGGAGAGTCTAAGTGGAACTATCTCTCCGTTTCCCCCAGCTAGGTTTATATAGAGTAAAACCTAGGGTTTATTCGCTCAAAGCCCCTGAGCCCGTTATTCGTCCGAATATACACTTACACATATGACAACGGCCTTTTTTCTTATATATATGGGATGGTTTCTGATATTGCTTCCACTTGTGATCTGATATGATGTGATGTATTCCATTGCCTGAGAAGGCGATCATTTCATGCTTGGAGAGTAGGTTGTTGCTACTTAGAAAGTGTAGGGTGGTCGCCTTGGGCAGTAGGGCTCTTCCGACCCGACCCGCCTCTCATGGTTGGGGGGAGGGTCTTACATACAAGGTGCAGTATGTGCAAGGTGTTATGCGCGCAAGGGGAGGCGTGTTTCTCGGAATTCCCGCGTGCGCTTAAAGCAGGCTCGAAGATCTTTGAAGGCGCTCAAAGATCTTCGAAGGAGTCTTTGAGGATCTTTCTTGTGCGTATGAGGAAAGGCGAAATGAGAGAAAGATGGAATGAAAGGAGGGTTTGAGGACCATTTTATAGTTTTTGTGGGTGACGTCTCCATAAATAAGTGGTGGTTACGGTAGTTATGCGGTTATCCGCACACCGTAACCAATTTTTGGTACGTTATGTGTGGTCTTATGGTTATCCGCAGATCACAACCAACTTACGTGTTATACACACATCAGTTATGAATATGACTATGTGCACATCATAACATAATATTTGTTATACGAAGATCGATTCTTATATTTTATGATGCCCATTTTTAGTAAATTTATATGTGCATGCCATTATGTGATTCAGCTATGTGCACATCCATAATGAGTGGATTTAACTATTTGCACCACATGATAAAGAAATTGAAGGATTTTACTATCCCCATCCAATGATGGTAGGTTTTACTATTCACACCCCAATGTTGGAGGAGTTTACTATTCACATCCCATGATGAGGAATTTTGCTATTTGCACCTCCATGGAAGATTTTACAATCCGCACCCAATGATGAGAGATTTTATTATTTGTGATGTAGGCTAAGCCTTAGGGATCCTACACGAAGGGCGTGACTACGACCTTTTACAACGTTAACGCTCTCTAACCCGCACACAAACGAAACGCAACGACCACAATGAATTTTATTTATCGTTCGCGCTAACATACGGGTAGCCGATCCGCAGGTGGAACGGAGAATGGCTATAGGCCAAAATCCTTTCCGGCTAAATGGAATAATATTGATTCCGGTCGAGCTTGGGGTTGTACCAAAATAGATCCACCCAAAAATAAATCACGATTCGAAAAGTGGTAGGATCTATCCCAACAAAACAAAACGAGGAGCGTCAATCCTCTCGTTAGATCTTTCGGAAAAACCAAATGAAAATCCAGATCTACTATTAGAAACACCGCGAAAATTAACGATTCGAGAAATCAAGCAAAAGTCGTCCGCCAAAAGAACTAGTCAAGAGGGAAAATCTCTTGTGTAGGAATTTTCGTTACCCCGCTCGGAAGTGTAGATCCGAGATGTTTGGATCCACCAAGATGACCGCTCTTCCTTTGGACCCACGGGAAACGTGCCGCGGATGAAGATCTTGCTCGTCTCCTTCGCTTTCTCGCCGTGGATGAGTTTTCCCCAAAACTTTGGTTCTTCCTTGCACACGCTCCCCGTCCTCCAAGATGGTTGAGAAATTCCAATGATTGAATACGGTGTTGGTGGAGAAAGGGTAGAGAGGTGGGAGAATGAGAGGTGATTAGAGGGAATGAGGGGTCGAAGGGGGCGGCCGAGCAAGGGAGGAGAAGGGTGGCCGAACTCCTTGAGAGGGAAGCCTAGGGGGGGCGGCGGCTAAGAGGAGAGGGAAGGGAGAATGAGATTAGGGCAAGCAATTTGTCTTGATTTCAATAAAAGTCCCATAACAAAATGAAAATTTGGCCTTATATAAGGCTTACAACCATGTGGCTATTAGCAGCCCAAAAAATAAAATATTGTTCCGAAATGAAATGATAGAAAACAACATAGTTTCAAATACCACATATAAAAGATAAATGCAGACCACTAGTAAAATAAATTTAACTCTTAATTTTGTTGCGTGGGCGAAGATTGTAACCGTGCTCGCTACGGCGCCGCAAGTCTTTTGTTGGAGGAGCATCGTCGTCATCTTCTACCACGGCAACACCGTCATGGACGTCGTCATCTTCTGCCACGACAACACCGCCATGGACGTCGTCTTCATCACCCAGTTGGCCGTCGTGGTGGCCGTCGCCATCAATCCTCCCGCTCTCAAAAGGACTCATCGCCGATGAGTGGGCTGGACGGTAACGGTGGAGGAGATCTGCATCAAGAAGAGCCAGCTCTGCCGAAGAAACCCAAGAGTCGTCCGAAGCTGGACGACCTCGCCATCTGACCAAAAACCTGTGAACGTCGCCGTCGGGAGTAGAAAACACCGCATCCTGCAAAATCTTGTCAGACAAGAAATCGGTCCGGGGGAACCTTGGAAAAGCGTTAGGCGCAGAAGAAAAACAAGTTGCATCATCACTAGGCAACGTACCTCCCGAAGGATCCGAAAGGGAGAGCGGTCTAGAAATATTCTCACCCCCACCCCTTTAGACGGTATAGTGGAAATATGAAACGGAGAGACTGACAGTTCAGGTGGTGGAGCGACATAGAGCGTTAAATCCGAAATGTTAAAAACAGGGGAGATTCCCCAATCATCAGGTAACTTTAATAAATATGCATTTTCACCTAGCTCCTTCAAAACCCGAAAAGGACCGGCTCTCCTATTTGCTAATTTTTTTATGGTGCCCGAAGGCATCCGTTCAGGGATAAGACGTACCATTACCAAATCGCCAATATTTAAGGGGGCTGCTCGCTTATGTATATTAGTATTCGATTGATAAATAACATATTGTTTAGCTAACGTCTTGCCTATGTGCTCATGGAGAGTGTGAACGTGCGAGGCGAAGTCCTGTGCAAATTGACTTGATTTAAATGATGGTGGTAACGGAATCAAGTCAAGAGGCACGGGCGCCTTATATCCATGCACTATCTCATTTGGTGATAACCTGGTGGACCTATTCTTAGAATTATTGTAGGCTAGTTGAGCGTGAGGAAGAATAAGGTCCCATGTACCCTTATGATCACCTACTAAGCAACGAAGTAATCCACCCAAATTCCGGTTAACAACTTCCGTTTGTCCATCCGTTTGTGGATGATAGGCCGACGAAAACATAAGTCGAGTGCCCAACAGCTTCCAAAGTGTCTTCCAAAAGTAGCTAGTAAACTTAACATCTCTATCGGTCACGATGGTTTTGGGGACACCCCGATGTGCCACGACCTCCTTAAAATACAACTTAGCGACGTGTGAAGCATCGTTGGTGCTATGACAAGCGATAAAATAAGCCATTTTTGAGAATCGGTCCACTACGACCAAGATGGAATCGTGACGCCTAAATGTAGGTGGAAGGCCCAAAATGAAGTCCATGCTAACATCCACCCATGGGGCAGACGGAATCGGAAGGGGTGTGTAATGACCAGCATTGGTCTTGTTACCCTTGGCTAATTGACAAACGTGGCAGCTCCCGACGATTTTATTGACCATTGGCTTGAGACCCGGCCAAAAGAATTTATCCTCTACAAGTGTGATCGTTTTATCGCGACCGAAGTGTCCTCCTAGTCCTCCACTATGTAACTCCCATATAATAAAATGGCGTAGCGAAGAGCGGGGAATGCATAGTTGCGTATGCTTAAATAGGTACCCATCACGGATGTAGTACGCCGAAATAGTGGAAGGGGAATTGTCCTGAGAGGCGAAATATATCTCCTTAAAATCCGGACACTGTATATACTCATCTTTGATTCTTTCAAATCCTATGACCGATACCTCCATGGTAGATAGTAATAGAGTGACGCGACTAAGGGCGTCCGCCACACGATTTAACGTACCCTTGAGGTGCTTGATAATGAATGTATACTCTTGAAGGTATGAGACCCATTTGGCGTGCCGAGGGCTGATCTTACTTTGGGAGTTTACAAATCTTAATGCCTCGTGATCGGACAAGATTACAAATTCCTTTGAGATAAGATAGTGTCGCCAATGTTGGAGACAACGGATCATGGCATAGAACTCACGATCATAATTGGAATAATTTAACTTTTGACCGGCAAGTTTTTCGCTAAAATATCCTATCGGATGTCCATCTTGACTTAAGACTCCTCCGATCCCTATTCCTGATGCGTCGCATGATAATTCAAACACTTTACTAAAATCCGGCAAGCGTAATAATGGGGCTTCAGACATCTGGTCCTTAATCATTTGAAACGCGCGAGTGGCTGCTTTAGTCCAATGAAATTCTCCTTTCTTCATGCATTCGGTGATCAGTGCCATGATACTACTAAAGTTTTGGATGAACCTTCGATAAAATGTGGCCAACCCGTGAAAACTTCTAACTTCCCGAATATTTGTTGGTTCAGGTCATTCTTTAATCACTTGGACCTTCTTTGGGTCAACATGAATGCCTTCGGAACTCACTGTGTAGCCTAGAAACTCTACGGATGTCACACCAAAGGAGCATTTTTTTAGATTGATATATAGCTTTTCTTGGCGCAAGGTTGATAGGATTGTCCTTAGATGTGTGTCATGATCCTTTTGTGAACGGCTGAATACTAAGATATCATCAAAGTATACGACTACGAATTTACCCATGTATGGCTTAAAAACTTGGGTCATCAATCGAGAGAAAGTACTCGGTCCGTTAGTGAGCTCTTCCCCAAGCACCAACCACTCATAGAGCTCATCCTTAGATTTAAAAGGCGTCTTCCATTCATCTCCTTCCCGTATCCGTATTTGATGATAACCACTTTTGAGATCCAATTTTGAAAACATGGCGGCACCCGATAACATATCTAATAAGTCATCCAAACAGGGAATGAGGAACCTATATTTAACCGTAATTTTATTTATGGCCCGGTAGTTTACACACAATCGCCAAGACTTATCTTTCTTTGGAACCAAGAGGGCCGGTACGGCGCACGGGCTCTTACTATGGCGGATAAAACCCTTTGCTAGCAAATCCGAAATTAAAGCTTGTAGCTCCTCATGTGCGGAGGGGTTGAGCCGATAATGTGGATGGTTAGGCAATGACGAGCCCGGGACGAAATCTATCTCATGCTGAATATCTCTCATGGGTGGCAACTTAGATGGCAAGTCCTCCGGATAGACGTCTTTATACTCTTCCAATATAGTGCGCAGAGATAACGGTATATTCTCTAAAATGGGCGAGTCTTCCTTGGCTTGTAGGCATACTAACGCATACAGGACGCCGTCCACGAAGGTCTCGCGTTCCAACTCCTTCTTACTTATCAAACTTATAATTTTTCTTTCCGCAGGCACAATTGTGTCTTTGGGGGCAACCGAAGGATCCTTGGGCGGTGTGGGTTTCAGTACAATGGTCTTACCATTATACTTGAACTCGTAAGTGTTGGCTCGCCCGAAATGGGTCACGTCATAATCATAGAGCCACGGGCGCCCTAGAAGTACATGACATACATCCATGGGGATGACGTCGCACCACACTTTATCGACATAGCTTTTCAACGTAAGTGGCACTAAACAACGCTTAGAAACCGCGATAGACGTTTTGTTCACCCACGCTATTTTATATGGCTGGGGGTGTGGTTCGGGGACTAGGTGCATACGAGTGACGGCGTTTTCCGAAATGACATTCATGCAACTTCCGTTGTCTATTATTAACTTGCACCACTTTTCACCACATTTAAAATTCAATGAAAATATGTTCGTCCGATTGTGCTCATCCGGTGCACGCGGTGTGGCCAAGATACACCTCATAACCATCATATAAGACTCATCTTCGATATCACTCGGCTCGGCATCTGATTCACCGCCAGCTTCATAGACAAGCTCGGCAGGCTCAGACGTGGACTCTAATAGTGTCAGTGGCTTACTCTTGGTAGGACACTCACTAGAGTAGTGTCCTTGAATTCCGCACGAATAACAGGCAACATTAGTCTTATTAACTCGTCCTATTGGAACTCTCTCACCATTGGGAATTTTATTGTTCCTAGCGGTAATTACTATGGAACTTGAATCAGTCGATCGGAACTTTCCTTTGTCTCGCATGGATGACGAAGGTGGGGGTCCTAAGATGGATTTTCCTTTCTGGAATGCTCGACCCTTGGACTTGTAGGTATTGTGCTTTTCTATATCCAATGCCGCATTGAATGTTGTGTTAAGGTCCGTGGGACCATAACGCAAAAGCTTGCCTTGGATGTCCGCATTAAGTCCCTTACGGAAACGAGATAGTGTGACCTCGGGCATTTCTCGAATATCACAACGCACCATCATATCCTTGAGTTGTCCCATGTACTCCGCTACCGATTGGCCCCCTTGACAAAGGGTGGCTACCTCGTCAAACATTTGGGTTCGGTGATATGCCGGGACATATTGGTCATGCAGGAGTGCCTTCATGGCAGCCCACCCAATTGGGGGTGCTCCATTCACGGTGCCTAGACGCCTCTCTTCGTTCAACCAGAACGTGTTGGCTCTACCCAGAAGTTTCATTCGTGTTACTCGTACCTTCTCAACGTCCGTCAGGTTGTGCCACTCAAAATAGCACTCAATATCCATGATCCAGTTTAGAAAAAGTTGGGGTTCACCCATGCCATCGTAGGATGGTGATTCCATTTTAACGGCCCTAGTTAAGTCGAACTCATAAGGGGCTTGGGGTGCGTACTCATAATCCGGATCACGAGAGAGATTTTGTCGCTCTTCTCGTTGGTTGGCGGGATGGGGTGGCTGCCCCGGTCGATTTATCCCAAAGCCGGGATTTCGAGGCGCCGCCTGATTTACAGCCAACCCTTGTATTAACTGAGTGAGTGCATCGAACCTGGTGTTAAACTCTTCCCTAAGGGCCGCAATTGTTGCAGGAACGGGCTCACTATCATCATGATGGTCGGCCATGTGTGATGTGGATGGAGGATACTCCGTGTCAAGCCTCGTGCGCATGAACAACACAGATACAGGGTGCCTCACCTAGATAAGAGACTGTTTGGACAAGAATTTTATAAATCAGGATTTTTATACGCTTAATGACTTGGAGAATAAAAATATTTTTTTTGATTTTTATGCTTAGAAAAAAAATTAGAAAATTCAGAATTTTTTTGGCAATTTTTTTTGCAGAATGTTTTTTTGACTTTTGTTATATGCAGACCAGATGGTGGAAAAAATTTCAGATTTTGTGTCTACGAAACGTGCACGACCAAGTGTGGGTCGACGTCCTAAGACCGGAAAGCGTAAGGACGGTGTCGATTGAGAAATCAACACAAACCTCGCTTTAATACCAAATTTGATGTAGGCTATGCCTTAGGGATCCTACACGAAGGGCGTGACTACGACCTTTTACAACGTTAACGCTCTCTAACCCGCACACAAACGAAACGCAGCGACCACAATGAATTTTATTTATCGTTCGCGCTAACATACGGGTAGCCGATTCGCAAGTGGAACGGAGAATGACTATAGGCCAAAATCCTTTCCGGCTAAATGGAATAATATTGATTCCGGTCGAGCTTGGGGTTGTACCAAAATAGATCCACCCAAAAATAAATCACGATTCAAAAAGTGGTAGGATCTATCCCAACAAAACAAAGCGAGGAGCGTCAATCCTCTCGTTAGATCTTTCGGAAAAACCAAATGAAAATCCAGATCTACTATTAGAAACACCGCGAAAATTAACGATTCGAGAAATCGCGCAAAAGTCGTCCGCCAAAAGAACTAGTCAAGAGGGAAAATCTCTTGTGTAGGAATTTTCGTTACCCCGCTCGGAAGTGTAGATCCGAGATGTTTGGATCCACCAAGATGACCGCTCTTCCTTTGGACCCACGGGAAACGCGCCGCGGATGAAGATCTTGCTCGTCTCCTTCGCTTTCTCGCCGTGGATGAGTTTTCCCCAAAACTTTGGTTCTTCCTTGCACACGCTCCCCGTTCTCAAAGATGGTTGAGAAATTCCAATGGTTGAATACGGTGTTGGTGGAGAAAGGGTAGTGAGGTGGGAGAACGAGAGGTGATTAGAGGGAATGAGGGGTCGAAGGGGGCGGCCGAGCAAGGGAGGAGAAGGGTGGCCGAACTCCTTGAGAGGGAAGCCTAGGGGGCGCGGCGGCTAAGAGGAGAGGGAAGGGAGAATGAGATTAGGGCAAGCAATTTGTCTTGATTTCAATAAAAGTCTCATAACAAAATGAAAATTTGGCCTTATATAAGGCTTACAACCATGTGGTTATTAGCAGCCCAAAAAATAAAATATTGTTCCGAAATGAAATGATAGAAAACAACATAGTTTCAAATACCACATATAAAAGATAAATGCAGACCACTAGTAAAATAAATTTAACTCTTAATTTGTTGCGTGGGCGAAGATTGTAGTTGTGCTCGCTACGGCACCGCAAGTCTTTTGTTGGAGGAGCATCGTCGTCATCTTCTACCACGACAACACCGCCATGGACGTCGTCATCTTCTGCCACGGCAACACCGCCATGGACGTCGTCTTCATCACCCAGTTGGCCGTCGTGGTGGCCGTCGCCATCAATTTGCATCACATGTTAGAGGATTTACTATTCGCACCTCATGATGGTGAATTTTACTTTTTGCACCATCATGTTATCACGCGGGGGAAGTGTTTTAATTGCAATTTAAGGTCATGCATACATTCATTATGTGCATTTTCTTATTTTTGTATAGGCCCAAATACACAATGACCGCACATAACTAACACTATTTTGTCAAATTAGATGTGTGTGACCTTCAAGGCTTCAGGGCACAAATACGCAATTCTCCCTCTTTCCTAAAATGTTTAGCTCATGAGCTTCCAAAATCATAGGGATTTTGACACTTTGCACCCCGAAATAGGAGGGTATGGCACTTTACACCCTTTGATTATCGATATTTGTCACTTTACATCATAGCACAAAATTTCAAGGGTATTTAGGTCCGAGTGTTGAAGCCAAATATGACCTCAACTGGAGTTCGAAGAAAAATGGGGGTGCAGCCAAAACCTACTTCTCTCAAGTCTCAACCCTCAACTGGATTCAAAGGACCTAAGACTGACCCAAAAGCCTCAGCAGGGAGGTCTCACCTCACACCCGGAAGATCTCTGAGAGATTCCCCTCCAAAGCCAAAGCTGGGCTAGGAGCTCCTTAGAAAGCACTGGAATTTGGGAGATAATGATAGCTTGCCTTCTAAGGAGCCCTTATGGGTCTATTTATAGCATCTTGCTGTCCTGAAATTACTGAAAAGCCCCTAGTTGGTCTGTCAATAGCCGAATCCCGCTGTTCTTCTGAGGGTACTGAAGTAATTTCTCCTGAGGGCAATTAGGACATTCTACCCAAGGCCCTGGGCCCCCCCTCGGCGAGAGCAGAGCCGAGGACCTCCTGTCCAGAGCCTGGCGCGAACGCTCTCGCCTGCTTACAGGCGAGAGCCCTTTGAGATTGGAGCCTGGCGCAAGCGCAAGCGTTCCCGCGCCGGCCGCGCTCGACGATCTTGGCCCGTTGTTCTCCGTTTGACGATTCGGTTGCGCTCGCCGATCTTGGATCGACGATCTGGCGCGATCGTTCCCGCCTACTTGGGCGAGATCTTCTTTAGGGCGGGAACTCCTTCGGCTAGCCCAACTGTGACCATTGTGCCTCCTGGTCTGACTCAGCGAATATGGGGTTGTACACAATCCCCGCTCTTTTTGAGCTAGCTCTGCGCTCGAAAAGACATGTCCAACCCAAAAATATTCGCTGAGCACGTGTCAACATCAAGGAATCTTTCGGTGGGCCGTACGGTGCCTATAAATATGTGTGCTGATAGACTGCCATAACACTTCCCTCGAGTCGTCATTCTCCGCCTGAGCTCTCGCCTCATCTCGTGATGCCTTCCAAGCGCGCCGACAAACTGCTTCCGCAGGATCTGCAAGACCGCATCAACGCGGCACAGGCGCGAGCCAGGGCTAACAGCGCCCTGGTTGCCCCATGGCTAACGAGATAGTCGTCGGTCGCGGAGCCTTCTCTGCCCAAGAAGAAGAAGAAGAGGGAGAAGGTGGTTCAGCGGGACCTGCCCCGCGAGAACAGGAGCCCGCCTACCCCAACCCCTAGCCGCGTGGACGGCCCCTCGCCGCAGAAGGTATGCTCTATTTGCCAATTATTGAAAACACCAGCTGCTCAGTAGTTGACGCGATACCTCTCGCAGGAGACGGTTCCCGATGTTGTCGCGTCCCCGCGAGAACCCCTGGATCCATCCTCTAGCTATCACGAGGATCAACCGCGGGTTCCAGAGGTGGCCCCTCCACCTGACCCGAACAACGCAGGTAACGGTTCCCCTCTCGCCCTTAACTTAAATCTTTAAATGCTGAACTATTTTCTCGCAGCGCCAGTTTTCGCACCGCCGGATCTCGCCACCCGGGAGAGCGGGGCAAGAGCTGCGAATCAGCCTGCCCTCGTGGTTGATTCCTCCCTACCGGCGGGAGGAAATACTGCCGAGTCCTTCGCGCCTTCGCTAGACGCCAGCCCTCCTGCGGGAGAGGAGACCCGCTCCCCCGCTCCCGACCAAGCCGGGATCACCATTCGCAAAGTTTACCACCCCCCCCCCCCCCGGAAAAGGAAAGCCAATCCACCTCCTCTTTGGAGCTGAGGGGGGGCTGGGACTTCTCGCCTGTCGTCGACCGAGGGGCCTCGTCATGCTGCAGGTATATGGAAACTTTATCACAGCTACCCTTTAGCTCTCGCTATAACAGGAACTCTTTTGCCAGGGGACATGAGCACGGGTTAGATGGAACCGTACCCGTTCTATGTCGTTCGGTTAAAGAGACCTAAAGGCACGTAGCACTTACCGTTGGCATAGATTAGGGTCTTCGGCGGTCAATGACTTAAATTGTCGTGACTCAGGCCAGGAAGACAAATTGCTCATAGGTTTGGCCGTCAAAGTGGCGGTGGTGAGTCCGGAATGTCTATGGCTTTAATTGACGTGACATCGACCGGTTCACCGAGAATGTGCCCTGAGAGCACGGGGCGTGTGGCCGTGCGAGCCAACGTCTGTGATGAAATGGCTATATATATACATTGCTCGCTTATGTTAATGAAATGCAGGGAAGGAGCATCGCCGCCCCGAGTTGGGGGCGGGATCGTTATAATTTGGTCAGCATTGCTCACCGTTGCCTTGTTTTGCCACCGTGCGGTGGTTTGTTGTTTGCAGGTGCAGCTGGACCAAGCGGTCAATAGCGGGCTAAAGCCCGAATGCGAAGCCGGCCCTCGAAGGCCTATTTTGGAAGTGTTTACTGCTTTATTCATGTGTGACCGGCCTGCGTGCCGTGGTTCGTAAAACATGTAATTTGAAGTGAAACATTTTGTAAAGCCTTAAGGCTTTTGTTGGGTATTTTGTATAACATTCCTATTTTGGATTAGTGGACATTCATGCTTTAATGCTGGGTTCTTTGTTACAACTTTTATAAACTGCTTCCGCTAGAATGCTCTGTGTAGAACGTTGAGATTGGTTGGATGGTTTCCATAAGTAACCACCCGGTCTGTCTGTGGCATACGGCGTCGGGCCCCGGCCGGACCTACTGCTATATGCTATGTGACGGATAGGGGGTGTTACAATTTGGTATCAGACTACTGGTTTTGGTCGGGCTTAAAGTGAATTCGTGGGCGAATTCTTTTTAAGGGGTGGTGAGCACATTGTGTGCGTCATCGTAATAACAGTAAAAAGAACCCATGAATGTCCACTTAGGAATGAAAATACTCGTGTTTGAGGAACCTGCGTGTTCCTATAATTGTTGTTTGCAATTTTATTTGGTCTCTTAACGGTGTTTTGTACCACTATAGGTGACCAGAAGTGGTGTTGGGCCGTCAGAACGTCGAGTTTCTGAGGCTAGTAGTGCACCGGATGTTGCTCCCGCAACACCTTTATCGGCTGAGAACATACGATTGGTGGCTGAAGCGGTGTTGGCCGTGATAAATGCGCAGCCTGCAAGGCAGACGCAGCAGCCCGCTCCTGCGATGGAGCAAGAACCTCTTCAAGAGGCTGAGCCGAGGAGAGTGGAGCAAGTGGTTGTGGAACCGGTGGTGCCAAGGAGGGCAACTGAGAGGCAGCTTAAGCATGTAATGAGCTTTAACCCTCCGTTATTCTCGGGGTTGGGAACCCCATCTCAGGCTGAAGACTGGCTCTCCAGGGTGAAGAGAGTCATGACAGCAACGGAGACGGAGGAGTGGCAAATGACCACCATCGCTACGTTCCTTCTGGACGGTGAAGCGAGGATGTGGTAGGAAGGTTTGGAGCTGCATCATTTGAGAGGTAGACAACTTATAGACGTTCCGATGGAAGAGTTCTCGGGATTGTTCTTAGCAAGATACCTCCCTTCTACTCAGAGGATTTCGATGGAGAACGAATTTCTGAAGTTGGTTCAGGGAGAGAAGAGCGTGGATGAATATCTCCATGAGTTCACTCGTTTGAGTCGATATGCTAGCTCCACCATCATGGATGAGGAGCGCAAGACTAATCGCTTCTATGAAGGATTGAGAGATGAGTTGAGGTTACTACTCTCGGGGTCGATGACGCAGAGTTTCTTAACCTTGGTCAATACTGTCCGGTCCTTGGAGAAGGACATGAAGAGCGTGCAAGCGAAGAAAAGCTTGGGTGAGAAGAAATCTGAGTTCAGAGTGCCGACTACTTCAAAGTCCGGCTATCGGAGGTCCTTCAAGAAGCATAGGACTTCGGGTCCAGCTCCTTCTGGTGCTTCTGGGGCGACTACGAGTCGGAACCCGGGCGCGTGTTTTACTTGTGGAAAGACGGGGCATTTTGCCCGTGACTGTTGGAGCGGACGTCCTAAGTCCGAGAGAAGGCCGGGAGCTACTTATGAAGAGAAGGGAAAGGCGGTGGAGTCGACCGCATCCCACTATGCTCCGGCCCAACCAAGGGTCTACAATCTTGGCCAACAGGAGGCCATCAAACAGGCTGATGTGGTGACAGGTACGGTTTAATTTATGGCAAGTCAATTTCTTTAAATACTTGTTATGCACATGTTACCTTACCACTGCTTGTTTAGGATTTGTATTGATTTGTGAAAATCCGGCACGAGCACTCTTCGATACGGGAGCTTCACACTCCTTCTTGTCCGAAGGATTTATATCACGCATCGGAGTCCCTTCTTCGATGGCGAAGGATAAGTTGGATGTGTTGTTGCCCAATGGGTGTTCGATGCGAGCGGATAGGATCTGCGATGTTAAGATTCGTATTGGGAAGCAGGAGTTCGACCTGCAGGCATCTTTACTTCCGTTGGTGGAGTTTGACGTCATATTTGGCATGGACTGGCTCTCGGAGCAGCAGGCCCATATAGATTGCGGTAGCAAGGAAGTCAAGCTGGGAGCAAGTCGTGAGACGACTTTTACGGGCTTAAAGGGGTCGAGCAAGACGTTGATGTCTGCTCTTCAGGTGGTGAAGGTGGTTCGTGCCGGAGCAGAACTGTTCTTTACACTAGTGGAGGTTGCAAAGCCAAAGCCCGCATTGGATTGTATTTCAGTGGTATCGGAATACCCTGATGTGTTCCCCGCAGATCTTCCTGGAGCCCCGCCTCAACGGGAGATAGATTTTACGATCGAGCTAGTGCCAGGTGCAAAGCCCGTGTCACGATCTCCGTATCGGCTAGCGCCTAAGGAAATGGCGAAGCTGAAAGTTCAACTGCAAGAGTTGTTGGAGCAAGGGTATGTGCGCCCGAGTTCTTCGCCTTGGAGCGCACCAGTCCTCTTTGTTAAGAAGAAGGACAGAAGCTTGAGGCTGTGTATTGATTATCGGGAGCTCAACAAGCTGACTGAGAAGAACAAGTACCCGATCCATCAGATTGATGATCTCTTTGATCAGTTAGTCGGGTCGACGGTGTACTCGAAGTTAGATCTCAAGGCCTGGTACTATCAGCTGCGAATAAGGGAGAGTGATATCCCGAAGATAGCATTTAGTACGAGATACGGGCATTATGAGTTTACGGTCATGCCGTTTGGGCTGACCAATGCGCCGTCAGTGTTCATGGATTTGATGAACAGGACTTTCAGGGAGTACTTGGACCATTTCGTGATCGTCTTCATCGACGATATTTTGGTGTACTCGCAGAGTGAGGAAGATCACTTCAAGCATCTTCATTTGGTGTTGGAGACGCTAAGGAGAAATCAGTTGTATGCCAAGTTCTCGAAGTGCGAGTTTTGGCTATCCTCAGTGGCATTCCTCGGGCATATAGTGAGTGGAGAGGGTATTGCTGTGGATCCGACGAAGATTGTTGCGATACGGGAGTGGCCTGAGCTTGTTACGGTAGCGGAAGTCCGGAGTTTTCTGGGGCTTGCCGGCTATTATAGGCGCTTCGTAGAGAACTTCTCACGGAAAGCGTTACCTCTCACTACTTTGACGAGGAAGGAGCATAAGTTCGTTTGGACACCAGAGTGCGCACGAGCTTTTGAGGAGTTGAAGTGTCGGTTTACCACGGCGCCTGTGCTGAGTTCGCCATGTGGGACCAAAGGCTATGAGATTTATAGCGATGCTTCGGGCAGTAGTTTGGGTTGTGTGCTACTGCAACACGGAAGTGTAATAGCTTATGGCTCGAGACAGCTAAAAGTGCATGAAAGGAACTATCCGGTCCATGACTTGGAGTTAGCGGCCGTGATTTTTGCCTTGAAGCTGTGGAGACACTATTTGTACGGTGTGAAGATTGATATCTACACTGATCACAAGAGTCTGAAGTATCTTATTGATCAGAAGGATCTGAATATGCGACAGCGTAGATGGATGGAGTTCCTGGGGGACTATACATTCAAGATCCACTACGTGCCTGGTAAAGGGAACGCGGTTGCGGACGCGTTGAGTCGCCGAGCCCCAGCTCAAGCCAATTGGCTATCGGTACATGATGAGCGGTTGGTGCGGGAGTTGGAGGCGTTGGAGATTGTTTGTGTGGATAGACAATCAATAACTGAAGTAGTTCTGAATTGGACTGAAGTCCAATATGACCTGGCTGATCGTATTCGGCAGGCTTTGGATATGGATGCTCATATGAAGCAGTTCATGGTAGAGGCTCTGGATGGGTCAAATCTCCAATTCGTCGTGGAGGACGGATTACTTTGGAAAGACGGTCGTCTGTGCGTCCCAAGTGTGGGCAATTTGCGGGTGGAGTTGTTGTACGAGGCACACCATACCAAGTACTCGATTCACCCGGGGAGCACGAAGATGTACCGTGATGTGAAGAAACTGTTTTGGTGGCCGGGTTTGAAAAAGGATGTGGCGCTCTACGTAGCGAATTGCCAAACTTGCGCCTTGGTGAAGGCGGAGTGCCAAAAGCCGGGAGGATTTCTTAAGTCCTTGCCTATTCCGGAGTGGAAATTCGACGACATCTCTATGGACTTTGTGCACGGTTTGCCAAGGTCGCAAAAGGGGAACGTCGTCATTTGGGTGGTCGTTGATCGGTTAACGAAGGTGTCGCATTTTATTCCGCATAGGAAGGATGATCCGGTGGAGAAGTTGGCAAAGCTTTATGTGGATAACATAGTACGGCTTCATGGTGTGCCCCGCAGCATCGTGAGTGACCGAGATGGGCGGTTCACGTCCAATGATTGGAGGCTAGTGCAGCAAATGTTGGGAACAAAGCTGAAATTCAGCACAGCCTTCCATCCGCAAACGGATGGGCAGACCGAGAGGGTTAATAGAACTATGGAAGACATGCTCCGCATGTGTGTCTTGGATTTCGGAAAGCAATGGGAAGACCACCTTTATTTGGTGGAGTTCGCATACAACAACAGCTACCAAGCGAGTATTCAAATGGCGCCATTCGAGGCCCTATATGGTAGAAAATGTCGCACGTCGTTGTCTTGGTTAGAAACGGGTGAGTCAAAGTTGTATAAGCGATCGGAAGTGGAGGATGCTACTTCTTTGGTGAGAACCATTCGGGAGAGGTTGCTTATCGCTCAGGACCGGCAAGCAAATTACTATAATGCCAAGCACAGGAACGTGGAGTTCGCTGTGGGCGATTATGTATACTTAAAGATCAAGCCGTTCAAGGGTGTCTCGCGGGTGCGGCGATTGAAAAAGCTAAGCCCGAGGTACCTTGGACCGTTTAAGGTTCTGGAGCGAGTTGGTGAAGCAGCCTATCGGTTGAAGCTTTCGGTGGAGCTTGGTGGATTACATGATGTATTCCATATTTCGGTGCTTCGGAAGGCGGTGCAAGAGCCTACGCAAGTGATCGCGGTTGATCAAGTGCCGGTGGATAGTGGGCTAACGACAAAGGTCAAGCCCGTCCGGATTGAGGACTCGGAGGTCAAGCGGCTACGCAATAAAGAGACCAGGATGGTCAAGGTCCGGTGGGACAATTGCGGTCGTGAGGAGCTCTCTTGGGAGCGAGAGCAGACTATGCTTGACGAGTATCCGGAGTTGTTCCGCTCAGGTACAAATTTTGGTTTTGTACATGTCTTTCCTTTATATAATTTTGTGGACGAAATTCATTTAAGAGGGGGAGAGTTGTAACGCCCCGAAATTCAAAGGAGCAAAGGGGGACGTTTTGGGCCAGTTTGGGTTCTTGCTGCAGACACACGGCCTGGGACACGGGCGTGTCCCAGGGCGTGTCAAGCCTGTGTCGACACTGAGACGGGAAGTCGACACTTTGGTCTTGACATTGTGTCGAGACTGGGCACACGGCCTGCGACACGGGCGTGTCGCAGGGCGTGTCGACCAGTGTCGACACTTAGCCGCGAAGTCGACACTCTGCGTTCGACGAAGTGTCGAGACATGGCACACGGCCTGCGACACGGGCGTGTCGCAGGGCGTGTCAACCCGTGTCGACACTCGTCCCGGGGAGTCGACACTTTGGTCTCGACATTGTGTCGAGACAAGGCACACGGCCTAGGACACAGGCGTGTCCAAAGCCGTGTCAGTAGGTCGACAATCTTCGCTCGACGAAGTGTCGAGTGTCGAGACCGTGTACACGTCCTGGGGTCCAGGCGTGTTGAGGTGACATGGGTAAGGACACGGGCGTGTCCTAGAACCCGTGCAGTACTCGGGTTGTTTTCGGTGAAAAATGATAGGGGTACACGGCCGGCCACACGGCCGTGTCAGGTGGAACACAGGCGTGTCAGCTCGAACACGGGCGTGTTCGATACCCGTGTGAGGTTCCAGGCGAGCCGATTTTGACGGCGAATGAGGCACACGGCCCTGGACACGGGTGTGTGCCAGGCCGTGTTCGGTCCAGATTGGGCATTTCAGTCCCGAATCAAAGCCGTTCGTTTCCTTACTTTGAGATCCAACGGCTGGGGGTTGTTCCTGAAGGGATATACCCGGGATTGGACTTAGAAACCCTCACTTTTCATGAGTGGTTAGCTTTCTAAAACCTTAGAGAAAGTAGAGAGTCAAGGAAGGAAGAAGGAGCTAGATCCGGCCATTGGAGGAGCTTCGGAGCTCCGAATCGCGAGCCGACTCCGGATCCACGGAGGCAAAGCTAGCGCGGTGCTTTTCATCCGATTACTTTTCAATGGCACCAAAGAGGAACGCTAGGGTAACGATCCTCATCTTGAGCATGAGTAGCTCTCTTTCTTTGCATAGGAAGCCTGCTCTCGCGAGTTTGCGGAGAGTTGGAGGCGTTCCTTCGGGTAGATATGTGAAGTCCCCGTTGTTTAGAGTCCGTAAGAGAGAACGGACATAGGCATGATGTGTGAAGCCTACCCGGACATGTTGGTCTGGATCGGTGATGTTGCATTGCATAAATGCCGGAGAAGACTCCGTGCTATGGATTGTTTTTCGGGTTTTCTACGTGGTAGATTGCAGCAGGGAGCCTTGGGGACTAACCCAAAGGTGCACCCGGAAACCTGGGCGGATACGAGATCTTGCCAACTTGGTGGCCTGAGAGCCAACTTGAACATAACCGGGTTATGTGACTTGTGATGGAAATGGGACTCGGCGGAAGTTTGACCCGCGCAAATGTCTTAAATTGTCGTTGCGATGTGAGCACGGGTTAGATGGAACCGTACCCGTTCTATGTCGTTCGGTTAAAGAGACCTAAATGCACGTAGCACTTACCGTTGGCATAGATTAGGGTCTTCGGCGGTCAATGGCTTAAATTGTCGTGACTCAGGCCAGGAAGACAAATTGCTCATAGGTTTGGCCGTCAAAGTGGCGGTGGTGAGTTCGGAATGTCTATGACTTTAATTGACGTGACATCGACCGGTTCACCGAGAATGTGCCCTGAGATCACGGGGCGTGTGGCCGTGCGAGCCAACGTATGTGATGAAATGGCTATATATATACATTGCTCGCTTATGCTAATGAAATGCATGGAAGGAGCATCGTCGCCCCGAGTTGGGGGCGGGATCGTTATAATTTGGTCAGCATTGCTGACCGTTGCCTTGTTTTGCCACCGTGCGGTGGTTTGTTGTTTGTAGGTGCAGCTGGACCAAGCGGTCAATAGCGGGCTAAAGCCCGAATGCGAAGCCGGCCATCGAAGGCCTATTTTCGAAGTGTTTACTGCTTTATTCATGTGTAACCGGCCTGCGTGCCGTGGTTCGTAAAACATGTAATTTGAAGTGAAACATTTTGTAAAGCCTTAAGACTTTTGTTGGGTATTTTGTATAACATTCCTATTTTGGATTAGTGGACATTCATGCTTTAATGCTTGGTTCTTTGTTACAACTTTTATAAACTGCTTCCGCTAGAATGCTCTGTGTAGGACGTTGAGATTAGTTAGATGGTTTCCATAAGTAACCACCCGGTCTGTCTGTGGCATACGGAGTCGGGCCCCGGCCGGACCTACTGTTATATGCTATGTGACGGATAGAGGGTGTTAGATTATCTCATCGGCGAGATGGACTGGCCGGGGGGAGCTACCGCTGGATCCTCACCCGAGAGGTGCATCGAGCGAATCTGGGACTTGTCTCGCCGGGTTGACCTGGGATGCAGTGTTCTGTCGTCCTACTTCAACCCGCAGGCACCACCCCGGACCAATCTGCGGGAGCGAGGGAAATGGCGGTGGGAGCAAGGGAAATGGCGCTGGGAGCCTTATTGAAGCGCGAGACCTCCCCTTCTCTTCCCCAAGCCTTCCCCTTCTCAGATGTACCCTTATTTATTCGCTTAGAACTGTAACTAATAATTCTGCGCTTATCGCTCACTTTTTATCCCGTTCTCGCTCAGCGAGAGCCATAACTCGGCACTTGTTACTTTTTTATTATTGTATGCGTATATATGTTATTTTCCTGGGCTCTTGGGTGGCGAGAGCCACCTTGCTTCCGCCTATCTTGTCTGTCGCATGTCATCTCGCAACGTTTGCGCTAGTCACTTAGTCAATCGGTCACTGTCAAACTCGGGCGGGAAAAATGAAGCGTCGCTGACCTAGGACGCGCCGGCTGTACCCCCGCCGCCTTTCTGAAAACAGCCATCATTATCACGGTTTTCTATAAATAGGGAAGCTCACCTACCACATTCATTTCTCTGATTCCAGTCTCTCTCCTCTTCTGTTGCTTTCGCGGTCTCTCCAAAGCTCTCGCCTGTCTCCGCCTTCTCCTTCCGTTCTCGTACCGTTCTCGCTCTCGCCTTATTCTTGAAGCTCTCGCCTTCAAACCTTTCATCGCGATGAAAGGCGGAGGTGAGGGACGATCCAACTGCGCGGAAGCTTTTCAGAAGCATCTTTTTCCTTCCTGCACACTCACCGTGGATGAGTTCAACCTAATCAAGACTCAACACGTTCCCGCCAGCTTCACTGCGTGGAACCCGGGTAATCATGATAAGGTAAACACCACAGGGGAGGGGGAGCTCGCCATCCCCATCGAGCACTTCGAGGTGGGCTTCCGCCTCCCGCTGTGGCCCGAGATACGCCAGGCCCTCCAGTATTACGGGGTGGTTCCCGCGCAGCTGAACCCAAATTCAGTTGCGATTCTCGTGGCTTTCATATGTTACATGCGGTACGAGAGGATCGAGTTCAGCTTGCCGATCTTCCGCAAGCTGTTGACTTTCCGCGCGAAAGGAGGGGTGGTATTCTTCTCTGGAGAACTGCTCAAGACCATCGGTCTCGCCAACAAGCACCATCACTGGGGCGAGAGGTTCATCTTCATTTCCGGTGACTTCGGGAACGTACCTCTCGCCTCCATCCAATACGAGGATGCCGCTTACAAGCCCCCCTCCTTGGGCTCGCGCGAGAGCGCCCTCCTTGAGTTCTTTGGAACCAAGGACTTCGACGTCCTCTACCTTCGGCGAGACGTCGATTCTCTCCTCCCTGTGCTTCCTGGAGAAGGTAAAAGTCTCGCCTTTATCTTGCTTTTCCTTGTCTTCTTCAAGGTTGGAACTTAGCGTTATCATTTTCGCAGGAGAGCGCGAGATCCCCCTACGCCAGCCTTTTGACTAGGCTCGTGCTGGAGGGAGTCAACCTCCAAAAGACCCGCTGGCTCTTGCGAAGGCCGCTGCGCAAGCCTGCCGGAAAGGGTCGGCCCCTCCCCCTTCAAGTGGTGTCGTGAAGCGAAAGCCCGGTGCCCCCGCGCCTCAACCAATCAAGAGACCCAAGACAACCGATACCGAGAAGGGCAAGGTCGTCGTGGTGCCGCCCGCCCAACCTCTCCCTGCAGGCCGCTTCTTTGAGGAGGTCTTGTAGGCCGTTAGCAAGATTGCGGCCACCAGGGGCGGCCCTGATACCCCTGCCGAGAACCCTCAGGCCCCTGGTGCCGCAGAGAGCGAGGGTGCCGCCGCCGGGACCTCCGGCCAGCCCCTGTCGTGAGAGGTGCCGCGGGGCCATCGCAATTTTGGTCTCGGCATGAGGTGCCTGGATGCGGAAAACAAGCCGCTGCTGCAGTGGGATCCTAACGCCAACAAGGTCTCGATCTCGTCCCTCTTGCCAAGATGGGCAGAGCGAGACGAGGTCACCAGCGAGGCTTTCGCCTTAGGCTACTGCCTCTACAGCCGGGAGGATGCTAGCGTCTACGACAGGATGTCGACCCGGCTGCTGGCATACGACTCCACTCGCGCCCTGATGCGTGGGCTGCAGCTTGCGCACATGTGTGCTCGCCGGAGCATCACAATAGACCGCAATTTTCAGGACATGTTCAAGGCTAGGGATGATGCGGTGGCTCAGGCGGCCACTCTGGCCAAGGAGCTGGCCGAGGCCCAGCAACTGCTATCCTCGCGCCAGGCGGAAGGGGTAAGCGAGATCTTACACAGCGCTTGCTCTCTCTACTTTATCTCTTCTCTTTTATGCTAACCTTTTGTTGCTCAGGATTCCGCCCAAGCCACGCTTCGCGAGGAGCTATCCCAAGCCCGATACGACAACATTCTCCTACGGGAGCAGATTGCGCGTCTGGAGGCCAGTGCGCCCCCCCCCCCCCCCACTGGATGAGAGACTGAATAGCCGGTACTACTCGGTTTATGACATCGGCATGCTGCTCCAGGCGAATGCGCATGCTACAGTAAGGTTGACGCTGGAGACGCTGCGAGACGTCAACTGCTGGGACGGGAGGGGCAAAGACATCACTGCTCAACAGCTCGCTCCCTGGCTTTTCGAGCCCATTCCAAAGCCCCTGTGCGCCCCTGATACCCCACCCTCGGATGTCCCGAAATCCCCTGCTGGGGGTGGCGAGACCTCCGGGGAGAGCTCCGGCGAAAGCTCCAGCGGGAGCTCTGAGGGGTACAGCTTGTCTCCTTGAGGGGCCCCTTTTTGCTTTTCTTTTCGCCTCAATGTAAAGCGCGAGATGCTATCAGACTGTACTTATATATAATATATCTAATGCAAACGTTTTCATTGTAAATATCTCGTCCTGTTATTGCGAATGTGCTCGATGTAATTGTTGTCGAATGTTTCTTGCGTGCGCTTCCGCCGAGGCCCTTGGCCTTCCTAGGATAGTCTTCCTTAGCGATGGATCGGCGGGAACCTGCTGCCAACTACGAGCCGGAAGCGTGGCTCACGGACCCTTAGGACGGAATTGTCCCCTTTAACCTACGCGAATCCCTTTAGGCCCGTCGCATAACGATTCCGCCTATTTGTTCGAGAATACTAAAAGGAGCCTTCTCGGCGAAAGTCCCCCCTCTGCGAGACCTCTTTGACGGGGACTTCCTTGTCGAGATCTATCACTGCCGAGACCTTCCCTACCTTTTCCATTTTGTGTCCCCGATGCACTTCCTGCCTTCTCCAAACTAAGACAACCAAACCGAATCTATCCCTCACAGGCGAGCCTTCGGACCTGCCAGCTAGATGAGAGCCTGCGCAGCGGGTCTACCTGGGGCCGAGCCGAGCTCGGGGTGTCGATGAAGTTCCCACAAACCTAACCTAACCTATCCTAACCTATCCCCCACAGGGGAGCCTCTGGACCTGCCTGCTAGTAGGAGCCAGGCAGCGGGTCTACCTAGGGCCGAGCCGAGCTCGGGGTGCCGATGAAGATCTCAAACCAAACCTATCCCCCACAGGCGAGCCTTCGGACCTGCCAGCTAGATGAGAGCCTGCGCAGCGGGTCTACCTGGGGCCGAGACAAGCTCGGGGTGTCAATGACGTTCTCAATCCAACCAAACCTATCCCCCACAGGCGAGCCTTCGGACCTGCCAGCTAGATGACAGCCTGCGCAGCGGGTCTACCTGGGGCTGAGCCGAGCTCGGGGTGCCGATGAAGATCTCAAACCAAACCTATCCCCCACAGGAGAGCCTTCGGACCTGCCAGCTAGATGAGAGCCTTCGCAGCGGGTCTACCTGGGGCCGAGCCGAGCTCGGGGTGTCGATGAAGTTCCCACAAACCTAACCTAACCTATCCCCCACAAGGGAGCCTATGGACCTGCCTGCTAGTAGGAGCCAGGCAGCGGGTCTGCCTAGGGCCAAGCCGAGCTCGAGGTGCCGATGAAGATCTCAAACCATCCAAACCTATCCCCCACAGGCGAGCCTTCGGACCTGCCAGCTAGATGAGAACCTGCGCAGCGGGTCTACCTGGGGCCGAGCCGAGCTCGGGGTGCCGATGAATATCTCAAACCATCCAAACCTATCCACCACAGGCGAGCCTTTGGACCTGCCAGCTAGATGAGAGCCTGCTCAACGGGTCTACCTGGGGCCGAGCCGAGCTCAGGGTGTCGATGAAGATCTCAAACCATCCGAACCTATCCCCCACAGGCGAGCCTTCGGACCTGCCAGCTAGATTAGAGCCTGCGCAGCGGGTATACCTGGGGCCGAGCCGAGCTCGGGGTGCCGATGAAGATCTCAAAGCATCCAAACCTATCCCCCACAGGCGAGCCTTCGGACCTGCCAGCTAGATGAGAGCCTGCGCAGCGGGTCTACCTGGGGTCGAGCCGAGCTCGGGGTGCCGATGAAGATCTCAAACCATCCAAACACATACCCCACAGGCGAGCCTTCGGACCTGCCAGCTAGATGAGAGCCTGCACAGCGGGTCTACCTGGGGCCGAGCCGAGCTCGGGGTGCCGATGAAGATCTCAAACCATCCAAACCTATCCCCCACAGGCGAGCCTTCGGACCTGCCAGCTAGATGAGAGCCTGCGCAGCGGGTCTACCTGGGGCCGAGCCGAGCTCGGGGTGCCGATGAAGATCTCAAATCATCTGAACCTATCCCCCACAGGCGAGCCTTCGGACCTGCCAGCTAGATGAGAGCCTGCGCAGCGGGTCTACCTGGGGCCGAGCCGAGCTCGGGGTGCCGATGAAGATCTCAAACCATCCAAACCTATCCCCCACAGGCGAGCCTTCGGACCTGCCAGCTAGATGAGAGCCTGCGCAGCGGGTCTACCTGGGGCCGGGCCGAGCTTGGGGTGTCGATGAAGATCTCAAACCATCTGAACCTATCCCCCACAGGCGAGCCTTCGGACCTGCCAGCTAGATGAGAGCCTGCGCAGCGGGTCTACCTGGGGCCGAGCCGAGCTCGGGGTGCCGATGAAGATCTCAAACCATCCAAACCTATCCCCCACAGGCGAGCCTTCGGACCTGCCAACTAGATGAGAGCCTGCGCAGCGGGTTTACCTGGGGCCGAGCCGAGCTCGGGGTGTCGATGAAGATCTCAAACCATCCGAACCTATCCCCCATAGGCGAGCCTTCGGACCTGTCAGCTAGATGAGAGCCTGCGCAGCGGGTCTACCTGGGGCCGAGCCGAGCTCGGGGTGCCGATGAAGATCTCAAACCATCCAAACCTATCCCCCACAGGCGAGCCTTCGGACCTGCCAGCTAGATGAGAGCATGTGCAGCGGGTCTACCTGGGGCCGAGCCGAGCTCGGGGTGCCGATGAAGATCTCAAACCATCCAAACCTATCCCCCACAGGCGAGCCTTCAGACCTGTCAGCTAGATGAGAGCCTGCGCAGCGGGTCTACCTGGGGTCGAGCCGAGCTCGGGGTGCCGATGAGGATCTCAAACCATCCAAACCTATCCCCCACAGGCGAGCCTTCGGACCTGCTAGCTAGATGAGAGCATGCGCAGCGGGTCTACCTGGGGCCGAGCCCAGCTCGGGGTGCCGATGAAGATCTCAAATCATCCGAACCTATCCCCCACATGCGAGCCTTCTGACCTGCCAGCTAGATGAGAGCCTGCGCAGCGGGTCTACCTGGGGCCGAGCCGAGCTTGGGATGCCGATGAAGATCTCAAACCATCCAAACCTATCCCCCACAGGCGAGCCTTCGGACCTGCCAGCTAGATGAGAGCCTGCGCAGCGGGTCTACCTGGAGCCGAGCCGAGCTCGGGGTGCCCATGAAGATCTCAAACCATCCGAACCTATCCCCTACAGGCGCGCCTTCGGACCTGCCAGCTAGATGAGAGCCTGCGCAGCGGGTCTACCTGGGGCCGAGCCGAGCTCGGGGATGCAGTGTTCTGTCGTCCTACTTGTTGAAGTTGGTGACCGGGCGGTCTGGCGGTCTGTCTTGGCGGGTTGAAGACCGTGCGGTCTAGAGGTTTGTCTCAGACGGCTTGGAGACCGGGCTGTTTGGCGGTCTACCCTGGCAATCTCTCTTTCTCTCTGGTGGTAGCCGTGCGGTTAGCCCTTCTGTCTAACCGCGCGGCTTGTGCGGTTTGTTTTGTATAGTCCGCTTAGTCCTGTAAATTTTTAGTCTCACATCTCTTATTTGTATTCTCTCATCTCTCCTCCATTCTATATAAGGGAGGGCATACCTTTGTAATAGAAACCTTTTTCGGATAATAAAGTTTCAGTTAAAACCATTTCGGTTTGTTTTCTGTTCGGTTTTTAACATGGTATCAGAGCATACGGTCTTTTCCTCCTGAATTGTGTGCGCTCTCTGATTCTCGCGGCTTGTGTTCTGCTTACGCGACCTGTCTTCGTGGCTTGCCATCTCTTCTGTCCGCTGCCCTGTTTGCGCGGCTTGTTACTCCTTGGTTCTCTTCTCCTGCTACTATTCATCGCCACGACCTGTTGGTTGTCGCCGCGCCCCTGGTTCCTTCTTGCCTCTCCGGCTTCCTAGTCGTTGCGGCCTGTTTCTATTCGCTATTCTTTTTTCGCGACCTGTTTTCACGATCTCCTCTATTCGCCGCGCTCTACTTCTTGTTGCCTTCTACTCACTCCTGCTTGCTAGTTGCCCCGGCCTCATCTTTCGCCGTGCGACTTGTTCTCCTCTGTTCGCCCGACTTTTTTAAGCCGTGCGACTTCTTTCCCTCTGCTTTGCTCTGCTTCTTGGTAGAGGCCTTCCTAGCCGCATGACCTGTTTTTCTGTTCGCCCGGCTTGGTGCTCTTTTCTCTTCTTCGCTTCACCGTTCGGCTTCTTTCTCTTCTCGCGGCTTGTTCTTATCGTCGCGGTTTGCTCCTCCCTTGCTTCCATGGCTTTCCCCTCCTCCAGCCTGTCCGCCTTCGTGGTCACCTCTTCTGGTAGTGCTCACGTTGTTACTCGCGGAAGATGGCTAATCGACTCTGGTGCAACAAATCATATGATAGGCAATCCTCAATGTTTCTCTCTTCTTGACACACATGCTCAGTTGCCCCCGGTCATTGTTTCTGATGGATCTCCCTCCCCGGTCCATGGGACGGGCATGGTTCAAGTCATTCCATCTCTCTGCCTGGCTGATACCCTCTATGTGCCCAAGTTTCCGTGCAATTTATTATCGGTTACTTCTTTATGCAAGCAACTACGGTGTTCTGTCATATTCACCCCTACCTCTTGTGCTTTTCAGGATCCGGACTCCCAACGGACGCTTGCTACCGGGACTGAGAGTGGTGGCCTCTACTTCCTCGACAACGTTTCTGCTCTATCTGCCTTCTCCTCCTCCTCTACAGATCTTCTCCAATGGCATCTTTGCCTTGGACATGCTCCTCCCCGAATTCTACGTCAGCTCCTGCCGCACCTCCCTCCTCATCATCCTCCTCTAAACTGTGATGCCTGTCAACTTGGCAAACATCACCGCTCATCCTTCCCACCAACGCACATTCGGGGCTCTTCCTGTCCGTTCGACCTCGTTCACTCTGACATATGGGGTCCCGCTCCTAACCTCACCATCGGTCAGGGTAGTTCATATTTTGTCACCTTCATTGATGATTTCTCTCGATGTATGTGGGTGTATCTTCTCAAAGATCGCTCCGAGCTGTTCTCTGTTTCGACCTCCTTTTATTCTATGGTTAAGACTCAGTTTGATACGTCTATTAAAATCCTTCGTTCTGACAATGCTAAGGAGTATCTTAGCCAAGACTTCTCCTCTTTTTGTATTCACCATGGTGTTATTCGTCAAACCAGCTGTGTCTACACCTCACAAAAAAATGGGGTGGCGGAATGCAAAAACCGTCACCTCCTTGATGTCGCTCGCACTATGATGACTCAAATGCATGTTCCTCGCTCCTATTGGGGCTATGCTGTCCTCCTCTCCTGCTATCTCATAAATCGCCTTCCCTCCACAGTTCTCCGCGGTGATACCCCCTTCTCCATTCTTTATCCGGACAAGGATCCCTTTCCTCTTCCTCTGCACATCTTTGGGTGCACCGCCTTTGTGCACTCTCCCGCTGCCACCCGTGATAAACTCTCACCACGTGCCACTAAATGTGTCTTTCTGGGGTACTCTCCCACTCATAAAGGTTATTGTTGCTTTGACCCCGTTACCCGCAATCAATTTGTCTCTGCGGATGTCACCTTCTTTGCCAATGCATCTTACTTCTCTCCCGCTTCCTCCTCTCCTCCTCCTGATCCTACTTCTCCTACCAACCCATCTATTCCCTCTGCTCCCACTGATGTTCCGCCATCTCCACCCACTCCACCATCTTCCCCATCCCCATCATCTCCACCCTCTACTCCGCTTTCTCCATCCACTCCGCTGTCATCTCTCTCTACTCCCAGGCCATCTCTCTCCACCATGGATACTCCGGATACTGAGGCACCTGCTGACCTGGATCTCCCGATTGCTCTTCGCAAAGGGGTTCGGGCATGTACCCAACACCCGCTTGCTGCAGTTGTTTCCTACGATCGTCTTACCCCTTCTCGCAGAGCTTTTGCACTGGCTATCTCGGCCACTGCCACCCCTCGTTCCTACCAGGAGGCCCTTACTATTCCTCATTGGAAAGTTGCCATGGATGAGGAGATTGCTACTCTCACTGAATGGGGTACCTGGACCCTTGTTCCTCCTCCTTTCGGCACAGATGTTGTTGGTTGTCGCTGGGTCTTCGTGGTGAAGTTTCTCCCGGATGGCAGTGTGGATCGTTATAAGGCTCGCCTGGTTGCTAAGGGTTTTACCCAAACTTATAGCATTGATTACTTTGATACTTTCTCTCCAGTGGCTCGTCTCAGCACTATTAGGGTTCTTCTCTCTGTGGCTGTCAACATGGATTGGCCCATATCGCAGCTAGATGTTAAGAATGTCTTCCTCTATGGTGATCTGTAGGAAGATGTTTACATGGAACAACCTCCTGGGTATGTTGCTCAGGGGGAGACACGGGTATGCCGGCTAAAGAAGGTTATCTATGGCCTCAAGCAGAGTCCTCGTGCCTGGTTTGACAAGTTCAGTGGCATTGTTGCGGCCATTGGTTTTATAAGAAGCTCAGCAAATCACTCCTTGTTTGTTCGGAAAATCGCCTCTGGTCTTGTTGTTCTTGCGGTTTATGTTGATGACATTCTTCTTACTGGCGATGACCAGGATGGGGTATTGATGACCAAGAAACACCTTCGTCAACATCTGGTCACAAATGATATGGGCTCTCCGAAATATTTTTTGGGGATTGAAATCTCTAGAAAGCCCAACGCCATGGTCCTTTCCCAACGGTACTATGCTCTTGATCTTTTAAAGGAGGCAGGACTGACTGGTGCTAAACCTGCACGTTGTCCTATAGCTGCTGGAGAAGACAACTTGGACAGATGACTCGCCTCTTCTCTCCGATCTTACGAGATACCGGCGTCTGGTGGGCAAGCTCATATATCTCACGGTAACCAGACCCGACATCTCTTATGCTGTTGGCAAGGTGAGCCAGTTCATGCAAGCTCCGAGGGAGTGTCATCTACAATCTGCTCTGAGGATATTAGAGTATATTAAAGCTGCTCCAGGGAAAGGACTCCTATTTCAGAAGAATGGTCACCTAAGGATTGAAGTTTACTCTGATTCAAGCTATGCGGATGACAAAGGGGACCGCAAATCGACATCAGGTTTCTGCACGTTTGTTGGAGGCAATCTTGTGAGTTGGAAGAGCAAGAAACAGTCTGTAGTTTCCAGGTCTAGTGCAGAGGCGGAATATCGCGGTATGGCATCGACTACATGTGAGTTGAAGTGGTTGTGGGCTCTCATGCTTAACTTAGGAGAGGTTTACAACTATCCTCTTCCTATGTTCTGTGACAATAAGGTCGCGATATACATTTCCAAAAATCCGGTCTTTCATGAGAGAACAAAACACATAGAAGTCGACTGTCATTTTATTCGGGAAGAAATATTGAAGAAACAGATTTGCACTCCATTTGTCACTTCCGACAACGAGTTGGCAGATGTCTTCACCAAGCCGGTGTCCGCTTCCTTTTTCCACATCTGTGACAAGCTGGGCATGATCGATATATATGCTCCAGCTTGAGGGGGAGTGTTGAAGTTGGCGACCGGGCGGTCTGGCGGTCTGTCTTGGCGGGTTGAAGAACGCGCGGTCTGGCGGTTTGTCTCAGCCGGCTTGGAGACCGGGCGGTCTGGCGGTCTACCCTGGCAATCTCTCTTTCTCTCTGTTGGTAGCCGTGCGGTTAGCCCTTCTGTCTAACCGCGCGGCTTGTGCGGTTTGTTTTGTATAGACCGCTTAGTCCTGTAAATTTTTAGTCCCACATCTCTCATTTGTATTCTCTCATCTCTCCTCCATTCTATATAAGAGAGGGCATACCTTTGTAATAGAAACCTTTTTAGGATAATAAAGTTTCAGTTAAAACCATTTCGGTTTGTTTTCTGTTCGGTTTTGAACACTACTTCAACCCGCAGGCGCCACCCCGGACCAAGCTGCGGGAGCGAGGGAAATGGCGGTGGGAGCAAGGGAAATGGCGCTGGGAGCCTTATTGAAGCGCGAGACCTCCCCTTCTCTTCCCCAAGCCTTCCCATTCTCAGATGTACCCTTATTTATTCGCTTAGAACTGTAACTAATAATTCTGCGCTTATCGCTCACTTTTTATCCCGTTCTCGCTCAGCGAGAGCCATAACTCGGCACTTGTTACTTTTTTATTATTGTATGCGTATATATGTTATTTTCCTGGGCTCTTGGGTGGCGATAGCCACCTTGCTTCCGCCTATCTTGCCTATCGCATGTCATCTCGCAACGTTTGCGCTAGTCACTTAGTCAATCAGTCACTGTCAAACTCGGGCGGGAAAAACGAAGCGTCGCTGACCTAGGACGCGCCGGCTGTACCCCCGCCGCCTTTCTGAAAACAGCCATCATTATCACGATTTTCTATAAATAGGGAAGCTCACCTACCACATTCATTTCTCTGATTCCAGTCTCTCTCCTCTTCTGTTGCTTTCGCGGTCTCTCCAAAGCTCTCGCCTGTCTCCGCCTTCTCCTTCCGTTCTCGTACCGTTCTCGCTCTCGCCTTCTTCTTGAAGCTCTCGCCTTCAAACCTTTCATTACGATGAAAGGCAGAGGTGAGGGACGATCCAACTGCGCGGAAGCTTTTCAGAAGCATCTTTTTCCTTCCTGCACTCTCACAGTGGATGAGTTCAACCTAATCAAGACTCAACACGTTCCTGCCAGCTTCACCGCGCGGAACCCGGGTAATCATGATAAGGTAAACACCGCAGGGGAGGGGGAGCTCGCCATCCCCATCGAGCACTTCGAGGTGGGCTTCCGCCTCCCGCTGTGGCCCGAGATGCGCCAGGCCCTCCGGTATTACGGGGTGGTTCCCGCGCAGCTGAACCCAAATTCAGTTGCGATTCTCGTGGCTTTAATATGTTACATGCGGTCCGAGAGGATCGAGTTCAGCTTGCCGATCTTCTGCAAGCTGTTGACTTTCCGCGCGAAAGGACGGGTGGTATTCTTCTCTGGACAACTGCTCAAGACCATCGGTCTCGCCAACAAGCACCATCACTGGGGCGAGAGGTTCATCTTTGTTTCCGGCGACTTCGGGAACGTACCTCTCGCCTCCATCCAATACGAGGATGCCGCCTACAAGCCCCCCTCCTTGGGCTCGCGCGAGAGCGCCCTCCTTGAGTTCTTGGGAACCAAGGACTTCGACGTCCTCTACCTTCGGCGAGACGTCGATTCTCTCCTCCCTGTGCTTCCTGGAGAAGGTAAAAGTCTTGCCTTTATCTTGCTTTTCCTTGTCTTCTTCAAGGTTGGAACTTAGCATTATCGTTTTCGCAGGAGAGTGCGAGATCCCCCTACGCCAGCCTTTTGACGAGGCTCGCGCTGGAGGGAGTCAACCTCCAAAAGACCCGCTGGCTCTTGCGAAGGCCGCTGCGCAAGCCTGCCGGAAAGGGTCGGCCCCTCCCCCTTCAAGTGGTGTCGTGAAGCGAAAGCCCGGTGCCCCCGCGCCTCAACCAATCAAGAGACCCAAGACAACCGATACCGAGAAGGGCAAGGTCGTCGTGGTGCCGCCCGCCCAACCTCTCCCTGCAGGCCGCTCCTTTGAGGAGGTCTTGCAGGCCGTTAGCAAGATTGCGGCCACCAGGGGCGGCCCTGAAACCCCTGCCGAGAACCCTCAGGCCCCTGGTGCCGCAGAGAGCGAGGGTGCCGCCGCCGGGACCTCCGGCCAGCCCCTGTCTGGAGAGGTGCTGCGGGGCCATCGTAATTTTGGTCTCAGCATGAGGTGCCTGGACGCGGAAAACAAGCCGCTGCTGCAGTGGGATCCTAACGCCAACAAGGTCTCGATCTCGTCCCTCTTGCCAAGCTGGGCAGAGCGAGATGAGGTCACCAGCGAGGCTTTCGCCTTAGGCTACTGCCTCTACAACCGGGAGGATGCTAGCGTCTACGACAGGATGTCGACCTGGCTACTGGCCTACGACTCCACTCGCGCCCTGATGCGTGGGCTGGAGCTTGCGCACATGTGTGCTCGCCGGAGCGTCACAATAGACCGCAATTTTCAGGACATGTTCAAGGCTAGGGATGATGCGGTGGCTCAGGCGGCCACTCTGGCCAAGGAGCTGGTCGAGGCCCAGCAACTGCTATCCTCGCGCCAGGCGGAAGGGGTAAGCGAGATCTTACACAGCGCTTGCTCTCTCTACTTTATCTCTTCTCTTTTATGCTAACCTTTTGTTGCTCAGGATTCCGCCCAAGCCACGCTTCGCGAGGAGCTATCCCAAGCCCGATACGACAACATTCTCCTGCGGGAGCAGATTGCGCGTCTGGAGGCGAGTGCGCCCCCCCCCCCCCCACTGGACGAGAGACTGAAGAGCCAGTACTACTCGGTTTATGACATCGACAAGCTGCTCCAAGCGAATGCGCAGGCTACAGTAAGGTTGACGCTGGAGACGCTGCGAGACGTCAACTGCTGGGACGGGAGGGGCAAAGACATCACTGCTCAACAGCTCGCCCCCTGGCTTTTCGAGCCCATTCCAAAGCCCCCGGGCGCCCCTGATACCCCACCCTCGGATGTCCCGAAATTCCCTGCTGGGGGTGGCGAGACCTCCGGGGAGAGCTCCGGCGAAAGCTCCAGCGGGAGCTCAAGCGGGAGCTCTGAGGGGTACAGCTTGTCTCCTTGAGGGGCCCCTTTTTGCTTTTCTTTTCGCCTCAATGTAAAGCGCGGCACGCTATCAGTCTGCACTTATATATAATATATCTAATACAAACGTTTTCATTGTAAATATCTCGTCCTGTTATTGCGAATGTGCTCGATGTAATTGTTGTCGAATGTTTCTTGCGTGCGCTTCCGCTGGCCTTCCTAGGATAGTCTTCCTTAGCGATGGATCGGCGGGAACCTGCTGCCAACTACGAGCCGGAAGCGTGGCTCACGGACCCTTAGGACGGAACTGTCCCCTTTAGCCTGCGCGAATCCCTTTAGGCCCGTCGCATAACGATTCTGCCTGTTTGTTCGAGAATACTAAAAGGAGCCTTCTCGGCGAAAGTCCCCCTCTGTGAGACCTCTTTGACGGGGACTTCCCTGTCGAGATCTATCACTGCCGATACCTTCCCTACCTTTTCCATTTTGTGTCCCCGATGCACTTCCTGCCTTGTCCAAACCAAGCCAACCAAACCGAACCTATCCCCCACAGGCGAGCCTTCGGACCTGCAGCTAGATGAGAGCCTACGCAGCGGGTCTACCTGGGGCCGAGCCGAGCTCGGGGTGTCGATGAAGTTCCCACAAACCTAACCTAACCTACCCTAACCTATCCTAACCTATCCCCCACAGGGGAGCCTCTAGACCTGCCTGCTAGTAGGAGCCAGACAACGGGTCTACATATGGCCAAGCCGAGCTCGGGGTGCCGATGAAGATCTCAAACCAAACCTATCCCCCATAGGCGAGCCTTCGGACCTGTCAGCTAGATGAGAGCCTGCGCAGCGGGTCTACCTGGGGCCGAGACGAGCTCGGGGTGCCGATGACGTTCTCAATCCAACCAAACCTATCCCCCACAGGCGAGCCTTCGGACCTGCCAGCTAGATGAGAGCCTGCGCAGCGGGTCTACCTGGGGCCTAGCCGAGCTCGGGGTGCCGATGAAGATCTCAAACCAAACCTATCCCCCACAGGCGAGCCTTCGTACCTGCTAGCTAGATGAGAGCCTGCGCAGCGGGTCTACCTGGGGCCGAGCCGAGCTCGGGGTGTCGATAAAGTTCCCACAAACCTAACCTAACCTACCCTAACCTATCCTAACCTATCCCCCACAGGGGAGCCTATGGACCTACCTGCTAGTAGGAGCCAGACAGCGGGTCTGCCTAGGGCCTAGCCGAGCTCGGGGTGCCGATGAAGATCTCAAACCATCCAAACCTATCCCCCACAGGCGAGCCTTCGGACCTGCCAGCTAGATGAGAGCCTGCACAGCGGGTCTACCTGGGGTCGAGCCGAGCTCGGGGTGCCGATGAAGATCTCAAACCATCCAAACCTATCCCCCACAGGCGAGCCTTCGGACCTGCCAGCTAGATGAGAGCCTGCGCAGCGGGTCTACCTAGGGCCGAGCTGAGCTCGGGGTGTCGATGAAGATCTCAAACCATCCGAACTTATCCACCACAGGCGAGCCTTCGGACCTGCCAGCTAGATGAGAGCCTGCGCAGCGGGTCTACCTGGGGCCGAGCCGAGCTCGGGGTGCCGATGAAGATCTCAAACCATCCAAACCTATCCCCCACAGGCGAGCCTTCGGACCTGTCAGCTAGATGAGAGCCTGCGCAGCGGGTCTACCTGGGGGCGAGCCGAGATCGGGGTGCCGATGAAGATCTCAAACCATCCAAACCTATCCCCCACAGGCGAGCCTTCGGACCTGCCAGCTAGATGAGAGCCTGCGCAGCGGGTCTACCTGGGGCCGAGCCGAGCTCGGGGTGCCGATGAAGATCTCAAACCATCCAAACCTATCCCCCACAGGCGAGCCTTCGGACCTGCCAGCTAGATGAGAGCCTGCGCAGCGGGTCTACATGGGGCCGAGCCGAGCTCGGGGTGCCGATGAAGATCTCAAACCATCCAAACCTATCCCCCACAGGCGAGCCTTCGGACCTGCCAGCTAGATGAGATCATGCGCAGCGGGTCTACCTGGGGCCGAGCCAAGCTCGGGGTGCCGATGAAGATCTCAAATCATCCGAACCTATCCCCCACATGCGAGCCTTCGGACCTGCCAGCTAGATGAGAGCCTGCGCAGCGGGTCTACATGGGGCCGAGCCGAGCTCGGGGTGCCGATGAAGATCTCAAACCATCCAAACCTATCCCCCACAGGCGAGCCTTCGGACCTGCCAGCTAGATGAGATCATGCGCAGCGGGTCTACCTGGGGCCGATCCAAGCTCGGGGTGCCGATGAAGATCTCAAATCATCCGAACCTATCCCCCACATGCGAGCCTTCGGACTTGCCAGCTAGATGAGAGCCTGCGCAGCGGGTCTACCTGGGGCCGAGCCGAGCTCGGGGTGCCGATGAAGATCTCAAACCATCCAAACCTATCCCCCACAGACGAGCCTTCGGACCTGCCAGCTAGTTGAGAGCCTGCACAGCGGGTCTACCTGTGGACGAGCCGAGCTCGGGGTGTCGATGAAGATCTCAAACCATCCGAACCTATCCCCCACAGGCGAGCCTTCGGACCTGCCAGCTAGATGAGAGCCTGCGCAGCGGGTCTACCTGGGGCCGAGCCGAGCTCGGGGGGCCGATGACGATCTCAAACCAAACCTATCCCCCACAGGCAAGCCTTCGGACCTGCCAGCTAGATGAGAGCCTGCGCAGCGGGTCTACCTGGGGCCGAGCCGAGCTCGGGGTACTACAAAACAAATGATTACGTTATACTATGAAAAATTTGGCAACAGTTAAGAGAAAGTCACTCGATGTAGTATAATAAGTTTATTTTTGAAATACATGGTTACATCCTTCCCCCCTCAGGGGTAGAAGCGTTTTAGGTCATCACCGCTCCAAGTGTGGCTTAGGGTCCTCCCCTCCACGTCCTGGAGGTAGTATCCCCCTGTTCCGAGGACTTCCTTGACAATGTATGGACCTTCCCAGTTCGGGTGGAGTGTTAGAAAGTAGAGAAAGGAAGCGAAAAGAAGAGAACAAGCCGAATAAACTTTTGAATAATCGAAATTTTATTATCCAAAAAAGATAACTATTACAAAGGTATGCCCTCCCTTATATAGAATGAAGGAGAGAAGAGAGAATACAAATAAGAGATGTGGGACTAAAATTTACAAGCTAAGCGGACTGTACAAAGTAAACCGCACAGGCCGCGCGGTTAGACAGAAGGACTAACCGCACGGCTTACAATAAGAGATGCAGAGAGGTCGCCTGTGAAGATTGCTAGACCGCCCGGTTTACAAGTCGCCGAGTCAAACCGCCAGACCGCGCGGTCTCCAACCCGCCAAGACAGACCGCCCGGTCTCCAACTTCAACACTCCCCCTCAAGCTGGAGCATATATATCAATCATGCCCAGCTTGTCGCAAACATGCAGAAACGAGGCGGAGACTGGCTTGGTGAAGATGTCAGCTAGCTCTTTATCAGATGTGACAAACGGAGTGCAAATCTGTTCTTTTAAAATCTCTTCACGAATGAAATGGCAGTCAACCTCAATGTGCTTTGTTCTTTCATGGAATACCGGATTTTTGGAGATGTATATGGCGGCCTTGTTATCACAGAACATAGGTAGAGGATGGTTGTACACCTCTCCTAAATCTAGCATGAGAGCCCGCAACCATTTCAACTCACAAGTGGTTGACGCCATACTGCGATACTCAGCTTCTGCACTGGACCTGGAGACAACAGACTGCTTTTTACTCTTCCAGCTCACCAGATTTCCCCCAACAAAGGTGCAAAAACCTGAGGTAGACTTGCGATCCCCTTTGTCATCAGCATAACTTGCATCTGAGTAGGCTTCAATCCTCAGATGACCATTCTTCTGAAACAGTAATCCTTTCCCAGGCGCTGCTTTGACATATTCCAAGATCCGCAAGGCGGACTGAAGATGACAATCCCTGGGCGCTTGCATGAATTGACTCACCTTGCCCACAGCATAAGAAATGTCGGGTCTGGTCACTGTGAGATATATGAGCTTACCAACCAGACGCCTGTACCGCGAACTATCTGAAAGAAGAGGCGAATCATCTGTCCAGGTTTTGTCCTCCCCAATAGCCATGGGACATCGGGCAGGTTTAGCTCCAGTCAATCCTGCCTCTTTTAAAAGATCAAGGGCATACTTACGCTGAGAGAGAACTAAGGAGTCGGGCTTCCGAGAGAGTTCGATCCCCAGAAAGTACTTTGGAGAGCCCATATCTTTAGTGATCAGATGTTGGCGAAGATGTAGCTTTGTCAGGGCTACCCCTTCCTGGTCATCGCCAGTGAGAAGAATATCATCGACGTATACAGCAAGAACAACCAGCCCAGAAGGAGTTTTGCGAATAAAGAGAGAGTGATCAGCAGAGCTTCGCACAAAACCAACAGCCGCCACAATACCGCTGAACATGTCAAACCAAGCTCGAGGACTCTGCTTGAGGCCATAAATTGCCTTCTACAGCCGGCATACTCGTGTCTCCCCCTGAGCAACATACCCAGGAGGTTGCTCCATGTAAACGACCTCGTGAAGATCACCATAAAGGAAGGCATTCTTGACGTCCAGCTGAGAAATTGGCCAATCCCGATTGACGGCCACAGAGAGAAGAACCCGGATTGTGCTGAGACGAGCCACAGGGGAGAAGGTGTCAAAGTAATCAACCCCATAGGTCTGAGTAAAGCCCTTAGCCACAAGGCGAGCCTTATACATATCCACAGTGCCGTCTGGGCTAAATTTGACCACAAAGACCCAGCGACAGCCAACAACATCAGTGCCAAAGGGAGGAGGAACAAGAGTCCAGGTACCCCGCTCAGTGAGGGTCGCCATTTCCTCATCCATGGCCATCTTCCAGTGAGGAATAGCAAGGGCCTCCTGATAGGAGCGGGGTGTGGCAGTGGCAGAGATAGCCAGTGCAAAGGCCCTGCGAGAAGGAGTAAGACGATCATAGGAAACAACAGCAGCAAGGGGGTGTAAGGTGCACGTCCGCACCCCTTTGCGAAGAGCTATAGGAAGATCCAGGTCAGCCGGGCCCGCGGCATCCGGAGCATCCGTGGTAGAGAAAGCTGGCCCGGGAGAAGAGAGCGACGGCAGCGGAGAGGAGGGAGAGGGTGGTGGGGAAGGGAGAAAGAGAGGTGGAGGAAGAGGAGGGGGTGGAGACGGTGTAGTGGTGGAGAGTGTAGGAGGAGACGAGGGAACGAAGGGAACGGCAGGAGAATCAGAAGCTGGGAGAAGAGGAGAAGAGGCATCCGAGAAGTAGGAGGTATTCTCGAAGAAGGTGACGTCAGCAGAGACGAACTGCTTACGAAGGACGGGATCAAAGCAACAGTAGCCTTTCTGAGTGGTGGAATACCCCAGAAAGACACATTTGGTGGAGCGAGGGGAGAGCTTATCACGGGTGGCAGAAGGGGCATGCACAAAGGCAGTGCATCCAAAGATTTGGAGAGGGAGATGAAACGGCTCCTTGCCCGGATACAAAATGGAGAATGGGGTTTGGCCATGGAGAACCGTGGAGGGAATGCGATTGATGAGGTAGCAGGCAAGGAGAACAGCATAGCCCCAATAGGAGCGAGGAACATGCATCTGGGTCATCAAGGTGCGAGCGACATCGAGCAGGTGTCGGTTTTTGCGTTCGGCTACACCATTTTGTTGTGAAGAATAGACACAACTAGTTTGATGAAGAATCCCATTTTGCATGCAGAATGTAGAGAAGTCACGACTGAGATATTCTGCGGCATTATCAGACCGAAAAACTTTGATAGAAACATCAAACTGAGTTTTGATCATGAGATAGAAGGATGTCCATACAGAGAATAATTCGGAGCGATCTTTTAACAGATACACCCACGTACAGCGAGAGAAATCATCAATGAACGTGACAAAATAGGAACTACCCCGACCAATGGTAAGAGTAGGAGAAGGACCCCAGATGTCGGAGTGGATAATATCAAACGGACGGGTAGAGCTACGAACGTGCTTTGGAGGGAAGGAGGAGCGGTGATGCTTGCCAAGCTGACAGGCCTCACAGTTGAGCGGAGGACTTTGAGGAGGAAGGTGGGGCAGAAGTTGACGAAGAAGACGGGGAGGAGCATGACCAAGGCGGAGATGCCATTGGAGAAGATCTGTGGAGGTGGAGGAGAAGGTGGAAAAAGCAGAAATGTTGTCTAGGAAGTATAAGCCGCCACTCTCAGTCCCAGTAGCAATCGTCCGTTGGGAGTCCGGATCCTGAAAAGAGCAAGAAGTAGAAGTAAATGTGACGGAACACTGTAATTGCTTGCAAAGAGATGTAACAGATAATAAGTTGCACGGGAACTGGGGCACATATAGAGTATCCGCCAAGTGAAGAGACGGGGTGACATGAACTATCCCTGTGCCATGAACTGATGATGAAGAGCCGTCAGCGAGAGTAACTGGGGGCAAGCGAGCATGTTTTTCTAGGAGAGAGAAACATGGGAGATGGCCGGTCATATGATTCGTAGCACCAGTGTCGATCAGCCATTTGCCCTGAGTAACAACGTGTGCACGACCAGAAGACGTGACAACCGAGGCGAAAGCCATGAAGGGAGGAAGAAGAAACTGCAGCGGTCTCGGTGACAGCACACCAGCGGCACGAAGGGCCACGACCAAGGTGCAGAGCACAAGCCGCGCGACTAAACCAGGAGGTCGCAGCGACTAACAAGAGAAGCGGCTAAGAGCGAAGAGGCGGAGAGGCCGCTCAAACAAGGAAGAATCCGCGTGAAACCGCGGCGGGAACAAAAGGGAAGAAGCCGCGTGAACACGAGCGGCTAGGATTCAGATCAAGGCACAGCGGGGAAGAAGTCGCGCGGACTGCAAAGGGCCGAGCGAACAGAAGAGAGGAGAAGAGCAGGTGACCGCGACCAAGATGCGGGTAAGAAAGGGACAACCCGCACGGTCAGGCAGATCACAGCAGTTGCAAGAATGCGGTCAAGGGCACAGCGGGGAAGAGGTCGCGCGGACTGAAAAGGCCGAGCGAACAGAAGAGAGGAGAAGAGCAGGTGACCGCGACCAAGATACGGGTAAGAAAGGAACAACTCGCACGGTCAGGCAGATCACAACAGCAAACCGCGAGTGCAGAGACAACACACGCGGATAGAGACAGACCGCAGCGACTAGGAAGTCGGAGCGGCAGGAAAGAGCAAGGAGCGCGGCGACACGGAAACAGGTCGCTGCAACAAAGAGCAGGAGGAGAAGAGAAACAAGAAGAGCAAGCCGCGCAAACAAGCAGCGGACAGAAACAAGCCGCGCGGATAGAAACAAGCCGCGCGGACAGAGGAGAAGGCAAGCCGCGAACAAGCCGCAGAACGCGGAAGACAAGCCGCGAACAACAGAGAGCGCACAGAATCAGGAGGAAAAGACCGTGTCCTCTGATACCATGTTAGAAAGTAGAGAAAGGAAGCGAAAAGAAGAGAACAAGCCGAATAAACTTTTGAATAATCGAAATTTTATTATCCAAAAAAGATAACTATTACAAAGGTATGCCCTCCCTTATATAGAATGAAGGAGAGAAGAGAGAATACAAATAAGAGATGTGGGACTAAAATTTACAAGCTAAGCGGACTGTACAAAGTAAACCGCACAGGCCGCGCGGTTAGACAGAAGGACTAACCGCACGGCTTACAATAAGAGATGCAGAGAGGTCGCCTGTGAAGATTGCTAGACCGCCCGGTTTACAAGTCGCCGAGTCAAACCGCCAGACCGTGCGGTCTCCAACCCGCCAAGACAGACCGCCCGGTCTCCAACTTCAACATGGAGCTTACCCACGGGAGCCGACCTTCCTGCTGCGTCAACCTTTCTCAGCACCAGATCCCTTTCAGCAAACTGCTTGACCCTGACATGCTTATCAAAATGCTTGGCCATCCGTCGCTTGATCTCTTCTTGCCTGATAGCCGCCACGTCTCGCAGTTCCTCCACCATATCTAACGAGAGGCGCTGCCCCTCCTCATTCTCCACCCTCCAAGTCTCGTCTCCTTTGCCCGCGACTGTGACTCGTGGGGACCGGACCTCGAACTCCACTGGTAGGACGGCCTCACACCCATGAGAGAGCTTGAAGGGGGTCTCACCGGTGGTCGTGTTCGGGGTCGTTCGCAAGGCCCACAGGACCGAGGGGAGCTGCTCCACTCAATTCCCCTTTAAGTTCTCCACCTTTTTCTTTAGTAGGTTTATAATGATTTTGTTTGCTGCTTCCACCTGGCCGTTACTCCGGGGGTGGTGGACGGAGGCAAACAGGAGATCTATCCCTAGTTGGGCGCAGAAGCTGATGAACTCCTCGCTGGCAAACTGGGGGCCGTTATCAGTCACTATTGCTTGCGGCAACCCATGTCTGCAAATGATCTCCCCCCAGACGAAGTTCCTTATTGTGGAAACCACCCGTCACCGCACATCTTCCCAAAACCCCGAGGTGATGGTAAGGGGGGACGGGGGTACATAAACACCAAGGACCACCCGCTGCAGGCAATGTGGGACTAATCCAACCACGGGATGGCGGGGATATTCCGCCACACGGGGGCCCACCGGGGTCAACACCCAGACCTGGAACGCGATGGGGAAGCCCAAATATGCGGTCCCACACACACCCAATCCCGCTGGACCTTGGTCCTCAACACTTATGACCTGCGAGGTGACCTTGGCCAAGGCTTTAACCTCTAGCCACTTCGAGAAATAATCGACCATGACCAAGAGGAATCTCCTCTGCCCACTAGACGGGGGAAAGGGCCCAACTAAGTCCATTCCCCAGATAGCGAATGGCCACGGTGCCGTGATACTTCAGAGCCTCTGAGCTGCCAAGAGCTGAAGGGGGCGTAGAGCTGACATTTTTGACACCTCCTTGCAAACTCCATGGCATCCTTCCTTATGGTGGGCCAGAAGTACCCCTGCCTGACCACCCTTGCCTCCAGCGTCCTTCCTCCAGAGTGACTGCCGCACTCGCCCGAGTGCACCTCCCTCAATATCTTTGGGATCTCTTCTTCGGTCACACATCTAGCTAGGAGCCCTGACAACATCTTACGATGCAGGCCCCCCTCCATCATTAAGTAGTGAGCTGCTTTGCGCTTGAAGCTTCTCCCGACCTTGGTCCCCTCAGGAAGTTCACCGATGGTTAGGAAGGTCACAAATGGATCCACCCACGAGGGTTGCCGATCCACCACCATCAACTCTCCTTTCTCGATAGCCGGTCGGAATAGCTCCGTCAAGGTCCCCCCCCCCCCCCCCCCCCCCCGAGGTCCGAACTTGGCTAATCGATCGGCGGCTACACTTTCTTCCCTCGGAACATGTTGAATCGAGAATGACCGGAATCCTCCGATGATCGCCCTTACCTTGGAGAGGTATTTGATGAGGGTAGGCTCCCGAGCTTCAAACTCTTCCCGGATCTGCGATGCTACTACCTTTGAATCAGTGAAAGCTTCCACATCCCGAATCTCCAGCTCCTTTGCCAAGCGGAGGCCAGCGATCACGGCCTCATACTCCGCCTGATTGTTGGTCACAGGGAAATGTAAAATGACCGCTTGCTCTATGGTTACCCCCTGAGGACTTGTCAATACCACCCCTGCCCCGAGGGAGTGCCTTCCCGAGGCTCCATCAACCATCAACTTCCATGCTTCTCGAGGTTGCTGCTCTCCCCCCTCTACTTTGACGATGTAGTCTGCTAGGAAGTCTGCCACTGCCTGTGCCTTGATGGAGAGTCTTGGGACAAAGTAGATGTCGAACTCGCTTAGCTCAATGGACCACTTAGCCAGTCTCCCCGAGTGCTCCACTCCTTCGAAGATCTTGCGAAGAGGGTGGTCGGTCACCACCCTAATCGAATGCGCTTGAAAGTACGGTCGGAGTTTTCTTGCCGAGATGACCAAGGTGTAAGCGAGCTTTTCCAGGATGGGGTAGCGAAGCTCTGCTTTCCTCAATATCCGACTGACGTAATAGATGGGTAGATGCTTCTTTCCTTCTTCCCTTACTAGGACGGAGCTCACCGCCTCCGCTCCTACTCCAAGGTATAAGGTCAGGTCCTCTCCTTCTTTTGGGCTCTGAAGAAGAGGAGCCTGAGAGAGTTGTCTTTTCAGCCCTTGGAAGGCCTCTTCGCACTCGGTTGTTCATTCGAACCTTTGATTCCCTCGCAGCACCTTAAAGAATGAAGAACACTTGTCTCCCGCCCTGGAGAGGAAACTGCTTAGCCCAGCCAGCTTTCCTGTCAGGCGCTGGACCTCCTTGGCGTCGCGAGGTGACTCCAAATCTAGGATGGCCTTTACCTTGTCCGGGTTGGGCTCCACCCCAGCCGGAGTTAGAAGATGCCCGAGGAACTTCCCGTGGCTGTCCCCGAAGACACACTTCAAGGGGTTCAGCCTCATCTTGAACCTTCTTAAGGTGGCGAATGTCTCCTCCAGATCTTGTAGGTGCGAAACCATGCACTTGCTTTTGATCATTAGGTCGTCGACGTAGACCTCCAAGTTCCTCCCCCTCTGATCCCGGAAGACTCGATCCATCATGCGTTGATAGGTAGCCCCTGCGTTCTTTAACCCAAAGGGCATCATTTTGTAACTGAAGCATCCCTCCCTCGTGATGAAGGAAACATCCTTGGTATCAGGAGGGTGCATCCGGATCTGGTGATAACATGAAAAAGCATCTAAAAAGCTCATGACAGAAAAACCGACAGCTGAATCAACCAGCACGTCGATCCGGGGCAGGGGGTAGCAATCCTTAGGGCGTGATTTATTTAACAAAGAAAAGTCAATACACATTCTCCATTTTCCTCCTCCCTTCTTTACCATTACCACATTGGAGATCCAGCCTGGATACTGGATCTCTGAGATGAAGCACGCCTCCAGGAGCTTCTTGACCTCCTCGCGTATTGGCTCCTCCAGCTTTGTTGCGATGGTCCTCATCTTCTGGCGTATGGGGCGAGTGCGGGGGTCCAAGTTCAGGCGATGGCAGGCCACGTCTGCGTCGATGCCCGGCATGTCCGCCGCGCTCCAGGAGAAGATGTCGACGTTGCCTTGAATGCAAGCCCGCACTTGCTCCCGGGCCTCGGGACTCAAGCCCCCGCTGACCCGCACCCTTTGTACTTTCCCTGCGCTTGTGAAGACCTCCATCTCCACCACTTCTTCGGCCGGCTCCAGCCGTGACTGCTCCCAACCGGCCCTTGCCTCCTCCTCCAGCTCCAGCTCTCCTCTTTCTCCCTCCTCCTCGATCTCCATCGCTTCTACCAGCCCCTCCTGCTGCTGCTCGACTCCTACGCCCCTCGGGGCCTCTCCCTCGACTCCTCCTGCCGCTTGCTCTCCTACTTCCATCGCCCCTTTTGGGCTCTCCTGCTCCTCGTCCCCCCGGACCACCTACACTTCTCCTTGTAGCTTCTCAGTCTCCTCTTCTCCGACTTCCTCCCCTACTATCTCTCTTGCCTCCTCTAGGACCATCTCCTCTTCCTCAACAACCTCCTCAAGGGCCGCCATCTCTATCTCCAACTCTTCTACCTCTGCCATCCACGAAATGGTGTTGACTGCTGTAACGTAACATTGTCTTGCCACCTTCGGGTCCCCTCTTACCCTGACCTGCACCCCCCCCCCCCCCCATTGTTGAACTTGAGGCATTGATGGAACGAGGAGGGGACGCAGCGAAAGGCGCTGATGAGGGGGCGCCCAAAGATGGCATTATAGCTGCTCGGGGCGTCCACGATCACGAACCTACAGTTCCGTGACACGCCCCCCAACCTTACGTTCATCCCTACTCCTCCTTCTACCTCCTTCCTCTCTCCGGAGAACCCGAACAGAGATCCATCTGAAGCCAAGACCCTCTTCCCTTCAACCCTCATCTCATCAAAGGCCTTCTTGAAGATGACATTTACCGAGCTCCCGTTATCTACCAGTATTCTCGAGACCGTATAATTTTCCACCGCCGTCTGGATCACCAGGGCATCACAGAATTGATCCTCGTAGTCCGGCATGTCTGCTGATGAGAAAGTGATCTTTTCTTCTGGTGGGGGAACCTGGGAGGTAGAGGCCACCCCCCTTCGGTACATGGTTTGCAGGCTCCCCTTGCGGGTTGCCTCAATCCCCACTCCTCCGTGAATCACCCTGATTCCTCCCCGGGTCCCTACATCTACCTGATCTTCGCACCTATCTTCCACCTCGCCCTGCTGCACCTCTACTATCCTTACCGGTGGATCCTGCCTCCCTGCTCCTCTTGCTTCTCTTATCTCTAAGAACTCCGGGCAGGTGGCCGTCGCGTGACCTTCCTCCTGGTGGAAGTCACAAAAAGGCAATGCCTCCCCGCCCCTTCTTCCCTCTCCTCTTCCTCTTCTACCTCCTCCTCGAGCTCCTCTAGCTGCTCATCTCCCTCTTCCCACTTCCATGGCCTCCTGCTGTGGTGGGGGACGACCCCTCGGCTCCTGCCTCCATGCCGGTCGGTCGAACCTCCGGGGTTCCCGCAGGTTATCTCTCCCCTGGTAGCCTCCTCCTAGGCCCTGGGGGCGACCCTCCTGGGGCCTCCAACCTAACCGGTTGTTCGGATCCCAGGCCCCCCAACCCTGTTGCCGCCCAAACCTTCGGGGCTCTTCCCTTCTCCTTTCTTCCCTTTGCTCCCTCTGTTCCCTCGGCTCCTTCTGTCTTCTCGCTGCTGGTTCCTTCACGTCGTCCTCTGCTAGCTTGGCCAACTTCCTGGCGAATGCTGGGTTTGCTCTCTCGAAGTCAATTTCCTTTGCCGCCCTCTCCATGAGCTCCTCAAAGGAGAGGGGTGACACTCTCTTCAACTCCATGCTAAAGAATCCCGGTCTCAGCCCCAGGGTGAAGGCCAGCATCAGTGCGTACCATGGGACCTCCTCGACCAGGAGGATCTCCTCCTGAAACCGGTCGACGTAGTGACCCAGCGTCTCATCAGGCTTCTGCCTCACTGCAAACAGACACTCCACTTCCTTCTTCCGCCTCTTCGAGGTTGAGAACCTCAACAGGAAACTTCTCCGTAGATCCTCAAAACAGTAGATTGACCTTGCTGGAAACTGGTGGAACCAGTCCCAAACCTTCTCCTTCAACGTGATGGCAAATAGTCGGCACTTGAAGGCATCTGTCATCTGCCTTATCGATACAACGTCCTCAAACCACTGTACGTGCTGTACAGGGTCATCCTTCCCCGAGTAGTAGTACATGTCGTGCTCCCGGAACCCTTCCGGTACCGGAGCTGAGATGATGAGCTCGCTAAATGGGCTCTCGGCTCCTGCCTGGTGAGAGGGCACTTCCCGCGGCCTCGGCTGACTGGCCCGATCCGCGAGACCGTGCCCCGGGAAGAGCTCCCACACTGCCGCTTCCTTCTCGCCCAGATCCGTCAGCGCCTCCTTGCCCGGGCGCTGGCTCTGGCCTGGGAAGAGTTCCCGCGCCGCCACATCCCTCTCGCCCGCCTCCCCCGGGACCTCCTTTCCCGGGCGCTGCCTTGAGGCGTTCTCGCCCAAGAGCGGGACCTCTTCTATTGGGACCTGAGGGGTGGCCCACTCGCCTCTCGCCGAGAAGGCCAAACTGATCGTTTGCAGAACCTCTCGCCTGAACTCATCCAGCATCCTCTTCGTCGCTTCCTCTCCCCGGGTGGGGGAGCCTCCAGAACCTGACCCTTCACCTTCACCTCCATCCACGGGACAAAACTTAAGACTTTCTTGTATCAGCTGCCTTCCACGCTCACCGCACCAGAACTGTTGAAGCCAAATATGACCTCAACTGGAGTTCGAAGAAAAAAGGGGGTACAGCCAAAACCTACTTCTCTCAAGTCTCAACCCTCAACTGGATTCAAAGGACCTAAGACTGACCCAAAAGGCTCAGCAGGGAGGTCCCACCTCACACCCGGAAGATCTCTGAGAGCTTCCCCTCCAAAGCCAAAGCTGGGCTAGCAGCTCCTCAGAAAGCACTGGAATTTGGGAGATAATGATAGCTTGCCTTCTAAGGAGCCCTTATGGATCTATTTATAACATCTTGCTGTCCTGAAATTACTGAAAAGCCCCTAGTTGGTCTGCCAATAGCCGAATCCCGCTGTTCTTCTGAGGGTACTGAAGTAATTTCTCCTGAGGGCAATTAGGACATTCTACCCAAGGCCCTGGGCCCCCCCTCATCGAGAGCAGAGTCGAGGACCTCCTGTCCAGAGCCTGACGCGAACGCTCTCGCCTGCTTACAGGCGAGAGCCCTTTGAGATTGGAGCCTGGCGCAAGCGCAAGCGTTCCCGCGCCGGCCGCGCTCGACGATCTTGGCCCGCTGTTCTCCGTTCGACGATTCGGTTGCGCTCGCCGATCTTGGATCGACGATCTGGCGCGATCGTTCCCGCCTACTTGGGCGAGATCTTCTTTAAGGCGGGAACTCCTTCGGCTAGCCCAACCGTGATCATTGTGCCTCCTGTTCTGACTCAGCGAATATGAGGTTGTACACCGAGCAGCATCAAAAATGCTCATTCAAGAGTATTTATGTCCGGGCAGAACCAATAATTAGAGATGCAAAGTGTCAAAAATGAGAACTATTGGTGCTGACTTGACCAAAATACCCTTGAAATTCGGCCTAGGGGTGCAAGTGTCAGAAATCGGTAATTAGGGAGTGCAAAGTGTCAATTTTAAAAACTAAGGGTGCAAAATGTCAAAAGCCCATATTTTAGAGGTGCAAAGTGTCAAAAGCCAAAGATCATGACACTATTAATTGGCTCTCACCCATAAAATTAAGCTTTAGGATGAAAATAAGTTTAAAAACTGGTAATTTGGTTGCTATTAGCATGTGGGGGAGAGACTATTAGCACCAGATCCGTTCAGTGATCTAGAATCGGGTGAAACAAAGCTGTCATGTGGAAGAATCAACATGCGTGATTAAAGCGAAGGAAAAATTATAAACCTATAAAGCACGGGGAACCCATTTGTTGATCGCGCACGATCATTTTTGGTTGCCTATTACGGTGTTACCCGGTCCTAATAACTTTGTCACGTGGGGAGTGCGGAGTAGGACCACAAAACACCATCAATTATTAGAAACACCATCAATCATTAACATTAATGCCGGGAATGCCAATTGTCGTTGACATCTAATATCGTCAATACCATCAATATACATATTATCATACATACGCTTTCAAAAGGCATGTGTTCGCCACTCGATCAGATCGGAGTGCTCATCAAATGTCAATTTGTTCTCGAACGAAAGTAACATATTAAAAATGAAGGGTAAAGTTGTAATATTTAATGTTTCTCCCCAAATTGGTGCACACAGAGGACAAACATTCAACCCAAAACCAATCCGATGGACAGGGGATAAAGATTTTTCTTAAAGGTGTGAAAAAAAAAAAGAATGAGAACCGACCTAGAACAGAGCTGGACATTTCTAGTCTGTTCTAGTGATTCTTTATTTGGGCATGCTTCCAAAAAAGAAAGGGCAATGGTAATAGCACCTCTTTATTGACTAATAACGTAACACCACAAAAAAAAGATCATAATAAAACATTAAAATGGCTGCTAATAACGACTGCAGGGGTGCTATTAACATTGCCCTAAAGAAATAACACACAAGAACGAACCTTTTTGGTCGTTCTCGGTTCATGAATGTCTAATAATTACACTGTAAATATTAAATCGACAACAATAATTTACTTTGATTTTCACTATATAAAAGGGCAGCTCGGTGCACAAAACATCCCGGCACAGCGAGGGTCCGGGGAAGGGACTCACCACAAGGATGAAATGTAAGCAAACCTTACCGGAAAAGGGGGGATAATTCTGTTTTTACCTACCAAACAATTTTTTGCAATGCTTTTGTAACATCTCTGTAAACTTCATTTTACACAAACAAATTTTTTTTACCACAAACTCAATTTTTCAAAACAGCTCATTTTCAAACTCTGTTTCTAACAATTCATTTTAGATCAACAACAACATGGAATATTTTGATGTATATTTCAGAATAATGAATAATTTTCTGATTTATAGATTTTTGTAAAACATGATAATAACATATTTTGAAAATCATGATTATAAAAACTTACATAAATAAAAGGGTGATAAATAAAAGAGATCAGAATAATATATGTTTAAAATCGAGTATGAGTAAAACGTGTGATCACTGCCTAAAAAGTTCCACCACCCTCCGGCAAGACTTTCAACTGATGCTCATTTCTGCAAGGTACAACACCCAGCTAAATCTCGATACTCCGATGTGCGCGGACACCGAAGAAGCACAGAGCACCCGAACTCCCACTTGATGAAGCAAATGTGAAGAAAATGGAATCACGAAAAGATCGTCGTGAGAGCAAGAGAGAAAACGTTATCACTAAATATTCAGAGTGAGTTTTTATAACGAACATGAAAAACTCCTATTAAGTAGTCTCGAAAAAACTGCAAAGTAATAACCACGTAATAAATCTCAACGGTTATAATTAGAAATTTTAATCGTGCAGGTGAACGTTGGAGTTAATCACAAGAAACGCGTAACTGAAAACAATGCACAAAGACACTAGCGGACAAGTCGGCGCAACATGTATCGACTTCTTATCGACGCACGTCGGGATCATGCCGACATAAGAAAACAAAACAAGAGAAGTCGACACAGGCAAGGTGATGTCAACGCATACGTTGAGACCTATTCGACGCATGTCGATGCAGGAAGATACACCGCAATCTATTCGACGCATGCGTCGACTACTTGTCGACGTACGCAGGGAGAAGACGACACAACTCAGAAAATTAGGATTCAAGAAGATTCAAAACTATTTTGATTCATTTGGTTTTGGAGTTTTTCCATCAAAATGAGGAGCTCAAACACCAAATAGCTCCAATAAAATATTTAATTTATGATGTTTTATATATTAAATTTCTAACAATCTCTCACAAAAGCGAAAAATCAAAAACGAACTTCATAAATTTGATATTACAAATAATAAATAAAATCAAATACAAATTTGCTTCATCAAATTGTATCTAATGCAATGAGTATAAGTGGTGTTGAAGCCAAAAACTTGTCTCAACGAGAGTTCGGATCTTGGGGTGTAGCCGACACATATTTCTCTCAAACTTCAACCCAAGACTAGCCACAAAGAACTGGAAACTGACCCTAAGCCTCAGCTGAGAGGTCCCTCCACTAACCTGGAAGTTCTCTGAGCGCTTCCCCTCCAAAGCCAATTGCGGGGCTAGGAGTAACTCTGAAAACTCTAGAAGGCAAAATGAGAGTATGAGGAAAATCTGCTTTCTGAGGTATCTTATCAATCTATTTATATATTTTCAATATTTGGTGTGCAAAAACCGTACTTTTGCTGCCCTAAAATTACTAAAATGTCTCTGGGCTGGTCTGAAAACAGTCAAACTCTGCTGTTTTGAGGAGCTAAATGCAGACCAGTACAGATTTTTAATATCTGGTCTGCAAAAAACATACTTTTGCTGCCCTAAAATTACTAAAATGCACCTGGGCTGGTCTGCCAACAGTCAAACTCTGCTGTTTTGAGGAGCTAAATGAAGACCAGGGGTGTTAAGGTAATTTCAGGTTTGGGTCCCATCTAGCGGAAGCACTTCATGATGAGCTCTGCGGGAACCCTACTTGCTCTGAGCGCGAGCCTTCCCGCCTACCCCGGGCGGGAACCAAAAGTCTGAAGGGACATTGAGTGGAGAGGCATCACCCAACGCCGAGGGCCGATGGGCTACAGCCATCTTGAGGCACGAGCCCCTGATCCTGCCCAGGGCGGGAACCTTCCCGCCCGCCCTGGTTTCGTAATGGCCTGAGCCTAAATTCTGCTCGATGAAAATAACCTTAAGTCCAAGGCTCAACTCGACAAATTGCGTTCGACGAACTGGCATTTCTTGACCCCCTGGGCGAGAGCCTTCCCGCCTACTTGTGGCGAGAGCCCCCACACCCGCTTTCTTACTTGATCCAATTGTACGCCCAAAGCTAGCCCAATCCGGGTCCTTGGGGGATCTTGGTCCCATCCAGGGAATATGGGGTTGTACACGATACTCGCTCTTTGCGAGCTAGCCTTGTGCTCGGAAAGATACGTCCAACCCCTAATATTTGGTGGGTACATGCTGACCTGGCAGGGAATATTTCTACAGACCCCATCTTTGTCCTATAAATACATCCCTGAGTTTGTCTCTCAAGGCATCTCTGTCGTCATTACCCTCTGCTTGAGTCTTTGCAAGGCCATGAAAATGCGTGCCAAAAATGTTGAAAAGCCGTTCTCGGAAGAGCTTCAGGCCCGCCTCGCCACGGCCCATGTGCGGGCTCGCGCCAACTGCGCCAAAGTTGCCCCTTGGCTGATGGGCAAGAGGCCAGCCGGCGAGAAGTCGGTGGGCGAGAAGTCAGCCGGCGAGAAGCCTGCCGGCGAGAGCTCCCGCCCAAAGAAGAAGAAGGCCAAGTTGGTCAGGCGAGACCTGTTGAAGGAGAACTGAGCCTCGCCAACCCCAACTCCTAACCACGATGAGATCCCTTATTCTCTGCCTGAGGTACTTTTCTCGTCTTTCGCCCTTCCTATTAACGCGAACAGTTACAAAGTTTGAACGTGGTCGCGTACTGAAGTACCACTCTTCTCGCAGGGGACGGTGCAGAAAAATGTCTCATACTTTCTACTGGAGGACACAGAGGCGTCCCGCCTTCGCAATGAGGATCCACCGTCTATTTTGGGGACTGCACCACTGGTCTCGGGGGTTGCCCCACCCAATACACTGGCTGATCGCACCGATCTGGAGCCAGATCAGGCCGTCCCTACCGGGGGGTTGTCACTGAGCCATCCGCTCCTGCGTCGGGATCCAAGCCCTCGACAAGAGAGGGCGTCTCTATTCCTCCCCCCCCCCCCCCCCCCCCCGCCCAGGGGCAAGACCGAGACCCTAGAGCGCAGGACATTTCGTCCGGGCTGGGGAAAGCCGCTCCATCTGCTTTTTTTGGAAAAATCCCTGAGAGCTAGCCCAGCCCTTCTCGCCAACCATCGGGGGAGGGTATCCATCGCTCTTCAGGTATGCGAAAGCCGCCCAACTTTTCTTCCACACTCCTCCCATTCTGACCAAGATCTATCCTCTATAGCCAAAGGAGCAAGAAGCGGAAGGGGAAGGAGACAAAGATGAAGAAGAAGAAGACGGGGAAGACTCCCCCCTCCCCTCTGTCGGCGAGATGGAGGACTTTCTCGAGGCCTCCGGAAGCCGCAAGGAGCGGAGGCAGAGGGTTGCGGCAGTCCTGTCGAAGCTCGCGCGGCAGCAGCGGGCCAACTCCGCAGCGGTGAAGAGAATTCATGAGACGATGGATCAGCGGCTGGCGATCGTCGAGCGGGACTATGTCTACCTCATCGGCGGGGCGAAATCCCCAGAGCTGCTTTCCGCCGAAACTTCCCCTAGAAGATACGTCGCGCGGATTAGAGATCAGCTCCACCTAGCCAACCAGGGGCTGACTGCTCTGACGACCTTCTTCGACCCGCGAGTCCCTTTGAGGTCTGGCAGGCGATAACTGGGTCGTTGGCGGTGGGAGCCGTATTGACCCCTATAGGGCTAGCCTCTTCTTTAGCCACCTCCTCAGCCTACCCTTTCTCCTCTATACAACTTGTGTCTTTCGGCAACAAACAATCATTATTAGTATCATTTGCTATTATCATGTTTTATAATTGCTGTTTCGTGACTCTCGCCCAGCGAGAGCCACTTTATATATGTGTCTTTCCCGCCTGTGTTTCATGCTCATTTTGATGCTTTGCGAATGACTGACTCATACTCCCTGCACAACACCTCTCGCACGCTGCGATCGTTCGTCTTTTCCCTTATCCTCCTTGAAGGTTCTCGCTTCCAACAGGTCCAAGGAGAGCTGACAAGGCATCACGGAAATCAAGGAGTCAAGGCATCCAGATTTGCTGACTCGTTGATCGTTCCCCCGCCGTATTTTTTTAGGAAAAAACTCATAATTTCCGTATCTTCTATAAATAGGACGATCCACCTACCTCATTTACTTTTCAACATTTATTTCTTTCATTTCGAACCCTCATCCCCCTGTCCACCGCTTTTGTGGATCCTTGCAGCGCAAAGGCTCTCGCCTCCCAGGCCTTTTTCTCCTCTCTTCTTCCCTTCGAGATGCCAAACGAGAGCGAAGGCCGCTCCACGTGCGTTCAGACCATCCTGGACCACACCTTCCCGCCCAGCCGGCTCATGCAGGCAGAATTCCTCACGATCACCCAGACCTTTATCCCGCCGGGGTTCGTCGCGCGGAAGCCTGGAAGCGACGACAGGGTGAACCACGCTATAAAAGGGAAGCTCGTCATCCCCTAGAGCATTTCGAGGCGGGCTTCCGCCTCTCTCTCTGGCCGGAAGTGCACCAGGCCCTGCGCTATTATGTGGTAGTGTCGGCCCAGCTCAACCCTAATTCCATCGCCCTCCTGGTGGCTTTCGCCTGCTATATGTGAGCAGAAAGGATCGAGTTCAGTCTGCCCATCTTTTGGAAGCTATTCAACTTCCGGGCCAAGGGAGGGTCAGACTTCCTTTCTGGACAGTCGGTGAATACGACGGGTCTCACCAACAAACATCATCACTTTTCGGAGAGGTTCGTCTTCGTCTCAGGGCCCTTCGGCAACATCCCTATCACACCAATTCAATATGATGACGCAACATATAAGCCTCCCTCCCTTGGGGAGCAAGAGGGCGCTCTGGTCGAGTTCTTTGGATCAAAAACCTTCGACGTCCCCTTCCTCCGGAGAGACCTGGATTCCCTCCAACCGGTACCTCCTGGCGAAGGTAATTTTCTGGACTAGACTTACAACCTTTCGTTTTGAGAGATAGGGTTAAATAACTATGGGACTCGCAGTTGAGCGAGACATTTCCCTCCAACAACCCTTCGACGAGGCCAGGGTACTCGTCGACCACCTGGCCCTCGCCAAGTCTGCCGCCGCCGCTTGCCGGGAGGAGCCGAGATCCTCTTCCGCACCAAGTGCCCAGAAGCGGAAGCTGTGCTCCCACTCTGCCCCTCTACACAAAAAATCAAAGTCGTCAGCCGCGGACAAGCGTAAATTTGTTACAACGACTTCCGCGGAGATCCCCGTCGAGACCTCTTCTGTTTCGAGCAAGACGGGTGCCTCCCGGCCCGCCGCAGAGGCCCCTGCCGAGACCTCTTTAGTTGCAGGCGAGAGCGGTGCTTCCCAGTCCGTCGTCGAGACCACTGCCGAGTCCTCTCGCAAGCCGGTATCGAAAGGACATTAGAATTTAGGCTTCGGCGAGAAGTACAAGGACACAGAGGGCCATCCCTTGATCCAGTGGGATCATACCACCAACCGCATCGCACTTTCCACACTTCTCCCCTCCTGGAGGGAGTGGGATTCAAGCTCTGACGATGCCTTCGCACTGGGCTTTTGCCTCTACGGTTGGGAGGACGCCGACATGTTCGACCGGAAGACAACACGGGACCTCGTCCTTGACGCCGCCCAGGACCAGCTTCACGACTGTCCAGCTCTCGCACATGGCTGGGCGCCGTACCTTCACCATCGAGCGCAACCTTGCCGATATGCTATTGGAGTGGGATGCCGCTGCGGCTGAAGCGGCCACCCCGAAGGCCGACTTGGCTGCTGCCCAACAACTTCTCTCCTCTCGCCCGGCCGCCGAGGTAAGCGGGATCCTTCAATTTTTCTCATCCTCTTAGTATATATATATGTTTTTCGCCTAACCGTACTGTCTCGCAGGATTCCGCGGAAGCTGAGCTGTCTCGCGCGAGGGTGACCAACGTCGAGTGCGAGAACCAGTTGCTGCAGGCTGAGGTGAAGCGCTTGGAGGAGGCCTTGGCCCTAGCCCAGGCCCAGCCGTCGTTGGAGGAGAGAGTCGAGCGCCGTCACTTCTCCGCCTGCGAGATCGACGTAATCATTCAGGAGAACGCGCAAGCCACCACCAAGATGGTCATCAAGGTGTTGTGGGATTCGCTGCTTTTGAACGAAGGAGACGAGACCCTCGCGACGCGAAGGATCTTGCCCTGGTTGTTCGAGCCCATCCCCAAACCTGCGGGAGAGGATGACTCTCCGATCAACGATGCGGCGGAGCTTGTCCTGAACGTGGAAACCGACGGCAGCTCCCCGGCGAGTCCTCCGGCTACACCCCGAACGGAACCTCCAGCGGGAGCTCCAGCGGAACCTTCGGCGGGACCTCCAGCGGGCCTGCCCAATAGCCCCCACATCTTGCTTCATTTATTTTTGTACATTCATTTTTTGTAAGCTTATCCTTTGTGACTTTTGTAAGGGGCGAGATTCCCCCACTGATGTTTACTCTTTTTACATTGTATTGAAAAATCTGCCTTTTTGATGGAATGATTATTACCTTTGCGCGAACCATAAGATCTTAGACGATGACCACCACCCGTTTGAAGAGTTGGCTAGGTAAACTAGCCCAAATGGGCGTGCCGAGAGGTGCTTGTCGGTATCCCCGACGAGATGGCTATGATGAGAGCCCAGTAGAGAGGGTTATACCGAGGGCCCTGCAAAGAGTCCGGTCGAGAGCCCTGTCGGGACGGTTATGCGGAGAGCCCTGCCAAGAGTCTGGCCGAGAGCCCTGCCGGGTGGGGTCTGAGCCACCTCATCCTTACTTAGGACTGGTGTTAGTCGTTTATAAACTTGTTATCGAGAGCTTCGTGACTCCATCATGATTTCCACAACCATGCATGCTTGGTGTGAGCCTGGACCACTTAAACAAAACATCCCCATTTTCCTTCTTTCCCCCTCAAGAGATCTCACGGCCCTGTCGGCTAGTGAGAGTTTAACTACGGGTCTACTCGGTGTCTTGCTTAGCTTCCCAATTTTTTCATCAAACTCTCTTCCTTTCCCCTCAGGTGTGCCTACTGCCCTGCCCAGCTAATGAGAGCCTGTACAGCGAGTTTACACAGGGTCGAGCGTGCCTTCCAGACCCGCCAGCTACTGGGAGCCTGAGCAGCGGAATCACCACTCGAGGTGTTCCCTTACCCCCCCCCCCCCCCCCCCCCAGGCGAGCCTACGGCCCTGCCAGCTAGTGAGAGTCTGGCAGCGGGTCTACCCGGGGCCGAGTGCGCCTTCTAGACCTGCCAGCTAATGGGAGCCTGAGCAGCAGGATCCTCTCCGGGTCTTGCCCAGTTTCTCAATTCTTTCTTCAAAACTCCCTTACTTTCCCCCCAGGTTTGCCTACTGCCCTGCCCAGCTAATGAGAGCCTGGACAGCGAGTCTATCCGGGGCCGAGTGTGCCTTCCATCCCTGCCAGCTAGTGGGAGCCTGAGCAGCGGAATCACCACTCGAAGTGTTCCCTTACCCCCCCCCCCCCCCCCCCCCCCACAGGCGAGCCTACGGCCCTGCCAGCTAGTAAGAGCCTGGCAGAGGGTCTACCCAGGGTCGAGTGCACCTTCCAGACCTGAGAGCTAATGGGAGCCTGAGCAGCGGGATCCTCTCGAGGTCTTGCTTAGTTTTTCAATTCTTTCTTCAAAACTCCCTTCCATTCCCCCCAGGTGTGCCTACTGCCCTTCCCAGCTAATGAGAGCATGGAAAACAGGTTTACCTGGGGCTGAGCGTGCCTTCTAGCCCTGGCAGCTAGTGGGAGCCTGAGTAGTGGAATCACAACTCGAGGTGTTCCCTTACCCCCCAGGCGAGCTTACGGCCCTGCCAGCTAGTGAAAGCCTGGCAGCGGGTCTACCCAGGGTCGAGTGCGCCTTCCAGACCTACTAGCTAATGGGAGCCTGAGCAGCAGGATCGTCTCGGGGTCTTGCTTAGTTTCTCAATCCGTTCTTCAAAACTCTCTTCCCTTCCCCCCAGGTGTGTCTACTGCCCTGCCCAGCTAATGAGATTCGGGACAGCGAGTATACCCGGGGCAGAGCGTTCCTTCCAGCCCTGCCAGCTAGTGGGAGCCTGAGCAGCGGAATCACCACTCGAGGTGTTCCCTTACCCCCCCCCCCCCCCCCTCCAGGCGAGCCTATGGCCCTGCCAGCTAGTGAGAGCCTGGAAGCGGGACTACCCGAGGCCGAGTACGCCTTCTAGACCTACCAGCTGATGGGAGCCTGAGCAGCAGGATCCTCTTGGGGTTTTGCTTAGTTTCTCAATTCTTTCTTCAAAACTCCCTTCCTTTCCCCCCCAGGTGTGCCTAGTGCCCTGCCCAGCTAATGAGAGCCTGGACAGCGAGTCTACCCAGGGCCGAGCGTGCCTTCCAGCCCTGCCAGCTAGTGGGACCCTGAGCAGCGGAATCACCACTCGAGGTGTTCCCTTACCCCCCCCCCCCCCCCCCCCAGGCGAGCCTACGGCCCTGCCAGCTAGTGAGAGCCTGACAGCGGGTCTACCCGGGGCCGAGTGCGCCTTCCAGACCTGCCAGCTAATGGGAGCCTGAGCAGCGGGATCCTCTCGGGGTCTTGCTAACTACCAACCTATTTTTCCAATTCTCAAAAGAAACCCATCATAAGACAATTTAGTGAATTTATTAAAAATAAGATTTAGAATCTTGTCCCCCACTACGGGTAGAAGCGCTTCAGGTCGTCGCCGCTCCAAGCGTAACTCATGGATTCCCCTTCCACATTCTGGAGGTGGTATCCCCCTGACCACAGGGCCCTTTCTATAATGTAGGGTCCTTCCCAATTGGGGTTGAGCTTACCAACAGCCGCCGACCTTCGTGCGGCATCGACCTTCTTCAAGACCAGTTCCCCTTCCTTGAACTGCTTTATCCTGACATGCTTGTTTAAGTACTTGGTCATCCTTCGTTTGATCTCCTCCTGCCTGACGACAGCAACATCGTGAAGTTCCTCCACCATGTATAATGAGAGTCGTAACACTGCTTCATTTCCTTCCCTTTATGCCTCGCCTCCTTTGTTTGCGGCCGCAAACCGTGGGGATTGGACCTCAAACTCCACGGGTAAGACCGCCTCACACCCATGCGAGAGTTTGAAGGGGGTTTTGCAAGTGGCTGTGTTTGGGGTTGTTCGCAGAGCCCACAACACCGAGGGGAGATGCTCCACACAACTCCCTCTTAGGTTCTCCACCTTCTTCTTGAGCAGGTTCACTATAATTTTGTTTGTCGCCTCCAGCTGGCCGTTGCTCCTGGGGTGGTGAATGGAGGCGAACCTGAGGTTGATACCCAGCTGAGTGCAGAAGCTTATCAACTCCTCGCTTGTGAATTGTGGTCTATCTTCCGTGATAATGGCCTGAGGCAACCCATTCCTACAGATGATTTCCCCCCAAACGAAGTTTCTGATAACCTGGGAGGTTACCTTGGCCAACACCTTGACCTCCAGCCACTTTGAGAAGTAGTCTATCATAACCAAGAGGAACCTTCTCTTCCCGCTCACCGGGGGAAACGATCTGACTAGGTCCATTCCCCAAATGGCGAAAGGCCATGGAGTCGTGATGCTTCGAAGCCGTTGAGCGGGCAGGAGTTGGAGGGGGGCGTAGAGTTGGCACTTTTGGCACCTCCTCGCAAACTCTGTCGTATCCTTCCTCAGGGTGGGCCAGAAGTATCCCTGTCTGACCACCCATGCCTCCAACGTTCTACCTCCTGAATGGCTACCACATTCCCCGGAGTGCACCTCTTCCAAATTTCATGGGAACCATTCCTCCGCCACACATCGCGCCAAAAGGCCCGATAGCATCTTCCGATGTAATCCCCCTTCATGCATGAGATAATGAGCTGCTTTGTGTCAAAAGCCCTTTGCTTCCTTGAACCCTTCGGGGAGGCTGCCTGTAGTGAAGAAGGACTCGAAGGGATCTATCCATGAGGGTCGTCGATCCACTTCCATCAACTCCCCATCCTCGATCGCTGGATGAAATAACTCGGTCAAGGTCCCCCCCCCCCCCCCCCCCCCGCGGGGTCCAAACTTGGCCAATCGATCCGCTGCTTCATTATCTTACCTAGGGACATGCTGAATTGAGAATGCTCGGAACCCACCGATGATCACCCTCGCCTTGGACAAGTACTTCTGGCGGGTAGGCTCCCGGGCTTCATATTATCCTCTGATCTGCGACGGCACCACTAGCGAATCTGTGAGCACTTCCACGCCTCATACTCCGCCTGATTGTTGGTGACCGGGAAGTGCAGCGCCACTGCTTACTCTATGGTGACCCCCTGGGGGCTCACCAGCACTACCCCTCCCCCAAGAGAATGCTTCCCCGAGGCTCCGTCAACGTACATCTTCTATGCTTCCCATGGCAGCGCCTCCTCCCCCTCCAGCTCTATGACATAGTCGGCCAAGAAGTCAGCCACCGCCTGTGCCTTGATGGAGAGCCTTAGTACAAAAGAGATGTCGAACTCGCTGAGCTCAATGGACCACTTGGCCAACAGCCCTAAGTGTTCCAACCCCTCAAAGATCTTACGCAGTGGGTGGTCGGTCACCACCTTGATTGAGTGGGCTTGAAAGTATGGCCTGAGCATCCTGGCCGAGACGATCAGGGAGAAAGCCAACTTCTCTAGGATGGGGTAGCGTAGCTCAGCCTTCTTTATTACCCTACTGACATAGTAGATGGGTAACTATCTCTTCCCTTCTTCTCTTACCAACACAGAACTCACAGCCTCAGCCCCTACCCCAAGGTATAAGGCTAAGTCCTCCCCCTCCTTCGGGCTCTATAGGAGCGGCACTTGGGACAGTTGAGCCTTCAATGCCCGGAAAGCCTCCTCACATTCCTCCGTGCACTCAAACTGTTTGTTCCCCCGAAGCATTTTGAAGAAAGGTGAGCATTTCTCCCTGACACGAGAGAGAAACTGACTCAGCCCGGCTAGCTTACCCATCAAGCGCTGAACCTCCTTGGCATTGCGAGGCGATTCCAATTCCACGATGGCCTTCACCTTATCCGGGTTAGGCTCGACCCCCGCCGGGGTTAAAAGGTGTCCGAGGAACTTGCCCCGGCTTGCCCCGAAGACACACTTTGGGGGGTTTAGCCTCATCTTGAACTTTTACATGGTCATGAATGTCTCTTCTAAGTCAAGCAGGTGTTAACCCACATCCTTGCTCTTTACCATGAGGTCATCGACGTAGACCTCCAGGTTTCTTCCCCTCTGGTTTTTAAACACTCGGTCCATCATTCGCTGGTATGTAGCCCCCGCGTTCTTTAGCCCGAAGGACATCATTTTCTAGCTAAAGCATCCCTCCCTTGTGATGAAGGAGACATCCTTGACGTCGGGGGGATGCATTCGGATCTGGTGATAACCTGAAAAAGCATCCAAAAAACTCATAATAGAAAAACTGATGGCTGAATCAACCAGCGCGTTGATCCGAGGCAGGGGGTAGCAATCCTTAGGGCATGATTTATTCAGTAAAGAGAAATCTACACACATATGCCACTTCCCATCACCCTTCTTTACCATTACCACATTGGAGACCCAGCCTGGGTACTGGATCTCCGAGATGAAACCTGCATCGAGAAGCTTCTTCACTTCCTCGCGGATGGAATCCTCCAGCTTGGTGGCGATGGTCCTCATCTTCTAGCGAATGGGGCGCGTCTTGGGGTCCAGGTTCAGGCGGTGGCAAGTCACATCAGCATCAATGCCCGGCATGTCCGCCGCGCTTCAGGCAAAGATGTCAACATTCTTTTGGATGCACTCCCACATCCTTTCCTGGTCTTCGGGGCGCAAGCCCCCGCTGACCCTCACCTTCTCTACCTTCCCTGCCCTGTTGATGACCTCCATCTCCACGACTTCCTCCGCCGAATACAGCCGAGACTGCTCCCTGCCAACCCTTTCCTCCTCTCCTCCCAACTCCTCCTCACCTTCTACTCTCTCGACCTTCATCGCTTCCAACAGGCCTTCCCAAGACAATGCTACATCTTCGCCCCTCTGGGTCTCCCCCACTGCTTCTCCCTCTACCCCTTGCTCCTTCGATGCCTTCTCTACAGCCTCACTTAGGCTCGCCCCTTCTTTCTCCACAACCTCCTCCTCAATCTCATCCCCAGCCTCACCTAGGCACACTACTTCCTTACCTGCAGCCTCCTCTCCAATCTTCTCCTCGGCCTCATCTAAACTCATCTCTCCCTCCCCCGCAGCTTCATCCTCCCTTGCCATCTCCTTTTCTAGCTCCTCCGCCTCCGCCATCCAAGATATGGTATTGATGGCAGTCACGTAGCACTGCCTCGTCACCTTCGGATTCCCCCTAATCCTGACCTGCACTCCTCCACTGCTAAACTTTAGGCACTGATGGAACGAGAAGGGGACACAGCGAAAGGCGTTGATGAGAGGCCGCCCAAATATTGCGTTGTAGCTGCTCGAAGCTTCAACGATGACGAACCGACGGTTCCTTGATACCCCCCCCCCCCCCCCCCAACATCACATGCAGCACTACCCCTCCCTCAACTTCTTTCTGCTCCCACGAGAACCCAAACAACGGTCCATCCGAGGGGCTAGAACCCTCCGAGCTTCCACCTTCATCTCGTCAAAGACTTTCTTGAAGATTACATTCACGGAGCTCCCGTTATCCACCAGAATCTGGGAGATCGTGAAATTCTCTACCGTCGTCTGAATCACCAAGGCGTCGTAGAACGTGTCTTCATAGTAAGGCATGTCTTTCACCGAGAAAGTGATATTTTCCTCCAGTGTGGGGGGTCTGGGAGGTCGAGGCGACACTCCTTCGATACATGGTCTGGAAGCTCCCCTTACGGGTGGCTGCGATCCCCACACCTGATGGAGGCGTCGTCCCCCAACTTGCTAATGATGACGGCATGCTAGCGGAATATCCTCCTTCGTCGCCTTCAAAAGACTTGCGTCGTCATGGTGATCGTGTGGAGCGACGCTACAACCTCCGCCCTCGGCGCAAGACCGCTTCATAATAATTAGTTGATTATTATCAATTTTATTTGGATGAATTTATTTCGTTATTTGCTTAACCTTGCTTATTTATTTCCTTATGGTTTAAACTTTAGAGTGCATGTTTATTTAAATGGGCTGCATGTAGCCTAGCCATTGTTGTAAGCCTATAAGGCCTAGGATATTTCATTATGAAGGTGATTTGAAATGAGATATTTAAACCCTAAAAGCTTTCCCCCCTTGACTCCTCCTCTCTCTTTCTCTCGGGCTCGGCCGACCAAGCCCCTTCTCCTTCTTCAAGCCGCCAACATCTCCCCATCTCCCCCCTCACCACTCGGCCACCAACCCTCCACCACTCCAAGCCGCCGCCAAACACAAGCCCCTCTCTCATCTACCACCTCCTCTCAACCTTAGCCGCCTCCAACTCCCCTTCCCCCACCTTTTCTCCCTCATAATTAATAACCCACGTCCCTTCTTCTACCTCCAACCACAAAACCGACCCCCCTACCCTCCCCTTTCAAGTCTACATCCGACCATCACGAGCGTGATGCGACGACGACGGAAGAACTTTTCTCCATCCGGCGTAACTCCGACGGAGCCGTGGACGAGCGTTCCAAGTGAGATAGTCGGAATCATCCATTCAGACTTGGGTAACGAAACTTCTACTCCCGTGTGCTTCCCTCTTTGATATTCTTGTGGCGGCCAATTGTTGCGTTGGATTTCGAAGCTTGAAAATAAATCGTGGTTTATTTCAATTGAATTGTGTTCATCTTAATTGATTTATTTTTCGAAAGGTTTGGCGAATCTCGTAGCTTTTGTTGGGAGAGATCTACTGTTTTCTGGATCGTAATTTTGGTAGATCTCTTTTGGTACAACCCGCTCGGTCGGATCTAATATTGATCCTTTTAGCCGGAACGGATATTGGCCTATAGTCTCTATTCGGTCCCAAACGGTTTGGCTACCCGTGCGTTAGCATAATCGTGATAAAATTGCTTGGAGTGTGCGCTGCGGGAACTTCTGTGCGAGTGTCGATTTTAAATCATCGAGGGGCGAATGTAATAATCCGTAGGTCTCCCGGCGACGACGCTTAGGCCTGCATCAATTTGGTATCAGAGGGAGCTTCAAGTCAATTTCCTAATTGGCACCCTCCCCCTTTTATTTGCACGTTTAGTTACCAAAATTAAAAAAAAAAATTCCTGGTCTGCCAATAGCGGCCTAATTTTTGTATTTCTGCAAAACAAAATTCAAATTTTTTTTTAATAATCTACGCATTATTTTCTTCCAGAAAATCAAAAATAATAATTTCGACCTTATTTATTTTAGCGGGAACAATTCCTTCTGTGTGTCATCTTCGCTGGATAAAACTTCTTTTATTTGCATGCACACTAGATTAGGCACGGAGTATTCCCCGTCTTCTTCCAATATGGAGGACGAACGGGATGCGGGTCACGGTCTCACAGCACTTGAGGAACTCCGCCAAGATTTCACGGAACAAATGACGGCTATTAGGGAGACACTGTACGAGATGAGATTACACCTTGGGAACCCCCGTAATCAACCCGCAAACCAACGGGCAGCAGGAAATAATAACCATAATAATGAACACGCTCCGCGGGCACCATACGAGTTTGATCTTACTAGGGCCATCCGCGTCAAACCCCCATCATACGATGGGTTCGGAGAACCCCAAGTTTTCCAAGACTGGGTTATGGAGATAGAGTGCTACTTCGAGTGGTACAATCTGAACGACGCGGATAAGGTGCGCGTGGCGTGGATGAAATTGTTGGGTAGAGCGAAGATATTTTGGTTGAATGAGTAGCGGCGTCTGAGAGTCGAGAATGGAGAGTTACTCATTGTTTGGGCAGACATGAAGGCTTTGCTGACAGAGCAGTACGTCCCCACATATCATCGAACACAGATGTTTGATGATTTGGCTACCCTTAAGCAAGGGAATAGGTCGGTTTCGGAGTATATGAGTCTGCTTAAGGACATGATGGTTAGGTGTGGAGTGAAAGAGATGCCCGAGATCACCCTCTCTAGGTTTTGCAAGGGGTTAAACCCCGACATCCAGGGAAAATTGTTGTGATATGGCCACACCGACTTGCAAGTCACGTTTAACGCTGCATTAGATATTGAGAAACACAACGCGCATAAAAATAAGTCTCGCCCATTTCAGAAGGGAAAGTACATCTTAGTACCACCTCCCACTTCCACCTATAAGGACACGGGGAAGATCCGGCCCACCGACTCGACCTCCATAGTCGTGACTGCCAGGAATAGTAGAAACCTGACGGGTGAGAGAGTCCCAGTAGGACGGGTCAACAAAACGAACGCTACTTGTTTCGCTTGCGGGATTCAAGGTCACTATGCTAGTGAGTGTCCTACTAATCCCAAGCCTTTAGCCCTGTTAGATTCCACATGTGAGTCAGACGATCTTATTTACAAGGCAGGAGAGGATAGCGAGTCGGAAGGAGTGCCTAGTGACTTGGAGGATGACTCTCATATGATGGTCATGAGGTGTATTCTGGCGACTCCGCGAGTGTTAGATGGCTGGAATAGGACGAATATATTTTCGTTGCATTTTAAGAGTGGGGAAAAGTGGTGTAGGTTGATCATAGATAGTGAAAGTTGTATGAATGTCATTTTTGAAGTTGCGGTGACCCGAATGTCTTTGGTTACTGAGCCGCACCCTCACCCTTATAAGGTGGCATGGGTAGACAAGTCATCCCTCCCAGTGTCAAAGCGTTGTTTGGTACCCCTTACCATCAAAGCTTATTCTGAAAATATTTGGTGCAACGTCATCCCGATGGATGTTTGTCACATTTTATTAGATCATCCATGGCTTTATGATCATGATGTTACCCACTTTGGTCGGGCTAACACTTACGAATTTAAATTTAATGGCAAGACCATAACTCTAAAACCCACTCTGCCTAAGGACCCTTCGATCCCCTCTAAGGATACGATTGTCCCGATCGAAAAGAAGGCGTTAAGTTTGATAGGCAAGAAGGAATTGGCTCGTACCACCTTTATGGATGGCGTCATATATGATTTAGTTTGTTTGCAGGATAAGGAAGATGTGACGTCTTTTGAGAATTTACCACCGGCGTTGAGAAAGCTCCTAGATGACTTTAAGGATGTGTATCCGCACAAGCTACCGTCCGAGTTACCCCCCATGCGGGACATCCAACACGCGATAGATTTCATCTCGGGTTCCTCTTTGCCCAACCTTCCTCACTATAGGTTAAATCCCTTCGCACACTTAGAATTACAAACCCAAATTTCCGATTTATTGCAAAGGGGATTCATTCGTCATAGCAAGAGTCCATGTGTCATACCCGCCTTGCTTGCTCCCAAGAAAGACGGCTCTTGAAGGATGTGTGTGGATAGTAGAGCCATTAATAATTACTGTTAAGTATCGCTTTCCCATCCCTCGCTTGGACGATTTATTGGACATGTTAGCGGGTGCCACGATATTCTCGAAATTGGATCTTAGAAGTGTCTACCATCAGATTCGAATTAGGGAAGGTGATGAGTGAAAGACGGCTTTTAAGTCAAAGGAAGGTCTCTACGAGTGGTTAGTTATGCCGTTTGGGCTTTCCAATGCCCCCGAGCACATTTTCTAGGATGATGACTCACGTCCTCCAACCATATATGGGAAAATTCATAGTAGTGTATTTTGATGATATTTTAGTTTTTAGCACATCTACGCTCGATCATGAGGCCCATCTGAAGATTATCCTTACCACTTTGAGGTCAGAGATATTATTCGTCAATATTAAGAAGTGTATGTTTCATGTGTCGTCTGTTGAGTTTCTTGGATATATAGTGAATTCAGAGGGCATACATGTTGACCCCAAGAAGGTCCAAGCTATTAAGGAGTGGCCAGAGCCCACCAATATTCGAGATGTTAGGAGTTTCCATGGCCTAGCTACGTTTTATCGCCGATTCATTCGAGATTTTAGCAGCATCATGGCCCCCATTACTGAGTGCATGAAAAAGGGTGAATTTTCTTGGACGGCTTCAGCCGCTAAAGCGTTTAACACCATTAAATCATGTATGTCGGAAGCTCCCCTACTGCGATTGCCAGATTTTAATAAAGTCTTCGAGTTATCATGTGATGCGTCTGGTGTGAGAATTGGCGGTGTATTGAGTCAGGAAGGCCACCCTATTGGGTATTTCAGTGAGAAACTCGCAGGACCTAAATTGAATTATTCTAATTACGTTCGAGAGTTTTACGCAGTCATTCGGTGCCTCCAATATTGGTGGCACTACTTACTCCCTAAGAAATTTGTCATTTTATCTGATCATGAAGCGTTGAGATTGATTAACTCTCAAACTAAGGTTAGCCCTAGACATGCAAAATGGGTCTCCTATCTTCAGGAGTACACATTCATCATCAAACACCTTAAGGGTGCTCTCAACCGCGTATCCGACGCTCTTAGTCGTGTTTCTTTATTATTGTCTACGCTAGAAGTTAAGGTGATCGGCTTCGATAGAATTAAAGATGAATATGTCCACTGTCCGGATTTTAAGGATATTTATTTATCCAATCAAGACAACTCGCCTACGACCATTACGTTTTATTATATTCGTGACGGCTATTTATTCAACCATTCGAAGTTATGTATCCCATGTTCCTCCCTACGTCACTTCATTGTTTGGGAGTTGCATAGTGGTGGGTTAGGTGGACATTTTGGCCGTGACAAAACGATCGCATTAGTAGAAGACAAGTTTTATTGGCCCGGTCTTAAGGCAATGGTTAACAAGATCGTGGGTAGTTGTCGAGCGTGCCAATTGGCCAAGGGTAACAAAACCAATGCGGGACTTTATACCCCTCTTCCGATTCCATCCATACCTTGGGAAGACGTTAGTATGGATTTTATTCTAGGCCTACCTGTCACGTTTAGACGTCATGACTCTATCTTAGTCGTTGTAGATCGCTTCTCCAAAATGGCCTACTTTATCGCGTGTAATAAAACCAACGATGCGTCACACGTGGCACAATTATATTTTAAGGAAGTAGTTGGCCATCGATGCGTTCCAAAATCTATAGTTACCGATAGAGATGTGAAGTTTACTGGTTGTTTTTGGAAGACCTTGTGGAGGATTATAGGCACCAAACTTCTGTTCTCTTCAGCCTACCATCCGCAGACGGATGGGCAAACGAAAGTGGTAAACAGAAGTTTAGGTAGTTTACTACGATGCTTTGTGGAGACCACAAGGGTACATGGGACCTTCTCCTTCCTCATGCCCAGTTAGCGTATAATAATTCCAAAAATAGGTCCACTAGCTTGTCTCCGAATGAGATCGTGCACGGATATAAAGCACCGGTGCCACTCGACGTGATTCCTTTACCGCCATCTTTTAAATCAAGTCAATTTGCACTAGATTTTGCCTCTCATATTCATAATCTGCATAAGCACATAAAGGAAACGCTAACCACACAATACGCGTCTTAACAAGTTCATGCTAACGTACATAAGAGAGCATCTCACTTAAAAGTTGGCGATCTAGTCATGGTGCGTCTCATCCCTGAACGGTTGCCTACGGGCACCTTAAAAAAGTTAGCGGATCGGCGAGCGGGACCTTTTCGGATTTTAAAGAAATTAGGAGACAATGCATTTCTTTTGAAATTACCAACTGATTGGGGGTATTTCCCCTATTTTTAATGTTTCAGATTTAACGTCATATGTTGCTCCGCCGCAAGAACTATCTTCCTGTCCGTTTAGCTCCACTACAGGTTCTAATGGGTCTGGGGTTGAGGGTGTTACTGGATCGCTCCCTCCATCGGTCTCCAACGGAGGTACGTTGAATGTTGAAGAAAAAGATTTTCCTCCCTTGTTGCCTAAGGATTTTCCCAGGTTTCCCCGGACACACTTTTTGTCAGACATGATTCTACAGGATAACGTGCTTCCCTCTCCAGATGGCGATGTGCACCGCTACTTGATTTGATGGCGCGGTCGTCCCGCCTCCAATGACTCTTGGCTCCCGGAATCGGAGGTGGCTCAATTGGATGACGCTCTTCTTCGACGGTACCTTCAAGACCACTCATCGGTGATGAGTCCTTTCGAGCGGAGGAGGATTGATGTAGGCGTCGTCGCCCAACTTGCTAATGATCACGGCATGCTAGCGGAAGATCCACCTTCGTTTCCTTCAAAAGACTTGTGTCGTCATGGTGATCGTGTGGAGCGACGCTGCAATCTCCGCCCTCGGCGCAAGACCGCTTCATAATAATTAGTTGATTATTATCAATTTTATTTGGATGAATTTATTTCGTTATTTGCTTAAGCTTGCTTATTTATTTCCTTATGGTTTAAACTTTAGATTGCATGTTTATTTAAATGGGATGCATGTAGCCTAGCCATTGTTGTAAGCCTATATAAGGCCTAGGATATTTCATTATGAAGGTGATTTGAAATGAGATATTGAAACCCTAAAAGCTTTCCCCCCTTGACTCCTCCTCCTCTCTCTTTCTCTAGGGCTCGGCCGACTAAGCCCCTCCTCCTTCTTCAAGCCGCCAACATCTCCCCATCTCCCCCCCCCCCCCCTCACCACTCGGCCACCAACCCTCCACCACTCCAAGCCGCCGCCAAACACAAGCCCCTCTCTCATCCACCACCTCCTCCCAACCTTAGCACCGCCAACTCCCCTTCCCCCACCTTTTCTCCCTTATAACTAATAACCCGCGTCCCTTCTTCTACCTCCAACCACAAAACCGACCCCCCTTCCCTCCCCTTTAAAGTATACATCCGACCACCACGAGCGTGACGCGATGACGGCGGAAGAACTTTTCTCCATCCGGTGTAACTCCAACGGAGCCATGGACGCGCATTCCAAGAGAGATAGTCGGAATCATCCATTCCAACTTGGGTAACGAAACTTATACTCCCGTGTGCTTCCCTCTTTGATATTCTTGTGGCGGCCAATTGTTGCATTGAATTTCGAAGCTTGAAAATAAATCGTGGCTTATTTCAATTGAATTGTGTTCATCTTAATTGATTCATTTAAGATGAACACAATAAATCGTGGTTTACTTCCTTCCGCTAGCATGTCGTCATCATTCGACATACGTGATTTAATGGTGTTAAATGCTTTAGCGGCTGAAGCCGTCCAAGAAAATTCACCCTTTTTCATGCACTCAGTAATGGGGCCCATGATGCTGCTAACATCTCGAATGAATCGGCGATAAAACGTAGCTAGGCCATGGAAACTCCTAACATCTTGAATATTGGCGGGATCTGGCCACTCCTAACATCGTTAATATTGGCGGGCTCTGGCCAATTATTGCGTTGGATTTCGAAGCTTGAAAATAAATCGTGGTTTATTTCAATTGAATTGTGTTCATCTTAATTGATTTATTTTTCGAAAGGTTTGGCGAACCTCGTAGCTTTTGTTGGGAGAGATCTACCGTTTTCTAGATCGTAATTTTGGTAGATCTCTTTTGGTACAACCCGCTCGGTCAGATCTAATATTGAACCTTTTAGCCGGAACGGATATTGGCCTATAGCCTCTATTCGGTCCCAAACAGTTTGGCTACCCGTGCGTTAGCATAATCGTGATAAAATTGCTTGGAGTGTGCGATGCGGGAACTTCTGTGCGAGTGTCGATTTTAAATCATCGAGGGGCGAACGTAATAATCCGTAGGTCTCCCGGCGACGACGCTTAGTCCTGCATCAATTTCTTGGATATGCAGGCCCCCAACTGAGTGCAGCGGGGGTGGATTGATGGAGGCATCGTAATAATCGTTCATCTTTCGAGCGGGGGAGGATTGATGGAGGCATCGTCCCCCAACTTGCTAATGATGACGGCATGCTAGCGGAAGATCCTCCTTCGTCGCCTTCAAAAGACTTGCGTCGTCATGGTGATCGTGTGGAGCGACGCTACAACCTCCGCCCTCGGCGCAAGACCGCTTCATAATAATTAGTTGATTATTATCAACTTTATTTGGATGAATTTATTTCGTTATTTGCTTAAGCTTGCTTATTTATTTCCTTATGGTTTAAACTTTAGAGTGCATGTTTATTTAAATGGGTTGCATATAGCCTAGCCATTGTTGTAAGCCTATATAAGGCCTAGGATATTTCATTATGAAGGTGATTTGAAATGAGATATTGAAACCCTAAAAGCTCCCCCCCCCCTTGACTCCTCCTCCTCTCTCTTTCTCTATGGCTCGGCCGACCAAGCCCCTCCTCCTTCTTCAAGCCGCCAACATCGCCCCATCTCCCCCCTCACCACTCGGCCACCAACCTACACCACTCCAAGCCGCCGCCAAACACAAGCCTCTCTCTCATCCACCACCTCCTGCCAACCCTAGCCGCCGCCAACTCCCCTTCCCCCGCCTTTTCTCCCTCATAACTAATAACCCACGTCCCTTCTTCTACCTCCAACCACAAAACCGACCCCCTCCCCTCCCCTTTCAAGTCTACATCCGACCACCACGACCGTGACGCGACGACGAGGGAAGAACTTTTTTCCATCCGACGTAACTCCGACGGAGCCGTGGACGAGCGTTCCAAGTGAGATTGGCCGCCTCCTTGGAAAATGTCGATCCCTCCACGGGCCCATCAACACCCCCCATGGATCACCCTGATCCCTCCCCAGGCCCCCACGTCCACCCGGTCTTCACATCTATCCTCTCCTCCTGGTAGAACTTCCTCAATCCTCACGGGGGCTGCTGCTGGGCCTGCCCCATGGCCTCCCTCGTCTCCAGAAATTTCGGGCAGGTGGTCGTTGCATTACCCACCTCCTGGTGAAAGGCATAGAAGGGCAACGCCACCCTGCCTTCTCTCCCCCTCGCTCCTCCACGAGCTCCTCTCCTTCCTCCTCTTCCACTAACTATCTCCATCGCTTCCTCCTGCGGCGGGAGAGGGACCCTCTGTCCTTGCCTCCAGACCGGCTGGTTGAACCTCCGTTGCTCGCGGTGGTTGTCCCTACCTTGGAAACCACCACCCTGTCCTTGAGGGTGACCTTCCTGGGGTCTCCAGCCCAACCTATTGTTCGGCTCCCGCGGCCCCCAACCTTGTTGCTTCCCCTGCCCTCGGTGTTCCTCACTCTTTCTCTCCTCTCTCTACTTTGTGCCTCCCTACTCCTGATTCCTTCCCATCATCCTCCGCCAACTTGTCCAACCTCCTGGAAAATGTCGGATTGGCCGCCTCGATCTTGATTTCCTTCGCCGCCCTCTCCATCAGCTCCTCGAAGGAGAGGGGGGAACTCTCTTCAGCTCCATGCTAAAGAAGCTGGACCTCAACCCTAGGGTGACGGCAAGCATCACCGTGTACCCCGGCATCACCTGAACCTGCAGAATCTCCTCCTGGAACCTATCAACATAGCGTCCCAGCGTCTCCTCCGGCTTCTGCTTAATGGCAAACAAGCATTCTGCCCCCTTCTTCCTCTTCTTGGACGTTGAGAACCTCAGCAAGAACCCGCGTCGCAGATCTTCGAAGCAGTAAATCAAACTTGCAGGCAACTGGTGGAACCAATCCCTGTCCTTCTCCTTCAGAGTGATGGCGAAGAGCCTACACTTGAATGACATTTGCCTTATGGAGTCGGCATCTTCAAACCACTGCACATGCTGCGTGGGGTCGTCCCTCCCCGTATAGTAGGTCATGTCTGGCTCCCGGAACCCCTCCGGAACTGGAGCTGAGATGATGAGCTCACTGAAGGGGCTCCCGCCCTCTGCCTGCCGAGAGGGCTCATCGCACGACCTTGGCTCGCTTGCCCTGTCCGCACTAGTATGTCCCGGGAACAGCTCCCGCCTAGGGATATCCATTTCCGCCCCCTCTGTCGGAACCTCCTTCCCGGGGCGCTGTCCGGGAGCGTTCTCGCCCAATGACAGAGCAGCCGCCATCGGGATCTGAGGAGTCTCCCACTCGCCTCTTATTGAGAAGGCCAAGTGGATGGTCTGCAAGACTTCTCGCCTGAAGTCCTCCAGCATCCCCAACGTCACCCCACTTCCCTGAGAGGGAGAACCTACCGAGCCAGCTCCTTCTCCTTCACCTTCATCCATGAGACTCAACTTGAGATTTTCTTGTATTAGCCACGGTCCACGCTCACCGCACCACAAATATTGAAGCCAAAAACTGGCCTCAACGAGAGTTCGGACTTTGGGGTGTAGCCGACACCTATGTATCCCAAACCTCGACCCAAGACTAGCCACAAAGAACTAGAAACTGACCATAAGCCTCAGCTGCGAGGTCCTTCAACTAACCCGGAAGTTCTCTGAGCACTTCCCCTCCAAAACCAATTGCTGGGCTGGGAGTACCTCAGAAAACTCTAGAAGGCAAAATGAGAGTATGAGGAAAATCTTCCTTCTGAGGTATCCTGTGGGTCTATTTATAGATTTTCAATATCTGGTCTGCAAAAGCATACTTTTGTTGTCCTAAAATTACTAAAATTCCCCTGGGCTAGTCTGCCAACAGGCAAACTACGCTGTTCTGAGGAGCTAAATGCAGACCAGAGGTGCTTAGGTAATTTCAGGTCTGAGTCCCATTTGGCGGAAGCTCTTCATGCTGAGCTCTGTGGGAACCCTACTTGCTCTAAGCACGAGCCTTCCCGCCTACCCCGGGCGAGAACCAAAAGACTGAAGGGACATTGAGTGGAGAGGCATCACTCAACATTGAGGGTCGATCGGCTTCCGCCATCTTGAGGCGCAAACCCCTGATCCTGCCCATGGAGGGAGCCTTCCCGCCCGCCCTGGTTTCGCCATGGCCTGAGCCTAAAATCTGCTCGACGAAAATAACCTTAAGTCGAAGGCTCAACTCGACAAATTGCGTTCGACGAACTGGCATTTCTTGATGCCCTGGGCGAGAGTCTTCCCGCCTACTTACGGCGAGAGCCCTCCCGCCCGCTTCCTTACTTGATCCAATTGTATGCCCAAAGCTAGCCCAATCCGTGTCCTTGGGGGATCTTGGTCCCACCTAGCGAATATGGGATTGTACAAGTGGAATGATTATCTTTAACCTATACTTAGTATGTATTTCCTCTAGCGAAGAGTATAATGTGTTCGCGGCTTTGAATTATAAACTTTTGACCGGTAGATTAGATAAGCACACAAAATATTGGTTATTCTTGGGTTATGGCGGTGGGCGCGCTAATGGTCATGCGCATTGCTTGATTTTTCATGAGAGTTATTAGGGTGCAGCCCAGATCCCAAAGTCGCGGCTTCATGACTACCCCCACATAGGTGGTGCATCAAGAGATATTTGTAACAAATAGCTCACAAAGATATATGCCTTTGGCAACCATTAAGAACATAAATTAGTTCATTGTAACTTGTTACGTAGAACACGACGTCATAGGAATTGGAAGATGGTTTTCTCAACCTTTAAATTTTGTGCTCCCAACTACGCTACATCAACGACTTTATTTCTACCACATTGAACCCAATTCATGAGATCTCCGATCACATTGGTTTGATATCTACCGTTAGCAGTAAATTATGTGGGCTTAAGCCTCAATCCCCTCGATGACAACAAAATCTCCCTTCGGGATAATCCCTTGGTAAGATTGTCAGCCAGATTCAATTCTGACTTTACATAGTTGAGTGATATCACTTCTTTTCTTCTTGCTTCTCTGATTTGTACCTGGTTCTCATAAACTTATTCATTTTGGAATTACTACAATCAGAAGCAGTTAAATCTATAACATATCTATTATCACAATGCAAAGAAATAGCATGTATAGGTTTTTCGCATAAAGGAATTTCAGCAAGTAAATTCTTAAGACGTTCTGTTTCGGCACATGTAGTGTCCAAAGCTATAAGCTCGGATTTTACGGTGTTTCTTGAAATCACAGTTTGTTTTGTAGAAGCCCATGAAATGGCGGCTCCTCCAAGGAGGAAAACATAGTCGGTCGTTGACTTAACATCTAACGAATTAGTTACCCAATTGACATCTGAATATCCTTCTAGTAATTCGGGAAAAGCCACATATACTAAATTATAATCTATAGTTCCGCAAAGAAATTTAAATATTCTAGTTAACGTTAGTCCATGTTCATCGCTTGGAATACTTGAATATTTACTTAACCGGCCTACGACATATGAAATAGCGGGTCTAGTGTGGTTAGCAATGTATAATAGTAATTCTACCATTTGTGCATACTCATGTTGATCAACAGGTTCACCAATATTTTTATAAAGTTTTATGCTAGCTTCATAAGGAGTAGACGCGGAAGCGGAATCATATAAATTAAACTTATGTAACATTTTTTTCAATTGAGCGAGAAAGAGACAGTGAAACACTAGAATCAGATTTGGATAACTTCATTCCTAAAATGATATTTGCTACACCCAAGTTTTCATATCAAATTTGGATAATAAATTATTTTTGGTATCATTAATAATTTTGATTGAATTCCCAAATATTAAGATATCATTTACATAAAAACAAAACAGAATAATTTCATTTCCATTTTGTTTAACATAAATACACTTATCAAACTCATTGGATTTAAATCCAAAAGATGAGACTACAAAATCAATTTTTTGATGTCATTGCTTGTGAGCTTATTTTAATCCATAAAGTGATTTAAGTAATTTACAAACATTGGTTTCTTGGTCTTTGACAACAAAACCTTTGGGTTGAGATATGTAGACTTCTTCATCTAAGTCTCCATGCAAGAAAGCGGTCTTAACATTTATTTAATGAATGATCACCTTGTGGATTGAAGCTAAGACGACTAGAACATGAAGAGAGGTGATTCTAGCTACAGGAGCATAGGTATCTAAATAATCTATTCCTTGTTTTTAAGCATATCGCTTTGCTACAAGGCGAAGCTGATATTTATCTATAGAACCATCCACATTTAATTTCTTTCTAAAGATCCATTTACAACCTATGACTGTGGCACCGACAGGAAGATCGGTTAGAATCCAGGTTTTATTTTCTAGAATGGAATTTATTTTAGTATTTATCGCTTCTTTCCAAAAAAGGAGAATCAGATAAGGTCATGGCTTGCTCATATGAATTAGGATCTCCTTCTATTAGATAAGTGAAGTAGTCATCTCCAAAGATTCTTTTAGTTCTAACTCTTTTGCTTCTTTTAGTTTCATCATTTCTAACGGGTCTAGAGAAGAAGAAGAAAGATGGTATGTGTTAGATGAAGGTTGAGATGAGTTATTTAATTTGTATGAGAATTTATCTTCAAAATAAACTGCATCCCTAACTTCTATAATAGTGTTGTTGAAGATTTCACTAATTAGGGAATTGGTAATGAGAAATCTATTAGCACTACTATCTGATGCATAACCTATTAAAATAGAATCTATTATTTTAGGTCATGTTTTCTTTTCTTTTTTTTGGTTTGGGAATAGCTAACTTAGCTAAACACCCCCGCGCTCGAAGAATTTGGAGATTAGGCTTCCTTAATTTAAATAATTCAAAAGGTGTTTTATCATTTTGTTTAGATGGAATTCTATTTAGGATGCAAGAGGAAGTGAACAAAGCTTCTCCCCAAAGATTTTCTAGGGCACCGCACTCGGCTAACATGGCATTGACCATGTTCATCAAGGTTCGGTTTTTACGTTCAACTACACCATTCGATTGGGGTGAATATAGAGCAGTCACTTGATGAATCATTCCATGTACTTGACAAAATTGAGTTAGTTCATTCGAAGTGTATTCTCCACCTCGGTCAGATATAAAAATTGTGATTGATAATCCTAATTGATTTTCTACTTCGGCTTTGAAAATCTTAAAATATGAAAATACCTCATCTTTGATTTTTAATAAATATATGTAACATTATTTGGTAAAATCATCTATGAAGGTTACAAAATATTTATTTTCACCTCTAGTAGGTTAGTGGTTCGATTCGCACACATACGAGTGAATTAACTTTAAAGGTTTTGTAGTTCTATCAAGAAAATTAGATTTAAGGACATCATTTCACATTTAACATTTGGTGCAATATTTGTTTTAGAAATTAGATTTAAGGACATCATTCTTTTCAAACAATCAGAATTCACATATCCTAATCTAGCATGCCAAAAAATAGGAGAAGAACTGGGAATTAAAGAAGAGGAAATTTAATTTGCTTCTAAATCAGCAATATTTAATTTGAATAAACCATCACAAACAAATCTTTTACCAATAAAATTGTCATTTAATGTTATTACAGGCTTATTTGACTCTAATACAATCTTATATCCTTTTTTCACTAATAAGGAACCGCTCAAAATATTCTTCCTAATTCTCGGCACATAAAGCACATCATGTAGGGCTAGTGCTTTCCCAGATATCAACCTAAGATTCACTCGCTCGCGTCCAAGTATTTGTGCAAACGAAGCATCTCCTAAGATCACGCTTCCTCCATTGACAGTCCTGAAAGGTGGCAAAGAAAGAACGATCAAAACAAGTATGAATATTTGCTCTGCAATCAAGCCACCAATCTGATGAACAAGTGAGAAGAAGACTAGGAGTGTAATCTAACCTGAAGATAGGAAGATCCGGTGCTTGGATCATGTTGGCCTGAGGCTTGCAGCCATGAGATTTGCCGACCACGAGTTCAGTCTTTTTGTAAAAGCAGTTGATAGACAAATGATTTGTGCGGCCGCAAATGAAGCACCATTTCCCTTTACCTATATTTTGGCTTGAAGAGCTAGGCTTGGGATGATTGGTTTTTTGATGGAGGGAACCTGGATGAAAGGATTTCTTATAGTTCTTTCCCTTGGCTTTGGAGTGATGGTGAGAGGATTGATTTTTATGAGATTCGGTCATATTTATTTTTGGAGCATGGTCTTTGGGTTTTTTAGAATTTTTACTCGTATGTTTTTCCTCTATACGGATAGCATTTTGAATTTAAACATAAGTGGGGTTGGATTAGTCATGTCTTAGTCTAGTGCTAAAGCCGGACCAAGAATCATGAAGAGAATCGATGAAACATGCTACTAAATAGTTTTCGGAAAGGATTGAGTCATTGGCTCGGATCTTGGACAACATCTCATCAAGTTGATGAAGTTGAGGATTGATGAGCTTGGAGGCATCAATCTTGAATTTGAGGAGGTTGGAAACATTATAACATTCTATACTCGCATTGTCTAGGTTATAACGCGATTCAAGAACATACCACAATTCCTTAGTCATATGATATTGAATGAAAACATCGTAAAGGCAGTCGGACAAGACACTTAAGATTCGATTACGACAATGATATTCTTTATCTACCAGATCTCTATAAGGGACACGTCTGACATATGTTCTAGTGGTGTTTGCACTAGAGGATGGCGACAATGGAAGGGATGAGGCGACTGTAGTTGCAGCGCTATTGTTTTCGGTTTCAGCAGCGGGGGCATCAAAGATAGCAGATAAAAAACCTAAAGTATTAAGCCAATATTTTACTTGGGCTTGCCAACGACGAAAACTATTTCCATTAAATTTCTCGGATTTAATCCCGACGGAGTCCTCAGATCTAGTTGTCATTTCAAATTTCTAGAATTTAAAAAACAAACAACAAATTGTTGTACATATACAAATGAAAACAGAGAAAATCATTTTGATTATTTGATTTTATTTATTTTATTATTCTTGGACTTCCTAAGGAATATCCAATGAAGGGGTCTTATTGGTACTAGGGGTTTGTGGAATGATAGCCCAACACGGCCCTTTCGCAAGAGATTATGTGATATGGATATAGCAATTTCTTTAGATTGTCGGAATATTTTGATATATGTTCTAAAATAATGAATAATTTTCAATTCTAAAGATTTCTATAAAACATGATAGTAGCAGATTTTGAGAAACCGGATTATAAAAACTTATACAAACAAAATGGTGAGAAATAAAAGAGATCAGAATAATATAGATTTAGAATCGAGTTTGGGTAAGACGTGTGATCACTGTCCTAAAGAAGTTGCACCACCATCTAACATGGCTTTCAACCGATGCTCACTTCTCCAAGGTACAACACCCGACGAGACACCGATACTCCGATATGCGCGGACACCGAAGAAGCACAGAGCACCTGAACTCCCACTTGATGAAGCAAATGTGAAGAAAATGAAATCACGTAAAGATCGTCGTAAGAGCAGGCGAGAAAACAATATCCCGTACTGAATATTCAGAGATAGTTTTTATAACGAACAAGAAAAAATCTTATTAAGTAGTCTCAAAAAAACCGCAAAGTAATAAACATGTAATAAATTTCAACAATTATAATTAAAAACTTTAATTACACAGATGAACGTTGGAGTTAATGACAAGAAACGCATAACTGAAAACAATGCGTAAAGACACTAGCGGACAAGTCGACGCAACATGCGTCGACTTCTTATCGACGCACGTCGGGATCATGTCTAAGCAAGAAAACAAAATAAGAGAAGTCGGCGCATGCGTCGAGATCTATTCGACGCATGTCGACGCAGGCGTCGAGACCTATTCGACGCATGTCGACGCAGGAAGATACACTGCGATCTACTCGACGCATGCGTCGAGTACTTGTCGACGTACGCATGGAAAAGACAACACAGCACAAAAAATTAGGATTCAAAAGGAGTCAAAACTATTTTGTTCCAACTGATTTTGAAGCTTTCTATCAAAATGAGGAGCCCAAACACCAAATAGCTCCAATAAAACATTTAATTTATAATGTTTTATACATTAAATGTCACACGACCGATACAAATGGAGCCTATGTTTGCTAATGGTGAACCAAATAGAGCGGGCCATGAACACAGCTTATGGCCAGAGTGGGTGCGCGATGGGCACAGCTTATTCCTAGAGCGGGGCCCCACCGCTTTCTTAAAGAAAGGCAAGGCTGGTGATAGCGACCTCGATTGCCCATCTTTGAACCTTACTGAGGAAACCCCCTTCTATTTCCTGCACCACAACCACTATCTTTCAGGCTTCATCCACCCATAGCCAATATGTACATCAATTTTGTAGACCAAAAAAACTGCAAAACTTTCTTTCTAAAAGCAGTTTCAACGAAGTGGGGAATTTCAAACTTGTTAAAATGGGATGCATCCACGTTCAGCAACGTTAGAAGCAGGAAAGAAAGTGATGGCAACTCTTTCCCTTTTTTTCCCTCCTTCAAAGTTGCTACTTTGAGTGTGTGCAAATGGAATTTCTAACACGAGAAGCATCTTTAGCTCGGAAAGAAATAGTAGAAGGTTAAAAAAAGCGCATAAAATCGTCGTAAAAGACGGCACTTGGCCAAAACAATCAATGAATGATGGCATAGACTAACAGCAAAAAATACGCATGTTACGGGTTGCAGATTCCCCGCAGTCTTCAGCCGCTGAATTAAAACGCCAAAATTAAAATAGAAGGGCGACACGGTGCTACTTAGTGATGCACGTTGGTTCCCGCGGACCCGTCATGGTCGAACGCTTCAAGTGCACCCATCAAACGACCAAATCTGTCTCGCTTTCGCATTAGTGATGGCATCCAATGCTCTTAGCTCGATGAATGTGGAGCATAAAGAGTAATCCATGTTTTCTTGTTGAATCGTCAAACGTCGAACATTGTTCGACAATCGTAGAACATCGAGCTTATTCCACATTCTATTTAGTACGGAACAAGAGCACCTCGTCCCCTAGTTGTTTTGTTGTTAGCCTACTACTCATGTTCCCACAGCTACAAGGTTATTGCAGTTGTTTATAGATGCACCTAGCTGTTATTCCCTAATCCCTTTTTTTTATTCCTGTGATGTTCCAAGCTGTCATTAACTATTATTCTCAAATCCCTATTCTATTACTGTTATTGCTCCTAATTGTGATTCATCAACACTACATTCTAGTGTAATTGTTCAACTCTGCCTTAATTTCCCACTGTGCTCATGATATTATGGCAGCTCCTCATTGTTCATGATGTTATTGTGGCTCACTAGCTCCTCATTGCTATTTGTTCATCAACATCTATACTATATTAAAAGGAAAAAAACATCATTTGGTTAAACATTCAAATTTTCAATTGTAACCCTCTTTATAACAAAATTTTTAATCTCATTAATTTATGCTTTTATTTAAATTTTAAAATATGTGCTCTCATATAGGCAAAATCTCTTACATACAATTAAAAATGTGCTCACACTATCGCTCGCAAAATCCCATGACTTAGGAAAAAACAAGCGACGGGTGGAGTACAGCGTTCGAGGGTTTGCGAGTGGCAGGAGCGCCGCCATGCCGAGACAATATCGTGGTCGGAGTACTGACACTCGGGGCATTGGGGGCCTGCCCCGTGCACTGTCGCGATCGGAGTGCTATCGGTGTTGGTAGTTGGGGCGGAGCCCCGTGCCGATCACTCATGATGTTATTATGCACCGTTAATGAATCTTAATGATGTATATGTTGGCAGACATACCGGTTCCGATGCACGTGCCAATTTCAATATATTGATGCAAATTTTGCCAACTATTTCTTTGGAATGATGCTATATTTAACAAATTGTTAACTTTAATTTTAGGGCGTTTATATTGTCAGCCTGCATATCGATATTGGCAGCCCAATTATAATGGCAACCAAGTAAATCGATATTGGCAGCCCATTTTTTTTATAAAACAACTAATATTTGTAAATTAACCAAACAAAATACAAAATAAACTTCATAGTTTTTTTGAACAACATAACGATCAAAATATAAATCAAGAGTCTATTGTTTTTTAAAACACAAAATAGTCAGAATTCACGTCTTCGTGATGAGAGCATAGTCACGTCCCAATATAAGTTGCACCTGCATAATCTAATTAAAAAAATATAGTAAATTATATTTTATTAAAAAAGAGATTTCAATTTTATCAAATGTTAAAGAACTTACAATGTTGTGCACTTGTGATATAAATGTAGTTGGAACGGCCTCTAAAAGTTTGTAATCTATACCTGTGATATAAATGTTTTATTACAACCAAATGCATTGTCAACAAATTATAAGAAAAAAGATAACTATGCATACCATTTTAATCTTTTTTTTTCTTGCTCTTCTTCTTCTACGGTGTTGTTGTCTTTGATCTCCATTCACATTTTCTGGTTTGAGAGAAGCCAGTAGGGAATGTGAAGGATCAAGCGCATAACCAACTGTTCCAAAAGCCCGGACTGTTGGAAAGGGCGCTACTTAATTTCTTAAATAAGTAGAAGAGCGTCACGGGTCAAGTGAAGGAACGTCGGACCCAACAATCCCCCCCCCCCCTCGGCGTCCAGCACAACCCGTCGGCTCAGAGGTGGAGTTACCACATGACCCACATGGCTCAGAAGTGGGGTTACCAAATGGCCCACACGGCTCAGAGGTGGGGTTACCACATGTCCACGGTTACACGGCTCAGAGGTGGGGTTACCACATGTCCACGGTTGCCTGACCTGTCGGACCCACACAGGTAGAAGGGAAAAATCAGGATTTAATAGCGCCCCCCCGGTCTTGAACCCGTGACCTGCTCTGATACCAATTGAAGGATCAAGCGCATAACCAACTGTTCCAAAAGCCCGGACTGTTGGAAAGGGTGCTACTTAATTTCTTAAATAAGTAGAAGAGCGTCACGGGTCAAGTGAAGGAACGCCGGACCCAACAGAATGCACATATCGCTTGGATTCCCAAACTTGCCGTCTGGATTAGGTTTTATATTTGCTAGAAATGAGAAATTGATTTGCCGAACGTTTACTTTTGAAGGATTTAAACGCTATCAAATCGTTAATTGCTTTATTTTCTTAAATCAAATCTAGCATTGGGCAGAGATCGGCAATTGGTTGTTGCTGCCCATGGAGATTTGACCTGGATGCACTCGGTGGATTACTCTTGATTCTGTCTGCGTTCTCAGCATTGTCTTCAATTTTTCTTGACAAGGAAGACCACAATTTTTTCCTTCATTCTAGAAATGCTGCAAGGAGATTAGGGCTCTGTTTGGCGCGGTGGTGACGGTCGTGAACATGAGGGTGAAATTGTGATTGTTTAACGCCCATCTAAGAAACTTCATCGACTTTTATATTGCACATCTAAGAAACTTCATCCACTTCTATGTTCAAACGGATGAAGTTCCTTAGATGGGCGTTAACGAATGACCTTTTTAGCCTCCATGTTCACCTACCGGCACCACTGCGCCAAACGGAGCATAACAACAGTTATGACTGTCACCAAGAAAAGAGAACTAGTTTTGAACATAAAAGGGAATAAAGTTCATTAGGTGAGGTCGGGCGTTCACGAACTATGATTTATAATTACTAAGTTCAAGATAACTATGTGTTGGCGTTCCATAATCTGCAGAAAGAAATAAAAAAATTAGGAGAAAAAAACCAAAAAGCTAGGTTGTGTTTCGGCCAAGTCATTGGAGCATTTCAACAAACACATGAAGTGCACTAAAGATAGGAGAAAAAAACCAAAAAGCTAGGTCGCCATCGCCAGGAAATCAAACAAAAAAGGAGAAAAAATCGTCATTCCCACCTCCATAGCAAATGTCGGAGCAAAATCCATGGCGAAAACAAAACCCTAAAACCCCGGAAGAGAGGAGAAGAACGGACTCTAAAATAGTGCAAAAGACTTTGGGAGAGAAGATTCAACCTTTCGGAGTAGCTCGCCGGTGTCCAACGTGCTCCTCCGGCGGTTTTTTCCGGCCGACGTCGGGGCTTTGCGGGGGCAGAAGAAGGGAGGCCGGGCGTATTATGCTGGATTGCAGGAAAAAGAGGGGGCTGTTATTAGAGAGAGGATAATGTTATAAGATTAGGTTTTATTTTAAAAGTTTGGGCTGCCAATATCGATATGCGGACTGTCAATATAAACGCCCTAATTTTATGTATATTCTCTATTATTAGTACATGAATTTAATAAATTTAGAAGTTAAATGTTAATATAGCATTATATATAATATGATTATAAATATATATAAATTATAAACTATGAAACTCGATATTTGAAATCCGTGTTATTTCTCCCAACTAATGATGGACGCAGAAATTATATCAAGTGAATGAAATATAAAATTATTTAATAAAATAAATTAACTAATATAACAAAAATATAATTGTAGTACATTAATATCACAAAATTATTTAAAAGATTGATCAATTGTGGAAAGCAACAAATTTATTTATATATAAAAATTAACAAATATATAACAACAAATTTGTTTATAATAAAAATTTAAACATCAATATAGTAAAAAATTATTTTAAATAACAACAAACTTGTTTATAGAAAATATTTAAATAATAGCATAATAACAACCACTTTAAAAAAATTAATATTTTTTTAAAGTAATTGAACAGTAAACCATAGGATTAAAGAAAAGACACCCGACCAATTGAGCCAAGAAAGTGGTTTTAATAAAAATATTTTTATTATAATATATTAGTTTATAATGTATCTGTTATGAAAAACATGTTTTTTTTATTATTGAAAGATAGCATTTTTAAAATCCAGCATGGACGACCGCTTACAATCGGTCTTATGTAGGTCCGCCCCAGCTCCCATATGAAATCCGACATGTAAAACAAAAACTAACATATTGTTGCAAACTAACATATTGGAGCTCCTTGACTTTATTGGCAAAGCCGAAGGCTGAGGGGAAGAATGGAGCCCTATCATAGCTACCCGAGGGGCTCGAATGGGAGTACCAAAATTTAATAGAATTACACAATGGGATGGATAGTAAATAGGTACAAACATAAAAACTACTCAAAATATTAAAAGACACTTAACGACTTCTAACAATACATAAGATAAAAGTACAACCCCAATTTGGCGACCTATAGACATGTCTACACCCGACCAGGACGTAGCGAGCTCATCAAAAGAATGCAGGCTAGGTGAGAGAACCTCGCTCGGCGGCGAGCCGACCTCTCCGGCCTAGCGCCAGGTCGCCGAAGCGAGGCCCAGGATGGGGGGGGGGGCACGCGCCAAGACGATCGCAGGCGAGCCGAGTCCACCTTCTTCTCGAGCTCGGCTCGGCAGGCACGATCCAACTCGCCTTCTCTTTTCTGCTCGCAGTCTATCCTGGTCTGTCCATAGCCATCTTGAAAAGCGGGATTTTGTTATCCGCAGACCAATCAGGAGTGCCAATAGCAAAGGTAAAAAGGCGGAGGCCGCAATTTGCAGGCTGTAAAGACGATTTTGCCCATGGTTTGGGATTTACTAGTAGACCCTCAAGGCACCTTGGAGAGACAGACTCAGCCTCCTAGAGCTTCCGACCTTCGGTGAACTCTTGCTCCGCGTCATCCAAGGTGTCGAGCTCAGTCATTGGCTTTGGGATGGGAAGACGCAACGGGAAGACGCAACGCGTGCTTCCGGGTGAGTGGCGAGACCTCCTCGTGGTAGCTCACCGGGTCTTTTTGTGGGCAAACACCATTTCCAGCTAGTGCCAAATCCAGGCTTGAACAGACCCTCCTAGTGCACCCGACGACGGGTAAAGTAACTTGAATTGCTCCCTCTCAGTCCGAACTCTGCTGAACCAGTGTCCGGGTTTCAACATTTTTGGTGTGGTGAGCGTGGACTGACAGATCTTGAGAAAGTACCTGTCTGATGGCGCCATGGTTGGACGGGGATAGCCAGGAGACGGTCGTTTAAACTCGCATCCCACTAGCGAGTTCGTGACATTGGGTCAATTCGCCGAGCTCGTCGGAATGATGAGGGCGATGCAAGGAATGGCGCAGGATCTACTCGCTCAGTGAGGCGAGACGGCGACACCAATTCAGGAAGTCGCCCCGCCAGGCAAGGTGAGTTGAGTTCAGCGACCAGGCAAGGAACACATTCAAGAGGACGACGATCAGACGTTGTAGCTTCTAGTCCTCTTCAGAGGCTACCTGACGACTCGCACCACGGAGGATGAATCTGGGCAAGCTCGTCTGGGTCATCAACTCGCACCTGCCAGTCCATTTTGCGAGTTGGTGTTGACGGCGCCGGTTCCAGCAGGGTTCATGGAACCACCCATGAATTCATACGTCGGGAGAGATGACCCACTGCAACACCTACAATGGTTCGAAGACATGGTATCAATCAGGCCGATGTCTCGCCCTTTTAAATGGCAGTTGTTCGTCATTACATTTAAGGGAAATGCGAGAAAGTGGTTTCATCAATTGCAGATAGGGTCGATTTATAGTTTTGAGGTCCTCAGCCGGGGGTTCCTACTTCACTTTTCTACATCGAAGAAGAGAAAGAAAGAGGCAGAGGCGATCTTCACCATCAAGAAAGGACCGCAAGAGTCGTTGGGGTCATACGTGGACCGTTTCCAAGAGAAGATTCTCCAATGCCAGGAGATTCCTGGCTACACTCTGATGATCGCTTTCAATTTGGGCCTGCAGGGTGGGCTGTTCAAGATAGAATTGAAGTGAAATCCCCCATTGTCATTCGATGACATGATTGATCGAGCGGTGCGTTACATCGAAGGAGAATCATCAAGTAGGAATTTTGTGACCAAGCTAGCGAGGTTGACGGGTGAGGAGGTAAAGGAAGCATCAGGAGGAGGCAAGGGAGCGAGGAAGGAAGCACCAGTGAGACGGGAGGAGAGGAGGGCGCAGGAAGGTGTGGAGCGAGAGCAGGATGTTAGGAGGTTAAGAGGACCTCTCGTCGGGCCGCCGCGAAGGTGGTCGAAGGGGGATATCATCGGCATTTGGGGAGAAGGTTCTCACCTGAGAGACAGGGACGACAACACTCACCAGAGAGATGGTGGGGCAGTGGGGGCATGACCAAGACCCCCGACAAGAGGCTTACACGGTTAGACGTGGACGAGGGCAAGGAGGAAGGCCCCATCAACAAAGGAGGGGGGACGATCGGAGAATGGTCCTCTATTGTGACTTTCATCAAACTGAGGGTCATGCCACCGCAACCTGCCCCAAGTTCTTGGAGTTTAGGAGAGCGGTAGGAGAAGGGATCCAGGAGAGGCGATGAAAGCTAGCGGAGGCGGAGGAAGGAAGGAATGAAGGGGTTGGAGGAAGGGCACCAAGGGGGTATGAAGACCAGATCAACCAAGGAACTCGGGGAGGGATTGGATCCATTCATGGAGGAGCGAGGATAGAAGAAACCAAGAAAGGGAGCCCGCAAGCAGTCTACCGAAGGAGCACGACGTCCACCTCACAGGCCCCGTCCAGGATTGGAGCGATCACGTTCTCGATGGAGGACAAGTTCAGGAACGAGAATTCCTTCCACGATGCGCTGGTGGTACAGGCGGCGGTGGAAAATTTCACGGTCTCCCGCATCTTGGTCGACAACGGGAGCTCCATTAATGTTGTAATCAAAAAGGCATTCAAGGCCATGGCGGTGGAGGAGAAGAGGGTTACTTGGACTGACGGCCCACTTTTTGGTTTTGCAGGAGAGAGGAAGGAGGTTGAAGGGGGAGCCGATCTCCTCATCATTCTAGGAGACACCACAAAGGTGTGTCGATTTGTGATTGTGGACGCGCCCATTAGCTACAACGCCATCTTCGGAAGGTCGCTCATCAATGTGTTCCAGTGCGTGACTTCTTCGTTCCATCAGTGCCTCAAGTACAACATCAGAGGGCTGCATATCCAGATCAGGAGCAACCCCAAGGTGGCGAGGGAATGCTACCTCAGCGTTGTGAACACCATCAACTGGGTGAAAGAGGCCAAAAGAGTTGAGAAGGCACTGGAGGTGGCAGTAAGGCTAGAAGCTGCGGAAGAAGTCGAGGAGAGAGAGAACAAGGCTGAGGGAGGAAGACCCGGGAAGGTGAAGGTCAGCAGCGAACTGACAGACGAAGCCAAGGAAAATATTTTGGCTTGCATCCAAGAAAATGTCGATATCTTCATATGGAGCACAGAAGACATGTCTGGAGTTGACGCCGATGTCGCATGTCATCACCTTAACTTGGAGCCAGAGACACGCCACATTCATCAGAAGAAGAGGACAGCTACAACCCTAGCAGAGCCCATTAGGGTGGAAGTGCAAAAGCTGCTGGATGTGGGGTTCGTGGTAGAGATCCAATAATCGGGATGGGTTTCAAACGTTGTAATGGTGAGGAAGGGGGTGGAAGATGGAGAATGTGTATTGATTTTTCGATGCTTAATAAACATTGCCCCAAGGATTGCTACCCCCTGCCCAGAATCGATGCGCTTGTATATTCAGCCGTCGGATTCTCAATTATAAGCTTCTTAGATGCTTTTTCTGGTTACCATCAAATACGCATGCACCCACCCGATATAAAGCATGTTTCCTTTATTATAAATGATGGACGTTACTGTTACAGGATGATGCCATTTGGACTTAAGAACGCGGTGGCAACTTACCAATGCATGATGGATAAAGTATTCGAGAAGCAAAAGGGGCGAAACCTTGAGGTGTACGTAGACGACCTCTTGGTGAAAAGCAGGGAGGTGGATGGCCATCTCAAAGACTTGGTCGAAACCTTCGCCAATCTTCGAAAATATAAAATACGGCCCAATCCCGCAAAATGTGTCTTTAGGGAGAGAGAAGGGAAATTTTTAGGACATCTCCTAACCCCGGAAGGGGTGAGGCCAAACCCAGACAAAACCAAAGCAATCACGGAGATGGAGGCCCCGAGGAATGTGAAAGAGGTCCAACATCTGACGGGACGGATCACCGGGCTGAGAAGGTTCCCCTCGAAGGCCGGAGAGAAATGCTCTCCCTTCTTCCACGCCCTGCACCGTCACGTCAACAACAAGGGCTTCGAGTGGACGACCGAGTGCAAGGAGGCGTTCCAATGGTTAAATCAACAGTTGACGCAGGCCCCGTTGCTGCAAGGACCCAGGGAGGGGGAAAATCTCTACTTCTATTTGGGGGTCGGAACCGAGGCGATAAGCTCGGTTTTGGTCAGGGAGGAAGGCAAGAAGCAACTCCTCATTTATTACGTGAGTCGAGTCCTCAAAGAGGCAGAGCTGCGCTATCCCATCCTGGAGAAGTTGGCCTTCACACTCATTGTCTCAGCTCGGATGCTTAAGCCCTATTTTCAGTCCCACTCGATCAAGTTAGTGACAGATCATCCACTTCGAGGCATCCTGGATGGGGTCGAGCATTCAGGAAGATTGATCAAGTGATCGGTAGAGCTCAGCGAGTTTGATATCTCATTTGTCCCTTGAGTGGCGCTGAAGGCTCATGTGGTGGCTGATTTCCTGACCGACTTCACGACGAAAGCAGAGGGGGTTGAGACAGGGGTGGAAAGCATGAGAAATGTTCGTAGACGGGGCGTCCGACAGGTACTCATTCGGGGCCATGGTGGTACTAACCAGCCCCCAAGGCGTCAAGATAGAGCAGGCGATAGACATCAGATTCCCGATCACCAACAATCAAGTGGAGTACGAGGCCTTGATCGTCGGCCTCTGCCTCGCCCCCAAATTAGGAATCCACGACCTCAGGGCATACTCTGATTCCATGGTGATGAGCTCGCAAGTCCGCGAGGATTTTGAAGTTCGGGAGCCGATACTGCAGCGCTACCTGTTGAAGGTAAATGGGTTAGTGGACACTTTTCGAACGTTCACCATCCAACATGTCCCGAGGGATGAGAACAAGGCCGCAGATTACCTGGCTAAGTATGACCAATCGGTGGGAGGGGTGACGACCGAGTTATTCCGTCCCTCCATTGAAGGAGAGCTCATGGAGATTGACCAGCGCCCATCATGGATGGACCCACTCGTGGAGTTCCTGACCACGAGAGAGTTCCCCTCGGGAATCCTGGACAAAAGGCAGTTCAGATACCAATCGGCATATTATCTCATCCACGAGGGCAATCTCTATAGAAAAACGTTGTCAGGACCCTTAGCACGATGCGTCTCTGAAGCGGAAGTTCCTCGGGTACTGGATGAGATTTACTCGGGAGAATGTAGAAGCCATTCCGGTGGAAGAACCTTGGAGAAGAGAGTGTTGAGGCAAGGATATTTTTGGTCAACCCTCGGGAAAGATGCAAAGCAGTTTGCAAAAAGATGTTCGAGATGTCAGATTCTCGCCCCCCCCCCCCTCCAATTACAGCTGGCGCAGAGACTCTGGTCGATCACAGCCCTGTGGCCCTTCGCAATCTGGGGGATGGATCTCGTGAGGTCATTCCCCCGGGCAAGTGGACAACGAAGGTTCATACTCGTGATGATAGATTATTTCACGAAATGGATGGAAGTGAAAGCACTGGCAAGGACTACTTCACAAGTTGTGAAAAACTTCATATGGGGGAAAATCATCTGCAGGCACGGTCTGTCGGTCATGATTATCACAGATAACGAGCAACAGTTTGCCAGTGCGGAACTCATCAAATTTTGTGGAGAACTAGGCATTGAACTTTACTTCACGTCTGTGCATCATCCTCAAAGTAATGGGCAAGTCGAGGCCACTAACAAGGTGATCATCAACCTGCTCAGAAAGAAAGTGGAAAGCCTAAAAGGGAATTAGGTCGAGCAGCTCCCCTCAGTCCTCTAGACCCTGAGGACCACCTCAAACACCGCTATGGGAGAGACTCCATTCAAGCTATCTCATGGCTCGGAAGCGGTGATCCCGATGGAATTCGACGTCAGGAGTCCAAGGGTGGTGGCCGCCGAAGAAGGGGGGAGGCTTGGAGAGAGGAGAACGATGAAGAGCAAAGAATTTCGCTCGACTTGGTGGAGGAAGTTCGGGATATCGCGTCGATTCGGCAAGAGGAAGTCAAACAGAGAATGACAAAATATTTTGACAAGCACATCAAGGTCAAGCAGTTCGTCGGGGGAGACTTGGTCCTTAAAAAAAGTGGACGCCGCAGGAAGGGGAGCGGCGGTTGGAAAGCTCCAGCCTAATTGGGAGGGACCTTTCATGGTGGCAGAAGCGCTGACATACGGAGGATACCTGCTCCAAAACTGCGAGGGGGGGCTCCTTAGTTGAACCTAGAGCGGCGACGAATTAAAATGTTTTTTCCTTAAGACTCCCCACACCCTCTCTGCGGCTACGAGTAGCCTTGTAATCAAATTGTATTAATCTTTCATCAATACATCAACTATTATGAATGTCTGTGTGTTTTAGACTTTTCCCCACGAGGGCGTGCGCGGCGCATGCTCCCTGAAATGTTGAATCCAAGACCTTGAGTAGTGGTGTTGTCGTAGTACGGATCCCTGTGCGAGCTCCTCTACCGCATACCAGCTACTTGCTCCTCGAGGGAAGCTCCAGGACCTCGAGTTGTGGTGTTGTCGTAGTCGGGGTCCCTGTGCGAGCTCCTCTCCCTCATACTGGTTTCTTGCCCCCTCGAGCGAATCTTAGGCCTCGAGTTGTGGTGTTGCCCTAGTCCGGGTGCCTGCGCAAGCTCCTCTCCCGCATATCAGATATTTTCCCCCTCGAGTGAAGTTCCAAGACCTCGAGTTATGGTGTCGTCATAGTCTGGGTCCCTGCACGACTCCTCTCTCATACCGGATGTTTTCCCCCTCGAGTGAATCCTAGGCCTCGAATTGTGGTGTTGTCATAGTCCGGGTCTCTGCTGTAACGACTCCATCCGTTCGTATAACATATAATAGAAGGTCCGGCCGGGGCCCCACACCATATGCTACAAAACAGGCGGGGAAGTGACGGGTTGATATCAGAGTTGTGTGTCCTAACTCATAGCATTCTAGCGGAAGCTGTTAACATAAAACTGAACTCCAACCATGAATGTCCACGAATATAAACACCCACATTTATATAGGAATGTATCAAATACAATGTCACTTGGCCTTAGGGCCTTACAATTGCTTTTTACAAAGGTGGCTTCCAAATATCGACGCGCAGGCCGACCACACATGAACAAACATAATATTTCAACATAGCCTTCGAGGGCTAGCAGCAGCGGCAGCAGCAGCAGGGATTTCAGCCTTTAAATGTCCCGCTCGGCTCTCCAGCACCTGTTCAAGGACAGTCCACCCAACGGTGGCAAACAAGACAACGGTCAGCATTCAGCTGACCAATTTATAACGACCCTACCCCTTTCCCAGGGCAGTGGTATTCCTTCCCTGCAGGCATAGCAATTTACAGGCAGATATATATACATCACACATTGTGCTCTCACGCACAAATAAGCCATCACAACCATCAGCCACGCAGCCCAACGATCTGTGCACTCAGGGCACATTCTTGGTGTACCGGATAAACCAGTTGCCCACCGCCGTTCAAGGCCCGAAGCCCAACGACAAACTTGAGCATTTTGCTCCATGACGTGCAGTCGGAGACTTTTATCTTAATGACCCGGGATTGGCCCGTAGCCCCCCATGGTGTCGTGGAGCGCAGGCCTAAGACTCTCGCTATGCACTCCAACAGACCACCCTTTTAGGTCTTCAAGTCGGACGGACATAACGCAGGTCGGATCAACAAACCCTCGTTGCTCAAATCACCTTGCTATCACCGAGTACAGCGTACTAGCAGCTAAGAAAAGGCGCGGATCGGTTTCACCTTACCTGTTTGGCATAAAGCCGTAAGAGCTCATCAAGCTCACACATAGCCAGACCATCCTCATGGGACTGGCTTTACGTTTATCGGTTAGCTAGGAGCCACGCCTCGCGTTAGCGACAGAACTCATTTTTCATCTCTAGGCTTAACCGTACATTCATAGCATACACTTGAGGGTATTTTCCTGGACTGCCAAGTCAGTACTACCTGCTACTACCCTTCACAGGCACAACCCATCAAGCGTCATGAGCATTACAAGCATCAGAGGGTCTTTTCCTGGACTTTCGCACCAGTACTTCCTGCTACTTCCCTTCATAGGTCCAACCCATCGAGCATCACAAGCATCACAAGGGTCTTTTCCTGGACTACCACTCCAATACTTCCTGCTACTGCCCTTCATAGGTCCAACCCATCGACTCCTTAAACTACACGGTTCATCGCGGAGTCTTCTCCGGTGTATATATGCAACATCACCAATCCAGACCAACCTGTCCAGATGGGCTTCACACAACATGCATATTCCGTACTCCATTTCCGGATCTATATGCCAAATAATTGGGGATTCCAAGAATCAACCCAAGGGAATCCCTTCACAATCCATCCTCTGGTGGGGGAAATCTCATGCACATGCCAAAAAGGAAGCCTTTATATGGCTAAGATGGAAGATCGTTACCCTTGAAGATCGCTTCGGAGCCATGGACTTCTAGCCAGTTGGAAAGCACCGCAGCGGCCTTGCCTCCACAACGCTAGCCTCGAATCTCAAATCGGAACTCCGCAGCTCCACCGGTGGCCGGCTCCCTTCTCCTCCTCCTCCTTCCTCTCTCTCTAGTTTCTTAGAAAGAGGATGGCCAAGATAAAAATGAGATTTTCCTTCTCATTCTTGGCCTTAAAGCAGGGGGAAGAAGTCTGGGCCATCAGATCCCAGCTGGAGAAAATGGACGGCCACGATTTTGCCACAAAAGTCTGAATTTTCGCTGACATGGCCTGTGACACGCCTGTGTCACAGGCTGTGTACCTTAAGCGGCACACAACCGACTCATCCAGACCAGTACACGGCCATGTGACACGCCCGTGTCACAGGCCGTGTGACCTGACACGCCTCCAGACACGCGCGTGTCTGTGGTCATGTACCTCAGGTGGTATACACCCATCTCAAGCCGAGCAAGACACGGCCATGTGACACGCCCGTGTCACAGGCCGTGTGCCCAGAGACACACCCGTGTCCTGGCCGTGTTCACCAGGCCTCATTGCCATGGCCAACTCCAGAAAAGGACACGGCCTGTGACACGCCCGTGTCACAGGCCGTGTGCCCTTACACGGCTGCAGACACGCCTCTGTCGGGTTTTCGTCGAGCGAAGTTCGTCGACCAGAGGAGGACACTCCCTCTGACACGCCCGTGTCACAGGGCGTGTTCCCTTTCGAGAACTCGTCGAGTACAGTTCGTCGATCACTCGACAGACTGCTCATCTATACCGAGCAGGACACGCCCTGGGACACACCCGTGTCCCAGGCCGTGTCACCCCACTTGAACCCAATCTGGGATTTGGGGTGTTACATCTACGCAAGCTCCTCTCCCGCATACTAGCTACTTGCCCCCTCGAGTGAAGTTCCAAGGCCTCGAGTAGTGGTGTTATCATAGTCCAGGTCTCTGCGCGAGCTACTCTCCTGCATACCGACTACTTGCCCCCTCGAGTGAAGTTTTAGGACCTCGAGTAGTGGTGTAGTCATAGTCCGGGTCCATGCGCGAGCTCCTCTCTCACATACCGACTACTTGCCCTCGCGAGTGATATTCGAGTCCTCGAGCTGTGATATTGTCGTAGACCGGATCCCTGCGCAAGCTCCTCTCCCGCATACCGGCTACTTGTCCCCTCGAGCGGAATCAAGGTTCTGAAATAATAATGGTGGCATAGTCCAGGGTCCTTCGTCAACTCCTTTACACGATGGTTGCAGACTCCCTCGAGCAGAGCTTCCAACATCTCAGGCTCGCGAGGTTTGAGGGAGAGTATGTGGAAGTGGACATTGTTGGGTTTTGCTAGAATGACACAACACTTGTGCACGCAGCGGAAATAAGGAACAAGAAAACCCAAAAGAGTTCGGATCTGGCGATGAACATTAATCAAGAAGTAAATGCGGTGAAATAAAAATGCCTTTGAGGGATTGAGTCTATACTCAACCAAGGTGCTCTGAAAGATTTCAACGAACGACAACGGCTAGAGTTCCGAGTGTAGAATAGTGTCCACGCCTCTACGGATATCCACACGAGCACGGAGAACCATAGACTCTTGTCGCACAAGATCTAAGCCGGAACTAGGTTTGCCCTCAATGTCTCCACGGACTACTAGATCCGTTCAAGGAGAGGTGGCGGTGACGAATTTGACGCACAGGAAACCTTTTCCGGCGACGGTAGCAGGTCGGGCGGTCGGCGGCAGCAAGCGGCTTTTGCGACTTAGCGGAACGGTTCCGTCGTTGGGAGAAGTCGTCGCTCGGTTAGATCAAGAGAATGAACAGTTACACACATCGGTTTACCGTAGAAATCCTATTTATACAGTCTACTGAACCAAACCATAAACCGCAGATCGTCCGAACCGGACTTGAAGGAAATAAACCGGACGAAACAGAATTTGTCGAGTATCACGTCGATATTCGACGAATCAGAAGATATTCGTCGAAATAACACGAGTATACTCGACGAATCGAGGCAGGGCAAATCATTCACGTATCAAGAGGATATTCGACGAATCACGATACTCGACGAATGAGTCTAATTCATCGAAATTGTCATGACGATACTCGACGAATCTGAGACAGAAGCGTTGAGATGTCACGACAATATTCGACGAATTCAAACCATTCGTCGAAACCACTCAGCAATACTCGACGAATTTCCCTTGAATAATTTTGACCACTTACCTGATGACCTATATTCACAATACAGGTCACGGAATGAAATTCCTTTGTATCTAAAATGTCATAGGTTTGGTCTTTTACTCATATCACATATGAGCAAGGCCAACACAAACATTTTCAACTTCTCAAGAGCTCTTATGTGCGACCCCATAGACTCATATTGCGTTGGCAGTGAGACCACATGTTTGATCACTTCCAGATCATCACGGTAAAACCAACAGACACAGTACCCAAAGGGTGGTTGAACTCGTCTCGCCCCGATATGAAGTAACTAGACCAGCGGGGCGAGAAGTAAAGGGGTTAGGGCGGCGAGGCGAGACAGCGCGCAAGCCAGGGGTTTGTCGCGTGGAGGAAATGAAGCCCTGCGCGAGAAGCCGAAGTCGTGAGTTCGGCATGAGGTTCAGGCTAGCTCTAACCACTAACACAAGCTTTAAAAAGCAGAATTTAAGAATGAAAAAGCAAGAAGAAAACCCAACATACAAATATAAATGTATACACAAAGGCGCGGGCGAACTCGCACGGGCTAGAAGGTTTTAAGTAACCAACAAAAAAAGAGAAGAAGAAAGCTAAAACTAACTAAAATAGGTACAAGACAAATTCATTATTTTGGCTCGCCAGCGCACGGGCTCGCAGGCGGGGAGTCCTCCAGGGGGGAGAGCTCCGGGACCAGCAACTCCAGAGTCAGTGCAAGGCCGACGACATTCAGGCCGCCCCGCAGCCGGAACCGCTTCACAGCGAGGTGGGTGGCGGCTATGGCGAGCGCGCGACAAACTCTAGCATCCACGATCGAGGGGCAGTCGAAATGCCGCCCGCGGATCCCTCTAGTGCTTGGCGGCGGCACTCCAGCAGGTCCGAATCCATTTCGGCAAGGTGGTTGGCGAAGTAGTCATTTTGGGAGCAAACTTCCCTCAGTTCCTCCTCCAACTTGGAAGTATGTTCCGCCCATGCGAGTTTGGTAGACTGCAAAAAATACCAAGGTGAGAAGAAGATTGATCCGCAGGATCAGAGGCAAAAGGCATACCTCAGTCGGGGCCTGCGATGGTGAGCTGCGAACCGCTGCGAGTTCATCTTTGACTCCGGCCAGTTCCTGATGCGTGGCGTTCAGTGTGGATATCGCTTCCCCCAACTCTCCCTTTGTCTGGGCAAGCTCTTGGTTGGTGGTGTCCAGGGTGGTCAACGTCTCCCCCAGCTTGCAGCTAGTGTTGAGGGTGTACCACGCCGTCCTGTGGAATAGTTCGGCAGCGCGAAGGACGACACGACTCTTGCGGTTTGCCAGCTCGCGGATGAAAGTTCTCGCCAGCACTGTCGCGTCCTCCCAACCGTAGAGGCCGAATATGACGTTGAATGTGTCGTCGTCGATGTCCTCGTCCTCCATCCAGGAGGGGAGTCGCGAGCTCTGACTGACCCTGTGCTCGCCCTCATACCACTCCGGGAGGGTGGCGCCCTCCAGGTCCCTGGCGCACATCTCCAACCCAAAGTTAGCATGGGTACGAGGAACTTCCTCCAGTGACTTTTCTCTGAGCAGGATTTTAGAACCCGCCTCGCCAAACTTGAGCTTCTTAGCCCCAGGTTCGGTAGAGGGGGCATCAGTTGCGGGTGCCTTGTCCATGTCTTTCGAGGGGGGGGGGCGTGGGGCGGTCATGGGGCCATCTCGGCCATCTGCGAGGCGAGTTCCTGACTGAATGGTTTTTTGATGGTCGCGAAGGGGAGATTTTGGGGAAGTTCCCTCAGACCTGCAAAGTACATGTCAGTAAAAGCAAGCGAGGCGAGGTCGTGCAGTGAAGGAGTAGGCGATAACATACCTGTCCCGGGCATGATGTAAGCGAGCTGGTCTTGGTGGAGCCTTAGGTGCAGGACATCGAAATCATTGCCCTTCAACATCTCGTAGAGTGGGAGGGCATTGTTTGACACCTTTGGGGGTTTGTACGTGCTCTCGCTTTGCTGAACGAGCGTCATTGGCAACGACCTGAACGCGCCTTGCACAAATACAAACTTGTAGGTCCAGTGGTGAACCTTGTTCAGCGTCTCCACCAACTTGACGCAGACATTGGAGAAGAAGACGACGTCGTCCCCGGTCGCCTTTGGGTTGAGGAACTTCCGGAAGGCTGTGAGGTCAAACTCCATCCCCTCCTCACGCATGTAACACGCGTAACCAACCAGGGCACCGATGTCGTTGTAGTTGACCTGTGCGGGGACCAACCCGAAGTACTAGAAGACCTGGACCACCTCGGGCCAGAGGCGAAATCGCAACCAAGTCTCAAAGTGGGTGAGGGGGAAGACGAGCTCATCCTCAAAGAAGTTGTTTATCCCCTCGTCCGGTAAAGGTCGCCTCGCCGAGAACTCCGGGGGAAGGAACTTCGCCTTAAAGGCCTCGAGCTCGTCCGACGTGGTCCTGGGCTTGGGAAAGTAGTGGTCGGCGAAGTTCGTGACGCAGTGTGTGCGACTCTCCTCGCCCTTTGTGCGAACCATGATCAAGGAGTGAGACGAGCATGAACTTTGAGAAGACATGTTAATGTAGGGTGGTTGGGAGCGGTATAAGCGTGTCGCCAACCCTGACCCCCTCCCCCTATTTATAAGTTTTTTCGGCTGAACAAGCCCACCCCGACTCGCGATCTCCCAACGCCCCTCCCGGATCGCAAAACCGACATTATCGGACTTGTGTCGCGCCCCACATCTGCGAAATAAGCATACAGAAAATATACGTATAATAGAAAATAAACACACCCTCAAATGATTTGTATATTATACTCGTGTACAAAAGACGTATTCTTTACTCGACAACCCTGCGCGAGTACAAAATCCTAGGCGACACAAAAACAGCTCGGACATTACAGCGCGAGGACAAATGAACACTTGACCACTAAGGGGGAATAGGCAAACCTCGGCCCCTCACGCACGAACGAGCGGGATGACACGTTGTCCAGGTGATGCCATGCGCTTCATGGAAGTGTTCTTAAGCTTGATGAAGATGATTTGACCGCATGCGTAGGTGCTCTTCCAGCTTGTTCGCCTCGCCGACTATGCCTGTGACATGGCCGGACTTGTACAAGTGATCCTCGATCGCATTCTAGCGAGTCTCCAACTCGTAGATCCTCTCTCCGGCGTCTAGCATCAGCAAGAAGAGGTCGTTGTTGCCCTCTAGATGTGCGTTGTACTTCTCTAGCGATTTGACATGGCCCCGAACCTCGCCAGGACCCTACCTGACCTCCTGATGGGATGCGGTAGCGTGGGCTAAGTCATGCGCGGCGAGCACCTTAAGAAAACACGCGCTGAAGTCGCCGCAATCCACCCGCGGGTTAGCTATCAGTTCACGAAGTGGGCTGGATATCATGGGTGGAGTCGGCAAGGGGGAAGGCCAAGAGATGAAAGATCGCGAGAAGACAGCGAGCCGGTACCTGCAAAGGAGGAAAGTATAAGAAGGAATTCAGGAGTGGGACCGAGGGATCAGAGGGCTACCAGGAAGTGAGGTGGCATCGCCCTCATCAACGCGAGGCGGCCTCATCAACAATGATTTCCCATCAATACTCGGTCGACTCGACTCGCCCGCATCTAGGTAGGGGCGGCGGGGCGACAATTTCGGTGTCGACCGCCAAGGGAGGAAACGCCTAGCTGCCAAAGTCAGCAAGGTCAATAAGGCGATCCGCAGAGGTACCGCCAACCGAGCGCTGGAGCGAGTGCGCAGTCGGCGAAGGAGGATTGCTCGCGAGCTCCCCTTCAGATTGGAGGGGAGAGAGATCGTCGTCAGGCGCAAGCGGGCGAGACCATTTTTCCCCTTTCGATAGCCTTATATTCTTCGTCCCAGCACCGTCGCCGTCCGTCAAAGTCGCCAAGGACATCAGAACAGTGGTATCATCACCGACCTAGGGAATTGCGAAGCGGCGTGACCAAAGGAAAGGCGACGCGACAAGGGAGAATAGCGAAAAAAATAGATTCACATATCGTAACATTGGCAGAGCAACTTTCCAGAAGGTGTTGGCCCCCGTTGCCCGCCGACACCACTCTCCCAAGGATGGTGCGGGTCGCGGAGAAGGCATCGGGGATGCCAGGTCCAAGGGCGTCGCCGGTTTCGTGTTGGCTTGTTGAGCTCTAGCTTCTTCGGAATCCCCCACCTGAGGGTCTCATCGAGTGACATGGAGGGGGTCTGCCAAGCAAGTTGAACAAGGTAGCAGCTTCGACATCGTCCCGGTCAGGCGAGTCCATGTGGATCAAAGGGGCGACATATCGGCCGAAAAGATTTGTTAAGAGTAATCTCACCATCACTACCTTATTTATAGATCCGGGAAGGGAAGTCGGCGCAGCTAGGCAGGCAGCGGCCCAAGCTCGCCAAATCGGGGTTGGACGATTTCTTTCCGACCTCGGACGAGCTCGAAAAGAAGCGGGGATACTGTACAACCCTAATTTGGCGACCTCCAGCCATGTCTACACCCGACCAGGATAGAGAGAGCCCATCAAAAGAATGCAGGCTAGGTAAGACGACCACGCTCGGTGGCGAGCCGACCTCTCCGACCCGGCGCCAAGTCGCCGAAGCGAGGCCCAAGACGGGGGACATGCGCCAAGACGATCGTAGGCGAGCCAAGCCCACCTTCTTCTCGGGCTCGCCTCGGTAGACAGCATACAACTCGCCTTCTCTTTTCTGCTCACGGCATATCCCAGTCTGCCCATAGTCATCCTGAACATCGGGATTTCGTTATCCGCAGACCAATCAGGAGTGCCAATAGCAAAGGTAAAAAGGCGGAGGCCGCTATTTACAGGCCGTAAAGATGCTTCTGCCCCTTGTTTGGGATTTGCCTATAGATAGATCCTCAAGGCAACTTGGAGAGGCAGACCCAGCCTCCTAGAGCTTCCGACCTTCGGTGAACTCTTTCTTCGTGCCATCCAAGGTGTCGAGCTCAGTCATTGGCTTTGGGAGGGGAAGACGTGACGCGTGTTTTCGGGTGAGTGGCGATACCTCCTCCCTGTAGCTCACCAGTTCTTTTCGTGGGCAAACACCTTTCCAGCTAATGCCGAAACTAGGCTTGAACAGACCCTCCTAGTGTACCCGACGACAGGTAAAGTAAATAGAATTGCTCCCTCTCAGCCTGAACTCTGTTGAACCGGTGTCCGGATTTCAACAATAAAGACTCATAATCAAAATACATAAAGCATCTCAATAAAAGACTCCTAAAATATGACATGAGTACATAACATCCCATTCACCTACAATTTGAGGTTTGCCCTTAAGCTCGAAGAATGGAATATCCACGTGCGAGATCCTTCAGTTCCTTTATCTCCCACCTAAACAACTCCTTATAATGAGTTGGTGGGGCCGAGTATTTATCGTGAAATAAGCCTTTGTCATGCTCACTGGCGTTGTGAAGGGCGATGATGTTGTCGGGTGGTCATTGCTTGGACAAAGATACCGTCAAAAAAATTGAGAATTGGGAGCGGCGAGCCATAATGATCATGGATTGGGGAACGTGGGCTCGTGGATGTAAGACAAGGGCTCCGTTGGAGGAGAACAATGGAGGTCGGCAGTTCCACAGTTTGTTATAGCTTAACCTTTGGGTTCGATAGGGAGGTGCCTACTGCGGGAATTGCGGCAAGCAATGATGATGCAGTGAATATCGGTTGGACAACATAATGATGCTACTGAATTTCATGTTGAGTCGAAGTTGTGACATGTTGCGGTTTAGGTGGAAACTGTTGTATGAAGACGATAGAGGCGACAACGGTACAACGTGACATGCAAATTGGTGGTGGTTCTCGGTTCCCTGTTCCAACCAATGCTTCCATCCCTATCAGGCCCTCGGCCAGTTCGAGCATTGGAAGTATGTCAATCCTATCACAGAGTTGTTACGGAGATCTCCAATAGCTTCCTGATGGGGAACAATCACGTGATCATGATCAATGGAGGAAATCGGGTCATCACTTGGTGGGACCCGTGTTTGCGTATTTACATGGGAAGTATTGATCGGGTCGGGGATCCGAGACGACGAGCGCGTCCAGAGTGTTGTTTTACTATTTATAGGTATTTTGTTTTTTTATTTGGACTCATATTTAGTGTTTTAGGACACCGGACATAACAGCCAATCATAGTCGTTCATGTCGAGTGCGCAACCAATAGTAGCGGAGGCTATCATTATTGTTTATTTTGTGAGCGAATCTAAAATCGGCAATCATTCATGATGCGAATCCAGAAGACGGAAGTGAAGATAAGCGGAGTTTTGACGTGGTTACCAGAGATGCATATTAGAGGGGAGCACCAAAAACATTTACCTAAACCTATATATGAGAGGAAGGGAAAGAAAACTTCTTGCTTGTCTCATTCCACGTAGGCATCTTTAATAGATTTACACGATCATCAATAATTCTCAGAATAAAAACTATCAAAAATATTAAAATACACTAAAAGACTTCTGTCAGAAATATTTAGTCACTTTAATATTTGATGTTTTGTTGTATTCTCTTATAATACCAACTATTATATGTAGATAGTGATTTTATTATTCAAAATAAAGAAATGATATTCACCTCAACTGCTATCTGCTCGCCCGTCGCTCACCTCCACTCAATCCGAGCCCGCGGTCGACCTCCACCCACTCCTCTATCCCTCCACCACAAATCCTTCCCCTTTCCCCTCCCACTTTTTCCTCTACCATTGGGGATGATTCTACGGTACAGTGCCGATCAATGCACGGGCCAATGGGCTTGGCTGGATGGCTCCGCCAACCGTATGATGTACACCTTTTTTTCAAAAAAAGATTTGTTTTTCCTCCTCTATCACATAATAGGAAGATCGATTGAACGCTCCACTAGATCTTCCTATATCATCGATCTAGGGTTCTTCACCTCCATATGCTTCCGCTCATGAGCATAGTTCTATCTTCTTCTTCAGGCCTTCTTTGACTTCGGCCCTCAAGGATTTATTGTTCTAGGATCCTGGGTGATTTTATGGGTGGTGTTTGACAATTTTTTCGGCAACTGCGCCTTTCCGATGATCTCTCGGTGGTTGTTTTTGACCTAATCCGAAATTCTTCGGTGTTTATTTGTTCTCTGATTTTGTTATGTCTGACGTGAATGATTCCCGTGATGGCAAACAACCCGCTGGATCTACCATGGTTGGGTAAGATCATATGACGTCCTAAATTACCATGATTTGTCTTGATACAATAAACTACTTATTCTAGTCTCGGTCTATTGTCTTGGCCCTTTAGAGTCGTCGCTTGTAAGACTACGTTAACCGGACTATTAAGGAGGCAGAGAAGATTGCGTCCACTTTGGGACAATGGGACTCAGAGAACTCTTTAGTTATGTAATGGTTGATTTTCATGCAAGAGGATATTGCATGAAATTACCTGCTCTTGGATACCGCTGTAGATATTTGGAGTCGTGCCAAATCTACATATTCCCAAAAAGGAAACACCGCTCAGATATTTCAGCTATGGAGGAAGCTCTTTATCCTTTGACTGGGTGATCGTTCACTGTCCGCCTATTATTTAGAGTTCACTCAGCTATATCAGGAGTATAACCATTTTACCTCTCTCGACCTTGTCTACTCCGCTGATGCGATCCTTGTTCGTACTCATGAAGATCGAAACATGGTGTTTGAGTTTTTACATGATTAACACCTGGACTTTGATAAGATTATTGTCCAAATCCTTAGCCGCACTCTCGTCCCTTCGTTGTCAGAGACCTATAGTATATTGTCCAATAGGAATATGACTGTCGTTAGCCTTGGCGTTTAGAGGTTCTCACTAATGGTTCTGATCCTGCTTCTTCTCATTCTGGGGGCGCCAATCCTTGGGACGTTAAGCTCAGACCCACGGGCAAAGACCACTTGATGTGACTATTGTGATCAGAGTCGGCATGCTCGCAACACTTGCTTCAAATTGCATGGGCTCCCTCCACCGAGAGGTGGAAAGGTACCTTGTGGAGTACGTGGTCATGGCTGCTCCAATTTTATCTCTCCTCGCCCTGCTTACCTGACTGAGTTCATTGATGATAGTGCCTCTGGTGGCAAGATCTCTAAGCCTCCATCTCTACCTTGTTCCTTTTCTACTAATGAGATGATGACCCCCACCGCATGATGCATGGGTTATCCTTTGCGCCCTGCTATGAACCCTCATAACGACAAGTTCACAAGTCAACGATATAGGCGACATTTGAAGGATGCGGCATCAAACGGGGATGAACCCACTGATTCAACCCCCTCCAACTAGGTCAGAAGGTTATATGGGTTGAACTGGCGGGTTCAACCTATTGGGATGGCTGACCGACCCTCCTTGACCCGAGGGATATTTATATCTCCAGGGGGGGATTGTGGAAGAACATGAAAAATATCCAAGGTATTTTCTCTTCTCCTCCTTTCTAACCCTAAAACTCTCTTTTCTCTCTCAAATCTTCCATCTTCCCTAACATTAGGTATCAGAGGATCTCGATTCTCCACCATGGTGACTCACTCGTAGGAAGAATCCAATAGGCTGACAACTCTATAGGAGAACAACACTGAACTGTCAGATACGGTGGCCGCCATTGAAGAAAAGATGAGGGCTTCAGAGAAATGATTGGAAGAACGATTGGATGCACGCACGGAAGAGATGAAACTTGTTGTCCCAAAGCATCAATGCTAAAGTTGTAATAATCGAAGAAGTCAGCGCTAATCAGGGACCAACCCTGTTACGAGTGGGTAATGATGACCTGCTCGATCTCACGGAAGGCAGCGACCGAGACAGAAACTTTAATAGAGTGTTAGGAAGGGACGACGGAAGGATGAGAGGCTTATGTCATAACCCGATTTGGGTCGACGCGGCTCAGGAGGACGGAATCGGCACGTCTGGGTGGGATTACCTTCCTTATGGAAGAGACAACCACACATAGGGCCTCGACAGAATACGGGAGGGACGCCAGGGCGATCAATGGACAAGGGAGATGGTCAGATGGGCTACCCTCCTCAGGATGGACTTTCCTATCCTCAGGAGGTCGGGACATACCGACAACAACAGAGGAGGGGGAGGCTGGGAGTACAGGGCACCACCAACAGATGCAAGGACTGAAAATCAGTATAGAGAGCATGAGGGATACCCAAACCTGTCAGCTATACGACGATCACTAGGACTCGGGACTCGGGCAAGAATATGGGGGGCCCGGGTTGCAGTATCAAAGAGCCTACATGCAACCTAAGGTGACCCGCATGAATTACCCAAAATTCAAAGGGAGAGATGCATTGGAATGAGTCCAAAAAAACAAAGTTATTCTACAATTATCAGGAGATCCCAGAAGAACAGTGAGTGAAGTTGGCTTATTTTCACCATAAAGATGACGTCCAATGGACTCAGTGGTTCCTCTGAGAACGTGAACACACTCCTTGGCACGAATTCATTGTCGGATTTATTGCTCGTTTTGGACCATTGGAATACGAAGATTTTGAAGCTTTTCTTCAAAAACTGAGACATAAAGGGACGGTGATGAAATACCGCACAGAGTTTGAGAGGTTAGCAAACATGATGCAGTGGGAAGAGAGAACACTACTGAGTTGATTTATTTTGGGATTGAAGGAGCACATCAAGGATGAGGTGCATGCCTACATGCCACACAGTTTGACCTATGCTATCAGCTTGATGAGAATTCAAGAGGAACGATTCAACCGACAAAAGTCGAGATTGGGGAATGTGAGGAACACTATGAACCCTCTGGCAATCAAGAAGGATCAAAGTGATATTGGGAGGGCAACTGTAAAAAAAAATGGCGTGGTCAAAGCTACAAGCAAGAAAAGAGAAAGGAATGTGATTTAATTGTGATGAAAAGTTCACCGCAGGCCACAAATGTCAACTGATCCAAATATACATGTTGAGAGAAGAAAAAGAGGAAGGGTAACCAGAGGAAGAAAGAGAGGAACAAGAAGATAGCCTTGACATAACAGAGTTCAGGATATCTCTCCAAGCAATGGAGGGAGGATTTACATCACGGACAATGCGCATCGCAGGCTAAATTTGCCAAAAAAAAAGGTAACCATATTGATCGATATTGGAAGCACTCACAACTTCATCAACTCTATCGTAGCACATAAGTTGGGGCAAGATATTACCAACGATGTCGCCTTCCAGGTCATGGTGGCCGACAGAAATAAGTTGCAATGTGAAGGGGTTATGAAGGGAGTATGGCTCAGTGTGCAATGATACTCATGCAAGATGGATGTTTACTAGCTACCCATCAGAGGATTAGACATGGTATTAGGAGTCCAATGGTTGTGGCAGTTAGGGAAGGCATCCATGGATTGGAACATCATGACCACGAAATTAGCTCTAGATGGAAGAGAATACTGTCTAAACATTAATTAAAACCTCACCAATGAAGGAGATCTCTCTTCGGTGCCTTGAGTGGTTGTGAGAACAAGAGAACCACATGGCAATGATTATGGAGCTCAAGACACGGGTCGTAGCCTCGAATGAAGTCCTAGAGCAAATGAAACCCCCCTATTGTTACAGCATCAGGCGATATTCAAGGAACCAAAATCTCTAATGCCTCGAAGGTTTGGGGATCATCAGATTAGCCTAAAGGAAGGAACCAAACAACCAACATTCGGCCTTACTGTTATCCGTACATACATAGGGCAGAGGTAGAACAGAGCGTGAAGGAAATATTGGCTGTAAGGATCATTCGACCCAGTACCAGCTCTTTTTCGTCACCAATCATCCCGGTGAAGAAAAATGATGGATTATGGAGGTTTTGTATCGACTACCGCACTTTGAATAATTCCACCATCAAGTACAAGTTCCTCATTCCCATGATCCAGGAGCTCCTGGACGAACTACACGTGGCATGACTGTTCACCAAGCTGGATTTACGTTCCGGATATCACCAAATCTGAATGAAGGAGGAGGATATCTTTAAAACAACTTTCCAAACACATGATGACCACTACGAATTTGTCGTGATGTCGTTCGGACTTTCCAATGCACCTTCTACGTTTCAAGCTCTGATGAATGAAATTTTTCAGCCACTCCTCTGCAGATCTGTGATAATCTTTTTTGATGATATTCTTACCTAAAATGCAAATTGGGAGGAGCATCTCAAACATGTGGAGCAAGTGTTCATGATACTCCGCCAAAACCAACTATATGTCAAGCTCTCCAAATGCTCATTTGAACAAGAAGAAGTGGAATATCTGGGCCATTTAGTATCTGCACTGGGAGTTAAGGCCGATCCTAAAAAGGTAAAGAGCATGCAAACGTGGCCAAGGCTGCGCAAACTCTGTGCTCTCAAGGATTTCTTAAGGTTGACTGACTACTATAGATGTTTTGTGAAAGATTATGGGAAGATAGCTCGGCCTTTTAACCCAATTACTACAAAAAGATGCTTTCCACTGGCAGGAAGAGGCTGAAGTTGCATTACAAGCTCTCAAGTCAGTTATGATGACAACACCAATACTAGCTTTTCCAGATTTCACCAAGAAATTCGTTCTAGAGACTAATGCATTTGGAGTGGGAATAATGGCATTGCTTATGCAAGAAGGTAGAACGATAGCGCTTTTCAGCAAGGCATTAGCACCAAAAATACTGGGATTGTCTACCTATGAGAAAGAAATGCTAGCCATCATGCAGGTTGTGACCTTATGACGATCCAACCTCGTGGGAAAACATTTCAAGGTCAGGACAGATCACCAGAGCTTAAAAAAAATTTTAGAACAAAGGGTGGCATCACCTCTACAACAAAAATGGGTTACGAGGCAGTTGGGATATGACTATGAGATAGTTTATAAACAGGGGAAAGCGAACTTAGTGGTTGACGTGTTGTCCCGCATACGGGAAGGGGAAATACACCACATTTCCGGATCGCTGATCAAGACACTGGATGACATAGACCAGGAGGTTATACAGGATCCTGAACTAAAACACATTGTGGAATCCCTTCAACAAGGGCAAGACACTATTTCTGAATTCTAGTTGAAAATGGGTATCTGTACTTTAATGATAGGGTGGTCATCCCTTCATCTTCTCCATGGAGGAAAACTCTGCAACAACAATTCCAGTCTTCGCCAATGATAGGGCATGCGGGGGTCCAACGTACCCAACAACGTATTCAGACCAATGTTTTCTTGAAAGGTTTGCAAATAGATGCTCAAAGGTTTGCGCAAGAACGTGAAATATATGAAAGACAGAAATACGAAACGCCACCGGCCGGTCTACTTACTCCGTTCGAGATTTCGCGATAGATTTGGGATGCAATATCTATGGACTTCATCGAAGGCTTGCCCAAGTAGGCAGTCATTTTAGTGGTGGTAGATAAATTATCCATGTATGGGCATTTCCTGACTCTGAACCATCCCTACACGGTTGAATCAGTAGTTGAACCATCCCTACGCTATTTGAGAGGGAGATAGTACAACTTCATAGAATTCCAAGGGCCATCATTTCTGATCAGGACCCAGTCTTCATAAGCAAATTCTGGACATAATTCTTCAAGCAGCAGGGCACTCGACTATGTATGAGCACCGCTAACCACCCGCAGACAAATGGCCAAATAGAAGTGTTCAATTGGGGGTAGAGACATACCTGAGATGTCTTGTAATGGATGAGCCACACGTGGCAACATTGGTTTCCTTGGGTTGAATACTGTTATAATATGTCCTACCATACCGCTAGTAAGCTAACCCCTTTCGAAATTGTGTATGGACATTCTGCACCGATCTTGGGTGCATATGAGCAAGGAGAGACGGCAGTCCCTAAAGTTGACCGAGTTTTGAGAGATTGGGATCGTAGTCTAGCTATATTACGAGAGAACCTCATGGTTGCTCAAAATATGATGAAAGTGCAAGCAGATAGACATAGAACAAAATGACAATTTGCAGTTGGAGATGAAGTCTTCCTCAAGCTACAACCCTATAGACAGACACCTATGTCCATAAGGGTAAATAAGAAGCTGGCGCCACGTTATTATGGTCCCCTTAAAATTATTCAGAGAGTGGAACCGACTGATTACACCTTGTCCCTGCATGCGGGCTCACACATCTATCCCACGTTCCATGTCTCTATGCTAAAAAAGAAGACCGGGGAGAAAAAACAGGTGTGTCCCAACCTACCTGAAGCAACAATCAGAGGGAAACTACGACCACTACCAGAGGAGGTGATTCTCACCAAATGGAACAGATGAGGGACAGAATACGACAAAGAGGTCCTTGTCAAGTGGAAAAACATGTCTACGACTCACAACACTTGGGTCGATCTTCTCAAGTTTCAAGATCTGTATCCAGACTTTCAATTTGAGGGCGAGTTGGTTGTTGAAGGGGTAGGGAATGTTATGAATCCACATAACGACAAGTTCACGTGGCAACGATATAGGCGACGTTCAAAGGATGTGGTACCAAACGGGGTTGAACCCACCTGTTCAGCCCCCTCCAACTAAATCAGAAGGTTATATGGCGGGTTCAGCCCATTGGGAGGGCCGGTTGGCCCTCCTTGGTCCTAGGGATATTTATATCTCTAGGGGGGATTGTGGAAGAACATGAAGAATATTCAAGGTACTTTCTCTTCTCCTCCTTTATAACCCTAAAGGAGACTCCGCCTGTTGGACCACACCACAGGTTAGAGACTCTCTTTTCTCTCTCAAAACATCCTTCTTCCCTAGCACGCCCACTCCGTCCATCCTCATCATTTGCCCATTCAGGTATTCCAAGTGTTCACTCTATTGTTGTACCACTTGTCACTAATTGGATCATTGACTCTGGATCCATTAACCATATGACAGTGTCATCGTCCGATTTTGTTTCCTATTCACAATTATCTTGTAGTGACAAGGTAAACATTGGTGGTGGAACCCTTTTCTTTATTGCGGGAAAAAGATGCATCAATTGCTCCTCTTACATTGGCTTCTGCTTTTCACGTCCATTCTTTTACTCGCAACCTCTTATCTGTTAGCCATATTATAAACTTCATGAACTACTTCATCCTTTTCTTTCCGTCTTAATGTGTCTTTCAGAACGTGCAGACGAAGAAGGTGATTGGATTTGGTTAGGATATGAGATGGACTGTACGTGTTTGATGTCGGTGTTCCTTAAGCTCTTCATGCTCACCAGCTTCCTCTGTTGGCTACCTACCATCGCCACTTGGGTCATCCCTTTATTACTACTATGCAGCTTTATTTCCCAGTTTTTCATCTTGTGTTTAAAATTTTTGTGTGATGTTTGCGAACTTGCTAAACATAAGCATGTATCTTTTAATCACATGTCTAAGCTTTTTGTTGTACCTTTTCATATTGTTCATAATGATGTATAAGGTTCTTGCTTTGTTTCCTCGATCTTTGTTTATTATTGGTTTGTTACATTCATTGATTGTTTTTCTCGCACTACATGGGTTTATTTGATGTGTAGTAAAAGTGAAGAGTTGCCTCGTTTTCAAAAATTTCATAAAACAATTTCTACTCAATTTGGTGCAACCATTAAAACTCTTCGCAGTGATAATGGTCGTGAATATATATATTCCAAATTTAAAAGTTATTTGAGTGATTTTGGCATCGTTCATCAAACCATTTGTGTACATTCTCCTGCAAAAAATGATACTGCTAAATGAAAAAATCGTCACCTCCTTGAAATGGCGCGTTGTATGTTATTTACAATGTCTCTTCTGAAATACTATTAGGGTGATGCCCTTCTTACCGCAGCTTAAATCATCAATCATATGCCTTCTCGTCATCTGGGAAATCGCACTCTACTTCATACCCTAGGTATCCCTTCTACTACTCTTTTACTCAGTGTGTTTGGATGTTTATGTTTTGTTCAAATTCAAAGCATTATTCACACAAAACGTGATCAACGTGTCCTTTGATGTGTATTTATTGACTACTCTCCTACGTAGAAAGGGTACAAATTCTATCATCCTCCTAGCAGGAAAAACCTTTGTTTCTATGGATGTCACTTTTCATGAAACTACTTTTTACTATGAGTCCTCACTTTCGGGGGGGGGGGGGGGGGGGGGGGGGTGCTTCATACTTGGAAATGAGTGCTCCTACTCTTCCTTTTCCTATTCCACCTCTATACATCACAACTTAAGTGGAGAGTGCGGATATCCCCAAAGATATTCCCAAAGAAAAAGAGTTGCAAGTGTGCACTCGGAGTATCAAAATCTCAAGCACTTAATCGTATTCCATAATACCAGAGCCACTACCGGATTTGTCCTTAGCACCCCTTGAGTTACATATTGCCCCCCCCCCCAAAAGGTATTCACTCATCCACTCAACATTTTTATCTAATTATGTGTCATATGCCTTTTTAACCTCTTCCCATAAAACCTTCATCGCTTCTCTTTCCTCCATGTCTATTCCTGATACATGGCAGGAGGCACTTGGACACCCAAAATGGGCAATCGATGATGGAGGACATGCAGGCTATAAAAAATAATCATACATGGGACTTGGTCGATCTCCCTCGTCGTAAGAAAATAGTTGGTTATCGAAGAATTTTTATAGTAAAGCAGAACTCTGAAGGTATTGTGGAGAAATTTAAGGTACGATTGGTGGCAAGAGGCTACACCCAAACTCATGTTATAGAATATCAAGAGACATTTGCTCTGGTGGCAAAAATGAATTCAATCCAAGTCCTATTATTTTGTATCGCCTGAAAAGGGTGGGATCTTCAACAACTTGATGTAAAGAATGATTTCCTTCACGGTGAGTTGGAAGAGAAAGTCAATATGACAATGCCTCCTAGTCTTGTCCCTATCGGCTCAGAAGAGAAGGTTTGTAAATTGAAGAAAACACTCTATGAGTTAAACAATCTCCGAGAATTTGGTTTGGAAGACTTCACAAAGTCATAATCTCGTTAGGCTATACCCAAAGTCATGTCGATCACACTCCATTTATCAGAAAAAAATAGATGAATGTGGCTCTCATGGTTGTGTATGTTGATGATATAGTTATTACATGTGATGACATGGATGAGATTTGTGCTCTGAAACTCAAACTTGCTAATGAATTTGAAGTGAAATACTTGGGTAAGTAGAGATATTTTCTAGGGATTGAGATAGCAAGATCAAAATATGAGATTCATGTTTCACAACGGAAGTATATTCGTGATTTAATAAAATAGACAGGAATGAGTGGTTGCACGCCTGCTAATACTTCTATTATAGTAAACCACAAACTTGGATCTGATGATGGAGAGTCAGTGGAAGACATTTCAAATTATCATACGTTCGTAAAAAAAACGATCTACATATCTCATACTCGTCCCGACATTTCACATGAACTGGGAGTGGTAAGTCAATACATGCATTATCCTAAGAGTATACATCTTGATGTCTTGCACAAAATTCTGAGGTATTTGAAGACCTCGCCTGCATTCTATTCTCATCAAGTGATAACTTAAAAATTGAAATATATACTGATGCAGATTGCGCTGGATTAGTTGGTGATAGAAGATCTACCACAGGATATTGTTCCTTTGTTCGGGCTAACTTTGTCACTTAGAGAAGCAAGAAACAACATGAAGTAGCTCGCGCTAGTGCTGAGGCTGAGTTTAGAGTTATGGATCATGGTATATGTGAGGGGATGTAGCTTCGTTCCCTCTCGAATAATCTAGGTTTACTAGAAACTGACGGTTTTAACTTGTATTGTGACAACAAGGCTGCAATCAATATTGTTCATGATCATGTCCAGCATGACCACCCCAAGCACGTTGAAGTTGAACGACACTTCATTAAAAAACATATTACGAAAGGGATTGTATGTACCCCTTTCATTCCATCGGAGGGACAAATTGCAAATTTTCCTACTAAGGTATTGAGCGGAAAAAACATTTGCGACTATTATTAACAAGATGGGTGTGAAGAACATTATATGCCCAACATTAGAGGGTGTTAGAAATATTTAGCCACTATAATATTTGATGTTTTGTCGTATTCTCTTGTAATACCTTCTACTATATGTAGAGGGTAATTTTATTATTCAAAATAAAAAAAAATGACATTCACGGTTTTACAACTTCTATGGCTTATAACAGAAGATTCATAATTAAAATACATAAAGACTCCTAAAATGCGACATGTAACACATATCCACTGCATATGACATATGCACCATGATGCTTAGATTCTAACATGATATCAAAGCAAGGTGTAGGCTCAGCATGTTTCCTAATTTAAAAAATCAAGTTCACTTGCTAGAAGCCAAAGACTCACTCATATATACATGGAGGGGCTTCCTGAGAATATGACCTCAAATCAGGAAACTCATGTAACCTTGTGCTTAGTATGAATCATGTGCTCCTCCACCTACAACAAAATGACTGCAGGTAGAATCCATTGGTTCTAACCATGAATTAGACAATATTCAACCTCTCTACAAAATACTCTTATACTAAACATTATTGTACAGCTCTATAATGGCCATCCAGATTCAAACCAAAAAAAAATACAATTTCCACCCTCAACTCATATCCATTCTTTAGAATAATAGATTTTGAGGTAGCTAAACCTATCACACCTTATAAATAACTAAATATACAATCAATACAAATGATATACCTTAAAAAATAAGCTTATTATATAAAAGAAATAAATCTGGCCCAAGAGAAGCATAAGAACAACTGTTCATTTAAATGCATGCATAAGGCATCAAATCAAAATCAATTCAGAAGTAATTCTAAAGGGGAAAAACTGACTCACATGCTGGATGGAAAAAATAATTAAAACATTATTGCCTACATTGTCAGCATCTACAAAAAATCTACCAGGCACTATAAATAAACATAAAATTAGAAAAGGCTTATGGAGTAAGAACCTCTCGAAATAAGTGTCGCAGCTAGAAGCAGGACTAGAAGAGAAAGATAACTCATCAGCACATGCATTTCCTCTGCCAAGGAACAATTACTCACTCTTGTATTGTTTTCACCAAATGAGGCGAAAACAAAAGAAGGCCGACCGCCTAAAGCCCAAGTCATGGCCGGCACCGTGACTTCACGTGATCCGTCAATGTGATTGTAGACATCAAAGTGCTGTCTGTGAGCACTGAATATCAACCTGGAGGATGGAAATTAGTATATTAGAGTAATATTTTGAAATACTGCTTATAGATAGGACAAGCATTGTTACCCAAGTAATATTCAAAAAGAATGAAAATTCTCAGCATTAATTTGTAACTCATGAGATGTCTTCTAGAAAGGGTCAAGTTGAAACAACCCGACCAACAATCTGAGGTATTGTTTGTTTTGATTTATCACATTATATGCTATGTTGAACTAAATTATTGTTGGATTTATCGAGTCAATGTCGGTCTAGTCTATTAGTGTGTGAGTGGGTTTAGTCTCACGCCATGTGTCAGGCGTTATGTCTCATTGAATTTTCTATATAATGGAACTATATGAATGAATGTAATCACCAAGTATTTTCCTCCTATTTTTTTACATATTATGAGAGCCTAAAATTTTTCTCACCCGAAGCCCTAGTTCCGTAAGCTTCTCGCGCTGCTTCTGCCTCCGTTCTTGTTTTCCTCGACAGATCCAGCCAGCGGTTCCATTGCGGATTTCTGCTCCAGTTCTTCAGCTCCCGTAGACGGGACTGACCTCTGATTTTGTCGACGGGAAGCTCTGCTTCCTTCATCGTCGATCCCGTCGGCGCGTCTAACTTCTCGCATTGTCGATCCCGTCGGCTATCATTTCCATTGGAGCTTCTCTCGTCGAGCTCGCTTACTCCGCATGGTTATTAGGATCGTGATCCGAATCGTAGGATCTTACGATCCAGATTTTGTAAATCGATCCGGATCTTACTTAGGATATAAATCGGTACATCTACGACTGGGATCGCGATTCAGATCTTAGGATATTTAGGATTGCGATCCTGACCCGATTCTACCGCTATAGCCAAAGGTAACTAGAAGCATGTCTAACCATATCCCGACCTCATTTAACCGGTTCAACGCCCATAACCCATAGTTTAATTTTATCTCAATCCTGCCCCCACACTCCATCACAGAATCATATCATGTTGTTTTACCATATCTCAAGTGTCGATTATCGATTGCAAACGGAGGTCAAGAGCGGCTTCTTTGATCGTTTCCAGTACAAATTTGTTTCTATTGTTAGTAAACATTGAGTGTCTTACATGAAACTGAAATTGAACTTAGTAAGATATTATCTTTTTGATTTAATTATTCAAAAAAATTTAATATAGATATTCACATACTCCTCAATTTATTGATTTTTTTTGTTAATTGAGCATATAATTTACCAATAAACATTTGGAATGAAACTATAAGAAAATACATGATGTACTTGGGCATTAGTGAGATTATGACACAAGATAGGGCACAATGACGACAAAAGATCCATATAGCCGACCTCACTATAGTGGGATAAAGGCTTGAGTGTTGTTGTTGTTGTTGTAATTGAGTGTGTAATTTAATGATACAAAATTCATTTTTTTAGTCTTAATTTATGAATGTTGAAGGATCTTGCGATCCTCGATCTGATACTACGATCTGATCCGATCCAACATCAAAACGATCTCACCTAGGATCTCGATCCAGACAACCTTGCTGCTCCGCATCACTGCTTCTGTCGCTTCTCCCGCAGATCTTGTCGCCAGGTGTGGTTGTTGTCGTCGTCCTCTCTATCGACGGCTCTCACCTCTACCATTTCTCTTCTTCTTCGTGAGATCAAAAATTCGGATGGCTCTGTCTACCTTCCGGAGTAGGCTCCTCATTGCTCCTTTCTCTGGTGATCCTCCCCTGCTCCAGTTCTCCTCCCGACAGCTACTCTCGACATCCATGCCCCCTTCGGCTGTTGCGCCTATCCCTCTCTTTCGATCCAGTCCAGCTTCTTGTCCCATTTCATGCTGGTGCTCTAGACGATGATCATCCCGCTTCTCCTCTCTCGTGGACGATCCCCCAACTACTCTCGTGGACGATGCTTCGCTTTGTGATGGGCTCCCTCTTATGCTCTCCGCTGCATGAGCCTTCTTTTGCTCGCCGCTGCTTTATCACTATGCTCGCAGCCGTTTGAGCCTTCTGCTCGCCCCTAGCTTGTGCTCGTGCATTGCTCGCTGCATCTGGGATCGTGATCTTGCCGGCAACCGTTCTCCATAGCAGTTTTATGTTATGTTTTTGTGTGTGTCGGGTTTATATCTAATGTTTGTGTCTTGTCTTAGTGTTATGCCTTCTTGCACATGTTATCCACGTGAGGGGGAGTGTTGGGATGAAGGCGACTCGAATGATCTTTCCTGACCTTTTCGCCTTTGTTCAACACGGCCTCCAAGCTTATGTCATATGTGTCTCCTCATATTTCTTTTGATTGATTGTGTCGTGCAGATGTTAATGTTCTAATCACAGCAGGTTGTGTCGTGCGGGACTGTCGTGTAGGACCGCCCTTTGTGCGGATTCTCCCCGACAGATTATCCCGGATCATCTGTTTGATGATTGGCTCCACATCGTTTGTTCCCTTTCGCATGATGTGTGTGTAGGTGATGTTGGTTGACATTTTTTTCCAGCGGATTGTATCGTGTGGGAGTATCCCCAGTCACCTATCTGTTGATTTTTGTCATGCGAGTCCATGTCGTGTGTGGGACCAGTGTCGTGTGTGGGTCTATGTCGTGTGTGGCTATGTCCCCGACTTGATTCCCAGGTTTGGAATTTCCCTCGGTGGCTTGTCCGTTGTTTTGGGACCAGTGTGTGGGACCAGGGGTGTCTAAGCTCGTGTGTGGGACCAGTGTTGTGTGTGGGTCTATGTCGTGTGTGGCTATGTCCCTGACTTGATTCCCAAGTTTGGATTTTCCCCCGGTGACTCGTCCGTTGTTTTGTCCAACATCGTCTACCTCCATTGTCGTTATTTGATGTGTCTAAGCTGAAGGTTCCCCCCTTCAGCTTGAGGGGGGAGTGATGCAGGACGACGCATAGGGTTTACGCGCCTGTCGGCTATTTCTAGGAAACCCTAATGCATGCAATATTCGATGAACTTTGCGCAACGAAATTTGAGCGAAATTTGCACGAACTTTAAAATTAAAGCAACTAATTTCTTTATAAAGCACAAAATTCGCTATTTTGTTTTAAAATGACTTTCTAAAAAAATGGTTCAATTTTAATTCGAGGAAGGAAGTTCGTACTTTCGTTCTGTTCCCTTTTGTCGTAGCAAAACGGAAATCGTAAACTCCAAATACGTTTCCGTTTGGAGTTTTCGACGTAGCGTTGCTGACGAAATTCGGGTGAAAACCCAGCAATGAGTCTAATTATCCTAATGAGAAAACTTAGACACACACAAGGGAAGGAGAAAGAAACAATTACCCACGGAAGAGGCGTCTTCCGTATTCCGAAGTCGATGGCGATCACGCGAGGAACTTCTCGTCACCTTCGAACTCCGCTCCGAGGTCGGCCGTTATCGCACACGGGCACCTAGGAATTAAATCACTCCCTCACATGAGGTGGTTCCACGGAATCACTCAACAAGTAAGGTAGCCACAAACAAACACGCCTAAAATTCACTCGCTCTCACACTAGAGGCTCCACGAAATCTCTATCACTCGCGGTGGATCCACGAAATCTCAACGCACCTAAACTAATCCAATCCCTTCATGGCTGATTCGCAGGAATAGTAACATTACATTACTATATTCACTAACTCTTCACAGAAGCAAAGAACATAAGCCACTCCAATAACTGAACTGAAACCAACTCTCTGTTCACGGATTCAACATTGGCCAAAATCACCAATTACCTCAACTGGACTCCGATGGAAGCAGCAACTAAGCAATTGGAAAATAACTCTATACTATCTCTTAGTCTCATTTACAGGAAATTACGATGCAAAATACTTCATTCTTCTTCAAACAGGAAAGCAACAGTTGAGGGAAAAAATGCACAGTAAATTAGATGTTACTGTTTATCAACTTCACAATGCGAAACCAGAAAACAAGAAAACTAGCAACAGGATTCTACTGTTTATCTTCTCCAAAAAATTCACAATCACACGCCCAACACCTACTATGCTCACACGTAGCTTAAATCGCGCCTAATTTCTAACAGGAGAACACGACAACTCCATCGGTAGTAACAATCCGGCAAAGCCCAAATCAAATTTCCATCATTCACCAATCATCTGAGAACTCCATCGGTAGTAACAATCCAGCATGCAGATCAGCTATATGTTTGTTTCATGACTGTCCATCTGGATAAGGAAAAACAAAAAGGCTCAAGAAAAAAAAACTATAAAATCTAATTGGAGTTTAGTAATATTCACGTTTTGCTTTGTTTATATTTGAAAGTTTGCTTAGAATGATTAGATTGGTTTGGTTTTTGAAGTTTTACTAAACCAAGAAAAAATGTACCAACTTGGATCATGTTAATATATGATGTATCATGAGTTAATCTGTTACGGACATTGACAAGGCAGAAGAAGGCGAAGGGCGTCCGCCGGTGTGGCGAGTGCATCAACGTCGCGAGCGTCGTGCTAGTAACGTGTCAACATAGCCGAACGTATTGGGTTCCATTCTTTTTTGCACTTTGAGCACGACAACAATATAAGCCGATAGCTATTGTATTTTGAGCATCTGGTATTTCACTGTTTTGGAATGAAAACACATGGGACTTATCTCTTCTATCCCTATTAATTTTTCCTCTCTCTCTTTTCTCTCTCCTAACAATTTGGTCCGACCTAGCCTCCTTTAGGCCGCGTCTTCCGTCACCCGAAGCGTACCATCAGTGCTCTCAATTCTCAACCCTGACTACTCCACGTCACTCTGTGCTCGTCAACCTACGGTTTTCCCAACTCGTCTGCTCGATCGATCGCTGGCCTGCAGTATACCGCGCGCATCCGATCGCTCGATCGCTGGCCTGCAGTATACCACGAGCATCCGATCGCTCGATCGCTGGCCTGCAGTATACCACGTGCATCTGATTGCTCGATCACCGGCTTCGCCTAGCCCGCACACCCCCGTCAAGACAGGGTAGTTCCGCTCGACCGTTCTCCAGCACCGCGTCGGCTCCGTTTGAGCCCATCTGCGTCCAGGTCAGCCAGTCGACTTCTTCGTCCAGTCGATCTATCTGACTGTCGATCGGCTTTGTGCCTAGATCTGTCTCTAGCATTTTAGTACGTCCCTCCAGCACTCCTCGTCTGCTCCTTGCCCAGTGCATGCCCCCTCGGCTACGCTTGATGACTCATTCTAACGCACCGGTTCCTGCTCCTTCCGCGGATCCGGCCATCCTCCGTCGTCTGAATGGTCATGACGACGCCATTACATCTTTATAGGTCCCCATGGTACACATGGATGTGAAACTCGATACCATCATGGCCGCCCACTCCCAGCACGTCCACGATTTCCAATGCGGACTCTCTGTCTCTCCTCGGAGCCCCCCGGACCAGTACAAGGACCCAGCCCCTCCGACCGCGATTTTCTCTTCTGGACCTTGCTCCTTCGATGTCCCCTCCTTCAGTGGCATCGATCTCATGAGATGGATTGACCGAGCCAAACAGTTATTTAATATCAAACAAATCACGGAACCACAGAAGGTCAACACGGCCCTGATTGGCACAGAGGGCTCCGTTCTCCACTGGGTGTATTGGCTATGTCAATCCAAACCGACTATGTCTTGGTCAGTTCTCCAACATGAGCTCATTCGTCGTTATGACTCTTTACTCGGGCTCCGCGGTGGAGCGTCCCTGAGGCGTCCGCCAGATGGGATCCCTTGACGATTACATTGATGAGTTCATTGCCCTCGCTACGCATGCGTCGGGTCTTCCGTCCGATCACTACCTCAGCTTCTTTATGCATGGGCTTCTTCCACACATTCGTGCTCGTATCTGCACCCACAACCCACCGCTGATTGTTGAGAACATGAATCATTGCCCGCTTGGTAAAAGCAGATTTCTTGGCAAGGCCTATGGATACAGGCAGGCCACCCACAGTGCTTCTGTCGCACTCGATTAACCGCCCTGCAGCGGCCTACCGTCCTCCATAGTTGAAACCACCTCGGCAGCGCCGCGCCACCGCCACATCTTTGTAGGCCGATGGACCACCCCTGGATCTCAAATCAGGAATACCACGATCTGTGTACCAATGGCTTGTGTTTCCGATGCAAATTGCCTGACCCACAACTACCCGTTGAAGGACCTCTGGATCCTCATTGGCGAGGAGAAATCCGAGGTTATTCTTGCCAATTTTGAGGCCCTTGAGATAGACACGGTTACCGAGGACCCCCATCTACCACCTTCCATCGATTGGACTTTCTGTTGTTCGTCGTCAGAGGGTTATCGGGCCTTCGGACGATGAAGCTTCGGGGGACGTTTCAGGGGCTCGCCGTGGTTATGATGATTGATAAGTGGAGCGAGCCAAAACTTTTGTTCCCAATGCTTGGGGGATCGTCTGGCGTTGCTGGTGCGGACCGAAAACCGCTTCTCGATGTGCTTAGGAGATGGTCGAAATCGAGTAATTGGGGGCCATTGTTCGACTCTCACTCTTACTGTTGTTCACTCCCCTTTCAGGCAGACTTTTACGCATTCTCTCTGAGCAGGGTGGACATTATTCTTGAGTATTGGCACTGTTAGCGTGAATTGGGACCGCATGACCATGTGCTTCCTCCGAGAGGGGAAGCCTTACTTGCTAGAAGGCGATTCGACTTTACTTCGCCAAGCTGTCTCCCTACGGTCCCTTATGAAATCCATCGATGTGGATTGGGTGGCCTTCCTATGGCAAGTGGTGGAGCAGGAGGCCCCTTCTTGTTCTTCGGCATCCTCAGTACTGCAAGTTATTTTGGACCTTTTTCTTGACGTCTTCACTAACACAACACGCTCTAGCATGTTGAAGAAGTCAGACACCGCAGCTTTCAGTGGACGTCGGCAGCGTCCCTGACCTTCCAGACCCTGCAGCAGGCTCTGAGCACCTCCCCCGTGTTAGTTCTACCTGACGTTTTGCAGCTATTCGTGGTTGGGTGCAACGCGTCTGGCTCGAGTGTCGGGGCGGCATTGATGCAAGTGGAACAAACCATTGCCTACTTCAACTGTATGTTCGTAGCCATCGTGCGCTCCTGCTCTGCTTGCGAGCCCGAGCTGATGACCTTGGTTCTTGCAGTACAACACTAGTGCCCCTACTTGTTGGGTCGCCACTTCACAATTCGGACTGATCACCATAGCCCGCGCTACCTCCTTCATCAAAAGATTACGACTCTAACTCGACATGTTTGGGTAGCCAAATTTTTGGGCTACAACTTTTCGATCGAATTTTGAGTCGGGTCTTCCAACCCTATTGTCGGCGTTCTCTCACGATAGTCGCTGACTGCGAGTTTGACTGTCATTTCCAGGCCAATTTGGGAGGATGCTTCGCTTCTTCAGCGTGAGGTAGCGGTTGACCCCGTCCTTTAGACGATTTTAGATGCCTTACGGGCGAACGACACTGCCCGTCCTCTTTATCGCCTTACAGGCGAGTGCCTCTACTACCGAGATCGTTTGGTACTCTCTGCTTCATCCCAGGTGATTCCTCGCCTGCTCGCTGAGTTCCTCGCAGCCTCGGAAGGGGGTCACAACGGCTCCTTTTGGACGTACCACCGTGTTGCAGCTTCGCTTTACTGGCCATGGATGTTTGGGCAGATCAAGGGGTTCGTCGCCTCTGTCTACCATGCCAGTGATTCAAGTACGAGGCCACGTTCCCTAGGGGCCTCCTTCATCTGCTTCTTATTATGACCTAGATCTGGGAGAGCATATCCATGGACCTCATCACCGGGCTTCCCCTCTCCAAGACATGGGACTACATCTTAGTGGTCGTGGATCGCTTATTCAAATATGCTCACTTCATTCCCCTCTGTCATCCATTCACAGGCCTAGGCGTGGTCGCAACTTTCGTTGACGGGGTGGTTCGTCTACATGGGTTTCCTCATTCCATCGTAAGCGGCCGCGACCCCATTTTCTTGAGCTTGTTTTGGCATGTGTTGTTCAAGATACAGGGCACTTAGCTTTGGATGAGTAAAACGTACCACCCGACGACGGAAGGAAAGTCCAAGGTCATGAATTGCTATTTGGAGACCTATCTGAGGTACTTTGTGTGTGACCACCAGCACGCATGGACGGAGTGGCTCTCTTGGGCCGAGTACTCTTTCAGCACGTCCTTCAATTCCAGCTCCATAACTACACAGTTCGAGGCAGTCTATGGTAGACCTCCACTCTTCGTCACGCGTGTTATTCCCGGCGAATGCATCGTAACCGCCGCGGCCGACCTCCTCTGCGATCAAGATTCCATGCTCCTTCAGCTTTGCTATCACCTCCAACGTGCCCAAGGCAGGATGGTGGCCTCAACCAACGACCATCATCTGAGACATCCAGTTCACAGATGGTAACGCGGTGTTTGTCAAGCTTCGACCGCACCGCCAGGTTACAGTGACCCTGTAGGCCCACTCCAAGTTAGCGACCAAGTTTTACGTCCCTTTTAAGACTCTCGTCTGGGTTGGCACTCAGGCGTACCGCCTCCACCTCCCCCTGAGGACCCGTGCGGGTCAGAACTTACCCGACAAGAAATTTTGCTACCCTAGGACCATTATAGTTACGACCATCGTTCATTGGGGCTTCGGTTGTGGGCTCCCTGTCATCAGGTCACCAACTTCCTTGACCATTCGTCACTGGGAAGGCATCGCCCAGTCGAGGCGGTGCTTTCCCCACTTGCTCCTGGTGCAACACCATTGATGTTCCTTCCCTAATGCATCTCAGGCATGTGCACGATCCTCCATGCAAAGCGGCCAGTCGAGCAGGTCATGGTGGTTTGGCAGGATCACCCACCATCAGAGGCTACGTGGGTGGACTGATCGGACTAGCGCCACCAATTTCCTGACTTTTACCTTAAGGACAAGATAAATTTCTCAGCATGTGGTATTGTTACGAACAGCAATGAGGCGGAAGAAGGAGAAGGGTGTCTGCCAGTGTGGTGAGTGTATCGATGTCGCGAGCGTCGTGCTAGTGTCGTGTATGATTAGCCGAATGTACTGGGTTACATTCTAGTATCTATTTTTTACACTTAGACCACTGTACCTATATAAGCTGATAGCTATTGCATTTTGAGCATCAGTATTTTGGAATGAAAACTGATGCGGAGCAGAGATGAGGACCTGCAGTGAAGGACGGGTTTTGGGTCCGTTCGAAGACAATTGGCGACTTTCAATATATGGCGTGCCCGGATTGACGATCGGACTCCACATATGTATTTGGATTCGTGTTGCGAATCGATTTGATATATTACTACTCTCCACCTTGCGCACACTTCACCTAGTGCATGCTCCACTCAGCACTTGCTCCTTTACAAGCAAAGCCCATTCCGCGCACTCCGTAGCAAGTCCTTCGCACAGCAACAAATCCACCACTCCAGACTCCTCCGCGAGTACCGGGACGCAAGCCGCAGACTCCAAGCCATACAGAACGCGCAACCTAAGCTTTCGTGCACCAACAAAATTCTACAAAGCTCGCAGAGCGCAGCGTTCCCTGCAGCAGCCAAAAAGATTCTCGGCTCCACGAGCGGTGGCCTGTCATCCTCAGAGCCCTCTTTCTCCCTCTATATATTGTAACGAGGAGCGGCCTGTTGCCCTCGCCTTCTCTCCAAAGCCTTGTACAAAACCCAAGAATAGTGGGAGTTTGTTCGGCACAGCTCCAGCACGAAGTCTTTCACGCCTTTCTGGGATTTTCCACGTTAAAAAATTGCCTTGACAGTTGCCTCGATCATCTCAACCTACATTGACTGTTTGCGCGCGGGACCACTCCTGGATTAAGATGGTGCAATTTAGACCGGTTTACAAGAGCGTCGAGCTTGCTCGCAACACCATGTTTTATTTAGCATTCTAAATCTAGAACAAGACAAGCCCAAAACAAAGTTGGGTTTGTTTTTTACTTTTGCTGGTTTATTTGCATTTTCAATTTTTTATGTTAGCTTTGCTTTGGTTCCAAACCATGTGCCTACCCTCCAATTGTGATCAGCTATTGCAAAAAAAACATCAAGATGATCAACAAAATGCAAATCCCATGTGATACAGCACGAGTCTACAAATGGCGGACGACCGATGCCCTAAGTCAAAGTTCAATTAATGCAAGCAACTACACAACACATGCAAATGAAGTTCGATGGTGCAAACAGTCCGATCCCAGAAATAATCAACAAGTACTAAAAATTTAGTAAGACTCTAAACAACAATTGCACATTTGGCCAACAAGCATTTACGAGTAAAAAAGAATTACAATTAACCAACGAGATGAGTCGCAATTCCATTCAAGTGCGTCGAATGCGCTCCACAAATTACACCACGAATACGAATACAACTACTTATAAAATTAAAACGCAAGGCAAGAGTTTTCACCAAAGTAAACAATGAAAAGAGATGCAACATTCATACCTAAATTTACTCATGCATGTGGCGGCTTGATTAGAAACGGGGAGTCGATGGCGGTGTTGTCGATCTCGGCTCGGGATTGGGGAAGGAGTGCGGGTAGCATCGCTGGAAGGGGGTGCGGGTTGGCTGATTGTGGGGGGGGGGGATCGGAACTGAGGAAGGGCGTAGGAGAGTTTCCAGGCGGAAGGTCGGGGCTGGGGGTATGGGGATCGGGGATGAGATGGCCGGAGGATGAGTTCCGGGCTGGGAAAGGGCGGAATAGCGGTGGCTGGCTACTGGCTAGGGAAGCGGGGCTGGGGTCTCTCCGATGTGGGAGAAACGGAGCCTGGTTGGGTCTTAGAGAAGAGAGGGGGGACGGGGCTGGAAGAGGAATGCCGGGAAAAAAGGATGCATGGGAGGCATGGCTTACCAGAAAGGAGAGGGGGGGAGGCCGCAAGAAGCGCACGGAGTAGCCGCTCGGCTTCGCGATGCAGACCTGCCAGTTGCCATACAAGCAACTCTGATCCCTAATACAAGCCACCTATATGAGTATAAATAGAGGGAAGGGGAAAAATAAGACTAGGGCACCCTGATCGGACGACTAATATCGTCTGGGCTGATCGAGTATCAAATACAACATAAAAGTAACATATAATATATAAATCTGACTCGGAACGACCATCCGGGAGCAACCCCAGACTCGGATCGCCCAAACAAGTCGTCGAATACCACCTCCTTCAAAAATAGACGTGTGTGGGTCGTTGATCGCCATCACCGTGCCTCTTTGTTAAAAGGCTAAAAGATTACTTTTTTGGCCGTCGATTTTTTTTCAGACTATCTCGTGAAGTGCATGTATGAGTTAAATGAACCGACAGACTTATGCAGATGATGAACCCAAAAGATGACATACTCGCATAAATGATGCATGAGAAACATGACAGTCACGGTACACTGACATACAACAAGCTCCATGTGGAAAAGGTTCCCTAAAATCGGAGGTTTATCAAGGGGTTCGTCGGGAGGAGTGTAATAAAACTCAGTGAGAGTGCGATGAGTGTCATAATGACCGTGTAAGAAACCAACGCTCGAATACCAACTCATATGGTCTCAAATATCTCTCAAGGAACGTGACGTATCAGGCAGCTCACCAGGAGGGACGTATGAAAATTCGTCGCGAAGGCGACAGTCACCTGAGTGAGCTACTGAGACATCAATAATAGGGTGTGACACTCGAGTGAGGCGAGTGCCACTGATAGGAAATAACTCATCAAGTGGGTCAGTAGGTGGTATGTCTAGGAACTCATCACGAGTGTGGTAGATCATACGCTCAATTCTCAGTACATCGGGAGGATGCTCCAGCGTACCTAAGAAAATCCTGACATACTCAGTGTCGCCCTCACGACCCGCTCTCCAAAGCAAAATAAGGGACGCGCCTTGGAGAGGTGAATAAGTCGACGGTCACAGATGACTCGATCAACGGGATGTCAATCTCACAAGAAAGTGGTGGTTCATCAGGTGGTTTGTTAGGGGGTCATTAAAAAACCTGTCAATAGGTTCATGATCCTTCAAGTGAATGCTACCAAGAAGGATAATGTCCCCAAAAGCGGGTGAGACAACCACCAAGACATCGACACTAGGTTCGGGGCTCTTGGTTGTGACATGACTTGAAATAAGGCTAAAGGGAGAGTGAGAAGAATTCATATTCAAGCGGGGGTTAGTCGGCAAGATGTCAAGAAAGGGATCTATAACCAAGGGGGTAATGAGGCCAACATGAGGTATAGAAAATGGGTTGACCATCACAGGGCCGCTCGACCTCACTCTCGTGACCAAACACACTAGGCATGTTAAGGGCGCTTTCCACCTGTAATATACGGTTGGGGTCAAATTCTGCTTCAAAATCACGTGGGAACAGAGGCTCACCAAGAGAAGGGATCCCAACATCAGATGGCAAAACGCTCATGTCTATGGGAGTACTTAAATCCTAATGTGTCGCTCTATAGGTTCCTCCTAAGGCAGATTTCAAGCGATCCATTTGAGCATGTACGACATCAAATTGTTCAAGCACCAATCGCTGAATTCGAATTCAGGTATCTCTATTGGAGGAACACGCTGGACGATCCAAACGTGTGCAGCTATCCACATATTGGTGACCACTATAAGGTTCCGGACAGTCATCAAAATGCTCACTCCAAATAGACTCACATCATGTTTGAGGGTGAATATGTCCCTCCGAGCGCGTGGCGATGGCCGCGAGTGATCATCAGAATAGTACGACGATCACTCTGAAGGGGCTCTACAAAGATCCTCAACGCTACCAACATCCAGTCGTGGCGTGGCATAGTGGCGATAACGTGAAATGCCAGAATTATAGCGATCGTCTCGCGCAAATCATGTCAAAGGGTCGACACGATATCTAGAATGAGCGGTATATGAATATGGATGATCATCATAATAAAATGTCATGAGATACTACATATAGATTCAATAGCTGTCTGCTAACATGAAGCTCGAACCTGCTCTGATACCAATTGATGCAACACGAGTTTACAGATGGCAGACGACCGATGCCCTAAGTCAAAGTTCAATTAATGCAAGCGACTACACAACACATGCAAATGAAGTTCGATGGTGCAAACAATCTGATCCCAAAAATAATCAAATACTAAAAATTTAATAAGGCTCTAAACAACAATTGCACATTTGGCCAACAAGCATTTACGAGTAAAAAACAATTACAATTAACCAACGAGATGAGACGCAATTCCATTCAAGTGCGTTGAATGCGCTCCGCAAGTTACACCACGAATACGAATACAACTACTTATAAAATTAAAACCCAAGGCAAGAGTTTTCACCAAAGTAAACAATGAAAAGAGATACAACATCCACACCTAAATTTACTCGTGCATGTGGCGGCTTGATTAGGGACGGGGAGTCGACGACGGTGTTGTCAATCTCGGCTCGGGATTGGGTTCCCCAAGTGGGCTGCGGGAGGGTTTTGTTGAAGATATATAGGTTAGGTTAGAGGGGGGGAAGGAGTGCGGGTAGTATCGCTGGGAGGGGGTGCGGGTTGGCTAATTGGGGGGGATCGGGACTGAGGAGGGGCATGGGAGAGTTGCCAAGCGGAATATCGGTGCTGGGGGTATGGGGGATCGGGGGTGAGATGGCCGGAGGATGAGTTCCGGGCTGGGAAAGGGGGGATAGCGGTGGCTACGGGATAGGGAAGCGGGGATGGGGTCTTTCTGGCGTGGGAGAAACGGAGCCTGGCGGTGGGTGGCTGAATGGTGGGCTGGAGGTGGCCGGGTCTTAGAGAAGAGAGGGAGGTCGGGGCTGGAAGAGGAATGTCGGGGAAAAAGGCCGCAAGGGAGGCGGGGCTTACCAGAAAGGACAGGGAGGGAGGCCGCAGGATGCATACGGATGCATACGGGGAAGTCGCTCGGCTTCACGATGCAGACCTGCCAGTTGCCATACAAGCAACTCAGATGGCTAATAAAATCCACCTACATGAGTATAAATAGAGGGAGGGGAAAAATAAAACTAGGGCACCCTGATCGGACAACTAATATTGTCCGGGCAGATCGGGTGTCAAATACAACATAAAAGTAACATATAATATATAAATCTGACTCGGAATGACCATCCGGGCGCATCCGCAGACTCGGATCGCCCAAACGGGTCGCCGAACACCGTCTCCTGCAAAAATAGACGCATGTGGGCCTTCGATCGCCATCACCATGCCACTTTGTTAAAAGGCTAAAAGATTACTTTTTTGGCTGGCATCAACTAATTACAAATAGCACAAGTCTCGGCAAACATACCGATTGGGTAAAATGAATGGTGGAAAGGAGCTCATGAAGCAAATTTCAGAAAATGGAAAGCAGTCACAGGCCTTGATACCAATAACCATGATTTTATGATGATAGTAATGGCTGAAACTAAACCTAGTACAAAGATTTATAAAAACTGGCTTGTACAAGGTAAGAAATTTACACACAAGATCCAAAGGTGAAGATTTTAGACCTTATGGTGCGTTTAGCTGTTATTCCAACATATTGAAAAACAAAAGAAGAAAATATAGAAAATACAATAAAAGAAAGAAAAAATGAAGCAAATAACTCAAAGGGAAAAAAATTAGTTACAACATTTCTATTTTCTATAAGCAAGCTATGATATTTATAATATTTGAATAAATAAATAAAATTACCTCGGCCGCAGAGATTGCAAGATGTACTCAGTCTCATTCAATGGAAGAGTTTGCATCAACTGGGAAGGCGCAGCTTCAATAATATCACTGAAAACACTCAAATGAAAAGGAAAAAAAAAATTTGAATGTATGAGGAAACCATTAAAAGCACGAGATTTCAATGCACTCTATCAAAATGTAAGCTTATGCGGTAAAGATCCATAAATGTAGTAGACTTAAAACTTCACACTAATAAAAGAATTTTCAAGTCCATTTATCTCTGAGGTCTCCCTATAACTGTAATCTGTAGCATAGAATAATCAATTCACTACGTGGCAATCCATCAGTACTATAATTCCTTTCAATACTGCTGTGGCTTGTCCTGGTTAATAAATACATGACACAGAAAAATGGCTCAGATCTCTTTTAAGTTAGGGTTAAGCGACATATCTGAGTTCTCTTCAGTGATCCCGACTGAACTGAGTGTGTAACGTGTCTTCGCGCTTACCGAATGGACCTTTATTATTGTTGAATTTTATTATAGTCTTTTGTTTAAATTACAGTAGTCTTTCATTTATTAGTTGTTGTGGGTTAAAAGTTACGAGTTATCATTATGGGACTTGTAAGCCATTTAAAGGCATATGTTGTTGGTATGAAGGTATCAAAAAGTCATTATATTTTCCTGTCTTGTTAAAATATCTTGGTAGCTCACTCTCTCCAAAGTACGCCGTACCTAGGAAGCCGCGGTTCTGGTTCCACAATATCTTTTGCCTCCGCCATCCCCGCCTCCGGCACGTAACAACTTAGTATCAAAGTCATCCTTCCTCCTCTCCCTCGACCACTATTGAAGCATTAGTTGTGTTCTTGTTACGGAAGCAGAGCTCTTCATCCCTCCTCTCGTCCACAACCCGCAAACTCGACGTTGTCTCACTCTCCCATGACCAAAGCAGAGATAACAAGACACGGAGCTGCGAACCCAGAAGGGCCAGAACAGCTCCCTATGGCAGCATTGCTATTTCTGCCAAGCCATCATTCTCCCATAACACACTGTGTGCTACCTCCGTTGAAGATAAAAGAAGAGTGTCGTCTCCACGAAGGGACCACACTAGTTGTCGAAGAAGCACAAACACGGCAATATGAGTTGTGTATCCGTATCGGGTGCGTTTCCGGTACGGTAAGTGCACCGAACATGGCAATACGGCACCTATTCATATCTGCGTGTCATTTAGGTTTAACTTTGAACTCGACATTTCGTAAGATCCTCCTCTTATTTCCTCGGCATCCTAATTGGCCCATAGCTCCAGTCTGCTCCGCAGCATATCCCTTCCCATCTAGAGATCTCGATCTCGTCTGGAGATCCTGATCCCGATTGTAAGCCTTCTTCTTCCCAATCGTAAGCTTTCTTCTTTTGTTGCTTCTTCCGATTTTCGCTTCTTCTCCCGATTTTTGATTGTTCACCAATTTCTGCTTCAATCTCGTGAGCCCGCTTCTTCTTCTACTACTTCGATTTTTCTTCTCCCAATTTTTGCTTCAATGTCGTAGGCCTTCTTCATCTTCTTCTTCTCCAAGTTTTATTGATGTTTTTGTTGTTGTTTAGTCATATTTCTTGCATCCTGTGACAGTCTACTTCATCCTAGCAACAGTATTTGTAAGAATTTCATGCTTTCATTTCATGTTATATTAATTTCATATTTTGAAATGATTATGAATAGTTTACATTTGAAAACTTCATGTTATGTTGCATTGGATGTGGATTTGTACTTTAATTGGTGAATTATGTTTTATGATTTATTATTTTGAGAACATTTAATTGTATTTATGATATATATAATATTTAATACAACGTATACGTCGTACTAGAATCTTCATTTTTAAAACTTTGTTGCACCATCATTTCGGATACATATCGTACCTAGTACTCATACCGGTGCTTCCTAGCCAGTCCTTTCCATTCCAGTCAATGCACCTCCATCCAATCGTAGAAGCCAGATCTTCTCATCAAAGCATTGTCATCCTCTCCCAGTGCTTCTTATCGAAGCCTCATTGTCCTCGTCCAAAGACCGGGCATGTTCAAGTTCCTTTGTCTCTTTATCTCCGAGCCGCCCAAGATTTCAATTCCTCGAGCCTCCTCTCCTCAGGCCGCTCACACGTTCTCTGCTCTTTTTTGAGCCTGCAACTACAACATGGTTCACGAGCCTCCTTTCCTAGCAAAATTTTTTTAACCGACTTTGTTTCCAAATTTCCATCTGCGGCTAATAAGGAAAGGATGTGTGGCATGAACTTTTTACACGTGGGACCAGGGAGAGGGGCAATCGATCTCCTGGGAGATACAATTGATCTCCGAGGAGATTCCCCAGACGGAAAAAATTTTTGTCCGGGTATCGGTCCCAAAAAATTTTCCTTTTCCTCAGGCCGCTCACACATTCTCTACTCTTTTTTGAGCCTAAAACCACGACAGAGTTTCAAGCCCAGCACCCATTTTGACTAGGACAAAATGATTAATTGATTGAATAAATAATTAATTAGTCAAACAAATGATTAAATAACTCATATTTGTTCAAGAAAGGGGGTGATTTATTATTGTGTGACATCTTAGGGAAGAGTCGCAGGTCTTGTGGCAACTCGAATACTACGCCTCGGAAAATTGAGTCGTCCAGTCACCTGCTCCCTATCTCATTTTCCCTCTATTTTATCTCTGACAGTGATCCGCACTATGGGAGACTCGTCCGATAAACTGCATACCTTGAGGGATATCATGCAAATTCATAACATCCCTAAAATCACGCCTTCAAGAAGCCAACGCACGTCACCGGGAAGACATTGCCAAACTCACCAATAAGCTCAGTGATCTGACAATTGCAGATCCAGGCATTAGTGTCCCAACACATAACCAAGCCAGTAGCAGTCAGGTACCCCCACCGTCGGGCGCCGCTTATATGTCAAGATCCACCGACTCTTGTATGTCTGGAAGCTATTATTATGTCGTGCTACACCAAGCTAGAATTCCAAACCCATGAAGGAAAAATATTGATTGGGTTGGCTAACCAAGTGCGAGCAATTATTCAGCCACCAACAAACACTGGCAGTGGAATGGATTCGTCTGGCATCCTTACACCTTCTCAACTCAGCTCAACTTTGGTTCGCTTGTTTGCACATCAAGCAGCCAGAGCTGATGCGGAAGGCCTTCAAGAGGCTCTGCAATAAGAGATTTGGTCCTCACATCGATAGCACCCCCTTCAGCACACTCATGATATTACAACAAACATAGCATGTGTACTCTTATTTGGAACGGTTTAAGATTCTTTTGGCTCATGTGACGATACCCCAGAGATGCAAGTCACCATGTTTACAGTCGGGCTTTGCGAACAACTGGATATCGAATATGATGCTCCTCGGGACTTGGTGACCACTATGAGTTTAGCCAAATTGTGAGAACGTCGACTTCAGCTAGATTTGGGTACTTATATGCCCCTGAGTGCATGGACTTAAAAAGGAAGACCCAAGGGTACCCAAACCTAACATATCAGTAGAATGTCTTGTGGAGAAATGTGTGAACGACGCACAAAGGGTTATGTTATAACTGTGATGAGCATTATGCTTGCGGACATCGCTGCAAGAGGCTCTTTTAGCTGGACATTGAGGACTCCAATGACGACGGAATTGGTGACGTCGGTACTGATTTCAATCTCTCTTGAGCATGAGGTTAAGCTCATTTTGAGGTTAAGCTCATTTTGAACGGCCGATAAGATGTTATGGGCTTCTTGCTCAATTATTATCGAATGGAGTTTTATTACTGATCTTTTATTATGTTGTCTTTTGTTTATATTATCGTTGTCTTTTATTTATTAGGTGTAGGGGGTAGAAGTTAGGAGTTATCATTATGGGTCTTGGGAACATATTTAAAGATATATGTTGTTGGTATGAAGGTATCAAAAGAAGTAATTCTATTTTTCATTGTATTGTTAAAAGATTTTGGTAGCTCTCTTTCCCGAGCACTCCTCACCTAGGCAGTCGTGGATCCGGATCCGTAGAAACCTCTGGCTCTATATTATCCTTTGCCTTCGTCTTGTAGCATAACGCAACGGACAACCGAGTGTTTGAATGCTAAAGCTTGGTGGAATATAGGAAAGCGTCGCGGATCTCGTGGCATCCGGAGCATGTTATCCACAACCGTTTCCAGGGACTCGAGCCAACCCATAACCCGCTCCTTTTTCATGTCTCTCACAATATGGGGGATACACCGACCAAATGAATCAACTTATTGCCTTAATGAAGACATTCGACCAGACTTAGACTAATGCGGAGAAATGACACCAAGAAGCTCTCGTGTTGCCATTTACACCAGGCTCAATGGTCTCACATCAACCGTCCAAGTCATTGTCGTTCCAACACAGGACCAAGCCAGTAGCAGTCAGGAATAGTAGTATTGGATTCTTATGTAAGACTACACAAAAATCTAGGATGATGTTTTTATGCATTTTAATCTTCTTACTGATGCAGGACCAGGAGTCCACCTGCCCGCCACCCTGGAGTCCACCAGGGGCCCACCTTGGAGTCCACCAAGGGGGTTTTATCAGGGCCGCGGCCCGTACACCCCAACCAGCTCTCCGCCATGGAGTCCACCATGCGACAGGTTGTTGAGACCGGGGCTCGATCCCCAGACCACCTAGATAAGAGGTCTTCACCAGCGCTCTCATCACCAACTGAACAGGAGGTCTGGGGATCAATCCCCGAACTCAACCTACCGCATGGTGGAATCCATGGCGGAGAGTTGGTTGGGGTGTACGGGTTGCGGCCCTGATAAAACCCCCTTGGTGGACTCTAAGGTGAGACCCTGGTGGACTCCAGGGTGGCAGGCAGGTGGACTCCTGGCCCTGCATCACTTACCCAGCTACATTCATACCGCAACAAAATATTAATACACTGCAGAAAGAAAATGCTCCTGTTTAAGGAAGGATGGTTTGAAGCAATAAAATTTAAAAGCAAGTCAACATATTTAATTTAAAGCATTAACAAAAACTATCTACAATCAAACTAGAACTACTATTACTGAAGTAAACCTGGTTTTTATCGAAATGGGAGCATTATATACTCTCAAAAGAGAGGCATTCTGTTACGGCACTTCCGATGGACGCTAACCCGGAGAGGGATCCTCTTTGGGGACGTACATACCTGCGCCGTCGCCAACCGCCGATGGCGTGACCTCTATTATCCTTATATTTTTATGTCTCGTATTTCTTTTAATTATGCTCACTTGTCTAAGCCCAGGTGAGGGGCGCGTACATTTTTATTATGTTACTTGGTTGGACTTGTGTGTGGCCATACATAGGCCTTTGCTTTGGAGAAAAGTAGCAAGAAGAATGTTATTTCCCCAAACTTTCTCTCTCTAACTTTCCTCTCTCTCTCTCTATCGTGCGATTTCCGAACCCTAGCCCCCGTCCGCACCGTCCCGTGAGAACCCCCGACGCCTGCGCCTCCCCTTCTTCTCCTCTGATCCCCTCTCCCCACTCTTCTCTCCTTCTTCTTCCTCCCTCTCTTCCCTCCTACTGCTACCCTAGGCGACCATTGCTCGACAAGGAGCTCCGCAAGCCTCACCCGGGCGGGGATCCAATCGCTACACCGGCCCCCATACACGATCCAGATCGGAGTACCATAACAGATTGGTATCAGAGCCAACCGCCGGCCCTTCCTCCGAGTCCGCCGCCGGCGCGCCGTCCTCCTCCGGCCTGTACCGCGACGCTCTCCTTGGGCCCGGCCGCTTCCCGCTGCCGCCGCATCCTGCGGCTTCCGGTTTGCTACCAGCACCCCTCCCTTTCCGCCAGCCCGCTCCAGCTTCCCCGATGGCCGATGATCCGGCCAATGTCGGTCAGATTTTGGCCCGATTCGAAGCCATGTTCACCCAGCTCTCCGCTCGTGTCGACGCCTTGACGAGCCCGTCACCACCGCCGCCACCCGTGAGCTCTTCTTCCGCCAGCCGGATCGAACCCGAACAGCCCCGTGGCGAATCTTTTATGGGACCCCGCTTCGTTCGCATGGAATTTCCCATTTATGACGGCCGCGAAGATCCCTTGTCGTGGCTCACCCGTTGTGAATTTTTTTTTGACAACCACCGTACTCCGGAGGAAGAACGAGTAGGTATCGCCTCCTTTCATCTGCTCGGCGCCGCTCAATTGTGGGTCACTCAGCTTTTGCGGGAACACCCCGCCACCGAGTGGGAATCTTTCCGGGACGCCTGTATGCTTCGTTTTGGGCCGGCCCTCCAGGGAAATCCCCTCGGGGATCTTATTGCCCTCAAGCACACCGGGTCGATCGACTCCTACCTGGAGAACTTTCAGCTCCTCCTCTCCCGTGCCTCTTCTGTTTTGCCATCTCAGCAGGTGCCGCTCTTCACGGCCGACTTACCTGACCGCCTTCGTTGGGATGTTGAGTTTCAAAAGCCTCCGGATTTACTGACGGCCATGGCGTTGGCCCGTGCTTTTGACCGCCGCCTCGCTCTCGAGCGGCCGCCCCCACTTCGTTCTCGACCCCCTCCGGCTGCACCTTCAGGGCCCGCACCCGACCTGCCCTCTCGTCCCCAGATACGCCGCCGCTTGAGCCATGCCGAAATGACCGCCCGTCGGGAGAAAGGCCTGTGCTACAATTGCGACGAGCCGTATACACCCGGCCACCGGTGTAAGCGTCTCTTCTGGCTTGAGGTGGACGATCCCCCCGATGACGAGTATGATCCAGATGACACCGAACCGCCACAGCTCTCCTTGCATGCCTTGGCCGGTCCTCACGAGGCGGGGACTACTATTCAACTTTATGTGACAGTTTCGGGTGCCCCTCTTCTTGCCTTGTTGGATACTGGCAGCACCCATAGTTTCATCCGCCGTGATGCGGCCTTCCAGCTCCATCTTCCTTTCGTGCATCGGGAGCACGTAAAGGTTGCCGTAGCCAACGGCGAGCATATGCCCTGTCCTGGAGTCTGTCGCAGTGTTACCTTTGAGATTCAGGGCTCGTCCTTCCAGACCGATTTGTTCCTCATCGACTTGCGCGGCTTAGATGTGGTATTCGGCGTCCGCTGGCTCCGTACCTTGGGTCCCTTGACATGGGATTTTGACAGGCTGACCGTTTCATGGTGCGCGGGCTCTCACCCGATTCAGTGGCAGGGACATGCACCTTCACGGCCCCCCTCTACTTTTTTGGTACATACCGAGCAGCTTGCCGGTCCTCCCGTCCCACCTGAGGATCAACCCCCCGATCTCACCGAGCTCCTCCAGGCTTTCTTCGCTCTCTTCGGACCCCGGCTCGGGCTTCCCCCGCGTCGACAGCAGGACCATCGCATTTGCCTCTTACCGGGTGTGGCCCCGGTAGTGGTCAGGCCCTACCGTTACCCCTTCCTTCGGAAGGATGAGATCGAACGGCAATGTGACCTTCTTCTTCAGCAGGGCCTCATTCGCCGTAGCGTTTCTCCATTCTCTTCCCCGGCACTTTTGGTTCACAAGAAGGATTCCACCTGGCGCATGTGCGTCGACTACAGGGCCTTGAACGCTATCACTGTCAAAGACAAGTTCCCCATTCCGGTCGTGGAGGAACTTCTGGATGAACTACATGGCGCCTCTTTCTTCTCCAAATTGGACCTCTTCTCGGGCTACCATCAGGTTCGCATGGCTGAGGCGGACATTGAGAAGACGGCCTTTCGCACCCATCATGGACACTTCGAGTTTCTCGTTATGCCCTTCGGCTTAACGAATGCGCCTTCGACTTTCCAAGCAATCATGAACGAGGTATTTCATCCCTTCCTTCGAAAGTCCGTTCTTGTTTTCTTTGACGATATTCTCGTGTATAGCAAGACATGGGAGGACCACCTACGGCATTTACGGGCCGTCTTCCAGCTGGCTCTTGAACATCAGTTGATCCTCAAATCATCCAAGTGCACTTTTGGCCAGCGCTCGGTGCATTATTTGGGCCACATAGTTGATTCTGTGGGGGTTTCGGCCGATCCGGCCAAACTTGAGGCGGTGGCCTCTTGGCCCCAACCGAGCACCGTCTCCGAGCTTCGGGGCTTTCTTGGACTTACCGGGTACTACAGGCGTTTCATCCAGGACTACGGCACTCTAGCCGCCCCTCTGGTCAGTTTATTACGGCGGCAGGCCTTCTTGTGGACGGAGACCGCTACACAGGCTTTCCGGGATCTCAAGGCTGCATTAGTATCGGCACCAGTTCTTCGTCTCCCAGATTTTTCCGCCCCGTTTCTGGTCGAGTGTGATGCATCCGGCTTGGGATATGGAGCAGTACTTCAGCAGGGGGGTCACCCTATTGCCTACATCAGCAGGCAGACGGCCCTCCATCATCGGAAGTTACCAGCATATGAGCAGGAATTGATCGGGCTCGCCAAGGCCATCCAACATTGGCGGCCTTATTTATGGGGGCGTGCCTTCCTCATCAGGACAGACCATTACAGTTTAAAATTTTTATTGGAGCAGCGGCTTTCGACCATTCCCCAGCAGCGTTGGGTGAGCAAATTACTTGGCTTTGACTTTACCGTGGAGCACAAGGTCGGGTTGCTGAATCGGGCCGCGGACGGTCTTTCCCGCCGCCATACACCTCCCTCCGCCGCTCTCTATGCCGTCTCTTTTCCCACCGCCGACCTTCTCTCCCGCCTTCGCCAAGAGATTCAAGACTCGCCCGGGTTGACCGAGTTACTACACCGTGCTGAACAGGGGCTGCCCAACGATCAATGGGCCGGTCGACAGGGTTTGGTGTACTACCGCGGCCGGATTTTTGTTGCCGCCACGTCTCCTCTCATTTCAGTACTTATAGGGGAGTGGCACTCTCGGAGCCATGAGGGCATCCACCGCACTCTTCAGCGCCTTCGCAGCGAGTTCTATTGGAAGAGCATGCGCCGTCATGTCCGCGAGTTCATTGCGGCTTGCACTATTTGTCAGCGGAGCAAGACCGATCATCTCCTGCCCGCAGGTTTGCTTCAGCCTCTCCCGGTTCCTACTCAGGTTTGGGCAGATCTTTCGATGGACTTTATCGAGGGTTTGCCATCCGTCCGGGGCAACAGCGTTTTGATGGTGGTTGTCGACCGTTTCTCAAAAGGGGCTCACTTCATTCCTTTGGCGCGTCCGCTAGTTGCTTCACAAGTGGCCCGCGTCTTCTTTCAGGAGATTTTCCGCTTACACGGCATGCCCGAGACCTTGGTTTCCGACAGGGATCGTACGTTCACCAGTGCATTTTGGAAGGAACTCTTCACATTGAGCGGCACGAAGTTGGCTTTTTCCACAGCCTATCATCCTCAGTCCGATGGGCAGACCGAGGTGGTCAACCGCACATTGGAGATGTATTTGCGGTGCATCGTTGGTGACCGGCCTCGAGTTTGGCTCCGATGGCTCCCATGGGTGGAGTACTGCTACAACACCGCGTATCACACAGGCCTGCAGACCACTCCGTTCCGGCTTATCTACGGGCGGGATCCCCCTCGCCTCTTGTCCTACACTAGCGGCTCGGCTCGCCTCTCAGAGATCGACAGGGCACTTATGGATCGTGACGGTTTTCTACAGGCTGCTCGTGATCGTCTTCTTCGAGCCCAACAGCGGATGGAGCAGGCTTATAACAGGGGCCACCGCGATCTCACCTTGACCGTGGGGGATTGGGTGTGGGTACGCCGACGTGCCTTCCGGCAGCTCACCGCCACTCGCCCTCTTTCCAACAAATTGGGTCCCAAGTTCTTCGGTCCTTTTCCCATCGTGGAGCGCCTCGGCGAGGTGGCATACCGCCTTGACCTTCCAATGGGCACTCGGATCCACAATGTCTTTCATATCTCTCAGCTGAAGTTGTTCGTTGGGTCCCCTCCTTCCGCTCCCTTGGTCAGCATTCCACCACAGCTTGAGGGCAAGCCGTCTTCCGACGAGGAGGGTGATGTTACGGCACTTTTGATGGACGCTAACCCGGAGAGGGATCCTCTTTGGGGACGTACATACCTGCGCCGTCGCCAACCGCCGATGGCGTGACCTCTATTATCCTTATATTTTTATGTCTCGTATTTCTTTTAATTATGCTCACTTGTCTAAGCCCAGGTGAGGAGCGCGTACATTTTTATTATGTTGCTTGGTTGGACTTGTGTGTGGCCATACATAGGCCTTTGCTTTGGAGAAAAGTAGCAAGAAGAATGTTATTTCCCCAAACTCTCTCTCTCTCTAACTTTCCTCTCTCTCTCTCTCTATCGTGCGATTTCCGAACCCTAGCCCCCGTCCGCACCGTCCCGTGAGAACCCCCGACGCCTGCGCCTCCCCTTCTTCTCCTCCGATCCCCTCTCCCCACTCTTCTCTCCTTCTTCTTCCTCCCTCTCTTCCCTCCTACTGCTACCCTAGGCGACCATTGCTCGACAAGGAGCTCCGCAAGCCTCACCCGGGCGGGGATCCAATCGCTACACCGGCCCCCATACACGATCCAGATCGGAGTACCATAACACATTCATCTAGATTAAGTTTTCCAGAATATCATCATTAATAGCATGGATGATAAGCTCATGAAAGTTTATAGAGGAATTGAAGAAATAAAAACTTCTAACCACCTGTCAGCATGGCTAGTAAGCTCGCGTTCAAATTTCTGAAGGTTTTCACCAAGAATGCTGCTTCTTTCATAGCCTCTTGCTGCTCTGCTAAGAGGAAAGTGAAGTAAAAGAACAGGCCCAGTACCAGAAGGTGGATGAGTTTTCAATTTTGGAAATCCATCACTGTGTTTGTTCATCTCATCAGATACACCAGCTTCCAGTGATGAATCCTTCATCTGTGCTCTTAGATCAAAGCTTTCACTCTCTATCAGTCTTTCCACAGCAAATCGCAGAGGATTCTCATTGCAGAGGAAAGGGATTGAGTTGATCAGAAAAAAGCTGATATTTTCAAACTTGAAAGACGCAGATCCCGTTCGGTCCAATCCTGGAAGATCACTAGCAATTTTACCAACAAATTCTCTATCTAATTCATGGCACTCCCCAACATCCCTCTCTCCTAGACCAACAACAAGCTGAACTCCTCTTAATGGACCAATAACTCGATAGAATTGCTGCAGCGCCGCCGGCCAAACGCTATTTCCAAGCTTTGTCGTCTTTGCTGTGATATCACCCAATACCACAAGCATGTCAGGTTCGAGCTTCTCAAAGGATTTCTGATAGATCAATAGGCCATAGAACTCATAGAAATCATTTAAATCTTCCATAGAATGAATTTTGATAGGTTTTACATACATACAATACGACCCTAGAGAAGGATTACCCTAAAGAAGCGGGAGATGAAGATGTTTCGGAAGATGGTGTCGACGTAGCTGGAATGAGAACCTTTCAGGAGAAGATCGGAGACGATCATCGCCTTCATGTTGGCTGTACCAAGGCCGCCAGCGGCGTCACCGACGTCGGAGATGACACATGAGGGAACGGTAATGAAGTCCTCGAAGGTGAGGAAGACGGCGATGAAAACAATCGGCAACGCCGATCTCCAAACTGCCATCACTGACCGGAAACGGCCTCAATTTGGCGGATCTTCGGCCTCAACGCCGATCTCCAATCTCCGTCATCGAGCTTTATCTATTGAGCAGATCAGAAAATTATAAACCTGGTTTTCATTTTTTTTCATGACGTATGCTTATAATTAAATATATTATCTGTGGTCCTCACTCCGCATCGTTCTGTAAGGTAAGATTCCATGTCTAGGGTTTCAGATCTGAAGTGCGGAGGAAGACGAAAACATATACCTTACAATTTCTTTCGTTTTTCAGGCATTGATTCGATCTCCTGCATTGTGATTCGATCTTCTCCTACATTGCGATTTGATTTGATTCTGTTTTGGGATCTGAAGTGCAAGAAAGGATTTCGATTGTGTTTATCCATGAGATTGGTAGCCGCGGAAGATCATTGTTCGACATTAACGAGCTACCTTCAGAGAAGGAGATCGGCGAGCACATTTCCAATCCTCCCCCTTCCATTGAAGAGTCTCCCGGGATAGCCAACAGCCAAGCTTGGTCGCTGCATCTTGTTCTGGGCTCCAGCCATTTGTAAGGTTCAGGGGGAATCATAGCTACGTGAACCCTCGACGTTGGGAAATAAGACTACTGTTAACGGCATGCTAGTCGCACCTCAAAATCTCTCAATTTTTCGTGTCTTTTTTGAATTAGACCTTGTACATGCAATTTCAGGAAAAGTGTTCAACACGAAAGTTGTAGATATCGACGAGATCTACAACTTTCGTGTCGAACACTTTTCCTGAAATTGTATGTACAAGGCGTATTTCGAAAAGGCGCAAAACCTGGGCATATTTCCAAATTACGCCTTGTACATGCATTTTTAGGAAAAGTGATCAACAAGAAAGTTGTAGATCTCGTCTATATCTACAACTTTCGTGTTGAACACTTTTCCTAATATTGTATGTACAAGACGTATTTAGAAAATACGCGAAAAATTGGAAGATTTTAAATTGCGACCAGCAAAATAACAAGTTGTGCTTAACAATAACCAAAAAATTTCGGTGCTTATAAGCACCTATTTTTGCTCTAATGCTAGCAAATACTGAGATTTCTAGACCTAGATTTTTGATCCAAAATATAACCGTTTTTTCTCAAATATGACAGTATTGAAAAGTGTTTGTAATACTGATCAAAAAAATTTAGCCAAGATTAAGCCAAGATTAATCAGAGATCTGCACTTGCTGCTGCAGCAAATAGAGAGAGTGTGTGTGGCTCTCATTTTTGATGACTGAAATATTTTTGGTTTTTTTGGCAAATTGTATTTTTGAAATATAAGTTTTTGATAAAATGAATTTCGAAAATTTAAAATTGTAAAATGCACCATTTAAATTGGTTTTTTTTGACAATGTGCATTCTAAAATGTACATTTTGGCCATTTTATTTTTTGTCTATTGAGAATGCACTTTGCCAAAAAATATTTTGGTGATGCATTTTACTAATTTAAAACTTTCAGGATGCATTTTGTCAAAATTCTATATTTTGAGGGTGCAATTTGCCAAAAAGTCAATATTTTTGAGGGTTAGAATATTAATTTATTTTAAAAAATAAAGGCAAAATTAATAATTTGATCCCTAAAATTTGGGAACTTTTTTAAAAGGTCCCAATACTTTTAGGGCGTTTCTGTCTGGTTGTGCACTTTCACTCTGAATGTTTTACAAAAACAAATTTCAATAAAATTATGTGCAACTTGTATTTTCTTTTTTATTTTTTTGCCATTTCATTCAAAATCATGAAGTCAAGACTCAACACTTCTATAAAAATCCAATTTTTTTTTATTTTTGGATTGACGCAATAATAGAAAAAAAATGTTAATTTAGTTTCTATTAGAGTATGTTTGTTTGAATAAATTGGACTCTTCCAATTGAAATTTAAGATGTAATTTCATTTTTATTGTTTATTTGCATATTTGATGTTGGAATTTGAGTTTTAATAAATTCCGTAAAATTTATTTTAAATTAAAGGCAAATCTTTCTGATCTATATAAAAATTTACATGTTTTTGACCAAGCATGCATTTTAAGTCCGGGAGAGAGTTTATGTCATTCGGGCGCACATTTTTCGGCCGAGAATGTCTTTTTGCCCAGCCGCGTGTTTTTTGCCCGAGCGCTTCTTCAGGAGCGTTTTTCGCCCGGGTGCCCGATTTTCACCCGGGCGCCCGATTTTCACTCGGGCGCCTGTTTTGCGCCCGGGTGCCCGTTTTTCGCCTGGGCACCAGATTTTAGCCTCGGCGCAGGCACGTTTTTTTTCTCGCGGGCGCCTTTTTTTGCCCAAGCAAGCGTTTTTTTGGCCCACGCCCATTTTTTCGCTCGGGCTCCCTTTTTCGTGTGAGAGCGCGTTTATCGCCCGGGCGCGCATTTTTCGCTCGGGCGCCCGTTTTTCGCCCGGGAGCCCGTTTTTCGCCCGGGCCCCGTTTTTCGCCCGGGGGCCCGTTTTTTGGCCCGGGTGCCCGTTTTTCACGCGTTTTTCACTCGTGCACGCGTTTTTCGCCCGACCGCACATTTTTCACTTAGGCGCCTGTTTTTTGGCGTGGGCACTTGTTTTTTGTGCCCAAGCACATATTTTTTCCCGAACGGACACTTTTTTGCCAAAACACACATTTTTAGAGTATATGTGAAAAATATTAGCTTATTCATAATATTCTTCAATTTTTATATTTAACAAACAAAAAAAATCAATTAAATTCCACGATATTCAGTAATAATGTTTATTATCCGAATGTTGAAATTGGAACTAGTCATTAATATTCAATTTTATAATATTCAATTTTATAATATTCTGTATGAGTGAGCCACAGTGAGCTTTGTAGGGACAGCTCCTACATCCTAGAACCTCATTTTTTTCCTCCGGCTTTACAATCCTCAAGACATGAACAATATGCATTATTCACAAACGATTTAGGATACGATTGCCTGCAATGAGAATAAATGTATGTGATTCACTTAAAATTGGGCCAATTACGCCTGCTTCAGTAGATCATCCCCCTAGATGGAGAATAAATGAATAAATTATGAGAGAAGTTGTTCGAGCTTTCACGCTTCACGACCGTAGAATAATTGAAGTTTTATAGATAACTCTGTTGTTGGAGTACGCTCAAAAACCGGATCTCCGGAGTCATCCTAGCTTGATAAGTGGTCGAGCATGCAAATAGTCAAAAGTTCTCTGATTTGTGCAACAGTGATTTGATTACGTGAAATACCCGCAATAAGGGTGAAAAACTACGTGGTTGATTCACTATAGACCTAACTTCCACTATTCCAGAGTTTGTTACAAAGATGGTCAAATGAAGGCGAGTACGACATGTCGCTTCTTGTTACACTTTGAGGGATGAAAGAATTAGGGAATCTCCTGAGCACCACGGGATTTCCGCGATCTTCTGGGAATCTTGCTCATTTTTGCTTTCGGGGGAGTTAACTGTTGAAACCGAAAATTCGGTCTCTTGTGGAGTTCACCCTTGGGGAAGGGGTGATCGCGCACCTACTTCTCTACTACAAGCAAAACAATAAGGGAAGCAAAGAAGAACTGACCCAAGGGCACGGCGGGAGAACCCACCACACACTCGGAAGATCTTAGAGCTCTTCCCCTCCTTAGCCAAAGGCCGGGCTAAGGTATCCTCAGAAATCACTTGAGAGATGGAGCAAGTGGGCACATGAAGCATGCTTTCTGAGGTACCCCTTGGGTCCTATATATAGATTTCTTAAAATAGCCTACAAATAACCAACCTCCGCTGTTCTGAACGGCTATGTGCAGTCCAGGTTGGTCTTCCAACAGCGTAACTCCGCTGTTCTGAAGGGTTATGGGCAGGCCAGCGGGGGTAAAATAGTAAAAAATACATCATGGACCTAGGCGGGCTGAGGAGCTCGGCCTCCCCTGAAGATACTGCTCGCATGATGTATGTCAAGCTCCTTAGGGCGAGTGCAAGTTGGGCCACCATGCTCACCCTTTGGTCGGCCTCCATTGGTCGAGCTCAGCTCGACGAAACCCAGACTTTGCTCGGCGAATGTCGAGCTCGGGGTCAGCGAATGCCGAGCTCAGGCTTCAGATCTCCTCTGTCGAGCTCGTCTGGGGCCTGGGTGATCCGAACCGGTCGGTCTGGTTCCTGGTGACCCTACTCGCCGGATACGGCGTTGTACACAATCCCCGCTCTTTTTGAGCTTGGCAAAGCTCGGAAAGAAACATCCAACCCCAAGTGTTCGGCGAGTGCGGGGTGAACCAGAGAGAATCTTTAGGTGGGGTCCACCCGTGGCTATATATACACACCTGCATACCTGCCTGACTCTTGTCATTCCCTTTGCTCTAGCCCTGCCGAGATGTCGATCCCAAAGGAGATCCAAGAGTGGCTCGCCCGGGTTCGCCAGACCTCGGCTGCTCGCGTAGCTGCCTTGACTGCGGTTCCACCCGCCGTCCCGTAGGGTGGCTCGGCCGAGCCCAACTCCGCTAAGAGGGCGAAGCCATTTCCTCCGTTGTCGAGCTCATTTATGATGACCTGAGAACCACCTTGGAGCACGGGATTGGCTCCTCCACTCTGTCTGCCCTTGAAAAGTGTAAGAATATTGGTGATCTCTGTGATGGCCCAAACAGCCAGCTAGATTGCATGGAGGGCACCACGTTGCGAGACCCGATCCGCGAGCCGAGGCCGCACTCGGCGACTCACGATTCAGAGCTCTAGAGAACCATCCCCGGGACCAGTCGCCCCCCTTTGGGACCTTGGGGGTGGACTCGCAGAAGCTGAACTCGCCGGTTCGCGCCCCTTCCCCTCAGCGACCTGTCGTGACCACGGGGGCAGGTGTGGAAACCATCCCCATTCCGGGATTCGACCTCCTCTCATCGGTAACGCGCCGCCCAGGCCGCGGGAAGGACCTGAGATTTGTCCCTCCCCACACCTTCTTGAAGATGCCGAACTCGTCAGGTAAACTTGGCCTTGGATTCTTGTCATATGGTTTTTCGGGACACCTCCCCTTGCTGATTTTTTTGCTTTCACAGCTCCCGTCAACCAATCTACGGCCGAAGAGTCCTCGCGGATAGCCCACTACTCTCCCCTCCCTTCTCCGAGCTCGCTGGACTCTTATCTGGGCCCTGAAGTGGAGAATAACGAGCTGACGAGGAGGTGGATCAAGCTCTTCAAGAAACTTGTGCGCGGGTTGCGCGGGTTGCGCGAGGTGCAAGTAGTCAATGAGGCGCTGCAACGCAACTACGTGCGTCTCGCTGACGAGGTGCGAGGCGGCTAGGATGGCGAGATGACGTCTCCTTCCCGGTTTCTAGATGAGATCGACGACGGCCTTTCGGTGGCGCAGCGGAATTTAGGGCGGATCCGGGAGCTTCTCTGCTCGCGGCAGTCTGGGGGACGGGGATGCAAGGCTGGGGTAGATAGAAGGCGGCTCCCTTGCCGAGCCGACCGGCACTCGCCTCCTGGTCCCCCTCTGCCCGCACGCCCTGCTTTCTTATTTTTGCACTTAATTCCTGTAATAACTTCAAACATTCTTAGACTAGTGTCTGGTATTCGAATAATTATAATAAGTATATTGCTTCGTATTTAACTCGGCCTGGGATGGGATGCGACAGAAGTCGGCGAGCTGAGTGTTGGCGAGCTGGGATGGCGAGCTGGGCCGATTGGACAGCTTGGCCCAAGATTCTTTTTTCCATAAATAGACCCCCCCCCCCACCAACCCCGTACCGCCACCTTAATTGCTTGCTCTCTTTTTTCGTCCCCCCCCCCTCCTTCGTACTCGTGCTCCACCCCCTTTTGCGAGCATGGGCAAGACCAATCTCGACGCCGACGGTCGCACCAAATGTGCCCAGCATTTCAGAGAATACTGCTTCTTTGAGGGAAACACCAATGAGGCCGAGCTCGCCGAATTCGTCGGCGACCATGTGCCGCCAGGCTTCGAGGCACATCAGCCGAGGCAGGGGTAGGCCATCAACTCCTTCTACGACAATGAGCTCGTCTTCCCCATCTCGCACTTTGAGGTGGGGCTGCGCCTCCCCCTCTAGCCGGAAATCCGCCAGATCTTGAAGTACTACGGCGCAGTGCCCGCGCAGCTGAACTCGAACGCCATCGCCATGATGGTGGCGTTTGCGAGTTACCTCCGGCGAGAGAGGATAGAGTTCAACCTGACGGTGTTCAGGAAACCCTTTTCCTATAAGGCGATGCCGAATGGCGTCGCCTACTTGGGGCGCTCTCTCATCAAGGTTCGCGAGATCGCGAACAAGCATCATAATTTGATGACCAAGATCGCCTTCATCAAGGTGATCTCGGCAACATCCCTTATGAAAGTGCAACTAGATCTGATATACTCTAGAGTGGGGTGAATAGAGTATATGGTGCTTGAAAACTTTTTGCAACAATTGTTGTAATCTGAGTGAACAGGGAAGCAGCTATTAAATCTAATCACAAAATAACCTACAACAGCAATTAATCACAAATCTAAACTAATCACAAAATAATCACAGAACAATCACAGCCAGAAACAAAAGATAAAGACAAGCAATCCAGATGACACAAAGAGCTATAGTGGTTCCCCTAAACTTGGGTACATCACTCTTCTACCACCCTAGGTAGGAATCCACTGCAGGATGAGTTGATCAGGTGTCATGGGCACCAATGAGCTTTTGATAAGGTGCTCAAAAACCAAATCAGATTTTTTGATCAGGTGTCTTGCCACCAATGAGCTTTTGACAAGGTGCTCAAAAACCAAGCTCAAACTTTTGAAGGGAGTTTGAGAAACCCTTTACAGAGATGGGGATGAGAGAGTTATGGAAGTCTTCTCTTTCTCAAAGCAGCTGAGAAGACTATGTGGATTTGATGGTGTCAAAGCTCCCCCTGAGTCCTTGAGATATTCAGGAAAAGAGGCTTTGTTGTAGGGTGATAGGCCTTCAGAAGTTGATCTCCAGCAAGTGATGATTTCAGCAACAGATGAAATGTTAGGTGTCTGGAGTCTTGAAAGATGTTGGCCTTGAACACTTGAGACAAGAGAGATCAGAAGATTTCAGAAAGTTTGATCTCCTTGGATGTGTGTTCTTGAGAGAATTCTTTAAGACAGAGAATATTTTGTTTTTCTTGTTCTTGTCTGTGTTCTGAGTGTTCAGTGATTGAGAGATTCAAAAATTCTTGTCTTTTATTCTCTGGTACTGAATAGAAAAACATCCTCTGTCAAGAATAGCCGTTGGCCTGCATTAATTGCATCTTTAATTGCAAATGTCTTCTGGAGGAAAGTCCAAAGAAACATTCCTTGATAATCCCTTGAAACTTGGTCCAGAATAAATGAAAACGGTTAGAAAATCTTCTGAATTAATTGTTGAATATCTTCTTAACTGATCTGAATTTGAATCTTGAAAAATCCTTTAACTCATCAGAAAACGTCGAACTGAGCTCTGCTATCGTCGAACTGAGCTCAGCGATATGGACTTATACAGCAACAAAAAACGTCGATCTGAGCTCAAAGATCGTCAAACTGAGCTCAGAGATAGAGATCCAATACTGAGTCAAGATTGTCGAACTGAGCTCGCAGATCGTCGAATGGAGTTCGACGATTTGTTGAAGTTGAGCTCAGCGATCGTCGAATGGAGTTCGACGATCTGTCGAAGTTGAGCCAGACGATCGTCGAATGGAGATCGACGAATCGTCATGCTGAGCTCGACGATGTGACTTAGTCTCAAACTGAAAAATTCTTGGTCTTGAGGGCAGCTTTCAAACCTAAACTTCTAACCCTTAGACTCAATTCTAGTTGACCTTTAGATCTATACAGGAGGTCAAACACAGGTTTCCTAGAGACATAGTGATCCTGACCCAAATTAGTAATAGGGTGTTCCAACAATCTCCCCCTATTTGGGTTAGGATTACTATTTACAGAATTTGGAAAAATTAAATAACAACAAACACAGCAATAATACAGAAAAGCAAATAAGCTGGACATTGCAGAACCACAAATATATATCATTCCAGATAATAACCAGAAGTCAAGATGATTGTCACCTTACATTGTTATTTCTTCTCCTTGCCCTTTATGAGTTTGATTTCTCTATTGGGGTTGAGGGCTTCCTTCTTTGATCTTGTGTCATCTGCTGCACCTAAAGAGGTTTGTTGTTTGGGTCTTGGAACTATAGCTTTAGGATGCAGCTCCATGTATCTGTCAGAATCAAAGAATTTACTTGAAGCATATCTTTCCAACTCTTTCTTTCTTTGTTCAGACATTGTAGTGATGTTGGAGGAGTCTCTGCCTTACTCTCTAGCTTTCTTAATCTGGTCCAGTGCAGCAAGCTCTTTCATCCTTGCAGTCCAAGAAGCTGGATTATTTTCAGGATCTTCAAATGGTACTGGTGGCTCATATCTATTTGATGGATTGTCCTGAGGAGGCCTGGATGAAACCACTTCCTTTAGTTTATAGGGAAAAGGACCAGAGGTTATGTCAGATGAGATTTGTCCTTCCCTGGAGTAGGGATGTTGCCTTGAATATCCTTTAGAATAAACCTGGAATTCTCTTTGATTGCCTCTGTAGTTTCCTCTTCTGGATTGAGAGCCCCTGGACTAGCTTCCCCTATGATAGGATCTTGCATGTGGCTGATAGGGGGTTTGACTTCTAGCATAGGGTTGAGCAGCTGAACTTCCACCTGCACCTGCATCAGGAGGAGGTGGTGGAGGAGGATGAGGATGTTGGAATTGAGAAGAGCCTTTTTCATACTTCCTCTTTTTCTTCATTGCTTTGAGTTGGTTCTTTGAATATTGCATCCAGTGCTCAGTTATGGGGCAGTCATGAAGAATATAATATGGAATGTCATTGTTATCCTTGACCTTGGCTGGAGATACTCTCTTCATGGCTTTGCTCCTTGCCTTTCTCTTTCTGGCAATGGTAGCAGAAGAATCATCAGAATCTATCTTAAACTCATCACTTTCAGAGCTTTGCTCATCATAAAGAGCATCAATCCTTTTCATCAAATCTTTCTTGAGCTGGGTTGAAACAGATGAGGCAGCAGAGGTTGGAGCAGCAGCAGATACAACACTTGTAGTAGTTGAAGTTGAAGCAGAATCAAAGGTTGAAGCAGCAATAACAGCAGCAGATACTGAAGTTGTGGCAGTAGTAATAACAGCAGTTGGTGCAACAACAGTTTCACTTTCAGAAACAACAATATCAGCAGCAGGAATATCATCAGAAAACACAGAAGGCTCAAAATCATGTGCCTCTGTCATAAGGATATCCTTATAAATTGACTCATCAGCAGTATCAGCAATAATATCAACAAAAGTTTCAGCAGGAAGGGCAGCAACATCAGAAACATCAACACTGCTTTCAGCAGGAGTAGCAGCAGCAAGTACTGAATTGACAAAGGAAGTTATGATGCATGGGTCACAGCATGAGAAGGGCACAAGGGCCTTGGAGAGATCCTCTGGGTGCTGGACATCAACTCTCTCTATAAAACAAGCTTTCCCTGGCAGACAACTGAAATATATTGAATCAAATACTGAGAGCAGAGACCTGAGGTCTATTGAGAGGACTGCAACAGGAGGTGGAACTGGATCTTGAAGAACAGCAGCAGCAACAACAACAAAAGCTGAAGAAACAGCAGACACAGCAGGCAAGCTCACTTCATAGGGCATCTCCCCTGCCTAGATTCAGACAGAGCTGGATCAAGGCACAGTGCTGAAGGGGCTGCCTGAGGGAATAAGGAAGAGAGTCTGGCAGAAAGAGCTGCCACTGACTGGAGTAATGGAGCCAAGGAGGTCTCCAAAAGAAGAGATAGCCTGGGGGCTAGCAATTCATATATCCTATCAGCAAGGGCTGGAAGATCTACTTGCTTAGCAGTGACTGGAGCAGAGGGAGAGGATGGAGGTGGAGCTATTGGTGATGGTAGAGGCGAGCTAGTGTATTGGGGAAGAGATGGTTGAGGTGTGGGTAAAGTGGTGATGGAGGACAGTGGGATGGAGATAGATGGTGTGAAGGTGGGTTGATCAATGATCTCTTGCAGAAGGTCTTGGTAAGAGGTTGATGATGAGGGTAGCTCAGGAGATGAGGAGGGTGAGTCATCCATGAAGGAATCATCGATGAGATTGAATGAGGGAATGGAGGGTGATGTGGCAGAGTCTGGTTGAGAGTAGGAGTATAATGGATGGAATGGTTCTTCTGTTGTTGGTAGAGTAGGGATTGGAGATGGTATAGATGTTGGAGAAGGGCTGGAGATGATGATAGTGGATGGAGTTTGAATGGTGGGTGGAACTGGAAGAGATGGAATTGGAGGAGGAGGAGGAGAGGCAGCAGCATGCAGGTCATCTGTAGGGGCAGAGACCTGAGGGGAAGTGACTATGGCAGTCCTGGTGCCTGAAGGTGTGATGGAAGAGGGCCTGCTGGGCTTGATGATATGCCTGTCCCATTTACCAAACAGGGCACAGGACAGTCTCTTGGAAGCATTTATGTGTATTCCAGAAGATACTAGCAATGCAGGGCATTTGTTCTGCAGAAAAAGCCCTAAAATCCTCCCAAAATTTACAAAGCTCTTATTAATTTTCTTTTTTATTAGGTCAAAGAAGACCTCTCCCCAGTTCAGATTCTTCTTGTCCACTATGACTCCCATTAAGCAGAGCTAATACCTAGAAATGATATCATGGGCAGAGTGGTTAGCCAATAGGACTTTCCCAACCACATCAGCCAGGAATCTATATTCCACAGACAGATTCTTCTTCAACAGCTTGCTAGGGTTAGCCTCAAAATGACCCATTCTTGCAAGCAAGTCATCATATTCTTCTCCAGATAAATCAGCAGAGTCTCCACCAGTACTTAACTCAAAAACTTCTATCAGAATTGCGGGGGTCAAGGGTACCTGTGTGCCAGAAATTGACCCAACAATTGTGTTTTGATCCTGGTTGTGGGCAGTGTAGACGCACTCTTTAATCTCATCAGCAGCAAGTTTAATCCTTGTGGTCATGATTGCAGCAAGTTTCTGCTCTTTGAATAACTCCAAGATGTCCTGGAAAACCTGATCCGTCGTGCTGAAGGACTCCATGTCAATGTCAAAGCCGGCATCAAATTTCATGGCGGCAAGAACAACAACAGAAACAACCATAGTTACCTGCAAAGAATCAACAAACAAAACGACCAAGTGCAGAAATGTTTGGAGGGAAAGAAAGTTTTTGCAGAGAAATCGAAAGCGCAAAAGGAGAACGACGGCAAAAAATGAATTTTATATTAGGGTTCGACGCAGAAAAGGAAAGATCGTTGAACTCAGTTCGACGATCGGGGCTTCTAAAGGAATCTGAAGAGTCTTCAACATCGTCGATCTCCGTTCGACGATATTGAAAGATATGGTACCTAAACACCTAGAGGGGGGGGGGGTGAATAGGTGACCTAATCCTTTTCTAACTTTGTTGGCAGCCAAACAGTTATATCACAGATTTCTAACTACTTTTGCACAGCAAACAGCAATAACAAAACATACACAGCTAATCCACAGCACAATCACAGCACAGCACACAGTGTTTTATAGTGGTTCCCCAAGATATGGGTACATCCACTTTCCCCCTTCGCCTATCTAGTAGTGTACTAGATTCGGACAAACTCCTCCACTATCTCAGAACCCAAATTGGTTCCTACCTCAGGCCCAAAGCCTTACAACTCAGCTTTATCCCAAAGCCTACACTCAGCCAATCAAGGCCTACACTCAGCCAATCAAGGCCTACACTCAGCTAACCAAGGCCTACACTCAGAGATCTCAATCTCCTACACTCAGGCTCACAAGCCCTACCCTCAGCCTTTATAAATATAGGCTTACAAATCACTCAGATTCAAAGGATCCTACAAGTTAAAAAGCATTACAAATAATAACTCTACAACTCAGAAAGATAAGAGGGGAGTTGAGAGATTCTTGATGAGTTCTTGGAAGAACTCAGCTGGATCCAATCTGACTTAGCTTTCTTCAAAGCTTCTTGAGTAGAACTGAATAAGACTGAATCCTCCTGCAGTAGTTCCTTGACCTCTGCTACTTAAGATCCAGAATTGAATCTGAATCCTTCTTCTCAGCCTAGTTCCAGAGGCTGATTTCTTGGAAGGAGCCCTCTCTCTCCAACTTCTTAGATCTGCACTTGGACTGCTATATCTTCTTGTGTTGATACTTTGAGTACCACTTTAATGATTACTTCAACAATATGATCAACCTAGACAACAATCTGATCAACAACTTCAACAACAGTTTCTGTAAACTGTGGGTGCCTATTTATAGGCCTTCCTCATGGTAACCTGGCTGGTCCGGTTCATAACTGTCTTCTGACATCTCTGACAGGCGCTGTAGACCGGCTGGAACGGCAGCTGTCATGTCATCCAGTCATTTCCTGAAAATCTCTAACTGTCTGATAGTGTCGAGAATTTCTGTCTTTAAGTGTCGATACTTACAGTCCAAGTGTCGACACATGCTGTGTAAATGTCGACACAAGTCTACAAGGTGTCGACACAACTCCTTGTATATCTCGACACAGATTCTTCTTCAGGTGTCGACACTGAAATTGAGTGTCGACACAAGTACTTGATCTTCTATCTTTAACTGAATTCTTCTAAGTGTCGACACATCTCCTTTGTGTCGACACAACTTCTTGTGTTGAATCTGTCAAGTGTCGACACTGCTTCTAGGTGTCGACACATAGTCTTTTATGTTGATTCTTGCTGAGTGTCGACACAGCTCCTTGTGTCGACACACCTTCTTCTTGTTGAGACTCCAGCTGAGTGTCGACACATTCCCATAGTGTCGACACTTGTACTTAGAATAATTTGTTGTTCTTTCTGTTCTTTGCTAAGTGTCGACACAGCTCCTTGTGTCGACACTTTATTCAAGTGTTGAGTCTTTAGCTGTGTGTCGACACATTGTTCTGGGTGTCGACACATACTTCAAATGCTGACTCTTCTATTGAGTGTCGACACATTGTGCTGGGTGTCGACACTTACTTCAAGTGCTGACTCTTCTGTTGAGTGTCGACACATTGTGCTGGGTGTCGACACTTACTTCAAGTGCTGACTCTTCAGCATAGTGTCGACACATTGTGTTGAGTGTCGACACTTGTACTTAGACTCTGCAGACTTTTGCTGAGTGTCGACACAGCTCCAAGTGTCGACACTTTCTGGTATAGACACAGCTTCACTGGGTGTCGACACAGCTCCTTGTGTCGACATAGCTTCTCTGCACTTTTCTACACTGAGTGTCGACACAGCTCCAAGTGTCGACACTTTCTGTCTGGTGTCGACTGTGCATCCCAGGTGTCGACACAATGACTCCAAGTGTCGACACAGCTTGTCTGGGTGTCGACACAAGTCTTCTTAAGTGTCGACACTTTCCCTCTGGGTGTCGACACATGGACTTAGAAACTTTTTGCTTCAGTCCAGTACTTTCTTAACCTGCACAAATAACTTAAACATACATCAAATACATTATGAAGTATATCATTGAGTTGGGTGAGGCTTCTTCAAATCAGGTACATTTGACCAATGTACCCAACAATCTCCCCCTATTTGGAGAAGTCATAACCCTTAGTCAATGATATACACCATCCATAATTAAAATTACAAAATGATGTACAACAGATTATATTCAGCAGGGTAAACATAAACATGTAGAAATTCACACATGTATACACATTCATCATTTCAGAACAATCAAGAAATAGACACATTTACAGAACAATCATGAAATATATTTATCATATATTATTCTAACATTGTTCCTTATACATTTTCAGCAGTTTACAAAAATGTTTAACATTAAAAAGATTGAAACATAATCTTCAGGTAAAATCTTAATCTATTTCTGATCAGGTTCCTTGATAACTATTCCCTTGCCAGCTTGAACTTGAGCTTTGACAGGGGCTTCAGCAGTATCAGTATCAACAGGCTTCTTGCCTTTTAAATCTTTCTTCTTCAGTTCTTCAGCTTTGATTTTCTGCCTCTCAAAATAGTGATATGGCTTTAAAAAGTACTTGCTAGGCTCCACTGCAGTAGGAGGTAGCTTTCCAATCTTTGCCTTTCTTCTATACTGAACTATTGTCTCCTGCCTGATCTCATGTTTTCTCCATTCTGCCTCAGAGAACCATTTGTTCCTGTCATTCATGTTGTCTTTGGCAGCTTTCCAGGCAGTTAAAATTATATTTCTAGAGGTAGGGCTCCACTGTTCAAAGTCTGGCCTTTGTTCTGCTTGTTCCCTAAACCTCTTCTTTGACAACCTTGCCTCTTCTTCTTTCTCTAATGCCTCTTGCATAGCTGCAGAAATAGGTTTAACAACCTTTTCCAGAACAACATTTGACTTCCCTGCAGTTGGGCTATACATCTGGTGAATATCAGCTTGCACCATGTCAAAATCTGGTGGAGGATATATGACCTGAGCTACCTCTGGTTGCTCACCTCCAAGATATGCACTTTGAATCCCAGATTCAACAACATTATCATCATCACAGAGTGGAGGATAGCCCAGTGTAGCTCTGATGGAATTAGATATCCATTTTGCATGGTCAGAGCTAGCTTTGACTAAAACTCTCTCCCCCTTTATGACTTCTTGGGCAACATGATCTCTTACATCATCCTTCTGGAATCTGATTTGACTATCCAAGTACCTGATTCCATCTTTAAAGTAAGGTTTGAGCTTAGTGATCTGTTCAGAGATGGCCTTCTGGGAATCTTGAATTGCAGTCTTGACAGCAGTAATCTCAGCTTGGAATACTTTATCAAAGTCAGCCTTAAGTGCAGCAGCAGATGTAGAAGGTTCAGCAGTCTTATTCTTCAATTCAGTGACTATAGCATTGTGAGATTGTGTGAGATTGTCATTCATTCTTAACTGATTTTCAAGCACATATCCTTGTTTCAATGCTATATCATCTACTTGGGCTTTGATCTTCTCCTGGTGTGTTGCTAGATAGACTACTGCATTCCCACCCGTGTGGAAGCAGTCAGTCATCTCCTTCTTGTTCAGGTTCATCTCAAACCTTATTAACTTTATATCTTGAGCAAGATCAAACTGTAATGACTTCTGTCCTTCATCTACATACTTCTCTATGGCCTGCCTTTGCTCATCCAATTTTATCTGTAGGGCAACCATTAAAGCACTATAATCAGCAGTTGGAGCTTGCTGAACTATAGGTTGTGGGGCAATGGATTGCAAAGCTTTCTTATAACTCTGACTTCTCCTCTTGAAGACATAGAGTTTCTTCTTCTTAGCCTTTGCAGCCTCATCTTCTTCAGATTCTGAAGTGCTGGCTATTTCAACCCTTTCCTTAGGGCTTGGAGGTTTGTCAGCTTGCACATCAGTTGCCTTCACAGTTTCTGGCCTTAAAGGCTCTTCCAGAACTGTCATTTGCTCCCCCTCAGCAGCAGCACTCTTATCTTCAACAACAGCATCCTTGTCCATATCAAAATCTTCTTGATCTAGATTTAGGAATAAATCCTCCATGGTGTATTCTGGTGGTGAAGAAGCTGGAGATGTTCTTGGTTCTTCAACCACAGGATCAGGAATTACTTCTTATACAGCAGATGTGTCTTCTCTAACAGCATCTGGTGCTTGAGTATTCAGCTGAGTTTGCTGAAGATCATCAGACAAATCAGCATCTTCTATAATATAGTCTAAAGATTTTAGGTCAGTGAGTACCTCTTGTATGATGGTGGTGGCTTGCTCACTGTCCAGTGTAGATGGTTCTTCTACAACTGGAAGCTCCCCCTGGCTGTGATCCCTATGGATGGGGCAAGCTTGAGGCAGCTCCCCCTGGATCTCAGCAGTCTCTTGAGGAGCAGGAGACTTCACTACTTGCTCTTTCTCTTGGTCTTCTGGAGTGAAAACAACTTGTTCTTCACTATCAGAACTGCTGGAGGACTCTTGTGCCACAGCAGCAGTTTTTCTCTTCTTCTTTGGAGGAATCTCCTTCTCAGCAACTGTCTTTTCTGGGGTTGGTATTTCCTTGGACAACACCCTGTCCCATCTAGAAAAGATCCTTTGATCCATCTTCCTCATATGATTTATCTTACTTCCAACAGCAGTGCTCATTACCTCTGGTATTGTACCAGCTAGGTAGAGACTTATAATTCTTCCCAGATTGGGCTTTTTCAAGCTCTCCTTAATCTTCTCATAGACTATCATAGACCAGTCTGTTTTCAGAGTGAAGATTATCCTTGTCATGATTCCAAACATAGAGGCAGACACCCTGTCATGCCCTCCAGGCTTACTGAGAATAACCTTGCCCACAATCTCAGACATGAATTTTCCTTGACTGTTCATGTCTTTCCTGTTAAAGACAGATCCTATCTTCATCTTTGGATCAAGTCCACACCAGGTAAGAGCTTCCCTGGTCTTAGATGCAGTTACTTCTTCTTCATCTTGAGTTTTAGGTAGCTGGAGTACCTTCCTCAGACTTTTTGGTGAAATCTTGACCTTAGATCCATGAACTCTGGATTTGATTCTGTATCCAGATTCATCTACAGCAGCTCCATTAAGGAATTCAAGAACTTCCTTCTTCCAAATCTTTGTTGGTTCTAAAACCAAGTATTCTAGTCCAGAATTGGCGACTAGGGTTACCACCGACTGGATTTCTTGATCTGCGTCGTCGAACGCGCCGCACACTAGCTCATAGCCCTCGTTAACGTTCTCCTCAAGCTTAGGTGCCATTAGGGTTGAAGAATTTGTCTTTAGAAAAGAGAGGTGTCGACACAGTAGTTTTGGTCTCGAAACTTTGAAAGCGTGTCGACAAACAAAGACAGAACCCTATTTATACCTTTCTGATTTTGAAGATGAACAGGCGGGACAGTTAGCTTAAAATGTGTCGACACTGGCAATAAGTGTCGACACTGACTTATAATGTCTCGACACATATGTGTCGACACAAGTTTAGTCAACAGATATTATGTGTCGACACATGTTTATGTGTCGACACCACTCTACTCGACGAATAGTCGAGACTTTACTTAGAAAATTCTGAGTAAAACATAAGTGTCGACACCACATTGGATGTGTCGACACCTACTCGACATGTGTCGACACTAACATTCTGAAGTGTCAACACCAAAATCCTAGATGTGTCGACACCATTTTCCTGAAGTGTCGACACTACCATTCTGTGTCGACATAGACTTGTCTATGTGTCGATACCTTTTTACTTAGCCAATTTTAATTCTGTAAACTTAGTCTAAGTTTATCATTCCTAGTTCAATTTTGAATCTATTGAACTTAGCTTCTTCTAGGGGCTTAGTATACATATCAGCTAGTTGTTCATCTGTTTTAACATATTCAAGTACAATATCATTTCTTTCTACATGCTCCCTAAGAAAGTGATATTTAATTTCAATATGTTTTGTTCTACTATGAGATACAGGGTTGTTAGCTATTGAAATAGCACTTGTAGAATCACAGAAAAGTGGAGTTCTACTTACCTGAAATCCATAGTCCTCTAGCTGATGTTGAATCCACAGAAGTTGAGCACAACAACTTCCTGCAGCCACATACTCTGACTCTGCTGTGGAGATAGCCACACTGGTTTGTTTCTTGCTACTCCATGAAATTAGTCTCCCACCTAGGAATTGACAGGTTCTAGTAGTACTTTTTCTATCTTCTTTGCATCCTGCAAAGTCTGCATCTGAATAACCTGTTAGATCAAAATCTCCATTCCTAGGGTACCAGAGGCCTAGATAGGGAGTGCCCTTTAGATATCTCAATATTCTTTTGACTGCAGTCAAATGATACTCTTTAGGGCAGGCTTGATACTTTGCACAAACACATGTAGCATACATGATGTCTGGTCTACTAGCAGTCAATTATAGTAGGGAGCCAACTATCCATCTATACAAGGTTTCATCTACAGGTTTTCCTGCATCATCCTTGCTAAGAGACATACTTGACCCCATAGGAGTCTTCATGGTGCTGGATGAATCCATACCATATTTCCTTATGAGTTCTAGGGTGAACTTGGACTGACATATGGATAAACCACTTTCAGTCTGTTTAACTTGGAGACCCAAGAAAAACTTCAGCTCTCCCATACTACTCATCTCAAACTGACTTTGCATAAGCTTTGCAAACTTTTTGCAAAGGCTACTTTCAGTAGACCCAAATATAATGTCATCTACATATATTTGGACTAGTATGACTTTGCCTCTAGATTCCCTAAGGAATAGAGTCTTATCTATTTTCCCCCTTGAGAACTTATTCTCAATGAGGAAACTAGATAGGGTTTCATACCAAGCCCTAGGGGCTTGCTTTAACCCATATAAAGCTTTCCTAAGTCTATAGACATGATGAGGTAGAGTTGGATCAACAAAACCTGAAGGCTGCTCCACATAGACTTCTTCTTTCAAATTACCATTTAGGAATGCTGACTTGACATCCATTTGGTATACCTTGAATCCTTGATAGGTTGCATAGGCCAAGAACATTCTTATGGCTTCCAGTCTGGCTACTGGAGCAAAGGATTGATCAAAGTCAATACCTTCTTCTTGCCTATATCCTTTAGCAACCAATCTAGCCTTATTCTTAATGATGACCCCTTGTTCATCCATCTTATTCCTGTAGATCCACTTAGTTCCAATTACATTATGGTCTTTAGGTTTAGGAACTAATTCCCAGACCATGCACCTTTTGAACTGATTAAGCTCTTCTTGCATTGCTTCAGTCCATTGTGGATCTTGTATTGCTTCTTCAAATTTCTTAGGTTCAACTTGTGACAGAAAGCTGGAATAGATTGCAGCATCCTGATTTCTGCTCCTAGTTTGAACTCCTTGTCTTGGATCTCCAATAATCAGCTCTACTGGATGATCTCTAAGATGCCTGTGGGCTGGAGGCATCCTTACTTCTGGTTGAACCACTTCAGCATCTGCATCATGCTGTACTCCTTGTATTTCTTCAGCAATTGGCACATGTAGTTCTCCCCCTGGACAACAGCTATTGCCTTCTACTTGCTGTCTTGCAATAGGCACCTCTTCTATAGTAAGCTTGTCCAATTTCTTTGTCAAACCTGTGGGGCTGCATACATTGCTAGACAACTCATTGTTAATAAGTTTTGTCTCATCAAAGACTACATGCACTGATTCTTCTATAACTTGTGTAGTCAAGTTGTAGACTGTATAAGCCTTACTATTGTTGTTGTACCCAACAAAAATTCCCTCTTGGGACTTGGCAGCAAACTTAGTTAAGTAAGACTTCCCATTGTTAAGTATGAAGCATTTGCAACCAAAGATCCTAAAATAGGATAGGTTTGGTTTCCTGCCTTTCACAACTTCATAGGGGGTCTTGTTAAGCCTTTTAGTGATGGTAGCCCTATTTATAACATGGCATGCAGTGTTAACTGCTTCAGCCCAGAAATACTCTTGCAGTGATGTATCACTTAGTAGGGTTCTACCAGCCTCTATCAAGGTCCTATTCTTCCTCTCAGCAATGCCATTTTGCTGAGGTGTTCTAGGTGAAGAGAATTCTTGAAATATCCCAAGGTCTTCACACAGTTTTGTCATGCTATCAGACTGAAATTCAGTACCATGGTCACTTCTAATTTTGACCACTGTACAGTTTAGTTCATTCTGAATTTGCTTGACAAAGCTAAGGAAGACACTAGGTGTTTCAGATTTCTGTCTTAAGAAGAACACCCAGGAAAACCTTGAGTAGTCATCAACAACTACAAAGGTATAGACCTTCCTACCTAAGCTGTGAACTGGCATTGGACCAAAGAGATCCATATGCAAGAGGTATAAACACCTCACAGCATCTTTGTTATCTATGCTTCTAAAGCTGGATTTAGTCTGCTTGCCCTTTTGACAAGCTGAGCAAATACCATCTTTGACACACTTAACTTGAGGACCATTCCTCACTAACTCTTTGATAAAGAGTTTGCTAATAGTCTTGTAGTTAAGATGGGCTAGCCACTTGTGCCATTTGACACAATGAGAGACTGTCTCATCAGCTACAAGACAAACTGGAGAACCATTGTTCTCAATCATAATGTCTAGACAGTAGACATTCCTCTTCTTATATCCTGTCAAAATGATCTCTTGATCACTTGACCTCTTGATATGACAACCATTTTTAACAAATGAGATGTCATACCCTACATCACTTAACTGACTTATACTTATTAGGTTGTGTTTCAACCCTTTAACATAAGCCACTTGAGTAATGCTAACTAAGTTTGAAGAAATGTTACCAAACCCTTTGATGATTCCTTTTTCAGAACCACCAAAGGTCACTTTAGGACCATTTTTGATTGGAATATAGTCCTTCAGTAGTCCCCTTGTTCCAGTCATATGTCTGGAACATCCACTATCCAAGTACCATGTTGGGGTATGACCACTTGGACTGACCTGCAAAACAAATTAATGAACCTTAGAACCCAAAGTATTCTTGGGTCCTTGGTGATTGTTAGTTTGCAATTTGACAAACCTACCTACTGGCATTCCAACAGGTAGTTTGGAACTCACTTTGGCACTCACATTGTGCCAACAGTCCACTGCAAAGTGGCCAACTTTGCCACAGCACCAGCATTCAAACTTATTGTACCTTTGTTTAGGTACAGTCTTTGCTGTCTTATTTATAGCAGACTTGTTGAATGTTGGGGCTTTGCCCTTGGACTTAAACTTGGACTGCTCAGTCCCTGCAGGTCTAACAAAACCCAGTCCAGCCTTGCCTTTATATTGAACAAATTCATCAATTAAAGGTAGCACTGATTTAGGTTTTGAAAACCTAGCAACAAGCTCTCTCTCTTTCTGAAGATTGATCTCCAGTTTCTTAATTTGATCATTCTTATAGGTGATAGTTCCCATCTGAATCACTGTAATGTGTTTCAGCCTGGCTACCTCATTCAGTTTTTGATCAAATTGCTTCTCAAAATCTGTTGCAACAGCCTTGAGATCAGCAATCTCCTTTGCCTGACTTTTGGCTAGGGTCTTGCTTTTCTTGTAGGCTTGCAACAGTACCTTATATTCATCTATAAGCTGATGAATATCTTCCTCAGACTCAGATATATTCTCATCACTTGATGAAGAAGAATCTGATTCTGAACTAGAACAAGAAACTGAATTTAAACTTGAACTTTGTACCTGACTGGGTCCTGGCTGCTCCAGGATTTTGGCACTTTCTGTCAAAGCCATTAGCCCTTGGCAATGACTGTCTTCTTGTTCATAAATTGACTCCAAGATCTGCATGAATTCTTCCTCTTCTTCTTCTGCAAACAGCCCTATGTAGGCTTCAGCCTCAGACTCAGTTTCTGAAGAAGAGATATCTGATAGAGTCTTCTCCTTCTTAGCAACAAAAGACTTTTCTTTCTTCCCTTTGAAGTGAGTCTTTTTCCTGTCATCAGATTCCTTTCTCTTCTCTGGAAAATCCGCAATAACATGGCCCTGTCTATTGCAGCAATAGCAAATAATCTTTGAACCAGTTGTCTTGCTTGATTTTGTCCTTTTCTTATCATTCTTTGAAGACCTCTTTTTCTAATAAGAGTCTTCCTTTCCTTGTGATGTAGAAGGCCTTGACCTCCACTGTTTCTTTTTCAAAAACTTCTGAAAGTGTCTAGTTAAAGCAGCAAAGTCTTCATCACTTTCACTGCTCTTAGACTTTGTGCTGACAGACTCATCAGACTCTGATTCAACTACCTCTGGAGGTGGAGTTGAAGACTTATTCCTGCACTTTCTGGGAACTTCTGTCTTGAAAGCAACAGTTCTTTCTTTGTGCTCAGTCCTTGTTGATTTCTCCTCCTCTTTTCTCACTGTTAACTGCATTTCATAAGACAATAGCTTGCCAAACAGTGTGGGAGGAAGAATTTCCCCCAACTTAGCCATTTCTCTTGTGGCACAGATCTTGGTGTCTCAATCTTTGGTTAGGGACCTTAAGAACTTGTCATTTAGTTCATAGTTAGTGAACTCTCTTCCATAAGACATGAGTTCATTAACTATTCTGTAAAATTTCTTATAGCACTCAGTGATGTTATCACCCTTTCCTTGCCTAAAGCTTTCATACTCCTGATTTAGCAAGGACTTCCTATCTTGCCTAACTTCTTCAGAACCTTCCATATAGACAATGAGAGTATCCCACATCTCTTTTGCTGTCTTACAGTGAATTAAGTTCTGAAAAGTGGCATCATCAATGGCACTCACTATTATGTTCTGTGCCCTCTTGTCCATGGTGGCTAGGACAATTTCATCCTTAGTCATCTCAGAGAAATCCTTTGGAGTTCTCTGATTTGCATCCAAAACTGAAATCTTCATTGGCACATAAGACCCTTCTTTTACTGTGATGTAGATTCTAGGGTCTGAGGCCTCCATAAATAGCCTTACCCTTTCTTTCCAGATCCCAAAGATCTCCTTCCTGCATATGGGTAATTTCATGGAACCCAATTCCTTATGATTCTCATAGGAACCCATGTTTCTTGATTTTCTTGAATTTCTTGAATCTGTGTTTTCCCTTACACTGAATCTGCCAAACAGGATCTCCTCAGACTGTTAGTCCTTGTTTTGAGGAACCTGGCTCTGATACCACTTGAAAGATATGGTACCTAAACACCTAGAGGGGGGGTGGTGAATAGGTGACCTAATCCTTTTCTAACTTTGTTGGCAGCCAAACAGTTATATCACAGATTTCTAACTACTTTTGCACAGCAAACAGCAATAACAAAACATACACAGCTAATCCACAGCACAATCACAGCACAACACACAGTGTTTTATAGTGGTTCCCCAAGATATGGGTACATCCACTTTCCCCCTTCGCCTATCTAGCAGTGTACTAGATTCGGCCAAACTCCTCCACTGTCTCAGAACCCAAATTGGTTCCTACCTCAGGCCCAAAGCCTTACAACTCAGCTTTATCCCAAAGCCTACACTCAGCCAATCAAGGCCTACACTCAGCCAATCAAGGCCTACACTCAGCTAACCAAGGCCTACACTCAGAGATCTCAATCTCCTACACTCAGGCTCACAAGCCCTACCCTCAGCCTTTATAAATATAGGCTTACAAATCACTCAGATCCAAAGGATCCTATAAGTTAAAAAGTATTACAAATAATAACTCTACAACTCAGAAAGATAAGAGGGGAGTTGAGAGATTCTTGATGAGTTCTTGGAAGAACTCAGCTGGATCCAATCTGACTTAGCTTTCTTCAAAGCTTCTTGAGTAGAACTGAATAAGACTGAATCCTCCTGCAGTAGTTCCTTGACCTCTGCTACTTAAGATCCAGAATTGAATCTGAATCCTTCTTCTCAGCCTAGTTCCAGAGGCTGATTTCTTGGAAGGAGCCCTCTCTCTCCAACTTCTTAGATCTGCACTTGGACTGCTAGATCTTCTTGTGTTGATACTTTGAGTACCACTTTAATGATTACTTCAACAATATGATCAACCTAGACAACAATCTGATCAACAACTTCAACAACAGTTTCTGTAAACTGTGGGTGCCTATTTATAGGCCTTCTTCATGGTAACCTGGCTGGTCCGGTTCATAACTGTCTTCTGACATCTCTGACAGGCGCTGTAGACCGGCTGGAACGGCAGCTGTCATGTCATCCAGTCATTTCCTGAAAATCTCTAACAGTCTGATAGTGTCGAGACTTTCTGTCTTTAAGTGTCGATACTTACAGTCCAAGTGTCGACACATGCTGTGTAAATGTCGACACAAGTCTACAAGGTGTCGACACAACTCCTTGTATATCTCGACATAGATTCTTCTTCAGGTGTCGACACTGAAATTGAGTGTCGACACAAGTACTTGATCTTCTATCTTTAACTGAATTCTTCTAAGTGTCGACACATCTCCTTTGTGTCGACACAACTTCTTGTGTTGAATCTGTCAAGTGTCGACACTGCTTCTAGGTGTCGACACATAGTCTTTTATGTTGATTCTTGCTGAGTGTCGACACAGCTCCTTGTGTCGACACACCTTCTTCTTGTTGAGACTCCAGCTGAGTGTCGACACATTCCCATAGTGTCGACACTTGTACTTAGAATAATTTGTTGTTCTTTCTATTCTTTGCTAAGTGTCGACACAGCTCCTTGTGTCGACACTTTCTTCAAGTGTTGAGTCTTTAGCTGTGTGTCGACACATTGTTCTGGGTGTCGACACATACTTCAAATGCTGACTCTTCTATTGAGTGTCGACACATTGTGCTGGGTGTCGACACTTACTTCAAGTGCTGACTCTTCTGTTGAGTGTCGACACATTGTGCTGGGTGTCGACACTTACTTCAAGTGCTGACTCTTCTGCATAGTGTCGACACATTGTGTTGAGTGTCGACACTTGTACTTAGACTCTGCAGACTTTTGCTGAGTGTCGACACAGCTCCAAGTGTCGACACTTTCTGGTGTAGACACAGCTTCACTGGGTGTCGACACAGCTCCTTGTGTCGACATAGCTTCTCTGCACTTTTCTACACTGAGTGTCGACACAGCTCCAAGTGTCGACACTTTCTGTCTGGTGTTGACTGTGCATCCCAGGTGTCGACACAATGACTCCAAGTGTCGACACAGCTTGTCTGGGTGTCGACACAAGTCTTCTTAAGTGTCGACACTTTCCCTCTGGGTGTCGACACATGGACTTAGAAACTTTTTGCTTCAGTCCAGTACTTTCTTAACCTGCACAAATAACTCAAACATACATCAAATACATTATGATGTATATCATTGAGTTGGGTGAGGCTTCTTCAAATCAGGTACATTTGACCAATGTACCCAACAGATATTGGAGAGCGTCGAGCTCTGTTCGACGATCGTTCAGAGAACAGAATCGTCGAGCGCCGTTCGACGATCATTGACCCGAAGAGATAGTTCACACTATCTGAGAAATGCTGAACTCAGATCAACGATTTCAGAAATCGTCGATCTCCGTTCGACAATCTGGGGGAAAATCGTCGAGCGCAGTTCAGAGACCAGAAAGACACTCTAGACACTAAGAAAAATCAAGATGTTTGTCTAGTCTTGGTCAATTGTTAAACTTTTAAAATCTTGGATATTATTTAAGACTTCCTCCATCTAACATTCCTAACTGATTTAGGAAGAAGGTGTGTTTCCTTTCATCCAAGGGCTTGGTGAAAATATCTCTCCTTTGTAAATCAGTTGGGATATATTGCAGTTCAATTTTATTCTTTTCAACATTATCCCTTAAGAAGTGATGCCTAATTTCTATGTGTTTTGTCCTACTATGGAGGACTGGATTTTGAGCTATAGAAATAGCACTGGTGTTATCACAAAAGATTTTAGACTCTTCTAAGTTGTAACCATAGTCTAGGAGTTGGTTTTGAATCCACAAGATTTGTGAACAACAACCGCCTGCAGCCATATATTCAGCTTCAGCAGTTGAGGTTGACACGGAGGTTTGTTTCTTACAAAACCAAGAGACAAGTCTGTCACCAAGGAACTGACAAGTTCCACTGGTGCTTTTCCTGTCAATTCTGCATCCAGCATAATCAGCATCAGAAAATCTAGTTAAGTCAAATGCTGAATCTTTTGGATACCAAAGACCTAGATTTGGACAACTTTTAACATACCTGAGAATCCTCTTTACTAATGTTAGGTGTGACTCTCTAGGGCTTACTTGGAACCTAGCACATATACATGTAGCAAACATTATATCTGGTCTACTAGCTGTATGGTACAGTAAAGAGCCAATCATTGCTCTATATGTTGTCTGATCAATAGGTTTCTCATGTTCATCAGCATCCAATACAGCATTAGTAGGCATAGGTGTTTTCATGCAAGATGCTTCAGACATACCAAATTTCTTAACCAATTCATTTGCATACTTGGTTTGAGAAATAAAGATGCCTTCAGCATGTTGCTTGACTTGCAATCCTAGGAAGAAGGATAGCTCACCCATGCTACTCATTTCAAATTTAGAATGCATTAGGTTGGAAAACCCTCTGCACAATTTTGAATCAGTAGAACCAAAAATAATATCATCTATATAAATCTATACTAGTAGGGTATGAGACTTATGGGTTCTAATGAAAAGGGATTGGTCTACTCTACCCCTTATAAATCCATTTTCCAAAAGGAAGCATGCTAGGGTCTCATACCATGCTCTAGGAGCTTGCTTGAGACCATATAATGCTTTGTTCAACTTAAAAACATAATCAGGATATGTTGGAGAGATAAAACCTGGAGGTTGTCTGACATATACTTCTTCTTTGATGTCTCCATTTAGAAATGCACTTTTGACATCCATCTGATATACCTTGAATCCTTTATGTGCTGCATAAGCTAAAAAGATTTTGATGGCTTCTAATCTTGCAACTAGTGCAAAAGTCTGGTCATAGTCTATTTCTTCTTCTTGAGAATATCCTTGAGCAACTAGCCTTGCCTTATTCCTTACAATTACTCCTTGATCATCCAGTTTGTTTCTGAACACCCACTTTGTTCCAACAATGGAGTGATCCTTAGGCTTTGGCACTAGTTCCCACACTTTGTTCCTTTCAAATTGATGCAACTCTTCTTGCATTGCACTGATCCAGTGTGGATCTTGCTCTGCATCTTGAATGGACTGAGGTCCAATTTGAGATAGGAAGTAGGTGTGCAACAGGTTTTGGTTGACCTGATTTCTGGTTTGCACACCAGCTGAGATGTCTCCAATTATTTGGGAAATTGGATGATCTCTTGATGTTACTAAATCAACAAGGGGTGTTGATTGTTCACCAACCTGTGTTGTTGTTTCCTCTTGTGGTACAACAAATGGCACTTCAGCTTGTTCTTCAATATGTTGAATACTTTCTTCATCTTCACTGCTTTCATCTTTTTGAGTAACTTGTAACTTGTTCAAGTCTTCAACAAGAGAATGTTCCTGCAAAGGTTCTATGATAGAAGCGATCTTCTCCTTGAAAGACATGTTAGATTCATCAAATGATATATGAACAGATTCCTCAATTTTTAGAGATGACTTATTATAAATCGTATAAGTCTTACTGATTATGGAGTATCCCAAAAACACTCCCTCATCAACTTTAGCTTGAAATTTTGCTAAATATTTCTTGTCATTATTGTGTATGTAGCAAATACAACCAAAAACTCTAAAATAATCAACTTTAGGTTTCTTCACTTTGAGTAATTTATAGGGAGTCTTTCCCTTTAGTTTATGTATCAAACTTCTATTCAGCACATAGTTGGAGGTGTTCACTGCCTCTGCCCAAAAGGATAGAGGAAGGTGAGCATCTGACAACAATGTAGTGGCAGATTCAATAAGGGTTCTATATTTCCTTTCAGCTACCCCTTTTTGTTGAGGAGTTCTAGGAGCTAAGAAAGTATGCCTGATCCCTTCACTCTAACAGAACTCTTGCATAAGAAGAGAATCAAACTCTGTCCCATGATCACTTCTGATCAGGGTAATGTGAGTATTGAACTCAATCTGTATACATTTGAGAAACTCTGTTAGACACTTAAAGTTATCAAACTTCTTACAAAGAAAGAACACCCAAGTGAATCTAGAGAAGTCATCTACAACTACTAAAGTGTAAGATTTCCCTCCTAGGCTTTGTACTGTGATGGGTCCAAAAAGATCCATGTGTAACAGATACAATATCCTAGGTGAATCACTCTTATTAAGCGACTTAAAGCTATTTTTAGTTTGCTTGCCTAATTGACAAGCCCTGCATAGTCCTTCCTTCTTGTAGGGGCCAGAAGGTAGTCCTCTAACAAGGTTGTCCTTGGATAGCCTAGCAATAGTTGTAAGGTTTAGGTGTCCTAGTCTCTTATACCATAAAATATTTGGTCTACAAACAGAATTGAACAGACATATATCTATATCTGTTGAAAGAAAATATACTAGATAGATGTTACCTTTCCTTTTACCTATCAACACAGTTGTATTGTCCTCTGACTTGATCTTGCATAATGCTTTGCTGAAGGTCACCTGGTAGCCTTCATCACATAGCTGACTGATTCTTATCAAGTTGTGCTTCAGTCCTTCCACATAAGCTACCTTCTTGAATGTTACTGATCCAATCTGGACTGCACCATATCCTTTAGTTTGTCCAAAGTTTGAATCACCAAAGATAACTTTGGGTCCAAGCTTGGCTCTAAAGGATGTGAGGTTGTCCTTGTTTCCTGTCATGTACTTAGAGCACCCACTATCCAAGTACCATTGTTGGTTAGATGTTGGATAGGTCTTCACCTGTACATAAGATAATTCATTTGTTTTTGACCCAGTTTACCTTGAGCCTAGGTTGATAACCTTTAAACTCTAAAATAAAAGACATCCCAGGTTGACTCTTATATCCTTCAGGATGATATCTCCTTGGAGGTATAATCCATTCAGTATAAGGGTTAAAGATTTGGGATGAAGGACCCTTAGGATTGGATTTTGATTTGCCCTTGAAAGAATTTCCAGAGCTCTGACCTCTGTTCGACGATCGTAGAGCTGCGTTCGACGATCTTGGGTCAGATCGTCGAGCTCCGTTCGACGGTCGACTATGAAAGAGTTCATGAACTTGAGATTGTCGACCTGAGTTCGACGATTTTGCCTGAGATCATCGATCTGCGTTCGGCGATCGTCGATCTCCGTTCGACGATTTCTGCTGGGACTTAGATTTCTTGGGCAGATCAGAATTTTTCCTAGCTACCTCTACAACTCCCTTTCCTTTATCAGAAATGAACTTGATTGGAGTTGTTAGAACTATGGGTTGGCTGGATGAAGCACGCAAGCCCAGTGTACTATTAAATCTGGAGTTCACTATGCTTGTGATGTCCATCAGCTTGATACTTCTCCCATTAAGGGATTCTTCAAGCTTCTTGGCCTCAGATAGCTCACCTTTCAGTAAAGCTATCTGCTCCCTACAACACTCCAACTCCTGAGAGAGTTTGAGGTTTTCTGACTTTAAGGTATTATGTTCAGATAAATGATTTTTGAGAGAGATAATTTCTTTCTCAGATTTTAGCAGGTCTAAACATAATGCTTTAAACTCAGATTTAAAGTCCTCTGAATTAAAATCAAAAGAACTGATTACCTGATCTTATTCAAGTTGAGTCTCTGAATCTGACTCTGACTCTTCTTCATCTGAATTATGTTGTGAGGCATTGATTGCCATCATGTAGAACTCTTTCTCTTCTGCATCATCTTCATCATCACTGGAGCTGGATGAGGCTTCTGACTCCTCTTCAGTCTCACTCCAGGATTCAACAACAAACCCCTTTCTTGTGTGTTTGTTTTTGCTTGAGGAGGGTTTGCCATTGCCATTCCTCTTGGAGTCTTTCTCCTTTCTTCTTTCTTCCTTGTCCCTTCTGTCCTTGTTTTTGTTTTCTGGACAGTCAGGTACAATGTGCCCTGGTTTCCTGCAACCAAAGCAGACAATTTCCTTATTATTAGACTTATCATACCTTGGCTTATCATGCTCCTTATATGATCTCTTTCTGAAGTCCTTTCTGGCCATCTTGTAAAATCTTTTGGCCAACAGACTGAGCAGTTCATCATTGCCTGTGACTTTGTCTTCAGGCTGATCTTTTGTTGCTTTGAAGGCTATTGTCTTCTCTTTTCTTGTGGCTGGTGAGGCAGCCTTCTGTTCTTCTTCTCTATTCTTAATGAGTAGCTCATAAGATTTGAGCTTACCCAATAGAGTTTCTGTTGTGATCTCATTCAAACTTCTGGCATCCTTGATTGGCCAGATTCTTAAATCCCAAGTGCTAGGGAAGCACATTAGAATTTTGTCATTGAGTTCAGTTACTGAGATCTCTTTATCCAAGGTCCTGAGTTCACTACTATTAGACTGAGCTTGTTGTACATATCTCCAACTGACTCAGCTTCTGCCTTCTTGAAATTCTCATATTGAGATATGAGGTGGGATCTCCTGCCCTTTCTGTTGGATACATTGGTTAAATTTATCTGATTTGAAGAAGCCTCACCCAACTCAATGATATACATCATAATGTATTTGATGTATGTTGAGTTTACTTGTGCAGGTTAAGTATTTGCTGGACTGAAGCAAAAAGTTTCTAAGTCCATGCGTCGACACCCAGAGGGAAAGTGTCGACACTTAAGAAAGCTTGTGTCGACACCCAGACAAGTAGTGTCGACACTTGGAGTCATTGTGTCGACACCTGGGATGCAGAGTCGACACCAGACAGAAAGTGTCGACACAAGGAGCTGTGTCGACACTCAGTGAAGAAAAGTGCAGACAGAAAGTGTCGACACAAGGAGCTGTGTCGACACCCAGTGAAGAACTGTGTCTACACCAGAAAGTGTCGACACTTGGAGCTGTGTCGACACTCAGCAAAAGTCTGCAGAAACTAAGTATAAGTGCCGACACCCAGAACAATGTGTCGACACTCAATAGAAGAGTCAGCACTTGAAGTAAGTGTCGACACTCAGAACAATGTGTCGACACTCAACAGAAGAGTCAACACATGAAGTAAGTGTCGACACCTAGAACAATGTGTCGACACTCAGCTGAAGACTCTACACTTGAAGAAAGTGTCGACACATGGAGCTGTGTCGACACTTAGCAAAGAACAGAAAGATCATCAAATTATTCTAAGTACAAGTGTCGACACTAAGGGAATGTGTCGACACTCAGCTGAAGTCTCAACAGAAGAATCAAGTGTCGACACAAGGAGCTGTGTCGACACTCAGCAAGTATCAACATAGAAGACTATGTGTCGACACCAAGAAGCAGTGTCGACACTTAACAGATTCAACACAAGAAGTTGTGTCGACACAAAGGAGATGTGTCGACACTTAGAAGAATTCAGCAAGTTACAAAAGATCAAGTACTTGTGTCGACACTCAATTTCAGTGTCGACACATGAAGAAGAATCTGTGTCGAGACATAGTATCTACAACACAAGGAGTTGTGTCGACACCTTGTAGACTTGTGTCGACACTTACACAACTTGTGTCGACACTTGGTCTATAAGTGTCGACACTTAAAGACAGAAAGTCTCGACACTTTCAGACAGTTAGAGAACTTTCAAGAATTGATTGGATGACTTGACAGCTGACGTTCCAGCCGGTCTACAGCACCTGTCAGAGATGTCAGAATTCAGTTATGGACCGGACCAGCCAGTTACCATGAAGAAGGCCTATAAATAGGCTCATACAGTTTACAGAAACTGTTGTTCAGATTATTGTTCAAGTAGTTATTGAAGTGGTACACATAGTATCAAATCAATAAGATCTAGCTGTCCTAGTGCAGATCTAAGAAGTTGGAGAGAGAGGGCTCCATCCAAGCAATCAGCCGTTGGAACTAGGCTGAGAAGAAGGGTTCAGATTTATTCTGGATCTTAAGAAGCAGAGATCAAGGATCAACTGCAGGAGGATTCATTCTTATTCAGTTCTACTTTCAAGAAGCTTTGAAGAAAGCTAAGTCAGATTGAATCCAGCTGAGTTCTTCCAAGAACTCATCAAGAAACTCTCAACTCCCCTCTCTTGTTTCTGAGTTGTTGAGTTATTATTTCTATAATCATTTTTATCTTGTAGGATCCTTTGGATCTGAGTGATTTGTAAGCCTGAAATTATAAAGGCTGAGGGTAGGGCTTGAGAGCCTGAGTGTAGGAGATTGTAATCTCTGAGTGTAGGCCTTGTTGGCTGAGTGTAGGCCTTGTTGGCTGAGTGTAGGCCTTTGTGGCTGAGTGTAGGCTTTGGGATAAAGCTGAGTTGTAGGGCCTTGGGCCTGAGGTGTAGGAACCAATTTGGGTTCTGAGATAGTGGTGAAGTTTGGCCGAATCTAGTACACTGCTAGATATGTGAAGGGGGAAAGTGGATGTACCCAAAGCTTGAGGAACCACTATAAAACTTTGTGTCTGCTGTGATTGTGCTGTGATCGTGAATGCTTGTGTGATTGCTGTGCAAAAGTAGTATAGATTCTGTGATATAACTGATTGCTGCCATTAAAGTCTTAAAAAGAATTAGGTCACCTATTCACCCCCCCCCCTCTAGGTGTTTAGGTACTATATCTTTCAAGTGGTATCAGAGGGAGGTTCCTCAAAAAGGACTAACAGTCTGAGGAGATCCTGTTTGGCAGATTCAGTCTAAGGTAAATTACAGATTCAAGAAAATCAAGAACCATGGGTTCCTCTGAAAATCACAAGGAATTGGGTTCCATGAAATTGCCCATATGCAGGAAAGAGATCTTTGGGATCTGGAAGGAAAGGGTAAGGCTGTTTATGGAAGCCTCAGACCCTAGGATCTACATCACAGTAAAAGAGGTGTCATATGTGCCCATGAAGATATCAGTTCTAGATGCAAATCAGAGAACTCCAAAGGATTTCTCTGAAATGACTAGGGATGAGATTGTCCTAGCCACCATGGACAAGAGGGCACAAAACATTATAGTGAATGCCATAGATGATGCAACATTTCAAAATCTTATACACTGTAAGACAGCCAAAGAGATGTGGGACACTCTTATTGTGTATATGGAGGGTTCTGAAGAAGTTAGACAAGATAGAAAATCCTTGCTAAATCAGGAGTATGAGAGTTTTAGACAAGGAAAGGGTGATAGCATAACTGAGTGCTATAAGAAGTTCTACAGGATAGTGAATGAACTCATATCTTATGTAAGAGAGTTCAGTAACTATGAACTAAATGACAAGTTCCTTAGGTCCCTAACCAAAGATTGGGACACCAAGATCTGTGCCATAAGAGAAATGACTAAGTTGGGAGAAATTCCTCCACCTACACTGTTTGACAAATTGTTGTCATATGAAATGCAATTGACAGTAAGGAAAGAGGAGGAGAAATCAACAAGAACTGAACACAAGGAAAGACCAGTAGCTTTCAAGACAGAAGCCTCCAGAAAGTGCAGGAATAAGTCACCAACTCCACCTCCAAAGGTAGCTGAATTAGAGTCAGATGAGTCAGTCAGCACAAAGTCTGAAAGCAGTGAAAGTGATGAAGACTTTGCTGCCTTCACTAGACACTTTCAGAAATTCTTGAAGAAGAAACAGTGGAGGACAAGGCCTTCTACTTCAAAGGGAAAAGAAGATTTTTATCAGGATAAAAAGGCTTCAAAGAAGGACAGGAAGAGGACAAAATCTAGCAAGGCAACTAGTTCAAAGATAGTATGCTATTGCTGCAATAGACAAGGCCATGTTATTGCAGATTGTCCTGAAAAGAGAAAAGAGTCTAGTGACAAGAAAAAGACTCATTTTAAAGGCAAGAAAGAAAAGTCTTTTGTTGCCAAGAAGGAGAAGACTCTATCAGATATCTCTTCTTCAGAAACTGAGTCTGAGGCTGAGGCTTACATAGGGCTGTTTGCTGAAGAAGAAGAAGAATTCATGCAGATCATGGATTCTATTTATGAACAAGAAGACTGTCAGTGCCAAGGACTGATGACATTGACTGAGAGTGACAAAATCCTGAAGCCGCCAGGACCCAGTAAGGTACAAAGTTCAACTCTAAGTTCAGTTTCTTGTTCAAGTACAGAATCAGATTCATCATCATCAAGTGATGAGAATGTATCTGAGTCTGAGGATGATATTCATCAGCTTATAGATGAATATAAAGTGCTGTTGCAAGCTTACAAGAAAAGCAAGTCCCTAGCCAAAAGTCAGGCAAAGGAAATTGCTGATCTTAAAACTGCTGCAACAGATTCTGAGAAGCTATTTGATCAAAAGCTTAATGAGATAGCCAGGCTGAAACACATAACAGTGATTCAGATGGGGACTATCACCTTTAAGAATGATCAAATCAAGAGTCTGGAGATCAATCTTCAGAAAGAGAGAGAGAGAGCTTGTTGCTAGGTTTTCTAAACCTAAGTCAGTGCTACTTTTAATTGATGAATTTGTTCATCATAAAGGCAAGGCTGGACTGGGTTTTATTAAACCTGCAAGGACTGAGCAGTCCAAGTCTAAGTCCAAGGGCAAAACCCCAACATTCAACAAGTCAGCTGTAGATAAGACAGCAAAGACAGTACCTAAGCAAAGGTACAATAAGTTTGAATGCTGGTGCTGTGGCAAGGTTGGCCACTTTGCAGTGGACTGTTGGCACAATGCTAGTGCCAAAGTGAGTACCAAACTACCTGTTGGAAAGCCAGTAGGTAGCTTTGTCAGATTGCAGATTAACAAGTACCAAGGACCAAAGAATTCTTTGGGTTCTAAGGTTCATTAATCTGTTTTGCAGGTAAGTCCAAGTGGCCATACCCCAACATGGTACTTGGACAGTGGATGTTCCAGACATATGACTGGAACTAGAAGATTACTAAGTGACTACATTCCAATAAAAGATGGTCCAAAAGTCATCTTTGGTGGTTCTGAAAAAGGAATCATCAAAGGATTTGGTAACATTTCTAGCAACTTGGTTACCATTACTCAAGTGGCTTATGTTAAAGGGTTGAAACACAACCTAATAAGTATAAGTCAATTAAGTGATGTAGGGTATGACATCTCATTTGTTAAAAATGATTGTCATATCAAGAGGTCAAGTGATCAAGAGATGATTTTGACTGGTTATAGGAAAAGGAATGTCTATTGCTTAGATATTATGGTTGAGAACAATGGTTCTCCAGTATGTCTTGTAGCTGATGAGACAGTCTCTCATTGTGTCAAATGGCACAAGAGGCTTGCCCATCTTAACTATAAGACTATTAGCAAACTCTTTAGCAAAGAGTTGGTGAGGAATGGTCCTCAAGTTAAGTGTGTCAAAGATGGAATTTGATCAGCTTGTCAAAAGGGCAAGCAGACTAAATCCACCTTTAGAAGCATAGAAAACAAAGATGCTGTGAGGTGTTTATACCTCTTGCATATGGATCTCTTTGGTCCAATGCCAGTTCACAGCTTGGGTAGGAAGGTCTATACCCTTGTAGTTGTAGATGACTACTCAAGGTTTTCCTGGGTGTTCTTCTTAAGACAGAAATCTGAAACACCTAGTGTCTTCTATAGCTTTGTCAAGCAAATTCAGAATGAACTAAATAATACAGTGGTCAAAATTAGAAATGACCATGGTACTGAATTTCAGTCTGATAGCATGACAAAACTATGTGAAGAATTTGGGATATTTCAAGAATTCTCTTCACCTAGAACACCTCAGCAAAATGACATTGCTGAGAGGAAGAATAGGACCTTGATAGAGGCTGGTAGGACCCTACTAAGTGATACATCACTGCCAGAGTATTTCTGGGCTGAAGCAGTTAACACTGCATGCCATGTTATAAATAGGGCTACCATCACTAAAGGGCTTAACAAGACCCCCTATGAAGTTGTGAAAGGCAGGAAACCAAACCTATCCTACTTCAGGATCTTTGGTTACAAATGCTTCATACTTAACAATGGGAAGTCTTACTTGACTAAGTTTGCTGCCAAGTCCCAAGAGGGAATTTTTGTTGGGTACAGCAATAATAGTAAGGCTTATAGAGTCTACAACTTGTCTACACAAGTTGTAGAAGAATCTGTGCATGTAGTTTTTGATGAGACTAAACTTATTAACAATGAGTGGTCTAGTAGTGTATGTAGCCCCACAGGTTTAACAAAGAAGATGGACAAGCTTACTATAGAAGAAGTACCTGCTGCAAGACAACAAGTAGAAGACAGTAGCTGTTGTCCAGGGGGAGAACTACATGCACCTATTGCTGATGAAGTTCAAGGAATACAGCATGATGGAGATGCTGAAGAGGTTCAACCAGAAGTAAGGATGCCTCCAGCCAACAGGCATCTAAGAGATCATCCAGTAGAGCAGATTATTGGAGATCCAAGACAAGGAGTACAAACCAGGAGCAGAAACATGAATGCAGCAATCTACTCCAGTTTTCTTTCTCAAGTTGAACCAAAAAGGTTTGAAGAAGTAATACTAGATCCACAATGGACTGAAGCAATGCAAGAAGAGCTTAATCAGTTCAAGAGGTGCAAGGTCTGGGAACTTGTTCCTAAACCTAAAGACCACAATATAATAGGAACCAAGTGGATCTACAGGAATAAGATGGATGAACAAGGGGTCATCATTAAGAATAAATCAAGACTGGTTGCTAAAGGATATAGACAAGAAGAAGGTATTGATTTTGATCAAACCTTTGCTCCAGTAGCCAGACTATAAGCCATAAGGATGTTCTTGGCCTATGCAACCTATCAAGGATTCAAGGTTTACCAAATGGATGTCAAGTCAACATTCCTGAATGGTAATCTTAAGGAAGAAGTCTATGTGGAACAGCCTTCAGGTTTTGTTGATTCAACTCTACCTCATCATGTCTATAGACTTAGGAAAGCTTTATATGGGTTAAAGCAAGCCCCTAGGGCTTGGTATGAAACCCTATCTAGTTTCCTCATTGAGAACAAGTTCTCAAGGGGGAAAATAGATAAGACTCTATTCCTTAGGGAATCTAGAGGCAAAGTTATACTAGTCCAAATATATGTAGATGACATTATATTTGGGTCTACTGAAAGCAGCCTTTGCAAAAATTTTGCAAAACTTATGCAAGGTCAGTTTGAGATGAGTAGTATGGGAGAGCTGAAGTCTTTCTTGGGTCTCCAAGTTAAACAGACTGAGAGTGGTTTATCCATATGTCAGTCCAAGTTCACCCTAGAACTCATAAGGAAGTATGGTATGGATTCATCCAGTACCATGAAGACTCCTATGGGGTCAAGTATGTCTCTCAGCAAGGATGATGCAGGAAAACCTGTAGATGAAACCTTATATAGAGGGATAGTTGGCTCCCTATTATACCTGACTGCTAGTAGACCAGATATCATGTATGCTACATGTGTCTGTGCAAGGTATCAAGCCTGCCCTAAAGAGTCTCATTTGACAGCAGTCAAAAGAATATTGAGATATCTAAAGGGCACTCCCTATCTAGGCCTCTGGTACCCTAGGAATGGAGATTTTGAACTAACAGGTTATTTAGATGCAGACTTTGCAGGATGCAAAGAAGATAGAAAAAGCACTACTGGAACCTGTCAATTCATAGGTGGGAGACTAATTTCATGGAGTAGCAAGAAGCAAACCAGTGTGGCTATCTCCACTGCAGAGTCAGAGTATGTGGCTGTAGGAAGTTGTTGTGCTCAACTTCTGTGGATACAACATCAGCTAGAGGACTATGGATTTCAGGTAAGTAGAACTCCGCTTTTCTGTGATTCTACAAGTGCTATTTCAATAGCTAATAATCCTGTATCTCATAGTAGAACAAAACATATTGAAATTAAATATCATTTTCTTAGGGAGCATGTAGAAAGAGAAGATATTTTATTAGAATATGTTAAAAATGATAATCAAGTAGCTGATATGTATACTAAGCCCCTAGAAGAAGCTAAGTTCAATAGATTTAAAATTGAACTAGGAATGATAAACTTAGAGTAAGTTTACAGAATTGAAATTGGCTAAGTAAAAAGGTGTCGACACATAGACAAGTCTATGTCGACACAGAATAGTGGTGTCGACACTTCAGGAAAAAGGTGTCGACACATCTAGGAAGTTGGTGTCGACACTTCAGAATATTAGTGTCGACACATGTCAAGTAGGTGTCGACACATCCAAAGTGGTGTCGACACTTAAGTTTTACTCAGAATTTTCTAAGTAAAGTCTCGACAATGTGTCGAGTTATGTTGTGTCGACACATAAACAAGTGTCGACACATAAAATCTGTTGACTAAACTTGTGTCGACACATATGTGTCGAGACATTATAAGTCAGTGTCGACACTTATTGCCAGTGTCGACACATTTTAAGTTAACTGTCCCGCCTGTTCATCTTCAAAATCAGAAAGGTATAAATAGGGTTTTGTCTTTGTTTGTCGACACGCTTTCAAAGTTTCGAGACCAAACTTCTGTGTCGACACCTCTCTTCTCTCAGGACAAATTCTACAAACCCTAATGGCGCCTAAGCTAGAGGAGAACGTCAACGAAGGATATGAGCTGGTGCGCGGCGCTTTCACTGATGCTGATCAAGAAATCCAGGCGGTCGTAACCCTAGTTGCCGATTCTGGATTAGAATATCTAGTGTCTGAACCCACTAAGATATGGAAGAAAGAGGTACTTGAATTCCTTAATGGAGCCAAGATAGATGAAACTGGATTCAAAATCAAATCCAGGGTTCATGGTGAGAAGGTCAAGGTATCACCAAAAAGTCTGAGGAAGATTCTACAGCTTCCAAGAACTCAAGAGGAAGATGAAGTTACTGCATCAAAGACCAGGGAAGCTCTAACCTGGTGTGGACTTGATTCTAAGATGAAGATAGGTTCTGTTTTCAACAGGAAAGGCATGAACAATCAAGGAAAATTCCTCTCTGAGATTGTTGGAAAGGTACTACTCAGTAAGCCAGGAGGGCATGACAGAGTGTCTGCCTATATGTTTGGGATAATGACAAGAATAATCTTCACTCTAAAAACTGACTGGTCTAATGTAGTGTTTTAGAAGATTAAAGAAAGCTTGAAGAAGCCCAACCTGGGCAGGATTTTAAGTCTTTACCTTGCTGGTGTGATACCAGAGGTAATGAGTACTGCTGCTGGAAGAAAAATCAACCACATGAGAAAAATGGATATGAGGTTGTTTTCAAGATGGGACAGGGTGTTGACTAAAGAGATGCCAACCCCTGAGAAGACAGTGTTTGAGAAAGAAATTCCTCCAAAGAAGAAAAGGAAGACTGCTCCAGTGGCACAAGAGTCCACTAGCAGTTCTAGAAGTGAAGAGCTTGTTGTCTTCTCATCTGATGAGAATATAGAAGAGCCTGCAGTAAAGTCACCTGGTCCTCAAGCTGGTGCTGAGATCCAGGGGGAGCTACCTCCAGCTAGCCCCATACACAAGGATCAAAGCCAGGGGGAGCCTCCAGTTGTAGATGAACCCTCTACACTGGAAAGTGAACAAGCCACCAACATCATATAAGAGGTACTCACTGAACTAAACACTTTAGATTTTTCTATGGAAGATACTGATTTGTCTGATGATCATCAGCAAACTCAGCTGAATAGTCAAGTTCCAGATGCTGTTATAGAAGACACATCTGCTGTAGTTCAAGTTGTTCCTGATTCAGTGGTTGAAGAACCAAGAATTTCTCCTGCACAGTCTCCACAAGAATACACCATGGAAGATTTATTCCTAAATATGGATCAAGCAGATTTTGACAAGGACACTGATGCTGCTGAGAAGGAGAATGCTCCACTTGAGGGGGAGCAAGTGCACATTCTGGAAGAGCCTATAAGGCAAGAAACTGAGAAAGCTCCAGATGTGCAACCTGAGAAGCCTTCAAGCCCTAAGGAGAGGGTTGACATAGCCAGCTCCTCAGAATCTGAAGATGAGGAGACTGCAAGGGCTAAGCAAAAGAAACTTTATGTATTCAAGAGAAGAAGCCAAAGTTATAAGAAGGCTCTTCAATCTATTGCCACACAGCCTATAGTTCAGCAAACTCCAACTGTTGATTATAGTGCTTTAATGATTGCCCTGCAGATAAAACTGGATGAACATAGAAAAGCCATAGAGGCTTATGTAGATGAAGGGTAGAAATCCTTACAGTTTGATGAAGCCCAGGACATCAAATCAATAAGATTTGAAATGAATCTCAACAAGAAAGAGATGACAGAATGTTTCCACAAGGGTGGGAATGCAGTGGTGTACTTGACAACACACCAGGAAAAGATCAAAGCACAGGTAGATGACATAGCATTGAAGCAAGGGTATGTTCTTGAAAATCAACTAAGGATGAATGACAATTTGACTGCTTCCCATAATGCTATAGTCACTGAGTTAAAGAACAAGGCTGCTGAACCTTCTACTTCTAATGCTACTATTAAAGCTGATTTTGACAAAGCATTTCAAGAAGAAATCTCTGCTGTTAAGACTGCTATCCAAGCCTCCCAGAAGGTCATATCTGAACAACTTCAAAAGCTCAAACCTTTCTTTAAAGATGGAATCAGATACTTGGATAATCAAATCAGATTTCAGAAGGATGATGTCAGAGATCACATGGCTAGAGAAGTCATAAAGGGGGAGAGAGTGTTAGTCAAGGCAAGCTCTGACCATGCTAAGTGGATTTCAAATTCTATCAAAGCTACACTTGGATATCCTCCTCTGTGTGATGACAATGATGTTGCTGAATCTGGAATTAACCCTGCCTATCTTGGAGGTGAGAAACCAGAAGTAGCTCAAGTTATTTATCCTCCTCCAGATTTTGAAATGATTCATGCTGATGTCCAGACTATGTATAGCCCACCTGGGGGCAAGGACAATGTAATTATTGAAAAGGTTGTTCAGCCTATTACTGAAGCTATGCAAGAGGCATTACCGAAAGAAGAAGAGACAAGGTTGTCTAAGAAGAGGTTTAGGGAACAAGCAGAACAAAGGCCAGACTTTGAACAGTGGAGCCCTACCTCTAGAAATATTATATTAACTGCCTGGAAAGCTGCCAAGGATAACATTCATGACAGGAACAAATGGTTTTCTGAAGCTGAATGGAGAAAACATGAATCTAGACAGAAGGCAATTGTTCAATACAGAAGGAAGGCAAAGATGGGAAAGCTACCTCCTACAGCTCAGGAGCCTAGCAAGTACTTTCCAAAGCCATATCATTATTTTGAGAGGCAGAAGATCAAAGCTGAAGAGCTTAAAAAGAAAGATCTGAAAGGCAAGAAGCCTGCTGATGCTGACACTGCTGATGCTCCTGTCCAAGCTAAAGTTCAAGCTGGCAAAGGCATAGTGATTAAGGAGCCAGAGCAAAAATAGATTTAGAATTTTCTTGAAGTTTATTTTGTAATCTTTTGGATGTAAAATATTTAGTGAACTTCTAAAAATGTATAAGACAAATGTTAGAACAATATATGATCAATATATTTCATGTTTGTTCTGTGAATATGTCTATTTCTTATTTGTTCTGAGTTGATGTATTTGTATACATGTAAAATTGATACATGCTATATTTACCCTGCTGTACATAATCCTGCTTTACATCATTTTGTAATTTTAATTATGAAAGGTGTATATCATTGACTAAGGGTTATGACTTCTCCAAATATGGGGAGATTGTTGGATACATTGGATAAATGTACCTGATTTAAAGAAGCCTCACCCAACTCAATGATATACATCATAATGTATTTGATGTATGTTGAGTTTACTTGTGCAGGTTAAGTATTTGCTGGACTGAAGCAAAAAGTTTCGAAGTCCATGTGTCGACACCCAGAGGGAAAGTGTCGACACTTAAGAAAGCTTGTGTCGACACCCACACAAGTAGTGTCGACACTTGGAGTCATTGTGTCGACACCTGGGATGCAGAGTCGAAACCAGACAGAAAGTGTCGACACAAGGAGCTGTGTCGACACTCAGTGAAGAAAAGTGCAAACAGAAAGTGTCGACACAAGGAGCTGTGTCGACACCCAGTGAAGAACCGTGTCTACACCAGAAAGTGTCGACACTTAGAGCTGTGTCGACACTCAGCAAAAGTCTGCAGAAACTAAGTATAAGTGTCGACACCCAGAACAATGTGTCGACACTCAATAGAAGAGTCAGCACTTGAAGTAAGTGTCGACACTCAGAATAATGTGTCGACACTCAACAGAAGAGTCAACACATGAAGTAAGTGTCGACACCTAGAACAATGTGTCGACACTCAGCTGAAGACTCTACACTTGAAGAAAGTGTTGACACATGGAGCTGTGTCGACACTTAGCAAAGAACAGAAAGATCATCAAATTATTCTAAGTACAAGTGTCGACACTAAGGGAATGTGTCGACACTCAGCTGAAGTCTCAACAGAAGAATCAAGTGTCGACACAAGGAGCTGTGTCGACACTCAGCAAGTATCAACATAGAAGACTATGTGTCGACACCAAGAAGCAGTGTCGACACTTAACAGATTCAACACAAGAAGTTGTGTCGACACAAAGGAGATGTGTCGACACTTAGAAGAATTCAGCAAGTTACAAAAGATCAAGTACTTGTGTCGACACTCAATTTCAGTGTCGACACATGAAGAAGAATCTGTGTCGAGACATAGTATCTACAACACAAGGAGTTGTGTCGACACCTTGTAGACTTGTGTCGACACTTACACAACTTGTGTCGACACTTGGTCTATAAGTGTCGACACTTAAAGACAGAAAGTCTCGACACTTTCAGACAGTTAGAGAACTTTCAAGAATTGACTGGATGACTTGACAGCTGACGTTCCAGCCGGTCTACAGCACCTGTCAGAGATGTCAGAATTCAGTTATGGACCGGACCAGCCGGTTACCATGAAGAAGGCCTATAAATAGGCTCATACAGTTTACAGAAACTATTGTTCAGATTATTGTTCAAGTAGTTATTGAAGTGGTACACATAGTATCAAATCAATAAGATCTAGCTGTCCTAGTGCAGATCTAAGAAGTTGGAGAGAGAGGGCTCCATCCAAGCAATCAGCCGTTGGAACTAGGCTGAGAAGAAGAGTTCAGATTTATTCTGGATCTTAAGAAGCAGAGATCAAGGATCAACTGCAGGAGGATTCATTCTTATTCAGTTCTACTTTCAAGAAGCTTTGAAGAAAGCTAAGTCAGATTGAATCCAGCTGAGTTCTTCCAAGAACTCATCAAGAAACTCTCAACTCCCCTCTCTTGTTTCTGAGTTGTTGAGTTATTATTTCTATAATCATTTTTATCTTGTAGGATCCTTTGGATCTGAGTGATTTGTAAGCCTGAAATTATAAAGGCTGAGGGTAGGGCTTGAGAGCCTGAGTGTAGGAGATTGTAATCTCTGAGTGTAGGCCTTGTTGGCTGAGTGTAGGCCTTGTTGGCTGAGTGTAGGCCTTTGTGGCTGAGTGTAGGCTTTGGGATAAAGCTGAGTTGTAGGGCCTTGGGCCTGAGGTGTAGGAACCAATTTGGGTTCTGAGACAGTGGTGAAGTTTGGCCGAATCTAGTACACTGCTAGATAGGCGAAGGGGGAATGTGGATGTACCCAAAGCTTGGTGAACCACTATAAAACTTTGTGTCTGCTGTGATTGTGCTGTGATTGTGAATGCTTGTGTGATTGCTGTGCAAAAGTAGTATAGATTCTGTGATATAACTGATTGCTGCCATTAAAGTCTTAAAAAGAATTAGGTCACCTATTCACCCCCCTCTAGGTGTTTAGGTACTATATCTTTCACTTTCTCTCATCAGCTGAGCCTGAGACTATTTCAGAGAGTTTATCCCAAATTTCTTTTGCTGAATTGCATTCAGCCACCTTTTGAAAGGTGTCATCAGACATGGTCTGGGGTAAGATGTTCATAGCCTTGGCATCAGCTACCTTCCATTTCTTGATGTCAGCATCTGTTCCTGATGGAGGTGGAACAGCATTTGTACTTGAGTTCTCTGGAGGTCTTGGGCAAACTATCAACACAGAATTAAAAATATCCTCGTCAATAGAATTCATGTATAATCTGATCCTTGCCTTCCAAAGTGCAAACTTGGACAGATTGCACACTGGAGGTCTGGTGCTAGCATAATCTTTGTTTTGGGCCATGATTGGTGAAAACAAAATCTAATAATAAACTCAAAAGAAAACAGATCTAACTAGGAATCTTTGGGTTCAGGTGTTAGCCTGTGCAACCACCAAGGTGTGGTATGTTTAACCAACCTGGCTCTGATACCAATTGAAAGTGCAGCTAGATCTGATATACTCTAGAGGGGGGTGAATAGAGTATATGGTGCTTGAGAACTTTTTGCAACAATTGTTGTAATCTGAGTGAACAGGGAAGCAACTATTAAATCTAATCACAAAATAACCTACAACAACAATTAATCACAAATCTAAACTAATCACAAAATAATCACAGCCAGAAACAAAAGATAAAGACAAGCAATCCAGATGACACAAGGAGCTATAGTAGTTCCCCTAAACTTGGGTACATCCACTCTTCTACCACCCTAGGTAGGAATCCACTACAGGATGAGTTGATCAGGTGTCCTGGGCACCAATGAGCTTTTGATAAGGTGCCCAAAAACCAAATCAGATTTTTTGATCAGGTGTCTTGCCACCAATGAGCTTTTGACAAGGTGCTCAAAAACCAAGCTCAAACTTTTGAAGGGAGTTTGAGAAACCCTTTACAGAGATAGGGATGAGAGAGTTATGAAAGTCTTCTCTTTCTCAAAGCAGCTGAGAAGACTATGTGGATTTGATGGTGTCAAAGCTCCCCCTGAGTCCTTGAGATATTCAGGAAAAGAGGCTTTATTGTAGGGTGATAGGCCTTCAGAAGTTGATCTCCAGCAAGTGATGATTTCAGCAACAGCTGAAATGTTAGGTGTCTGGAGTCTTGAAAGATGTTGGCCATGAACACTTGAGACAAGAGAGATCAGAAGATTTCAGAAAGTTTGATCTCCTTGGATGTGTGTTCTTGAGAGAATTCTTTAAGACAGAGAATATTTTATTTTCCTTCTTCTTGTCTGTGTTCTGAGTGTTCAGTGATTGAGAGATTCAAAAATTCTTATCTTTTAATCTCTGGTACTGAATAGAAAAACATTCTCTGTCAAGAATAGTTGTTGGCCTGCATTAATTGCATCCTTAATTGCAAATGTCTTTTGGAGGAAAGTCCAAAGAAACATTCCTTGATAATCCCTTGAAACTTGGTCCAGAATAAATGAAAACGGATAGAAAATCTTCTGAATTAATTGCTGAATATCTCCTTAACTGATCTGAATTTGAATCTTGAAAAATCCTTTAACTCATCAGAAAACATCGAACTGAGCTCTGCTATCGTCGAACTGAGCTCAGCGATATGGACTTATACAGCAACAAAAAACATCGATCTGAGCTCAGAGATAGAGATCCAATACGGAGTCAAGATCGTCGAACTGAGCTCGCAGATCGTCGAATGGAGTTTGACGATTTGTTGAAGTTGAGCTCAGCGATCGTCGAATGAAGTTCGACGATCTGTCAAAGTTGAGCTAGACGATCGACGAATCGTCGTGCTGAGCTCGACGATGTGACTTAGTCTCAAACTGAAAAATTCTTGGTCTTGAGGGCAGCTTTCAAACCTAGACTTCTAACCCTTAGACTCAATTCTAGTTGACCTTTAGATCTATACAGGAGGTCAAACACAGGTTTCCTAGAGACATAGTGATCCTGACCCAAATTAGTAATAGGGTGTTCCAACACCTTACTCCCCCCCAGTAGAAGGCCGAGGAGGTCTACCGCCCGCCGACCGTGTCTGGCAACGATGCCGACCTCCACAAGTTCTTCCTCCACAAGGACTTCGAGGTTGCCTTCCTGAGAAGGGGCCTCGAATCGCTCCGCCCCGTCCTGCCTGGCAAAGATATCGTCCACTTCCCTGCTACTCAGCTCGCCATAACTTTGTGGAAATTTTCTAAGTTATTTTATGCAGGTGAGCGGCTAATCCCCGTGAACCCTCCGTTTGCGGACTCAGGGTTACACGCGGACCCTCTGGCTCGCGAGAGGGCGGCGGCGGCGGCCTGCCGAGATGAGGCAGCTTTCTCCAAACCCTGCTCCAGCAAGAGGCAACCTGAGGATGCGGGGTCGAGCCCGCCTCATCGCCAACAACTACCAAAAATGATGAAGAGAGCCACAGTAGCTCCTCGGGCGAAACGACATCAACAACATCAATAAATCCCCAAGTACATAAGCTCGACCGAGACCATTCCTGACGGGTCGCCGGAGAGCCCGCTGAAGGAAATCACCAGCAAGGGGATGAGGGGAGGCGAGACCTCTGCTCCTCCCGCGGCGACCTCTATTCCCCACTTGGCGAAGAAAGCGGCCCGCGAGCCCGCCCTGCTGAAGGAACACCCCCTCTTCGGCTTCGGGGGGAGGTGGAAGGACTCCATCGGCGAGCCCATGGTCTAGTGGGACGCGCTGGCCCACCAAGTCTCCATCTCCACCCTACACCCCTCCTGGGCTGACCGCGAGCTCTCCACCGGTCATGCCTATGCACTGGGCTTCGGCCTCTATGGCCGCGAGGATGTCGAGGCCTAAAAGGCCATGACCCTGCGGCAGCTCGGCCATGAGAGGATGCAAGCCCAAATATAAGCCATGGAGCTCCACCACATGGTGGTTCGCCGCAGCTTCAACCTCAACAACCACCTCCAGAAGGCCGAGCAGGCACGTGATGCTGCCAAGGATAAGGCCGTCGACCTGTGAAAGTCCACCTAGTGTCAACTATCTTCACCTAGGGGGGAAATAGGTGACGTGCAGCGTTTTTGCGGAATTTAAAATTGAACCTGCACAAGAAAATAAAACACCACAACAACGAAGGTACACAAGCAATTTATAGTGGTTCCCCGATTTGGGTACATCCACTTTCCCCCTTCGACCTATCTCCCAACAAGGGACGACTCGGTCTCTTCACTAACAGGATTGAAATCCAATCCTTGCACTATCAGAAGGAACCCTTCCACACGTAGGAGTCAACACTCCCACAACACGGGTTGCACCCAACCCTTACAACTCGGAACTAACGTTCCTTTACAACAAAAATGAACTAGAATGTACAAGAAATACAAACTACTTTCGGAGACTAAGGTGTCCCTCTTCGTTGACGACGTGTTCTTGAAGTCCACGAAGAGTCCACAACCTTAGATCTCTCTTGGAGAGAATCTCCCCAGAACCGGCGACGGCAAGATGAGCGGCGGCTTAGTTCACGGGATCGGCGGCGACAACGGTGTGCGGCTACTGTACTTTGGAGATTCAAACTTCGTAGCGAAGCTAGCTAGGTCTACCAACGTTCACACTAGGATCAATCGTCTCGATCGATTCGGACGGGGAAGGTTTTCCCGATCAACAAATCAAGAGACAAAGGATCTCTGGTTAGACGCGTGAGACTCTAAGCTTGGCTAAGCTTCTGTCGCCGGAAGATCTGGAAAAAATCACGATCAAAAGCGGCGATCAACTTGCGTGAGCGGCGACGGCGGCGGCGGAGCGGAAGTTGCGATCTAGGTCACGTCGCGGCTCGGCTACCTCTTTTGTTTGTCTGTCTACTGTTCAAAAATACGTGTGTATTTATACACAAGCATACTCCTTAAAGACCGTTATGGGTCCCACCAGAAGAAACCCTAATTCCGGTTCAAAACAGTGCCAGCAGCAGAATCCGGTCTAGCTGTTTCCAGAAAATTGCCCAAGTCAAAATCGGCGAGAATCGAAGGTGATTCTCGTCGAATCGGCGAGAATCAAAGGTGATTCTCGTCGATTCGGCGAGAATCAAAGATGATTCTCGTCGATGCTGACTTGATTGCACGCTCTGATTTAGCCGGGTCGAGACGGCGAGAATCAGCCAGTGATTCTCGCCGAATTGGCGAGAATCACTTGGTGATTCTCGTTGATTTATTACTTAGCATCAGAGTTGCTCGCTTTGAAGTAGCTGGATCGAGTCGGCGAGAATCAGCCAATGAGTCTCGACGATTCGGCGAGAATCACTAGTGATTCTCGCAGAATCGGCGAGAATCACTTGGTGATTCTCGTCGATTTACACTTAGATGATTTTTCGTCTTTCCACCCATGAGGTGCTCCTTGACCCATCCTTGCTCCTTGTCTGCTCTTGCCTTAACACAGCCCTGTACTTGAAAGTAAGTACACTCCAATAGAGAGAGTACACGTAGGCCAACACACTGATCTGCTCAACGAGGGATTACGTCGTGCAGACCCGTGTATATTGACCTACTGCACCCTGACATTGGTGTGCACTTAGCGTGGAATAACTGCAAGCACAACTTGAAATATTTTGTCAAAAACATTGTCTATTTACCTTAGCTTGTTCAGGGGCTTCTTCAAATCAGGTACGTTGTGGATACAATACCCAACAATCTCCCCCTATTTGAAGAAGCCTAAACCCTACAAGCTAAGGTGAATAAAGCGTATGGGAATAAAAATCATAACCTTGAAATTGAGTTGAGAGAGATAGTCATTACCAAAGAAAGCAAGCCTTATCCAACTTGGAGCCACCTTAGCCTTAGCCGAGAGGGTAATCTCCCCCTTTTCGGCTTCTGAAAATCTGGGTCTGTAGCATTTGACCCCTTGCTCCCCCTCAGTTCTTGCACCTGTGCTCACACTTGAGGTCCTGACAGAGTCTCCCCCTGGAAGCATGAGCCTGGAGCTTCAGTAGTCTTCATTCCTCATAGTTTAGCATCCCCAATTCAGTTTTGAAGAGACTGAACTTGGCTTCGTCTAAGGGCTTTGTGAATATATCTGCAATCTGCTTGTCCGTGGGGACATAACAGAGAGAGATGTCCTTGTTCTCCACGTGCTCCCGAATGAAGTGGTAGCGCACTTCAATATGCTTCGTTCTGCTGTGCGATATCGGATTGTTGGCAATTGCAATTGCACTGGAGGAGTCGCAGTACATAGGTACTTACTTGAACTGAAGGTCGTAGTCGGCTAACTGGTTTGTGATCCATAGGAGTTGTGCGCAACAGCTGCCTGCCGAGATATACTCAGACTCTGCTGTGGAGGTAGCTACACAATTCTGCTTCTTGCTGTTCCATGAGATAAGCCTTCTTCCGAGGAATTGACACGTCCCGGAAGTGCTTTTCCTATCATCCCTACTCCCTGCAAAATCAGAATCTGAAAAACCTATTAGCTCGACATCATTGTTTCTCGGGTACCACAAGCCAAGATTGGGAGTACCTTTAAGGTATCTTAGAATACGCTTTGCAGCGACATAGTGAGATTCCTTAGTGTTCACCTGATATCTGGCACAGACACATGTGGAGAACATGATATCCGGTCTACTGGCAGTAAGGTAAAGCAGGGATCCAATGATGCTTCTGTATTTGGTTTCATCGAAAGGTTTACCTTTCTCATCCTTATCCAGAGACATAGTGGATCCCATTGGAGTCCTCATAGAGGTTGCATTCTCCATACCGAATTTCTTGAGGAGTTCATTTGTGAACTTCGTCTGAGAGATGAAGATTCCATCCTCAGACTGTTTCACTTGAAGTCCCAAGAAATACTTTAGCTCTCCCATACTGCTCATTTCAAACTTTCCTTGCATAAGTTTAGAAAACTTTTTGCAAAGACTATTGTCCGTTGAGCCGAATATAATGTCATCGACATAGATTTGCACCAGCAAAATCTTGCCTTTGACTTCCCTGAGAAACAATGTCTTATCTATTTTACCTCTAGAGAACTTGTTCTCAAGAAGAAAACTAGATAAAGTCTCATACCAAGCACGTGGAGCTTGTTTTAACCCATATAGAGCTTTATTAAGAAAATATACATGATTGGGATAAGTAGGATTGACAAAACCTGGGGGTTGAGCGACGTATACTTCCTCTTTCAGGTCGCCGTTCAAGAATGCTGATTTCACATCCATTTGATAGACTATGAATTCTTTGTGCGAAGCATACGCCAGGAACAGTCTGATTGCCTCGAGCCTTGCCACTGGTGCAAAGGTCTGGTCGAAGTCAATCCCCTCCTCCTGTCTGTAACCTTGAGCCACCAGCCTGGCCTTGTTCTTTATGATGACACCATGTTCATCCAGTTTGTTTCTGAAGATCCACTTGGTACCAATCACATTCTGCTTGTGTGGTCTGGGAACCAGCGTCCAAACATTGCATCGTTCGAATTGCTGTAGTTCATCTTGTATGGCCAAAATCCATGCCGCATCTCTGTTCGCCTCGTCGAACTTCTTTGGCTCAACCTGTGACAGGAAGCTAAGATGCAGAATCTCGTTAATAGTACCTCTTCGAGTTCTGACACCAGCACGAGGATCTCCAATGATCTACTCTCTAGGGTGATCCCTCACGTGCCGGAGCTCTAGAAGTCTGGCGTCTGGGGCTTCGACTACTTCTTGGGCTTCTCCTTCCTCTAAGTGATTTGTTCCATGTTGATCTCCAACATTCCCAGTTGACGTTGAGGTGAAAACTTTGACGTACTTAGGAGTTTCATCTTTAGCGATCTCATCGAGACTCAGCTGTTCAAGTCGTGCACCTGCATCTTCAAGAATACCACTGGAAGAATTGCAGTTAAGCAAACTTCCTTCATCAAATACAACATTAATTGATTCTTCTACCACTAGGGTTTTCTTATTGAAGAGCCTATAAGCCCGACTATGGGAACTATAGCCCATGAATATGCCTTCGAAGCATTTTTCACCAAATTTAGTACGCGGGTACTTCCCATTATTCAGTATATAGCATCTGCAACCAAAGATCCTCAAGTAGGACATGGTTGGTTTCCTGCCTCTCAGTAGCTCATAAGGCGTCTTACGATGATGCTTGTTGATCAAGACTCGGTTTTGTACGTGACAGGCCATATTTACAGCCTCTGCCCAGAAGTATTCTGGGAGAGAAGCGTCTTTCAGCATTGTCGTGCAAGCTTCAATGAGAGTTCTATTTCTCCTCTCCGCGACTCCATTTTGCTGAGGAGTATGCGGGGAAGGAAAACTCATGAAAGATACCTTGTTCTTCACAAAACTCTGTCATAGCACCAGATTCGAATTCTGTTCCATGGTCACTTCTGATTTTGACCACTGAGCAGTTAAATTCGTTCTGAACCTGCTTGACAAAACTAGTGAAGATGCCAAACGTATCTGACTTTCGTTTTAAGAAGAACACCCATGTAAACCGAGAGTGATCATCAACTATCACTAGCGTATAGGACTTGCCTCCCAAGCTATGAACTTGCATTGGACCAAACAGGTCCATATGTAGAAGATAAAGACACCGAGAAGAGTCTTTGTCTGCAATGCTCTTAAAGTTAGCCCGAGTCTGTTTGCCCATCTGACATGCAGGACAGGGGCTATCCTTGATGCACTTGATAACGGGAGCATCCCTTACTAAGTTTTTAGAAAACAACATACTAATTGTTTTGAAATTAATATGTGCCAATCTCTTGTGCCATTGTTCACAAAGAGATGCACTGCCTGTTGCCACTAGGTATACGGGGGTAGATGAATCTAATCTAAGAAAATTTAAGCAGAAGATATTTCTGCTCCTAATGCTTGTTAATACCGTCTCAGAGGAGGCACATGATATTATCAGGCATTTATCCTTGCAGAACTTAATGTCATAACCTTTATCACATAACTGACTTACACTGATCAGGTTATGGTTTAACCCTTCAACATAAGCCACGTCGGTGATGCCGGGTATATACTAGAGATTCGTCACGGATGCCACGATAACGCTTATGACACAATCTACGCTCTCTATTCCACACGTTGACGAAAACGCGGCCACAACAATTATTTTATTTATCGCTCGCGCTAACGATACGGATCGACGTTCCGCAAATAGATCGAGTGTTGGCTATAGGCCAAACTCTTTCCGGCTAAATGGGATAATCTTGATCCCGAACGAGCTTTTGGGTTGTACCAAAATAGATCCACCAAGAACAAAATGATTCGAAAGATGGTAGGATCTATCCCAACAAAAAGATAACGAGGATCGCCAATCCTCTTGCTAATCTTTCGGAAATCCAAACGAAAAATACCGATCTATTAGGGGATTAACCGCGAAGAAAAACGAATCGGAAAATAACGCAAAAATTCGTCCACCACAAGAACTATCTAGAGAAAGAAAACTCTTGGTAGAAATTTTCGTTACCCCTCTCGGATTTGTAGATCCGTGATGCGTGGATCCACCAAGTTTGATCGCTCCTCCGTTGAAAGTCCACGGGAAGCGCGCTACGGATGACGAACGTGCTAATCTCCTTCACTTCACGCCGTGGAGGAAACCCCTATCTTCTTCCTTGCAAACAACCTCTCATGCATGGGCCGAAGTATCCTTGGAGAGAGAGGATCTCGGGTGGCCGTGAGCAAGAGGGAGAGGAGAGTAGCTGAGCACTAAAGAGAAGGGGGCGGCCGAGAGCAAGAGGGAAAGAGGAGATGGCCGAACTCTTGAAGGAGGGAGCCTTGAGGCCGACGGTTTGGAGGAAGGAAGAAAGAGGGGGGGGGGGGAGGCTAGGTGAAGAAGAGAGGGAAAAAAATTAAGGTTGGCAAAATTTAATTTTTGATTTCAATTTAATTCTACCATCAAATGAAAAGTTCAAGGCCTTATATAGGCTTACATCTCAAAGAAAATAACAAGTGGCTAAAGGCACACCACATAAAGAAAATGCAGAAATTAAATAAAGTTTTTTTTTAAAGAGCCATCACGAAACGGCTATTAGCACACCAAAGCTAAAATATCAAATATGAGTCTTGTTGCGAGGGCGAAGCTTGTAACCATGACCGCTACGACATCGCACGTCCTTTGCCGGCACATCTTCAACATAGTCATTCCCAAGTTGGTCGTCCTGGTGGCCGTCGTCATCACCGTCGCCATCACCGTCGCCATCACCGTCGCCATCACCGTCGCCATCACCGTCGCCATCAATTCTCCGCCGCTCAAAAGGACTCATCTCCGATGAGCTGGATAAAATATAACAGCGTACGAGGTCCGCGTCAAGAAGATCCACCTGTGCAGCAGAGAGTCAAGAGTCGTCTGAAGCCGGACGACCACGCCAACGAACCAAAAACCTGTGAATGTCGCCGTTGGGAGTGGGAAACACATCATCCTGCCAAATCCTGTCAGGCAAAAAATCCATCCGGGGAAACCTCGGAAAAACGTTAGGTGAAGCAGAAAAACAAGTTTCATCATCAATAGACGACATACCTCCCGTAGATTTCGAAGGAGAAAGCGATCCAGAATTGAGCTCACCCCCCACCCTATTAGATTGTATAGTGGAATTATTAAACGGAGAGACAGACAGTTCAGGTGGTGGAGCAACAAAAAGCGTTAAATCCGAAATGTTAAACACATGGGAGATTCCCCAATCAACGGGTAATTCTAACAAATAAGCATTTTCGCCTAATTTCTTCAAAATTCGAAAAGGACCGGCTTTCTTGTTTGCTAATTTTTTTATGGTGCCCGAAGGCATCCGTTCAGGGATAAGACGGACCATAACCAAATCGCCAATGTTCAAGGAGACTGCTCGCCTATGTACGTTAGCATTCGATTGATAGATAAAATATTGCTTAGCTAACGTCTTGCCAATATGCTCATGGAGAGTGTGAACGTGTGAAGCGAAGTCCTGTGCAAATTGACTTGACTTAAAAGAAGGTGGTAACAGAACCAAGTCAAGAGGCGCTGGAGCCTTATAACCATGCACTATCTCATTCGGAGAAAACCCAGTGGACCTGTTCTTAGAATTATTGTACTCTAGTTGAGCATGCGGAAGGATTAGGTCCCATGAACCGTGTGGGGTGAACCCATGTGCAACATGACTTGAGTTAACAGTAGAAAATAACGGGACTAAGTCTGGTGGCATGGGTGCTTTAAATTCATTAACGATTTCCGTGGAGTCCAACGCCATAGTTTTAAATTTAGATTTAAATTTTGATTTAAAAATTTCACAAAGAAATGCCTGCGGAAAACGCTCATCACCAACTACAGAGTTGGATGCTCCCGGAGTTGAAAGGTAGTGCGGGAGACACAACTCAACATACCCAACTACGTTCACTAACGTGTGCATGCACGGATCATCAAAAGGCAGAGGATAAATGCAAGCGACCGGGCTTGGCAAATAATTGTGTCTGGGGGACACCACATCAAAACATACCATCGCCATGGAATCACTATCAGTCCAAAAAGAAGCCTTACCCAACGCCAAGCGGTCAAATGAACGGTCCATCCTAGGAATAATATAGTCAGATCTATGAAAAGTAGTGGAAAGACCGAACGTGACAACTAACAAATCGCTCACACACATCCGTCTGGGTAAGTCGAATGGGGAAGCTGGATAAATAAACATCTCCAAATATCTCGGGCTAGAAATGACAAGCTCGTTCCCTAACAAGTCATCTAATCGAGTCAAGTGAACCGGATGAGGAGTCGACATGGGCGATTCCGGAGGAGGAACTAAATCATACTCACCGTCAAAACATGGATTTAACGTCCAAGAAAAATCCTCCGGGTGCAAGCCATCAAAATCAAAGTAAAAATCAAACAGTAGATTCGTCCTTACCGAAAACTCAGCCGGATCGTCATCATCTAACTCACTATCAGATAAACATTCATCACGGGGTGACTCTACCAAATCAGCCGACATGTCTTCCAACCCACTAGATAATTCGTCCACATCAGAATCAGTATTGGTCTCAAAAGTAGGAAAGATCGTACTCGACAAAATTCCTAATCCATTTTGGGCTTCTGGCGAAGGAGCTAACATCAAAGAAATGTTTATCGGGTCCTCAGTGCTACCGTCATCCACAAATATCCTTCCCACACAGGGTAACTCTTCCAAAACGTCACATCCTTCGCTAAACAAATCTTCCCACGAAGTAGGTACATTGTCTAAATCATGATGGAGGGTTGGGCAAATCGAATCCCGGGAAGAATCTAAATTACTATGACCCTCAAGCAACGATGATAATATCAATGAACTATCTCGCGGATGTGCACCACTAAGATTATCCCAACATAAACATCCATCCCAAGGTGACTCTTCCAACACCGTTGAACCATCGACCAAACCGGGATCAATCATTATAATATTGTGATCCTCACTCGCACTGATCCGACTGGATTGACCTACCGGGGAAGCTAAAGAAATGGGCACCTCAATATGTTCCGGGCTAGAAGGAACTAGCTCGTGTTCAAGCAGGTCATCACCTAAATCAGTAATAGGTAAGCTCTCAACATAGGGTGACTCAGCCGGAATGTCTTCTGACTCAGGGTCATCAGAAGACTCCATAACTGTCAAGGGAGACGCCTCAGAAACATCGTCGAAAGGAAGAGGAGATGATTCCTCCGAGGAGAAATCCTCGTCCAGGTCACTAGGGTAACCAAACTCCTCATCATCACTAAGCTCATCAATTAAGTCGGTCTCACCCACAGTGGCGTGATCAGTCTTAGACACTACCGCAGACTCATTAGGAGAGTCAACGACTAGATCAGGCAGCTCAGGAGAAGACTCAAAAAGAACTACAGGCGTATTCGGAATAGGACGCATAATAGAGCCAAGATCAGATACGCCACTAGACTCAAAGGTAATAATCTTCTGACGTGAGTGAACCTTTCTCCTAGGATGTCGGCGCTTCTCAATCTCCAAAGCCGTACTAAAGGTGAGGTCTAGGTCGGTGTGACAATAATGTAGTAAGCCGTACTCACTCACAGGCTCGGTGTTGGTAGTACGAAGATAGACGGGATCAAATTGATCTGAAAGGAGGCTACGCATCGCCTGCCAATTATGTTGATAACCACCAACACGACGCTCTTCGTTTAGCCAAAATAACTGGGCCTGACCTATTAACCGTTCTCGGGCAAAGTGAATGTTTTGGGGGTCATCCCATCCATAACACTTAAAATGAAGTTCTATACCCTTAAGCCAATCCCTAAAAATTTTAGGACACCATAAACCGTCATAAGTAGGACAAGTGTGGCATTGCCTAGGGGGAAACTTAGTCATGGCTTTATCATACCAAAAGTCCAACCGGGAAACGTGAACGTCATAGGCCATAATTTTGGATTTTTGAAATTGAAAATTTGAATTTTGAATTTTAAACTTTGAAATTTGAAATTGGAAATTTGAAATTTTGAATTTTGAAATTTAAAATTTAAATTTTGAAGTTTGAAATTTGAAATTTGAAATTTTGAAATTTGAAATTTAAATTTTGAATTTTAAAATTTGAAATTTGAAATTTAAATTTTAAATGTTGAAATTTGAAATTTGAAATTTGAAATTTTGAAATTTGAAATTTGAAATTCAAAATTTAAATTTTGAATTTTGAAATTTGAATTTTGAAATTTTGAAATTTGAAAATTTGAAATTTGAAATTCGAAATTTAAATTTTGAAATTTGAAATTTGAATTTTGAAATTTTGAAATTTTGAATTTTGAAATTTGAAATTTTGAAATTTGAAATTTGAAATTCGAAATTTAAATTTTGAAATTTGAAATTTGAAATTTGAAATTTGAAATTTAAAAGTTGAAATTTATTTGTTTTAATTTGAAGAGGGGGAGGAGTGCCAATTAGGAAATTGACGAAAACCTCCCTCTGATACCAAATTGATGCCGGGTATATACTAGAGATTCGTCACGGAGGCCACGATAACGCTTATGACACAATCTACGCTCTCTATTCCACACGTTGACGAAAACGCGACCACAACAATTATTTTATTTATCGCTCGCGCTAACGATACGGATCGCCGTTCCGCAAATAGATCGAGTGTTGGTTATAGGCCAAACTCTTTCCGGCTAAATGGGTAATCTTGATCCCGAACGAGCTTTTGGGTTGTACCAAAATAGATCCACCAAGAACAAAATGATTCGAAAGATGGTAGGATCTATCCCAACAAAAAGATAACGAGGATCGCCAATCCTCTTGCTAATCTTTCGGAAATCCAAACGAAAAATACCGATCTATTAGGGGATTAACCGCGAAGAAAAACGAATAGGAAAATAACGCAAAAATTCGTCCACCACAAGAACTATCTAGAGAAAGAAAACTCTTGGTAGAAATTTTCGTTACCCCTCTCGGATTTGTAGATCCGTGATGCGTGGATCCACCAAGTTTGATCGCTCCTCCGTTGAAAGTCCACGGGAAGCGCGCTACGGATGACGAACGTGCTAATCTCCTTCACTTCACGCCGTGGAGGAAACCCCTATCTTCTTCCTTGCAAACAACCTCTCATGCATGGGCCGAAGTATCCTTGGAGAGAGAGGATCTCGGGTGGCCGTGAGCAAGAGGGAGAGGAGAGTAGTCGAGCACTAAAGAGAAGGGGGCGGCCGAGAGCAAGAGGGAGAGAGGAGATGGCCGAACTCTTGAAGGAGGGAGCCTTGAGGCCGACGGTTTGGAGGAAGGAAGAAAGAGGGGGGGGGGGGAGGCTAGTTGAAGAAGAGAGGGAAAAAAAATTAAGGTTGGCAAAATTTAATTTTTGATTTCAATTTAATTCTACCATCAAATGAAAAGTTCAAGGTCTTATATAGGCTTACATCTCAAAGAAAATAACAAGTGGCTAAAGGCACACCACATAAAGAAAATGCAGAAATTAAATAAAGTTTTTTTTTAAAGAGCCATCATGAAACGGCTATTAGCACACCAAAGCTAAAATATCAAATATGAGTCTTGTTGCGAGGGCGAAGCTTGTAACCATGACCGCTACGACGTCGCACGTCCTTTGCCGGCACATCTTCAACATAGTCATTCCCAAGTTGGTCGTCCTGGTGGCCGTCGTCATCACCGTCGCCATCACCGTCGCCATCACCGTCGCCATCACCGTCGCCATCACCGTCGCCATCAGTCAGTGATAGAGATTATACCATTGGATATCATACCGTAACCTCTGGTGACTCCCCGATCTGAACCCCCAAAGATGACTTTGGGTCCATTTTCGACTGGAGTGTAATCACGCAGCAGACTTCTTATCCCAGTCATATGCCGGGAGCATCCACTGTCCAAGTACTATATTGGCATTTTGGTGTCCTTTGGACATTCATGCAAAACAAAATTAATTTCCCTTAGGAACCCAATCGAACTTGGGTCCTAGATTCTTGGTTAGCATACTCCCCCTCGGGTGGTTAACCCTACGAGTGGTCGGCCTCGCATGGCTAACATAGGGAGTCTCGTCATACCTCGGATTAAACCAGCAATCCACGGCAAAGTGACCGACTTTGCCACAACACCAACAGTCAAATCTGTTGTACCTCTTCCTAGAATCCTGCTTTACCCTGGGAACGATGGGTACAACCGGGGCTTTGGATCTGGAGGTGGAGGCCTCATAGTGATTGCAGTCACATGACTTCTTCACCTTCTGTTCCTTCAGTATAACAGGCTTGGCTCTTGGTGCCTGCTTTCCATTATGGCCGCTAGAGAATTGACCATAATTTCTCATGTGGATTTCCTCATAAGGTGCCTTGAAGACACTCTCACTGAAGTTGCGAGGAAAAGTCCAACCATCATATCAGCTCTTTGGCTTTACAACCGAGGGCCGGAAATGATGACCAAAGGTTGATTCAAAGTCATGTTGGTTGCAAGGAAAGCTAGGCTTTCTGAACGCAACAGGACTGAGCGGAGCCTTTCCCTTTTCAGCAGCAGAGGCCTTCTTGGCGGCCTTATTCTTCCTCTGGTTCCTGTTTCTCCTGGATGAGGAACCAGATACCCCTACATGCCCCAAGCCAGCTCCTTTAGCCTGAGCAGAGAAGGTATCAACTACTGGAAGAACCGTTTTTGACATAGAGAAGCTCTTGACGATCTTCCTTTCTGCCGCAAGTTGTTCTTCCAACTTGTCGACTTCCTCCTGCTTAAGATCAAGGAGCTTAATAGACTCTTAATGCTTTGAAGTCAGGTCAAGGTGCTCCTGTCGGAGAGAAATCAAACTGGTGATCTCTTCCCTTAGGGAAACACACTCACCCTTAAGGAATTTCACTTCCTTTTTCTCAGCCTTCAATCTCTTACGGCACTCCTCGAAAGTGTTGAGCAGAAGCTCATACTTCTCGATGAGCTCCACTTCACGGGGCGAAAGGCTATCCTCAGGGTCATCATCCTGAGACTCAGGATCAGATTCAGAGTCGGAGAGTGGGGTGTGAGCTTTTACCTTCCCAGTAAATGGGGGGCATTCTCCTTCTGAGTCGGAGCGACCCACCAGCCCGAAGTATGCTTCCTCATCATCACTGGAGTCTGAGGAATCAGACTCACTCAGTGTCTTTGGCCTTTTGGCGATGTAGCTCCGCTCTTTCTTCTTATCTCTAGAGGATTTGTGCTCCTCTCCTTTCCCTTTTTCTCTCTTGCCTTGGTAGCAGTCGGCCACGACGTGTCCTGGCTTATTGCATCCAAAACAAATAATGTCAGAGGAGCGATGTTTGTTCGGTTTAGAAGCATACCTGTCAGAAGAATAATTTTTCTTCTGAAGTTTGGAGGAGGAGCCGTCTCTCTTTCTTTGATTCCTCATCTTGAGGAACTTCTTGAATTCTCGGGTGATGAGGGAGAAGTCTTCCTCAGACAACTCTGAGCTGGAGGAGCATGGCTCGGAGTCCTCCTCCTCATCCTTTTTTCTGGCACGGTACGAAACCACACCCTTGCCCTTCCTGGAGTGAACGACTTTTAGGGCCACTATCTTTTCCTTGGCAGCAGCCTTCTCTGCTTCTTCTTCTGCTTTCCTGGTGTTCAGTTGAAGCTCATAGGACATCAGCTTCCCAAACAGAATTTGCGGGTCTGTTTCAGCAAGTCTGTCAAACTCTCGGATGGCGCAGATTTTTGTGTCCCATTCCTTAGTAAGGGACCTAAGGAATTTATCATTAAGTTCACCATCCGTGAACACTCTTCCATATCCTTTGAGCGCATTGACAATCTTGAGGAAGTTCTCGAAGGTGACTCTAATCTATTCCTTAGGCCCTTGTCTGAAAGCCTCATATTTCTGGTTCAGGAGGGATCTCCGATCATCCCTCACTTCATCAGTGCCCTCTATTAGGATAATCAGGCAGTGCCAGATCTCCTTTGCTGTCCTGCAGTTGCAGAAGTTCTGCATCATTGAGTCATCGACCGCGCTGACCAGAATGTTCTGCGCCTTCTTGTCAAGTCCCACCAGCACCATCTCGTCCTTGTCCATTTCAGAAATTTTCTTTGGTACTTTCTTGATAGGATTTATGGTGGAGACCTTAGTGGGGACGTAAGGTCCCTCCTCCACGATCATGAAGAGTCGAGGATCAACTGCTTCCATGTAGAACCTGATCCTTTCCTTCCAGATAGGAAAGTTGAGTCTGGTACACACTGGGATCTTGCCTGTGTACTTGAGCCCGTCCATAGTAGATGATTGCCTTCTTCTTGACACTAGCGGCAGGATTCAACTCAAGGTGTTGACCTTTTTGATGAGTAACCTCGCTTTGATACCACCTGAAAGTCCACCTAGTGTCAACTATCTTCACCTAGGGGGGAATATGTGACGTGCAGCGTTTTTGCGGAATTTAAAATTGAACCTGCACAAGAAAATAAAACACCACAGCAACAAAGGTACACAAGTAATTTATAGTGGTTCCCCGATTTGGGTACATCCACTTTCCCCCTTCGACCTATCTCCCAACTAGGGACGACTCGGTCTCTTCACCAACAGGATTGAAATCCAATCCTTGCACTATCGGAAGGAACCCTTCCACACGTAGGAGTCAACACTCCCACAACACGGGTTGCACTCAACCCTTACAACTCGGAACCAACGTTCCTTTACAACAAAAATGAACTAGAATGTACAAGAAATACAAACTAATTTCGGAGACTAAGGTGTCCCTCTTCGTTGACGACGTGTTCTTGAAGTCCACGAAGAGTCCACAACCCTAGATCTCTCTTGGAGAGAATCTCCCCGGAACCGGCGGCGGCAAGATGAGCGGCGGCTTGGTTCACGGGATCGGCGGCGACAACGGTGTGCGGCTGCTGTACTTTGGAGATTCAAACTTCGTAGCGAAGCTAGCTAGGTCTACCAACGGTCACACTAGGATCAATCGTCTCGATCGATTCGGACGGGGAAGGTTTTCCCGATCAACAAATCAAGAGACAAAGGATCTCTGGTTAGACGCGTGAGACTCTAAGCTTGGCTAAGCTTCTGTCGCCGGAAGATCTGGAAGAAATCACGATCAAAAGCGGCGATCAACTTGCGCGAGCGGCGACGGCGGCGGCGGAGCGGAAGTTCCGATCTAGGTCACGTCGCGGCTCGGCTACCTCTTTTTTTGTCTGTCTACTGTTCAAAAATACGCGTGTATTTATACACAAGCATACTCCTTAAAGACCGTTATGGGTCCCACCAGAAGAAACCCTAATTCCGGTTCAAAATAGTGCCAGCGGCAGAATCCGGTCCAGCTGTTTCCAGAAAATTGCCCAAGTCAAAATCGGCGAGAATCGAAGGTGATTCTCGTCGAATCGGCGAGAATCAAAGGTGATTCTCGTCGATTCGGCAAGAATCAAAGATGATTCTCGTCGATGCTGACTTGATTGCACGCTCTGATTTAGCCGGGTTGAAACGGCGAGAATCAGCCAGTGATTCTCGTCGATTCGGCGAGAATCACTAGTGATTCTCGTCGATTTATTACTTAGCATCAGAGTTGCTCGCTTTGAAGTAGCTGGATCGAGTCGGCGAGAATCACTTGGTGATTCTCGTCGATTTACACTTAGATGATTTTTCGTCTTTCCACCCATGAGGTGCTCCTTGACCCATCCTTGCTCCTTGTCTGCTCTTGCCTTAACACAGCCCTGTACTTGAAAGTAAGTACACTCCAATAGAGAGAGTACACGTAGGCCAACACACTGATCTGCTCAACGAGGGATTACGTCGTGCAGACCTGTGTATATTGACCTACTGCACCCTGACATTGGTGTGCACTTAGCGTGGAATAACTGCAAGCACAACTTGAAATATTTTATCAAAAACATTGTCTATTTACCTTAGCTTGTTCAGGGGCTTCTTCAAATCAGGTACGTTGTTGATACAATACCCAACAACCTGGCGAGGCAGCTTGTCATCGCTGAGAGCGTCCTCGCCCAAAATGCCGGCGGACTGGTAAGTATCGGGCTCCCTTCTCCCCTTTTACTTAGAATTTTCTGCGCTGTTGTTAACGTACTTCCTTTCTCACTAGGATGCCAAGGCCGCTCGGGAGTTGCGGGCTCGTGCCGCCGGGCAGGAGGAGGAGATCGGCCAGCTGCGCGCCTTTCTTGCCGAGCTGGAGGGGGCGAACGCGAAACTGGAGGAGGAGAACACAAGCCTCAGCCGCGAGGTCCGCCGCCAAGCGGAGATCTTTTTACCGGCTCGCGACATCGAGCCCACCTTCCCGTACAAGAGCCCAAGGATCTTCGGCGAGGCTGACGCCACTGAGAGGCTGCGGATCAACTCGATCCAAACCGCCGAATGTACCCTCCAGATGATGAAGGATATAAGAGTGCTGGTGGAGGGGTGTGAGGAGATCTCAGTCCGAGACCTGATATCGAGCCTGTTCCCGGCGACGCCGCCCAGCGAAAAGGAGGACAGCCTTGACACACTCTTCGGGAAGGGCTTCCAGGACCTGTTTGGCGAAGGGGGGTGGGGGGGGGGGGGGGGGGGGGGGGGGGTGGGGGGAGGATCGCCAATATGGCGAGGGGGGGGGAGAGCTGATGTTATTTTTTCTTTTTTCTACTGTTATTCTTCTTTGTTTTTGTAATCTAGGCGAGGCGAGCTCCACATGTAACCATCACCATTTAATTGAATACATTTTTGATATGACCCTTGTCCATTTTTTTCCTTTTTATATACTTTTCTACTGCGCCTTGCTTGCCTGCGAGCCCTACCCATGGCGACCTCGCATAGATAGGTTTTTGCGAGTAGGATAGTTATTTGGACCCGCTCCCGAGAGTAGGCCTTGAGGACTTGCCGATTCTTAGATGATCCGGGGGTGGAATATTCGCCGCACTGGGCACACCTCCCCCAGCTCGCTCGTGAGCTGCCCATAATCTTATCACAATAAGACCAATACTCACAAAATTTTCACAAGTAAAACAAAGTAGGGATGAAGCGTTCTGGCGGAGTCCTCCTCCCTTCAGCGAGGTCCAAGGGCCCGGCTTGGCACCCTTCTACCAAGGCCGAGCTGAGCTGGCGAGCCTCGAATCGCTTATGAAGGGTTTTTTTCACCCAGTTCTTAGGGAAAATGCCAAACTTCTATCTATAACCTTCTAGAGAGCACAGGACTTTCCCGAGTGACATCCAGCCCTGCCAGCTAAGTGAGAGCCTAACAGCGGGATCTGCTCAGGGTCAGAGGGTTGACACCGAGTGACATCCAGCCCTGCCAGCTAAGTGAGAGCCTGGCAGCGGGATCTGCTCGGGGTCTAGGGTTGACACCGAGTGACATCCAGCCCTGTCAGCTAAGTGAGAGCATGACAGCGGGATCTGCACGGGGTCTGAGGTTGACACCGAGTGACTTCCAGCCCTGCCAGCAAAGTGAGAGCCTGGCAGCGGGATCTGCTCGGGGTCCAGGGTTGACATCATCGAGTGACTTTCAGCCCTGCCAGCTAAGTGAGAGTCTGACAGCGGGATCTACTCGGAGTCTGATTGATTATTTTTGCATCGGGTCCGAAAACTTGATGCGGTTAAAACTCCAAAAATTGGTGAGTATTCCCGCGGCGCACCGGGCTGTTTATTTAAGGAAAAAGACGGATGTGGTTTTTATTTATAAAACGGGGCGCGCAGATTTATTAATTTGGATATAAAAGGATGAGATCGAGTTTTAACGAAAGAAGACAAGTGCACCTATCGCGTGTAGTATAGGATATTTCGGTGTGGAATATCGAGGTCGTATTGTTCTCGGGGTCGATTCGATTATTTCTACTCTTTCCTGGAGGGGACTATTATTTTACCGATAATTATCTTGTCGGGATATTTTATATATAATAAAAGAAAGGTAGAAAGAAAGACAGAAAATGAAAGTATAAAAGGTGGAGCCGATGAAAAGCTTAGCGCAACGACATCGAATAGAATTTGAACTAGAATAAACTTTTAATAAAAAAAGATCCTCAATTTAAAATTAATTAAGGCAGACACTTGCCCGTGGAGGTTCCACTAGAATGAGCTCACTTATCTCTAGGACTATCTCTCACCTGAACGCTAAGAGTATTCGACCGAACGTTAGTCTGACGAAGGATTCCTCTTAACGCCCGTATTAAGCTAAGAACCCCGCTATTGGGTAGGGAACCCAATCTGGTAGAGTTTGTGCGCCTCCTCTCTCGAGGGTTAGTGCAGAACTCTCTTTACCAAGGGTTGATCGGTCCATACGCACGGCCTCTCGACTAGCTAGCATATGGACTACGGAAATAGAGCCCACACATCGATATGTGGTTCTACGCGTCGTAAACCCCAGACAAACCTTAAGTAATTTTAATTAATTGAAAAATAAGGACCTTTAATTATATAAAGCTATTTTATTTATCTCAATGCTCTTCGATACTGAGGGCTAAGAACGGTTAGCCACTCATCGGAATGGGGACGGCAGGTGGTGAAAGCAATAAAATAAAGCAGTAAATGAAAGCGATAAAATGAAAGCAAGAAAATAAAGTAGGAAATCAAGCAGTAAATTGCAAGTCCCACTCAAACGACTAGGACTGAAATGAAAGCAATAAAGTGCGAGTCCCGGCGCAAATGCGTGGGCGGGTGAAATGAAAGCGAGTCCTACTCAAACGAGTAGGACAAAATAAATGCAACGCACGCACACTCTCGATAGAAAGTAAAACACACGCACACAAGTCATATTCAAATGAGTAGAAGAAAATAAATGCGGGTCCTACTCAAATGAGTAGGACTAAATAAATGCACTCACTCTACAGAAAGTAAAACACACTCACTTGACAGAATGTAAAAACTCACACACTCTACTGAATGAAATAAAAAACAATGCGTCATTTAACTCTTAACGAGTAGGGGGGAATAAATACACATACATAAAAAATTGCAAAAAACTAAGTTACCGAAAAATTAAAATAACTACATTTCTACAGCTATAATACGGTAAAAATGTATAAAAAGCTAAAATAAAAATTAAACGAGCAAATGAATTTGCAAAAAAACGCAAAAAATAGAAGTGCGCGGAAAATTAAAACAATTACATTTCTACCAATATAATGCGGTAGAAATGCGTAAAATGAAGTCAAAAAAATTAAAAGAGCAAAAAGTTTTTGAAAATAAAGCAAAATAAAGGTGTTTGAAAATTGAAAACTACGGCTTATTCATTCTTATAACTCTATAAAAATGCTAAAAAGGTGGAAATAAAGCTAAAAGAGACGAAAAGATTTACGATCCTAAAAAACCTATGTTAAAGAAAATTAAAAATCACCTTTTGAAACATTTTTATAAACCTATAAAAATGAATTCAAAGTAAAAATAATAAACAAAACCTAAACAGGTACGGTGCACGAAAAAAAATTGCGATTATGACGGCTAGAAATTAGACAAAAGTTTTAAGCTAAAAAGATTTTGAAAGACATAAAAAAATAAAAAAAAGAACAAACATTAAAAATCACTTCGAGTAGGGCGCATAAATGGATTCCAAGCTATGCAAAGAGAGAAAAAACTAACACATTTTATTAATGGAAAAGTGATTATAAGAAGGCTAAAAACAAACACTAAGAGAGGGGAGAAGAAAATCCCTTACATTGCATAAGAAAGCATTTCGGCAGCACCTACCCTAAGCAAAGTGACCCAAAAAAGTGGAACAGGATTACAAGCAGGAGGCTGGAATTTATAGACAATTTTTCATGGGACACGCCCTCTGACACGGGTGTGTCAGGGGGCGTGTCAGCACTATTCATCGATTCGATCCGGTGATCTGACGACTTAGTTGACTTTGGGCTGGACACGTGTCGGTCACGTGGTAGTCACACCCCAGGTCACGGGCGTGACTCTGGGCGTGTCGGGGAGGTGGATATGGGCGCGGGTCGCGTCGAAAAGTCGTCGGCGCGGTCTTGTCGGCCAGGTGGAGGAGTACACGCCCGTGTCGCATCTTGACACGGGCGTGTCGGGTTGAATCGACGAATGTCGAGTGCAAAACGTCGAGCTGGGTGCCTTGATCGTTGATCGGGAATGACACAGGCGTGTTGGGTTGGCTGACACGGGCGTGTCCCGTTGGTCGACAAACGTCAGGTGCAAATCGTCGAGCTTGCGTGACACGGGCTGGGGTCACGGGGCGTGTCATTTGACACGGGCGTGACATCGAGCGTGTCAAGCTTTTTTCATCAAAAATTGCTGATTTCATGGGATTTGAACTGTCACACCCTGGTCACGGGCGTGACCAACAGTACACGGACGTCTACCTGACTTTTTTGCAATTTTTCCTGAAAAATTCAGGAAACAAAAATAACTTAAGTTAGAACAAAAATGAAGCAATTTATTAAAGAAACATATACAAAAATAACAGAAAAAATAAAACAACTTATTTATTGTACATAAATATATGTATATTTACAATTCATCGAATACACTCATACTTAAGATTTTGCTATTCTAGAGCAAAAGTTGGAGATGAACTTATAAGAAATTAAAGAAATCCTAAGTTTAGATACCGCTTGAATTAATTAAAAGTAAGATCAAAATAAATATCCGGGGTTAAAGAATTAAATCCTAAATTATGAAAATGTTATAAAATAGAGGAAGAGTTTCAAAAAGACTTCTAGATAAAACAAATAGAAAGCAAAAATTTATTTTTGTTAGTTTAACAAAGATAGATTGAAATTATATAAAAAAATTTTAGCTTAAAAAAGTTAAACGAAATAATGCAATTTAAAAATTATGCACTCAAAAAAATTTAAATTAATTCTAGAATCATTAAAATAAGATAAGTGGTTTGGTGGTTTATGAAGAGCACTTGGACTTAAAGACGAGGTAATTTTTTCTCGAACCTCTCTATATTTTTTTCTTTTGAATAATTAGAAAAATGAAATCTTATTTTCCTAACATATAAATTTTTTCTTTCTTCATAAATAATAAATAACTCAATGTATATGTATAAGAGTAACGAATTTTATCCTCTTACTCCATAACATATAATCTTTTTAAATATTGTATGTCTATGTTTACGGAAAAAAATCTTATTCTCATTGATATAAGATCGTTTAAGGGATAAAATAGGGGTAAGCATGTCAAGTGAGACATGAAAAAAAAATGGAGGTGAGTTTATTTTTTTTTTTAAAAAAAACTACATTTTAATAAAAAAGTTTTGAGAGCAAACTTTTAAAAATGAACGTTCCTATGTTTCTAAAAGCATGAAGTAGAAATAATTGAAATCCATGGTTGTTATTTTCTAACATAAAAGACGAACTTCTATTTATAAAAATTAGAAGTGGTGGTGAAAAAAAAGTTCTCTATTATAAATCTATCAAACTTTAATTAATAAACGAATAGTAAACAAAAAATAAGTAAAATTCGCATATAAATTAACTCGAAACTAGATTTTTGGAAAGAAAAAAAGGTTAAGACATGGTATATTCGATTTATTTTGTTACATAATTTAACAAAATAGTTTTTGGATTTTTTAAGGTTTTTATCATTTTTCATTCATTTTTTTTAAAATTTTGAATTTTGATTATCATCTTTTTTTTTGAATTTTTGTTTATCATCTTTTTAGGATTTTTGATTTTTATCTTTTTAGGGTTTTTGGATTTTCAAATTTCTTGATTTTTTTATCAAATTATAAGAAGGGGGAGAGAAAGAAGTGTTATTTATAAAGAAGAGAGGGGGAAAAGAGAGAAAAAAAATGTTTTTACAAAAATTTTACAAAGCAATTTTTTTTTAATTTTAGTTTATGGCCCGCGAACAAACTCTTATTTGGGTCGTTGGTTCAATGAGTCGAACGCCGCAGGCATGCTAAAAAAAATGAATTTTTTATAAAAAGAAGAGAAGGGGAAAGAGAACGATTTTTTATAAGAACAATATTTACAAAGTAAAAGAATTTTTTTTTTGAATTTTGTTTTGTTTTATGGATTTTTTTAGTTTTTGATTATAAAAACAAGAAATTTTTTTTGGAGGTTTTAATTTTTATTCATTTTTTTATTTTTGATGATTTTTATTATTATTATTATTGCAGAATATAAAAGTGCAGAAATGAAAAAAAATAAGAAAACACTCTCATACTTAAACACAACATTGTCCCCAATGTTGCTATCTAAGTATGCAGAACGAATAATTTAAAAAATAAAATATGCACAAAAATTAAAAGAGGGTAGAAGCTTCCATTAGACGAGTTCGGGGAGGCCCATATGGAACCCTGCATTATTTAGAGCAACGAAAGAAGGAAAAAAATAACAGAAAAGGAAAAAAGATAAATTCGGCAAAAGGTTGCGGGTGGTACGGGGTGGCAAGTGCGTGTGTGACTCGATTAGCTAACGTCTTAGCTTTTGAGTGTGATAGAAATGTGCTCCCCTAGCGTGCACAAAAGTGGGAAGCGCGCCGAATTAAAACAGAACAAGTTAAAATAAGTTAAATAAAAAATATATATTTTTAAAATCAAATTATTATATTTTTTTAGTGTTTTTAAGTAGATTTTTTATTTTTTTAATTGTTTTTGAGGTAGGTTTTGTTTTGTTTTTAGAATTTTTGGGTTTTTAGATTTTTTGTGGGTTTTTAGTTTTTTAGGTTTTTAAAGATTTTTTTTTGACGGTTAGTTTTTTAGATTTTTTTAGAGTTTTTTAGTTTTTAGATTTTTAGGGTTTTGTATTTTTTTAATGTTTTGAGTTTTTTTTCTTTTGCATAAAAATAATGAAATTTTGTTTAAGTTATTTTTATTTTTTAGATTTTTTTTTGGTTTTATAGGTTTTTCAAGTTTTTATTTTTATAGGTTTTTTTTTATTTTTTTGTGAAACAGCGCTATTTCATTTTTGTGTTGTTTTTTTAGAGCAATATATATAAAATAATAAGTATAAAATAAGCTATTTTTTTTGGTAAGATTTTTTTTGCTTGTTTTATTATTATTATTATTAGTATTATTTTTTTGTTGGCCATTTTAAATTTTTGTGATATATATAGATATATGTAAAATTAATAGATTTCCATGGTTCAAAATAACGACTCGAAAAGTACCCGACAACGGCGCCAAAAACTTGATTGATTATTTTTGCATCGGGTCTGAAAACTTGATGCGGTTAAAACTCCAAAAAATGATGAGTATTCCCGCGGCGCCCCGGGCGATTTATTTAAGGAAAAAAGCGGATGTGGTTTTTATTTAGAAAACGGGGCGCGCAAATTTATTAATTTGGATATAAAATGATGAGATCGAGTTTGAACGAAAGGAGACAAGTGTACCTATCGCGTGTAGTACAGGATATTCCGGTGTGCAATATCGAGGTAGTATTATTCTCGGGGTCGGTTCGATTATTTCTACTCTTCCCTGAAGGGGACTATTATTTTACCGATAATTATCTTGTCGGGATATTTTATATATAATAAAAGAAAGGCAGAAAGAAAGACAGAAAATGGAAGCATAAAAGGTGGAGTCGATGAAAAGCTTAGTGCAACGGCATCGAATAGAATTTGAACTAAAAAATACAGTTAATAAAAAGAGATCCTAAATTTCAAATTAATTAAGGCAGAGACTTGACCGTGGAGGTTCCACTAGAATGTCCTCACTTATCTCTAGTACTATTGCTCACTTGAACGCTAAAACTATTCGACCGAACGTTAGTCCGACGAAGGATTCCTCTTAACACACGCATTACTCTAAGAACCCCGCTATTGGGCGGGGAACCCAATCCGGTAGAGTTTGCGTGCCTCCCCTCTCGAGGGTTATTGTGGAACTCTCTTTACCAATGGATGATCGGTCAATACGCACGGCCTCTCGGCTAGCTAGCATATGGACTACGGAAATAGAGTCCACACATCGATATGTGGTTCTACGCGTCGTAAACCCCAAACAAACCTTAAGTAATTTTAATTAATTAGAAAATAAGGACATTTAATTATTTAAAGCTATTTTATTTGTCCCAATGCTTTTCGATACTGAGGGCTAAGAACAGTTAGCCACTCATCAGAATGAGGATGACATGCGGTGAAAGCAATAAAATAAAGCAGTAAATGAAAGCGATAAAATGAAAGCAGGAAAATAAAGCAGGAAATAAAGCAGTGAATTGCAAGTCCCACTCAAACGATTAGTACTGAAATGAAAGCATTAAAGTGCGAGTCCCGAAGCAAATGCGTGTGCGGGTGAAATGAAAGCGAGTCCTCAAATGAGTAGGACAAAATAAATGCAACACACGCACACTCTTGACAGAAAGTAAAAAGCACACACACAAGTCCTACTCAAATGAGTAGGAAAAAATAAATGCGGGTCCTACTCAAACAAGTAGGACTAAATAAATGCACCCACTTTACAGAAAGTAAAACACACTCACTCGACAGAATGTAAAAACTCACACCCTCTACTCAATGAAATAAAAACAATGCGCCATTTAACTCCTAACGAGTAGGCAAAAATAAATGCGCATACATAAAAAATTGCAAAAAACTAAGTTACCGAAAAATTAAAATAACTACATTTCTAATGCTAGAATGTGGTAGAAATGCATAAAAAACTAAAATAAAAATTAAATGAGCAAATTGATTTGCAAAAAAACGCAAAAATAGAAGTGCTCGGAAAATTAAAACAATTACATTTCTACCGCTAGAATGCGGTAGAAGTGCGCAAAATGAAGTCAAAAAAATTGAAAGAGCAAAAAGTTTTTGAAAATAAAGCAAAATAAAGGTGTTTGAAAAATGAAAACTACGGCTTATTCATTCTTATAACTCTATAAAAATGCTTAAAAAGTGGAAATAAAGCTAAAAGAGACGAAAAAATTTACGATCCTAAAAAGTCTAAGTTAAAGAAAATTAAAAATCACCTTTTGAAACATTTTTATAAACCTATAGAAATGAATGCAAAGTAAAAATAATAAACTAAACCTAAACAGGTACGATGCACAAAAATAAAATTGCGATTATGACGGCTTGAAATTAGATAAAAGTTTTAAGCTAAAAAGATTTTGAAAGACATATAAAAAACAAAATAAGAACAAACATTAAAAATCACTTCGAGTAGGACACATAAATGGATTCCAAGCTATGCAAAAAGAGAGAAAACTAATACATTTTATTAATAGAAAAGTGATTACAAGAAAGCTAAAAAACATACACTAGGAGAGGGGGGAAGAAAATCCCTTACATAGCATAAGAAAGCATTTCAGCAGCACCTACCCGAAGCAAAGTGGCCCAATAAAAGTAGAACAGGATTACAAACAAAAGGCTGGAATTTATAGACAAAATTTTTCATGGGACACGCCCTCTGACACGGGCGTGTCAGGGGGCATGTCAGCACTATTCATCAATTCGATCCGGTGATCTGACGGCTTAGTTGACTTCAGGCAAAACACATGTCGGTCATGTGGCGGTCAAGCTCCGGGTCACGGGCGTGACTCTGGGCGTGTCAGGGAGGTGGATCTGGGCGCGGGTCGCGTCGAAAAGTCGTCGGTGTGGTCTTGTCGGCCAGGTGGAGGAGTACACGCCCGTATCACATCTTGACACGGGCGTGTCGGGTTGAATCGACGAATGTCGAGTGCAAAACGTCGAGCTGGGTGCCTTGATCGTCGATCGGGAATGACATGGGTGTGTCGGGTTGGCTGACACGGCCGTGTCCCGTTGGTCGACGAACGTCGGGTGCAAATCGTCGAGCTTGCGTGACACGGGCTGGGGTCACCGGGCGTGTTATTGGACACGGGCGTGACATCGGGCGTGTCAAGCGTTTTTCATCAAAAATTACTGATTTCATGGGATTTGAACTGTCACACCCTAGTCACAGGCGTGACCAACAGTACATGGGCGTGTACTTGACTTTTTTGCAATTTTCCCTGAAAAATTCAGGAAATAAAAATAACTTAAGTTAGAACAAAAAAGAAGCAATTTATTAAAGAAACATATACACAAATAACAGAAATAAACCAAAACAACTTATTTATTGTACATAAATATAGGTATATTTACAATTCATCAGGGTCCGAGGTTGACATTGAGTGACTTCCAGCCCTGCCAGCTAAGTGAGAGCCTGGCAGCGGGATCTGCTCGGGGTCCAGGGTTTACATCATCGAATGACTTCTATCCCTGCCAGTTAAGTGAGAGCCTGACAACGGGATCTGCTCGGGGTCTAGGTAGACACCATCGAGTGACTTCTAGCCCTGCCAGCTAAGTGAGAGCCTGACAGCGGGATCTGCTCGGGGTCTAGGGTTGACACCATCGAGTGACTTCCAGCCCTGCCAGCTAGGTGAGAGCTTGACAGTGGGATCTGCTCGGTGTCCAGGTAGACACCATTGAGTGACTTCCAGCCCTGTTAGCAGGTGAGAGCCTGACAACGGGATCTGCTCGGGTTCCGGGTAGGCACCATCGAGTGACTTCCAGCCCTGTCAGCTAGGTGAGAGCCTGTCAACGAGATTTGCTCGGGGTCCGGGTATACACCATCGAGTGACTTCCAGCCCTGCCAGCTAAGTGAGAGCCTGGAAGTGGGATCTGCTTGGGGTCTGAGGTTGACACCGAGTGACTTCCAGCCCTACCAGCTAAGTGAGAGCCTGGCAGCTGGATCTGCTCAGGGTCTGAGGTTGACACCGAGTGACATTCAGCCCTACCAGCTAGGTGAGAGCCTGGCAATGGTATCTGCTCGGGGTCTTGGGATGACACCGAGTGACTTCTAGCCCTGCCAACTAGGTGAGAGCCTGACAACAGGATCTGCTCGGGGTCCGGGTAGACACCATCGAGTTACTTCCAGCCCTGACAGCTAGATGAGATCCTGACAGCGGGATCTGCTCGGGGTCTATCCAATGAATACATCCTATCGTACGAATTACCGCAGCAGAATTGCTACATCAAGAGATTTTATGAAGAACAAAACACCACTTACATGTCTCAAGGATAAAAAAGCTTTAAGTCATCACCGCTCCAGGTGAGACTTAGGGTCTCTCCCTCGACATTTCGGAGTCGATACCCTCCTGATCTCAATGCCTCCTTTACAATGAACAGACCTTCCTAACTGGGGTTGAGCTTCCCCACGGTTGTCGACCTTCCTACTGCATCCACCTTTTTCAGCACCAAGTCCCCCTCCACAAATTGTTTGACTCTAACGTGCTTGTCAAAGTGCTTTGCCATTCTCCTCTTCACCTCTTCTTGTCGGATGACGGATAGGTCATGCAGCTCCTACACCATATTATTGGAGAGCCACAGCTCTTCCTCGTTCTCTGCCTGCCATTATTCCCTTCCTTCCCCGCTGCAACAACTTGAGGCGTTTGAACCTCGAATTCCACGAGGAGTACTGCCTCGCACCCATGGGAGAGCTTGAAAGGAGTCTCTCCAGTAACTGTGTTGGGGGTGGTCCTCAGGGCCCAGAGAACCACGGGAAGTTGCTCCACCCAACTTCCTTTTATATTTTATACTTTCTTCTTTAGGAGGTTTACAATAATTTTATTTACGGCCTCCACCTACCCGTTGCTCCTGGGGTGATGAACCGAGGCAAACCTGAGGTCGATCTCGAGTTGCCCGCAAAAACTGGTGAATTCTGCACTGGCGAACTGGGGCCCGTTGTCCGTGACAATGGCCTAGGGCAGTCCATGGTGGCAGATGATCTCCCCCCAAACAAAGTTCCTGATGACCTAGGAAGTCACCTTGGCCAGGGCATTCACCTCCAACCACTTAGAGAAATAATCGATCATCACCAACAGGAACCTTCTTTGCCCACTGGACTGAGGGAACGTTCCAACCAAATCCATCCCCCAAATTATGAAGGGCCAAGGAGCTGTGATGCTCTTGAGGCGCTGAGCCGGCTGTAGCTGGAGGGGGGCAAACAGCTGGAACTTGTGACATCTTCTTGTGAACTCTGCAGCATCGCGACCCAGGGTTGGACAGAAGTACCCTTGCCCGACGATCCTTCCTTCCAGGGTCTGACTCCCGGAGTGACTCCCTCACTCCCCGGAGTGGACTTATTCCAAAATTCTTTGTACTCCCCCCTCGGCCACACAACAGGCCAACATCCCCGAGAGAGTCTTCCTACACAACTGCCCGTCCCGGAGGAGGTAGTACGCCGATTTGTACCTGAGCTTCTTCCTATCCACCCCCTCCGGATACTCTCCAGTGGCAAGGAAAGTTGTGACCGAGTCCATCCATGAGGGCCACTGATCTATTTCCATAAGCTCTCCTTCTTTGATGGAAGGATGAAATAGATCGGTGATGGTACCCCCGCCCAGGGACCATGCTTCGCTAGCTGATCGACCTGCTCGTTCTCCTCCCGGGGCACGTTTCGGATGGAAAACGTCTGGAATGTGCCGACAACTCCCTTCACTTTGGCCAAGTATAGCCGCAGGGTAGGTTCTCTCGCCTCGAACTCCCCGTTGATCTGGGAAGCTACCACCATGGAGTCGGTGAGGACCTCCACGTCCAACACCCCCAGCTCCCTGGCCAGGCGCAACCCTACTATTACGGCCTCATACTCGGCCTAATTGTTTGTGATGGGGAAGTGCACCACCACTGTTTGCTCGATTCTAGTTCCCTGGGGGCTCTCCAGGATTACCCCCACTCCCAGGGAATGCCTCCCCGAGGCGCCATCTACCTTCACCTTTTATGAAGTCGGACGAGTGAGCTCTTCCTCCGCCACCTCAATCACATAATCGGCCAAAAAGTCGGCCATCGCTTGATCCTTGATCGAGAGGCGGGGGATGAAGGAGATGTCAAACTCACTCTACTCCACCGATCACTTGGACAAACTGACTGAGTGCTCCACCCCCTTGAAGATGTTGCGGAGGGGATGGTTAGTCATCACTCGGATGGAGTGTTCCTGGAAATAGGGTCGCAACCTTCAGGCCGAGATGATCAGGGAGAAAGCCAGCTTCTCCAAAATTGGATATCGGAGCTCGGCCTTCCTCAGGACCCGACTTACGTAATATATGGGGAGCTGCTTCTTCCCCTCTTCACGAACTAGGACAGAGCTCAAGGGCTCCGCCCCGACCCCGAGAAACAAAAACAGGTCCTCCCCCTCCTTTGGCCCTTGGAGCAATGGAGCCTGCATGAATTGCATTTTAAGAGCCTGAAATGCCCCTCACACTCCTGGGTCCACTCGAATTTTTGGCCCCCTCTTAGTGTTTTGAAGAAGGGGGAATACTTCTCCCCAGACCGAGAGTGGAACCGGCTCAATCCTGTCAGCTTCCCTGTCAACCGTTGCACCTCCTTAGTATTCCGCGGCGACCCCAACTCCATGATTGCCTTGACCTTATCAAGATTTGGCTCGACCCCCGCAGGGGTGAGGAGATGCCCCAAGAACTTCCCCCTGCTGGCCCTGAAGATACACTTCAAGGGGTTCAATCGCATCTTGTACTTGCGCAGGGTGGCGAAGGTATCCTCTCGGTCCTAGAGGTGAGAGTCCGCATCTTGACTTTTGATCATGAGATCATCTACGTACACCTCCAGGTTCCTCCCCTTTTGCTCCCGAAAAACCCTGTCCATCATCTTTTGATAGGCCGCCCCTGCGTTCTTCAGCCCAAAGGGCATCATTTTATAGCAGTAGCACCCATCTCCCGTGATGAATGAGACGTCCTTGACGTCCGGGGGGTGCATCCTGATTTGGTGGTAACCTGAAAATGCATCTAAAAATCTCATTACAAAAAAACCGATGGCCGAGTCAACCAACGCGTCGATCCGAGGCAAGGGATAACAATCCTTAGGACAAGATTTATTAAGCAAAGAAAAGTCGATACACATATGCCATCGGTCGTCTACTTTTTTAACCATGACTACATTGGAGACCCAGCCGGGGTATTGAATTTCGGATATGAAGCCGGACCTAAGAAGTTTTGCTACCTCCTCCCTGATGGGCTCGGCCAGTTTGTCCGCGGTGGACCTTTTCTTCTATTGGACGGGGCGTGCTTCCGGGTCCAGGTTGAGGCGGTAGCAAGCCACATCCGCGTCAACCACCGGCATCTCCGCGGCGCTCCATGCAAAGATGTCCATGTTTTTCTGGATGCACGTGAGCATCCTGCCTTGAGCCTCTAGGGTCAGTCCTCCGCTGATGCGGACCTTCTCCACCCTGCCTCCAAAGGTGAGAACCTCCAGTTCCACCACCTCTTCCGCAGCCTCCAGCCTAGACTACTCCCCCCATTCTCCAACATCCCTCTCCTCTGAGACGAGGACCTCTGCCTCCACCTCTTCCTCCACGGCCATTGCCTCGGCCGACTCCTCTCAATCTCCTCCTGCCGCCTCTACCTCAATACAGTTCTCCGCCTCCAGCTCCTCCCTGCCAGCTTCCTTCTCCGCCTCCTCCATCCTCCGCTCCATCTCCTCAGCCCCCTCTTGCCAAGAGATGGAGTTCACGACGGTGACATAGCACTCCCTTTCTACTTTAGGGTCACCCCAGACCCGGACCTGGATCCCCTTGGCGTTGAAATTTAAGCATTGATGGAATGATGAGGGGATGCAGCGGAAGGCGCTGATGAGGGGCCTCCCGAAGATGGCGCTGTAGATGCTGGGGGCATCCACAATGACAAACCTGCAGTTCTGGGATTGCCCCACCAGGGTGACATGGAGCCCCACTCCTCCTTCTACCTCCTTCCTCTCCCCCGAAAATCCAAACAAGGGCCCATCCGAGGCCAACTCCCTCTTCGCCTCCACCTTCATCGCGTCAAATGCCTTCTTAAAGACGGCATTGACGGAGATACCGTTATTGACGAGGATCCGGGAGACGATGAAATTTTCAATGGCCGTCTGGTTGACCAGCGCATCGCAAAATGGATCCTCATGATCCGACATATCGCTCCTTAAGAAGGTAATCCTCTCTTCTGGGGGTGGGGTTTGGGATGTGGAGCCAACGCTTCGGTGATATATGGTGTGTTGGCTTGCCATCCGGGAGGCCTCTACCCCCACCCCCCATGGATCACTCTGATCCCTCCTCGGGTCCTGATGTCCACCCGGTCTTCGGATCGATCCTCCTCCGCCCGAGACAGGACCTCCTCGATCCTCACTTCCTAGTACCCCTGCTGCTGCTGCTGCTCCCTGTTTCCCCTCATTTTGAGGAACTCCGGGCACATGGATGTGGCGTGGCCTTCCTCTTGATGGAAGTCACAGTAGGGAAACTCCACCCTAACTTATCTCCTCCTCCTCCTTGCTACTCTCCTCCTCTCCCCTATTGATATGGCCATATCCTGTTCTTGATCGGGGAGTGGAGGCCTCTGCTCCCACCTCCAACCCGGGTGGGTGGAATTGATCCTGGCCTCCTTAATGGCGGTCCCTTCCTTGGTACCATCTCTATGGCCCAAACTCTTGCCACTCGGGCCTCCAGCCCAACGGACGGTCTGGCTCCTGACGCCCCCACCGGGGCTGCTGCTGCCCCTGGAGCTGCCTCTGCTCCCTCTGTCGGGGCTTGCCTCTCATTTCCTACTGCACTCTTCCACCTCTCGGCTCCTTCTCCTCCTCCGTGGCCCACCTGGACAGCTTTCAGGTGAACTTTGGATTTGCGCCTCCACATCGACTTCTCTTGCCGCCCTCTCCATCAGCTCCTCGTAGGAGAGGGGGCACTCTCTTCAACTCCATCCTGAAGAATCCCTGCTATAGCCCTAGGGTAAAGGCCATCATCAGGCTATGGCCTGACATCTCTTGGACCTGGGTGACCTCCTCCTAGAACCGGTCCACGTAGCTCCCCAGGGTCTCGTTCACTCCCTGCTTGATGTGGAACAGGGACTCTGACTCCTTCTTCCTCCTCTTCGAGGTGGTGAACCTCAGCATGAACCCCTGGCGCAGGTCCTCCAAGCAATAGATGGAGCTGGCCGGCAACTGGTGAAACCACTCCCTCGCCTTCTATTTGAGGGTGATGGCGAAAAGTCTGCACTTGAACCCATCCGACATCTTTCGGATCGAGACCACGTCCTCAAACCACTGGATGTGTTGGACCGAGTTTCCCTTCCCGGTGTAGCAGGACATCTCAGGTTCCCTGAACCCCTCTAGAACTGGAGCAGAGGAGTCTAACTTGCTAAAGGGGCTACCTCCCCCCACTAGGCGAGCTGGCGCATCTCGCGGGCCCAGCTACCGATCCGGCCTCCGCCTGCCGAGCCGGGGAAGAGCACGCACCCGGGGAGCTCGCACCCTCGGCCTTCCTCGGCCACCTCCTTCCCAGCTCGCCTGCTGGGGGCATCCTCGCCCAGAGATGGGGCGGCAGTGATCTGGGAAGCTGGAGTCGAGCACTCAGCCCGCACGCCGAGTGCGAACTTGACGAGGCCCAGCACCTCGTTACTGAAATCTTCGAACATCCCCACCATGGCCAGAGGTGGGGGGGGGGGGGGGGGGGGGCGAGTCCGACCTGTCAGATCCTTGTCCTCCTGTCATTGAGCTCACTAAAGATTTTCTGTACTTACCACGCTCCATGCTCACCGCACCAAAATGTTGAAACCGAAAATTCGGTCTCTTATGGAGTTCACCCTTGGGGAAGGGGTGATCGTGGACCTACTTCTCTCCTGCAAGCAAAACAACAAGGGAAGTAAAGAAGAACTGACCCAAGGGCTCGGAGGTAGGACCCTCCACACACACGGAAGATCTTAGAGTGCTTCCCCTCCTTAGCCAAAGGCCGAGCTAAGGTATCCTCAGAAAACGCTCGAGAGATGGAGCAAGGGGGCACATGAAGCATGCTTTCTGAGGTACCCCTTGGGTCCTATTTATAGATTTCTGAAAATGGCCTGCAAATAGCTAACCTCCACTATTCTGAACTGCTATGTGCAGTCCAGGTTGGCCTTCCAACAACGTAACTCCGCTGTTCTGAAGGGCTATGGGCAGGCCAGCGGGGGGCAAAATAGTAAAAAATACCTCATGGACCTGGGCGAGCCGATGAGCTCGTCCTCCCCTGAAGATACTGCTTGCCTGCTGTCTGCCGAGCTCCTTAGGGCGAGTGCGAGCTGGGCCACCGTACTCGCCCTTCGGTCGGCCTCCATTGGTCGACCTCAGCTCGACAAAACCCGAACTTTGCTCAGTGAATGCCGAGCTCGGGGTCAGCAAATGCCGAGCTTGGGATTCAGATCTCCTCTGCTAAGCTCGCCTGGGTCCTGGGTGATCCGAACTGGTCGGTCTGGTTCCTGGTGACCCCACTCGTCGGATACTGGGTTGTACATTAAACAACTCAGTTGTCTCCTTCCTGGACCCGTTCTGGTGGGAACTTGAGGTTTAGTCACTCATGTCTGTGCCTTGTGGACAACTAGGGACTTGGTCGACGACTAGGAGTCTGTACACTTCTGAACTTTTGTCTTGCTTTGGACAAACTCCATCTGCCTAGGCGGTGTTTGTCCAAGTTCCTTATGGGCGGACAACCTGATGAGAGAGACTGTGTGTATAGAGAGAAAGGCAAAAAATGGTAGGAGTTTGTGAACCGAAAAAAAATGATCCAAATGAAGCTGAAAGCAATTCTATTTATATGATTTTATGGGGGCGGCCCGGTAATTTCACTCAGTAACTACAGGACCGACCAATATAAACGCTCGAATCTAGGCACACAGATTGCCACTTTTAGGGAAAAGACGATCTCGCCCCTGGGATGGAAAAAAGCCTGCCTAGGAGGATTAGCGGACTGAGGCCGACGGCAAAGGCGGCAGCCACCCCTTTCCTCCGCGGCGAATGACCGGGAGGGGGTGGCCGGCCTCGCGGGACAAGGGTCGGCCACCCTCCTTGAGGGCGACCTCGAGCGAGGTCGCCCGCGGCCAACTAGCGGTCCCTCCTCAAGTGGGGGCAGCGGTCGAGGCTCCCTATGATGGGGCGGTTGCCCCTTTAACGGGGTTCGCGGTCGAAGCCCCCGCACTAGGGTGCCCCCATCCCCGCCCCATGCCGGGGAGGCCATGGGGCGACCACCCCTCTTACGAGGGTAGTAGTTGAGGCCGACCACTGTGGGGAGGTCGCTCCCTCTACTGGGGCCTCAGCTGAGGTCACCCGAAATGGGGCGGTCGAGGGTGGCCACCCTTTTGAGGGCAGCCACTGCCAAGGTTGCCCCTGCACGGGCAACCAAAGGAGGCTAGCACCTTGCGGGGTCGTCCGGGGTTGGGACCAACCTCGAGGCAGCCGACCTCGGCAAGGCCGGCCACAGACGGGATCGGCTGCGGCCGAGGCCGCTCCTTGCCGGGTTGCCTAGGGATGAATGGCTCCACACATGCCTGGGCGGCCGTGGCCAAGGCCTTCCGCATCGGGCGGCGGAAGAGGGGCAAACAACATAAGTGATCACGATGATTAAGATCTCGTGCGTGGTAGTTATCACGCAGATCGGGCGTGCAGTGGTTTGTAACGCCTCCTCTGTAATAACCATATAATATGGGTCCGGCCAGGGCCCCATAACATATATACTCTATAGCTTAAGTATTATAAGATGATTAAAAACTACCCAGCTCAAAACTCAGAGAATAAAGCAATGGAAACAAGCCACCAGAAGTTATCCACTACTAAAGGAGTACGAACCAGCCTTAAGGCCTTACAAAATCCAGAAGTCCAAAAACTAGAACGACAACCACAAACAGAGAAACGTGCCTTGGCACTCCTAGGCTACCTTAGCATGCAAACTGAAAATGCAATGCACTAAGCAAAGCACTCAACAAAACAAAGTTGCTAAATAAAGAGTTCACTTCATGTGGCATAGGCTTTTTTGGCAGGCGAGCTTACACCTGCTTGCGATCCTTACCCTGTAAAAATTTGTTGTTACGTGGGTCAGCAATGGCTGACCTTAACTGTGTAACCAACACATCTCCTCCCGGTCGTCCCAAGCATACCCTTGGGCACTCCATTACGATGCAGGTCAGCACTTCGTATACAAATATACATGAACATAGAAAGCAATAATACAGGTTTGGATGTCTCATTCAACAAACACGTTTCTATGTTGAGAAGGTAAAATAAAGGGGCCTACAATGCAGCATGTATGCAATTCCGGGTTTAACCCAAGGCATTGTATAACACATGAATCTAACACATCATCACACATCATCAAACGAGTACTTCCAATTTCCTCATCGATGTTCAAGCCGCAAACACACGGGTACTTCCAATTTCCCCTAACGACATACAAGCTGTCACACGAAACTCTTATCAAGGCCCCACCCGCTCATGGGTCTCAAAACCTGAGCTTGCCCGTAAGCTCTGACTTCTCACGTCAGGATTCCATCTCGCAAATAATAAACAGATGCTAAGAACCCTTGCTTGACCTCACTCGCACGTGGGCTTCATCTCGCGGGCTTTTCTAAAGCTTGGAGTTCTCGTCAATTTCATAGAAGGGGACTTGTCTCGTCGGGACACTCTCCATACATGACTTGCACGTCACGGTCTAGCCAAACGACCATAGAGACAAAGCTGCGCCTTAGAACATCACAATCAACAGCCTTTCCCGGCCTAATCCACCATTCATACTCACACGAAAATAGGGGGGTGGGTGCAAACATCACAAACGGCATCTTGCTGCAGACGGATTTCTAGCAAAATCCTTAAGGCTCGTTATGCAATATCACCGAGTCAGACTAACGACCGCGACTACAGCTTCACCCTCAATGCCTAATCCACTATCGAGTGCTGATTTCTAGTACAACATCATGCCGAGGACGGACACAATCGACCCGGTGGCTCTTATTGAACCATGGCAACCCGAACCCCTCTCATTTGAGAGATCCAGTGCCTAAATACTTGAAAGAAAACACAAATAAAACGAATGCCGTGCACACATCCTAAAGACCGAGAGGAGAAGTGTCGTTACATTACGACTCCTCTTCCTAGCCATAAAAAACTTGATTTGCATGGATGAAAGTGTAGGCCTTCAAGTCCTTTCCACGGATCTGGACTCGGATCGACGATTGGAGCCCTGAAGCTTCGTCAATGGCGAAGAAAACCCTTCTTATTCCTCCTCCAAACTCTTTCTCCCAAACCCTAGATCTCACTCAACGGAGAATAAAATGAGAGGAAAGAGCCTCTTAGCCCTACTTATGCCTCTTGGACGGAGTGTCCTGGGCCATACGATCAAAACCAAAGCGAAAATGGACTGTCAGAACACAGATTTATAGAACTGCTCCCGTCCACTACCACCGGGCGGTAACTACCTTACCGCGTCGCGGTAGCTTCCCGAGCCCTCGGTAAAAAAACAATGTCGCGCTACCGTCGATGGTAGAAATACCATTATGCGGTAGCTCACTCAACGCTTTCGTCTTAACGCAAGAAGGCTAATGCCAAGCGGTAACTAGCTAATGCCACGCGCTAGCACTAGACGCACTCATCGCCTACCACTCAAAGCCTCCACTCAACGCCTGCTACTCAATGCCAGACTACCGTCGAGTGGTATATTTCTAACGCCGCACACTAGCACTCAATGCTCTCAGTGCTTTCTACTCAATGCCTGGTCTCGACGAGACAAGGCTATTGTCGGGCGATATCTACCTATCACCGTGCGATAGATTCTTGAGGCTCAAGTACTGGAAAACTGGGGTGTTACAACTCCTCCTCCCTTAAAAAAATTTCGTCCTCAAAATTTAGCATGTACTCAAACAAAAATCATACCTGAAGCAAAATGTTCGGGAAGTCCTCCCACATTGCTTGCTCACGCTCCCAGGAGAATTCCTCTTGCCCGCAATTATCCCAGTGCACTTTCACGAGCTTAAACTCTTTATTCCGCAACTGCCGAACTTCTGAATCCTCTATTCCAACCGGACGGACTTTCGTCCTCAAGTCCTCTTCTACAAGCACCACCGTTGACTCAACCACAACACTTGTCTCCACTAAGGCTTTCCTTAAAACTGAAACATGGAAGACATCGTATAATCCACTAAGATCTGGGGACAATGTCAACTGATAGGCTGCTTCTCCAATTCGTTCCATGACTTCGAACGACCCCAAAAACCTCGGACTCAACTTCTTGAGTCGGCCAATCCGCTAAACACCTTTGAACGGCTTAATCTTTAGATATACCCAGCCGCCTAACATGAACTCCATGTTCCTATCACGCGCATTGCATACTTCGTCTGCCGAGCCTGAGCAATCTTCATGCTCTCCTGAATTATTCGCACCAACTCACAAGCATCGACCACCACCTCTTTTCCCAAAAGTTTGGTGTCTCCCGCCTCTATCCATGACATTGGTGTTCGACACCACCTTCCATACAAAGCCTCGTATGGCGCCATCTTGATACTCGCCTGGAAACTGTTATTGTAGGCAAACTCCACCAGGAAAAGGTGATCTTCCTACCTCTTGCCAAAATCAAGGGTACACATTCTCAACATATATATCCTCCATAGTATGATTCATCCTTTTAGTTTGACAATCAGTTAGAGGATGAAACATTATACTAAACTTGAGCTTTGTGCCCTGACTTTTATATACCAATCTCTAATCCTTGGACGTGAACCGTCCATCACGATCGCTAACAATACTCTTTGGAACTTTGTGCAATCGCACAATATTGCGAACGTATAGTTCTACCAACTTCTCCATACTGTCCTCCTTCCGATTCGGGATGAAGTGAGCCACTTTGGTTAAGTGATCCACGATCACCCAAACTGCATTGTTACCCTACTGCGACCGAGGTAAGCCATGCACAAAGTTCATGTAGTTGTCATCAAATTTCCACTCAGGGATTAGGAAGAGGCTTCAGGAACCCGCCCGACTTTGGACACTCAGCCTTCACTAAGGCACAAGTTTGGCACCGATCCACATATAAGGCTACATCCTTCTTCAAACCAGGCCACCAAAAGGATTTCTTCATATCCAAGTACATCTTTGTACTGGCCAGGTGAATAGAGTACTTCATGAAATGAGCCTCAAACATCAACTCCTCGCGGAGCTTGCGAACTGTGGTACACATACCCTTCCGTCCTTCCTTAAGATCCCATCAATCATCTCTCAGGTACTACCCTCGCCTTTTTGAGCTTCCAGCACAAATGGCTGGAACTCTACATCCACATTAGTCGCTTCTCGGATACGATCGGATAAGTCATTTTGTAACTCTATCTAGTTCAGTCGAGCCAAGCTAGACTCAACTCTTGCTACACAATCGATGTTGAGGGACTCAAAGTATCGCACCAACCGCTCATCATGAGCTTCAATCCAATTCCATTGTCCAGAGTATTTCCTACTCAAGGTATATGCCACCACGTTGGAATTGCCTGGCGTATACTGAATCGCCACATCATAGTCTCCAAGGAACTCGACCCACCTGTATTGCTGCATGTTCAAGTCATTTTGATCTTGAAGATACTTCAGGCTTTTATGGTCCATGAAGATCTCCACATTCGCACCATACACGTAGTGTCGTGACAATTTCAACGCAAAAATTACTGTCGTCAACTCCAAGTCATGGACAGGGTAATTCCTCTCATGAGGCTTTAACTGTCTAGATCCAAAGGCTATCACACTGTCATATTGCACTAGCATGCAACCCAGACCGCATCCTGACGTGTCACTGAAAATCTGAAAATATTTAGTCCCTTTAGGAAGACTTAGGATTGGAGCCGACATCAACCTTTACTTCAAGGTATCAAATCGCTTGATCGCACTCCTGAGTCCATACAAACTTCTGTCCTTTACGAGTCAGAGTAGTGAGGGGCAGAGCTATTCGTGAAAAGTTTTCCACAAATCTTCTATAGTACCCAGCTAGTCCGAGGAAACTCCTGACTTCCGCCACTGTGCTCAAAACTGGTCAATCCTCGATTGTACAACCCCATGTTTGCCGAGTTGGTCTACCAGGCCAGGCGAGCCAGCCAGAGCAACTTGCCCGCGTTAGAACACCCGACGGGCAAACCCAGAATGGCCAACGCGCTCTCGCCAAAGTTAGGCGGATGAGCTACGCGAGCCAGCCCACTCAGCCCGCTCTCGTATAGGTGACTTTGTCACCAGCCCACCTCAGAATAAGGGCTGGCAAGCAAAGACGGCCCGACTCGCGCTTGCCTAAGGATGGAATGCGAGCTGCGGAGGGCCAGGCTGCGTCCGCCCAATAAGGCGGCGAGTTGAGGCGAGTTGACCCAGTGTCTGAGAAACACGCCCTGTGGGGTCTAGAGGCAAAATTACCTGGATGCCCTTGCTAGGGGTGAAAATAGCTTACCAGAGAAGTGGAGTAACGCTGTTGGCAGACCACTTTTGGATGCATATAACTGTTTAGAATAGAGGAGGTTGGCTATTTGTAGGCCATCTTCAGAAAACTATTTGAGACCCAAGGGGTATCTCAAAAGGCACGTTTTTACTTGTGCCCCGATCTTCTTGCTCTTTGTTAGGTATCCTTAGCTCGGCTTTTGGCTAAGGAGGCGAAGAGCTCTAATATCTTCCGGGTGTGTGGTGGGACCTCCACGCTGAGCCCTTGGGTCCATTCCTTGTTCCATTTCCATAGTTGTTTAGCTAGCGGGGGAGAAGTAAGTGTGTGATCACCTCTTCCCCAAGGGTGAACTCCACAAAGACCGAATTTTCAGTTTCAACATTTTTGGTGCGGTGAGCGTAGAGCGTGGTCAGCACCGAAAATCTTCAGTAAGCTCAATGACTAGAGGATCAGGGCAAGGCTCGGATAGGTCTGACTCACCACCACCTCCCTCTCTCGCCATAGTGGGGATGTTCGAGGACTTCAGACAGGAGGTGCTCAGCCTCATCAGGTTCACACTCGGCGCATGAGCCGAGTGCTCAACTCCAGCAGTTTCAGTCATAGCCGCCCTGACTTTAGCCGAGGACGCTCCCGACAGGCGAGCCGGGAAGGATGTTGTAGAGGAGGGGAGAGGATGTGAGCTCCCCGGGAGAGTGCTTTTCCCGGGCTCGGCGAGCGGAGGCCGATTCGGCGAGATGGGGATGCGAGACCCTCCGTCTCGCCAAATAGGAGGAGACAGCCCCTTCAACGAGTTGGTTTCTTCTTTCCCGGTTCCAGAGGGGTCAGGGAACCAGAGATGTTTACTATACCGGGAGGGATGACCCGGTCCAACACATCCAGTGGTTTGAGGATGTGGTTTCGATAAGGCAGATGTCTGATGCCTTTAAATGTAGACTCTTCGCCATCACCCTCAAGGAGAAGGCGAGAGAGTGGTTCCACCAGCTGCCGGCCAACTCCATCTATTGCTTCGAGGACCTGCGTCGGGGGTTCATGCTGAGGTTCACCACGTCCAAGAAGAGGAAGAAAGAGTCGGAGTCCCTGTTCCACATCAAGCAGGGGGTGAACGAGACCATAGTGAGTTACGTCAACTGGTTCCAGGAGGAGGTCACCCGGGTCTAGGAGATGCCAGGGCACACCATGATAAAGGGCATTTACCTTGGGGCTGCAATAAGGTTTCTTCAGGATGGAACTGAAGAGAGTGTCGCCCCTTTCCTACGAGGAGATGATGGAGAGGGAGGCAAAGGAAGTCTACGGGGAGACGTCGAACCTGGAGTTTGCCCGGAAGCTGGCCAGGTGGGCCATGGAGGAAGAGAAGGAGCCAAGGGGTGGCAGAGGTCAGGATGAGAGGAGAGATGAACCCCGACGGAGGGAACAACAGCAACAACAATAACCCATGTGGGGGCACCAGGAGCTGAACCATCGGCTAGGGTGAAGGCCGGAGTGGCAGGACCAGGGGCCACAGAGAGGTTTCCTTGGGGGAGACAACCGTTAGGGGGCCAGGGTCAGTTTCACCCTCCAGGTTAGAGGTAAGCCCAAAGACCCCTCTCCCAGATCAAAATTTGGCTATGGCAATAGCCTTGCGGGAGATACAGAGAGTTATGTGGAGAAGGAGAAGGGAGGTCAGGGTAGAGTTACCATACTGTAACTTCTATTAGGAGAAGGGGCACGCCACAGCCACGTGTCCGGAGTTCCTTAAGATGAGAGGAAACAGGGAGCAGCAGCAGCAACAACAAGGCAATGAGGAAGTGTGGATTGAGGAGGTACTACCTCGGGCAAAGGAGGATAGGTGTGAGGATCGGGCAGATGTTGAAACCCGATGAGGGATCATAGCGATCCATGGGGGTGGGGTGGGGATTGAGGCTTCCTGAAAGGAGAGCCTCCATACCATGTACCGAAGGAGTGCTAGCTCCACATCCCAGACCCCACCCCCGGAGGAGATAATCACCTTCTCTAGAAGTGACATGCCGGTTCATGAGGATCCCTTCTGCAATGCGCTGGTCATCCAGACGGCCATAGAAAACTTCACTATCTCCCGAATCCTCAACGATAATGGGAGTTCAGTCAACATCATCTTCAAGAAGGCATTCGACGTGATGAAGGTGGAGGCGAAGAGGGTTCTTACCTCAGATAGGCCCCTATTTAGATTTTCCTGGGAGAGGAAGGAGGTAGAAGGAGGAGTAGGTCTCCATGTTACTCTGGGGGGGGGGGCAGTCTAGTAACTGCATGTTCGTCATTGTGGATGCCCCCAACAGCTACAATGCCATCTTTAGTTGAACTCTCATCAGCATCTTCCACTGCGTCCCCTCATCCTTCCATTAATGCTTGAAGTTCAGTGCCGAGGGGATCCAGGTCTGGGTCCGTGGTGACCCCAAGGTGGCGAGGGAATGCTACTTCACCATCGTGAACACCATCTCTTGGTAGGAGAGAGCCGAGGAGATGGAGCGGAGGATGGAGGAGGCGGAGTAGGAGGTCGGTGGAGAGGAGATGGAGGTGGAGGAGAGCTGCACCCAGGTGGAGGTGGCAGGAGTCCGGGAGGAGCCGACCGAGGCAATGGCCATTGAGGAGGCTAAGGAGAAGGTCCTTGTCCAGAGAGAGGGGGACGTTGGAGACTGGGGGGGGGGGGGAGAAGTCCCGCTTAGAGGCTGCAGTGGAAGTAATGGAGATGGAGGTTCTCACCCTTGGAGGCAGGGACGAGAAGGTGTGAATCAACGGGGGGCTGACTCCGGTGGATCAGGAAAGGATGTTGGTATGCATCCAGAAGAATGTGGACATCTTCGCCTGGAGCGCCGCAGAGATGTCAGGGATCGTTGCTGACATTGCCTGCCACCGCCTCAATCTAGACCCGGAAGCTCTCCCCGTCCAGCAAAATAATAGGTCCACCGCGGACAAGCTGGTCGAGCCCATTAGGGAGGAGGTGGCCAAGATCCTCATGGCCGGTTTTGTATCCGAAATCCAATATCTCGGATGGGTCTCCAATATAGTAATGGTTAAAAAAGGAGACGGCCGGTGGCATATGTGTGTGGGTTTTTCTTTACTAAATAAATCATGCCCAAACGACTGTTATCCTTTGCCTCGGATTGACGCGATTGTTGACTCAGCCATCAGTTTTCATGTAATGAGCTTTCTAGATGCATTTTCAGGTTACCACCAGATCAGGATGCACCCCCCGATATAAAAGATATCTCTTACATCACGGGGGATGGGTGCTACTGCTACAAAATGATGTCATTTGGGCTAAAGAATGCAGGGGCGATGTACCCGAAGATGATGGACAGGGTCTTCCGAGAGAAAAAGGGGAGGAACCTAAAGGTGTATGTAGATGATCTCATGATCAAGAGTCGAGACGTGGACTCCCACCTCCGGGACCTGGAGGAAACCTTCACCACCTTGCGCCAGTACAAGATGCAGCTGAACCCCCTGAAGTGCATTTTTGGGGCCAGCAGGGGCAAGTTATTGGGCTACCTTCTCACCCCCGCGGGGGTGGAGCCAAATCCAGACAAAGTTAAGGTAATCATGGAGCTGCGGTGGCCTTAGAACACTAAGGAGGTGCAACAGCTGACAAGAAAGTTAGCAGGGTTGAGCAGGTTCCTTTCTCGGGCGGGGGAGAAGTGCTCTCACTTCTTCAAAGCGTTGATGGGAGGCAAGAAGTTCGAGTGGACTAGGGAATGTGAGGAGGCGTTTCGGACCTTGAAGAGCAGTAAACTCAGGCCCCCATGCTCCAAGGGCCGATGGAGGGGGAGGACCTGTCTTTATATCTCGGGGTCGGAGCAGAAGCCCTGGGCTCCGTCCTAGATCGAGAAGGGGGGGAAGAAGCAGTTGCCCATATATTATGTGAGTTGAGTCCTGAGGAAGGCAGAGATTCGGTATCCCATCTTGGAGAAGCTGGCCTTTTCTCTGGTCATCTCGGCTCGGAGGCTCCGACCTTATTTCCAAGCACACTCAATCCGAGTGGTGACTGACCACCCCCTCCGCAACATCTTCGAGGGGGTGGAGCATTCGGGCAGGTTGGCCAATTGGTCGGTAGAGCTGAGTGAGTTCTCATTTGTCCCCCAACTCTCGATAAAGGCCCAGGCGATGGTCGACTTCCTTACCGACTATGTGTTCAAGGTGGTAGAGGCAGAGCTCACTCGGCCGGTTCCTTGGATGGTGATGGTAGATGGCGCTTCGGGAAGGCATTTCCTGGGGGTGGGGTGATCTTGAGATCCCGCAGGGAACGAGAAACGAACAAACGGTGGTGGTGCACTTTCCAATCACTAACAACCAGGACAAATATGAGGCCGTAATAGCGCAGTTGCGTCTGGCCAGGGAGCTGGGAGTTCTTGAAATGGAGGTCCTCACTGACTCCATAATGGTGGCTTCCCAGATCAACGAGGAGTTCGAGGCAAGGGAGCCTACCCTCTAGTTATACTTGACAAAGGTAAAGGGGTTCATCGACATGTTCCAGACCTTCTCCATCCGACATGTGCCGTGGGAGGAGAACTGTTGGGTTGATCAACTGACAAAGCATGGTCCCTGAGTGGGGGGGGGGAGTACCATCACTGACCTATTCCGCCCTTCCATCGAAGAGGGAGAATTGATGGAGGTGGATCAACACCCCTCATGGATGGACCATTTTACAACGTTCCTTTCCATAAGGGAGTATCCGGAAGTGATGAACAAAAAGAAGTTTAAGTACAAGTCAGCGTACTATCTCATCTATGACGGGCAGTTGTAGAGAAAGAACCTCTCGGGGATGTTGGCACGTTGCGTAGCCAAGAGGGAGGTCCAGAGAATCTTGGAGGAGGTCCACTACGGGGAGTGTGGGAGTCACTCCAGGAGTCAGATCCTGGAAGAAAGGATAGTCAGGCAGTGGTACTTCTGGCATACCTTGGGCCACAATGATGTAGAGTTCACGAAAAAGTGCCATAAGTGCAAGTTGTTCGCCCCCTCCAACTACTATCATCCTAGCGCCTCAGAAGTATCACGGCCCCCTGGCCCTTCACAACCTGGGGAATGGATTTGGTAGGACCCTTTCCCTAGGCCAGCGGACAGAGGAGGTTCCTGTTAGTAATGATCGACTATTTCTCTAATTGGATGGAGGTGAAGGCGCTGTCCAAGGTGACCTTCCAGGTCTTCAGAAACTTTGTTTGGGGGGAGATCATCTACCGACATGGGTTTCCGCAGGCCATTGTCACAGACAATGGGCCTCAGTTTGTCAGCACCGAATTCATCAGTTTCTGCGGGAAGCTCGAGATTAACCTTAGTTTTGCCTCAGTCCACCACCCAGGAGCAACATGCAGGTGGAGGCGGCGAGCATGATTATAGAGAACCTCCTGAAGAAAAAAGTCAAAAACTTGAAGGGTAGTTAGGTGGAGCAGATTTCCTCGGTCCTTTAGGCTCTGAGGACCACCCCCAACATTCCCACGGGGAAGACCCCCTTCAAGCTCTCCCATGGCTGCGAGACAGTGCTTCCAGTAGAGTTAGAGATCCTGACGCCTTGGGTGGTCGAGGCAGAGAAACGCAGGGAAGAATGGTAGGAAGAAAATGAGGAGGAATTACGGCTCTCCCATGATATGGTGGAGGAGCTACGTGATATCTCCACCATCTGACAGGAAGAAGTGAAAAGGAGAATGACTAAGTACTTTGACAAGCACATCAGGGTCAAATAGTTCATGGAGGGGGACTTGGTCCTAAAAAAGGTGGATGTTGTGGGAAGAACAGCCACTGTGGGAAAGCTCAACCCCACCTGGGAGGGTCCATACATTGTGAAAGAAACATTGAAATCAGGGGGGTATCGCCTTCAGAATGTGAAGGGCGAGACTCTGATTCTCACCTGGAGTGGTGATGACTTAAAGCGCTTTTACCCTTAAGCTATGTAAGTGATGTCTTTTTTATAATAAAGCTTCTTAATATGCCAACTCTCCTGCAATGATTCATGTCAGTGGGTGGAGATTTCACTTAGCAGACCCCGAGAAGATCCCGCTGCCAGGATCTCACCTAGCTGGCAGGGTTGGATATCACTCGACGGTGTCTACCCGGACCCCAAGCAGATTTCGCTGCCAGGCTCTCACCTAGCTGTCAGGGTTGGATGTCACTCGACGATGTCTACCCGGACCCCAAGCAGATCCCGCTGCTACGATCTCACCTGGCCGACAGGGCTAGATGTCACTCGATGGTGACTAACCGGACCACGAGCAGATCCCGCTGTCAGGCTCTCACCTAGCTGGCAGGGCTGGATGTCACCCCGAGAAGATCCCGCTGCCAGGCTCTCACCTAGTTGGCAGGGCTGGATGTCACTCGATGGTGTCTACCAAGACCCCAAGCAGATCCCAATGCTAGTCTCTCACCTAGCTGGTAGGACTGGATGTCACTCGACGGTGTCTACCCGGATCCCGAGCAGATCCCATTGTCAGGCTCTCACCTAGCTAGCAGGGCTGGATGTCCCTCGATGGTGTTTACCCAGACCTCGAGCAAATCCTACCGACAGTCTCTCACCTAGCTGGTTGGGCTGGTTGTCACTCGACGGTGTCTACCCAGACCCCGAGCAGATCTCGCTTCCAGGCTCTCACCTAGCTGGCAGGACTGGATGTCACTCGACGATGTCTACCCGAACCACGAGCAGATCCCGCTGCTAGGCTCTCACCTAGCTGGCAGGGTTGGATATCATTCGACGATGTCTACCTATACCTCGAGCAGATGCCGCTTCTAGGATCCCACCTAGCTGGCAGGGCTGGATGTCACTCGATGTTGTCTACCCAGACCCCGAGCAGATCCCTCTGCCAGGATCTCACATAGCTGGCAGGGCTGGATGTCACTCGACGGTGTCTACCCGGACCCCGAGAAGATCTCGCTGCCAGGCTCTCAGCTAGCTGATAGGGCTGGATGTCACTCGAGAGAGTCTACTCGGACCCCGAGGAGATCTCGTTGTCAGGCTCTCACCTAGCTGGCTGGGCTGGATGTCACTCACCTAGCTGGCAGTACTGGATGTAACTCTATGGTGTCTACCCGGACCCCGAGCAGATCCCGCTGCCAGGCTCTCACCTAGCTGGCATGGTTGGATGTCACTCGATGATGTCTACCCGAACCCCAAGAAAATCCCGCTACCAGGCTCTCACCTAACTGGCAGGGATGGATGTCACTCGATGGTGTCTACCCAGACCCCGAGCAGATCCTGCTGTCAGGCACTCACCTAGCTGGCAGATCCCATTGTCAGTCTCTCACCTAGCTGGCAGGGTTGGATGTCACTCGATAGAGTCTACCTAGACACAGAGTAGATCCCGCTGTCAGGAACGCACCTAGCTGTCAGGGCTGGATGTCACTCGATTGTGTCTACCCGGACCCCGAGCAGATCCCACTGTCAGGATCTCACCTAGCTAGCATGGCTGAATGTCACTCGATGATGTCTGCCCGGACCCCGAGCAGATCCCGCTGCCAGGCTCTCAACTAGCTAGCAGGGCTGGATGTCATTCGACGGTGTCTACCTGGACCCCGAGCAGATCCTGCTACCAGGCTCTCACCTAGCTGGCAGGGGTGGATGTCACTCGACGGTGTCTACCCAGACCCCGAGCAGATCCCGCTGCCAGGATCTCATCTAACTAGCATGGTTGGATGTCACTTTATGGTGTCTACTCGGACCCCGAGCAGATCCCATTGCCAGGCTCTCAGTTAGCTTGTAGGGCAGGATGTCACTCGAGAGAGTCTACCCGGACCCCGAGCAGATCCCGCTGTCAGGCTCTCACCTAGATGCTAGGGCTGGATGTCACTCAAGAGAGTCTACCTAGACCCAGAGTAGATCCCGCTGCCAGACTCTCACCTAGCTGGCAGGGCTGGATGTCACTCGATGGTGTCTACCCAGACCCCGAGCAGATCTCGCTGCCAGGCTCTCACATAGCTGTCATGGAAGGATGTCACTCGATGATGTCTACCCGGACCCCGAGCAGTTCCCGCTACCAAGCTCTCACCCTGCTGGCAGGGCTGGATGTCACTCGATGATGTCTACCCAGACCCCGAGCAGATCCCGCTGTCAGGCTCTCACCTAACTTGCAGGGCTGGATGTCACTCGATAATATCTACCCAGACCCCAAGCAGATCCTGCTGCTAGGCTCTCATCCAGCTGGCAGGGTTGGATGTCACTCGAGAGAGTCTACCTAGACCTCGAGCAGATCCCACTCTCAGTCTTTCACCTAGCTGGCAGGGCTAGATGTCACTTGAGAGAGTCTACCCAGACCTCGAGCAGATTCCGCTGCCAGTTATCACCTAGCTGATAGGGATGGATGTTATTCAACGGTGTCTACCTAGACCCCGAGCCGATCCCGCTATCACGCTCACCTAGCTGGCATGGCTGGATGTCACTCAATGGTGTCTACCCAGACCCCGAGCAGATCCCGCTGTCAGGCTCTCATCTAGCTGGCAGAGCTGAATGTCACTCGCGAGAGTCTACCCAAACCTCGAGAAGAAACCACTGCCCCACTCTCACCTACCTGGCAGGACTGGATGTCGCTCGATGGTGTCTACCCAGACCCGGAGCAGATCCCGCTGCCAGGCTCACACATAGCTGACAGGGCTGGATGTCACTCGATGGTGTCTACTCGGACCCCACACAGATCCTGCTTACAGGCTCACCTAGTTGATAGGGTTGGATGTCACTCGATGGTGTCTACCTAGACCCCGAGCGGATCCCGTTTCCAGGCTCCCATCTAGCTGGCATGGCAGGATGTCGCTCGACTGAATCTACTCAGACCCCTAACTGGCTGGCAGGATGGGGGACATTGGTGAATTTGATGATGTCTAAAGTTTGGACCCAGACACCCAAACGTCAGAAGTAAAAATCACAGGGTTGACAGAATAGACTCGGCAGGTCGGCGGTTCGGAGGTGCCGAGTCGAGACCCAAGTAGATCGGCAAGCCAGGTCTATGGTTCGGTGAGGAGAGCTCTTGGGACCCAACATATTCGCCCAACACCCAAAACAACCACCGAGGTCGCGAGAACCCAAGCCACGTTGCGACCTCATGGGGTCCAGCTCGCGTGAAATAAGGCGACCCGTGCGCGGGGCAAGCCGACTGATGGGCCCGCGAACAGACTCTTACTGTGGTTGGTTCGGTGAGTCGATCGCCGCGGGCTTGCTCGGGTAGGCAAGTGCACCTATCGCAAGTAGTACTCGATATTCGGGGGAATACCGAGGTCGTATTGTTCTCGGGGTCGCGTTGACTATTCTTACTCCTCCGTGAGGACTATTATTTTACTGAAAATAAGGTGGATTTTTTTACTTAATCAAAGACAGAAAAGCAAAGGAGCGAAAAAAAAACGATTTATAAAATATTCGATGAAGGGTTAACGCTCGGCATCGAATCGGATTAAGACTAAAACAATTTTTATTAATAAAAAGACTTAGTTTTCAAATTAATAATAAGGCAACTTGGCCGTGGAGGTTCCACAAATGTGAGCGCACTTATCTCTAGGAATATTGCTCAACTGAACGTTAAGACTATTCGACCGAACGTTAGTCCGACGAAGGATTCCTCTTAACGCCCGCTTTACGCTAAGAACCCCGCTATTGGGTGGGGAACCCAATCCGGTAGAATTACGCTACTCCTCTCTCGAGGGTATGCACGCAACTCTATTTACCCAGGGGTGATCGGTCCATATGCACGGCCTCTCGGCTAGCTAGCATATGGACTACGGAAATAGGGCCCACACATCGATTATGTGGTCCTACGCGTCGTAAACCCAGGGTAAACCCTAAGTGCTTAAATTAAAATGAAAATAAAGAACTTTAATTATTATAAATCATTTCAAATGTCCCAATGCTCTTCGATGCCGAGGCTAATAGCGATTAGCCACACATCGGTATGGGGACGGCTTATAATTTAGTGAGGCGCGAGTTCGAAATTAAATGCTAAACGTTTATAAGAAAGGGACAAAAGAAAAATAACAACATTTAGAAAGCTAAAAAGTTAACTAAACGAGAACTCACGCACACTCCAAATTATAAATAAATAAATAAAAAAAAACTAAGTTACACATGAAAGAAAATTTGCATAATTCAAATTTGCGAGTCCCACTCAAACGAGTGGGGGCAGTAAATAAAGGCTGAAAATTGCAAGTCCTACTCAAACGAGTAGGGCTGAAATGAAAGCGAGTCCTACTCAAACGAGTAGGAGAAAATAAATGCGATTACAGGGCTAAAAAGTCCGGTCATTTAACTCAAGTGAGTAGGCGGAAAAAATAAAGAAAGAAAAAATGCAAGTCCTACTCAAACGAGTAGAACTGAAATAAAGTCCGGCCATTTAAACTCAAGTGAGTAGGCGGAAAAATAAAGAAAGAAAAATTACAAGTCCTACTCAAACGAGTAGGACTGAAAATGAAAACGATGCGTCATTTAACTCTTAACGAGTAGGCGGGAATAAATGCACACGAACACACACACTCCATATGAAATTCAAGAAAGCAATAAAATTATACACCTACACTCACACACTCTACGTAATTTGAATAAAGCATTAAAAGAAAGCATTAAAACAAAGCATGAAAATTATACACCTACACTCACACACTCTACTCAATTTAAATCAAAGCATAAAAGTTAATACACCTACACTCACACACACTTCATGAAGATTAAGAAGAACAAAAGGAAATTTAGGCTCATACACTCACACACACAAATAACAAAGAAAAAATCAAAGTTACCTAAAAATTAAAACTTTAACTATTTCAAGCATAGGTTTTGCCAAAAACAAATAAAAAGAAGAAATTAAAATTTTAGAAGACAAAAGTTTTTCAAAACAAATTAAAAACCAAAGTTTTCGGAAAATAAAAATTTCAACATTTTCATTCCAAGGATTTCATAAAAGAGCTAAAAAAGTTGAAATAAAAGAGAAAGAAGAAAAAAAAGTTTTCATCCTAAAATAAAGCTAAGTAAATAAAACAAAAGAAACTAACTCTTTTACACACTCATAAGAGTGAAGATGTTGAAGAAGACAAGAAAAAAAAAGGAAAAACCTAATTCATCATTTCATCATTTTCAAACAAAACCTAACTTGAAAAAAAAATCAAAGGCATGTAAAGAGGAAAACCTAACATTCCTAAGCATGAAAACAAGTAAAAAAAAAATGTAAAGTAAGCAAATTACACTCATACACACACACACACTTTTCATAAATGAAGAACAAGTGAAGAACAAAGATGAAACTAAGAATAAAAAGAGGAAAGAAAGTGGGCACAATTGTTCATTCCAAAGCTAAGTATGAAGAGAAAATCTAACATTTTATTGAATTTTAGGAACTATTACAAGCTATTACAAGGGTTAAAGCTAAGACAAAACAAGAAATGAAATAAAAAAGGGAGAAATCTCCTTACATAGCCTTGAAAATCACGGATGCAGCCCACAAAAAGACACTAAATTGGCCCAAAAATCTGAACCCTTGGACCTTACAGAACTGGGCTATTTATAGGAAAAAATTTCTAAGTACACGCCCTCAGTCACGGGCGTGTAGGGGGGGCGTGACAGTACTATTCATGAAGGCGGCTGGCGATTGGACAGCAAAGTTGACTTCGGGCTGAGTTCGCAGCAGTCACGCCCTAGGTCACGGGCGTGACTATGGGCGTGACAGGGAGGTAGAACCGGGCGCGGGTTGCGTCAAATGTCCTTGGCAGCATCTTGTCGGGCCAGCTGGAAAGGTCACGCCCCATGTCACGGGCGTGACTATGGGCGTGACAATCGGGGTCGACACTCGACGAATGTCGAGTGGAAAGTGTCGAGTCGAAATCGTTGAGCTGAAATTGGGTCACGCCCCAGGTCACGGGCGTGACACTGGGCGTGACAGTTGGTGTCGACACTCGACGATCGTCGAGTGGAATTCGTCGAGAGGAGCGGACACGGGCTTGGGTCACGCCCCGTGTCGGGTGACACGGGCGTGTCGCCAGGCGTGTCAAGCCTTTTCTTCAGAAATTTTCCGATTTCACGGGAAATGCACAGTCACGGCTCGGTCACGGGCGTGACCCATGTGTCACGGGCGTGTACTTCCCAAAATTTGGCAGATTCTGGAATTTTTCTGCAAAATAAAATAAAACAAGTTAGGAGAAAATTTACAAGAATAGGAACATTTTATTGAACAAAAATAAGTAAAAACGACGAAAATAAATGAAAATGACTAAATTAATGTGCATAAAAATACGCATATTTACAGTTCATCAAATACCCCCATACTTAGGCTTTTGCTATTCCAGAGCAAAAGTTTGAGGTGAATCTATAAGGAATAAAAAAAACTCTAAGTTTTGGCTATCGCTTAATCAATTATAAGAGAGATCGAAATAAATATACGGGGTGTAAGAGTTAAGTCCTAAAATTATGTAGATGATTTAAATAGCGCAAAAGTTTTGGCCAAAAGACTTCTTGATGTAATCAAATAGAAGGCAACATTTGTAATGGTTAGATTAACGAAAATAGTTTGGAATTATAAGAATTCTAGCTTATACGAGTGCTATCGGAAATAATACAATTTACTAATTATGCTCTCAAAAAGATTTTTGAATTAATTCTAGAATCGTGTAATTGGCTAAGGGGGTAGTGTGGTTTATGAAGAGGGTTTTGATAATTGAGGTGAGGTAATTTTTTTCTCGAACCTCCAAGTTTTTTTCTTTTGGATTATTAGGAAAACGAAATCTTATTTTCCTAATATGATTTTTGTTTTTCAACTTCATAAGAAAAATTAACCCAATGTATATTTGTGGGAGTAATGAATTTTATCCTCTTACTCACTATATAATCTTTTTAAACTTATTGGGTGCCTATGTTTACGGAACGAAATCTTGTTCCCATTGACATAAGATCTTTTAAGGATAAAAAATTTTTTTCATGCCAAGTAGGTCATGAAAAGTGAGGGGAGAAAGGAAAACTAGATTGTAATCCTAAAAAATTTTGAGAGCAACCTTAATAATTTGTACGTTCCAATTTTTTTCAGAAAGCTAAAAGTAAGTATAATTGAATTCTATAGTCGTTATTTCCTAACATAATATACGTGCTCCTATTAATGAAAAATTAGAAGTAGTGCCTAAAACGAGTCCGCTAGTTTTAACAAAGCATAAAGAATTCTTTAAAACTTAACCCCGACTATTTAAATGTTTCAATCAATAATTAACAAACGGGTAGCAAACAGAGAATTAATAGTATTCACATATAAATAAACTCAAAACAGAATTTTTGGATAGCAGAAAAGTTAAGTATGGAATATTTAATTTATTTATTTCAAAACATTTTTTTTTTTTGATTTTTATAGTTTTTGTTATCATTTTTTTTTGTTTTTCATTTATTATCTTTTTTGTATTTTTGTTTTTCTCAATTTTTTTGAAAATTTTTTTTGAACTATTATCTTTTTTTTGTATTTTTTTAAGAGAATTTTCATAATATGTACAAAAATAAGGGAGAAAAGGAAAAAGGTTTGTACAAGAATGAGGAAGGGGGAGAGAGAAAAAAAAACAAAAAATATATACAAAGTGAAACTAAACAAAATAATTTTTTTGTTTTGTTTTTTGAGTTTTTGGAAAAGAGAAAGAGAACAAAACAAGAAACAAATTTTTTTGGAAAAATTTTTTTTTTGTTGTTTTTTTTCATTTAAAATTTTTTTTGTTTCATTTTAAGATGTTTTTTTTATTTTTTTGTTTTTGTTTTGTTGTTATATGTATTTTTTTTTTATTTTTCTTTTTTGAAATGCAGAAAAATTGAAGTGCAGAAAGTAAAGCACGAAAATACCCTCATACTTAAGTCCAACATTGTCCCCAATGTTATATCGTAAGTATGCGGAACAGAAAGGAAAGACAATATGTACAAAGAAAAGAAAGGGAAGGGGGTAGAAGCTTCCCTGAAACGCGGAGGGGGAGGCCGATCAGAAACCCTGCGTTTATTAGAAAAAGCAGCAAAGGTAATGAGGAAAGGGCGAGAAAGATAAGCGAGGGGTGCCTCCCAGGAGCGCTTTGTTTATAGTCGTGTAGCTTGACTTATTTTGGCGGATTTATAAATCTAGGAGGGTTATGGTTTCGTAATGCTCGATCACTGGGTCGCCCGCGATGTATAACTTAAGCCGATGACCGTTTACTTTAAACGAACCTCTTTCCGGTGGGAGACGAGTACGGTCCCATATGGAAAGACTTCTTCAACTAAGAAGGGACCGGACCATCTAGATTTTAGTTTACCTGGAAAAAGCTTAAGGCGTGAATTATAAAGAAGGACAAGATCGCCCGGAGAAAATATTTTTGGGGACTTTAAATGTCGATCGTGATATAACTTAGAGCGCTCCTTATAGAATTTATTGCTCTCGTAAGCGTTCGCACGCCATTCATCGAGCTCGTTTAGTTGCAGTTTTCTATTCTGAGCGGCTAAGTTAGAGTCGAGGTTTAAGAGTTTTAGAGCCCAAAGTGCGCGATGTTCTAATTCTACGGGTAAATGGCACGCTTTGCCGTAGACTAACCGGAACGGCGTACATCCAATAGCGGTTTTGTAAGCCGTCCGATACGCCCACAACGCATCGTCGAGTTTAACGGACCAATCTTTCCTATTTAGCGAAACGGTTTTTTCTAAAATTCGCTTAATCTCTCGATTTACTACCTCGACTTGGCCACTTGTTTGCGGGTGGTAGGGGGTGGCAAGCTTGTGCGTGACTCCGTATTTAGCTAACGTCTTAGCCATAAGAGCGTTACAGAAATGCGTTCCCCTATCACTAACAATTGCGCGAGGCGTGCCGAAGCGAGAAAATAATTTTTTAAGAAATGTAACGACGACTCGCGCATCGTTGGTGGGGAGAGCTTGCGCTTCCGCCCACCTCGATACGTAGTCGACCGCCACTAAAATATACATATTTTTGAAAGACGGAGGTAGGGGGCCAACAAAATCTATGCCCCACAAATCGAAGACTTCGCACTCTAAAAACATGTTTTGGGGCATCTCGTCGCGACGAGAGATGTTACCCGACCGCTGACAGCTATCGCATGCGCGCACAAAATTATGCGCGTCTTTGAAGAGAGTGGGCCAAAAGTAGCCCGCCTCTAGCGCCTTCCGAGCGGTCCGGTTGGCTTGATAATGCCCACCGGCTGGACCCTCGTGGCAGTGCTTAAGAATTTGTAAGCACTCCACACCCGCAACGCATCGTCGAACCGCTTGGTCCGCGCAGATACGAAAAAGAAATGGGTCCTCCCAAAAGAAATTTTTCAAGTCAGAAAAGAATTTCTTCTTTTGATGACTGGAAAACTCTTTTGGAAGGACCCGCGCTACTAAAAAATTTGCAAAATCTGCGAACCAAGGCGAAGATGACGAAGATTTATTAATTGCAAGAAGGCGTTCCTCGGGGAATCTGTCATTTATTTCAGATTCGACGAGCGCTTCCGCACCCGGATTTTCTAAACGGGAGAGGTGGTCTGCCGCTAGATTTTCCGCTCCCCGCTTATCTCGGATCTCCAAATCAAACTCTTGTAGGAGGAGAATCCATCGAAGAAGGCGGGGCTTCGCATCATTTTTAGCTAATAAATACTTAAGCGCGGAGTGATCGGTAAAAACGATAACTTTAGATAGCGTTATATACGAGCGAAACTTATCGAAAGCGAAAACGACGGCTAAGAGTTCCTTTTCCGTTGTCGTGTAATTTACTTGTGCGGAAGTGAGCGTCTTGCTAGCGTAATAAATAGGATGAAAATGTTTTTCTACGCGTTGGCCAAGAACGGCACCTAAGGCAATATCACTAGCGTCGCACATTATTTCGAACGGAAGGGACCAATTAGGGGCCACTAATATTGGTGAAGAGATAAGTTTTTGTTTTATCAAATTAAAGGCGGACTCGCATTCGCTACTAAAGATGAAGCGTGATTCCTTTTCCAAGAGGTGAGTTAGCGGCTTTGTTATTTTTGAAAAATCTTGAATAAAGCGTCGATAAAAGCCCGCATGGCCTAAGAAACTCCTAATAGATTTTACGTTGGTTGGATGCGGAAGTTTTTCTATAATTTCTATTTTGGCCTTATCCACCTCTATCCCCTTAGACGAAATCATATGGCCGAGGACCAAACCTCCTCGAACCATAAAGTTGCATTTTTCCCAATTTAAAACAAGGCTTGTGTCCTCGCACCGTTGAAGGACACGATCTAAATTGTGAAGGCAATCGGGAAAAGAGCGTCCGAAAACAGAAAAGTCATCCATAAAGACTTCCATAATGTCTTCTACTAGCTCGCCAAAGATCGCTAGCATACATCTTTGGAATGTAGCTGGCGCGTTGCAGAGTCCAAATGGCATTCTTCGATAGGCGAAGGTGCCAAACGGGCAAGTAAAAGTTGTTTTCTCTTGATCATCGGGGGAAATGGGGATTTGGAAAAACCCCGATAAACCATCAAGAAAACAATAATACGGATGACCGGATAAACGCTCTAAAATCTGGTCTAGAAATGGCAGAGGGAAATGGTCCTTGCGGGTGGCGTCGTTAAGTTTCCTATAGTCGATGCACACTCGCCAACCCGTAACAGTACGAGTTGGGACAAGCTCGTTATGCTCATTCGCCACTACGGTAAGACCGCCCTTCTTGGGCACGACATGCACGGGACTAACCCATGCACTGTCCGAAATAGGGTAGATAATCCCCGCATCTAATAACTTAATGATTTCGGCTTTAACGACGTCTTTCATGTTTGGGTTAAGACGACGCTGCAGCTGAATCGTTTTGCGGCAATTATCGTTTAGGAAAATCTTATGGGTGCAAAAGGAGGGGCTAATCCCCTTTAGGTCAGAGATTTGCCACGCAATTGCGTGGCGATGTTTAAATAAAACTTCCAATAAATCGGAAGTCTCCGAATCACTCAAGTCCGAAGAAATGATAACGGGGAGCGTATCACCTTTTCCCAAAAAAACGTACTTGAGCGAGGCGGGTAAGGGTTTGAGGTCTAGGATGGGCGGTTCTTCTAGGGAGGTTTTAATGCCTATGTCTTTCTTACCAATTGGTTCGAAAGGCAAGTCTATAGACGTATCCTCATCGCAGTTAAAATTTTCGAGCGCATAAATATCGTCATTTAAAAATACGGACTCGAAAATGGTAGAAGAACGATCTCCGAAAAAGGTATCTAAAGAATAGCAGAAATCGTCGCTCGATGACAAATTGTCCATCGAGGGATTAATAGAGAAAGTAACTTGGTCATCGCCTACTCGGAGGAGAAGGCTACCATTACTAACATCTATTAGTGCGCGGGAGGTGGCGAGAAAAGGGCGACCGAGTATTATTGGTACCTCGGCGTCCTCCTCGATATCTAAGATGACGAAGTCTACCGGGAAGGTAAACTTGTCGACTCGGACAAGGACGTCCTCCACTACCCCGATAGGGAACTTAACCGAGCGATCCGCTAATTGGATGCGCATATTCGTAGGACTAGGAGTACCCAAACCTAAACGCAAAAAGAGCGAGAACGGCATCAGATTAATGCTAGCCCCTAAATCAGCTAAGGCGTACTTTACTAATATATCGCCAAAAAGGCACGGGATGGAAAACCGTCCCGGGTCGTTTTGTTTTGTGGGCAATTTATTAGTAAGGGCCGCCGAGCAGACAGCGTTGAGAGATACATGCGAAATATCCTCTAATTTGCGTTTATTAGAAAGTAGTTCTTTTAAAAATTTCGCATATTTGGGCATTTGCGAGATAGCCTCGCAAAAAGGAACATTAATGTGAATTTGTTTTAATAATAAAATAAATTTTTCATATTGCGCGTCCTTACGCTCGTTTTCTAACTTATGCGGATACGGGAGAGCCTTGTTTAAAATAATTTTTTCTTTTATAATAGGTAAAGGCGGCGTGAGCGAAGAAAGGGGAAGAGGGGTCGGAGGTGAAATATGTACCTGAGGGTCGGTCCGTTTTGGATCGACCACCTCCTTTCCGCTACGGAGGGTTATAGCGTTGGCGTTCTCCCGCGGATTGGGCTCCGTATTTCCCGGCAGTGCCCCGAGCGCGCGCTCGGACATCATCCTCGCCAGCTGTCCAACCTGTTGTTCGAGTGTTTTTAGCGATCCGGTGATGTTCCAGATATTTGACTCGTTGGACGCAATGTACTTCGAAAAATTTTCCTCCATCGGGGAGGGTTTCGGAAGAGGAGGGGGAGGAAGAAATCCGGGCGCATAAGAAATAGGGGGACGCTGAGCATTATTCGGGTTGCTCCACGAGAAGTTGGGGTGATTCCTCCAACCCGGATTATAGTTATTACTATAAGGGTTGTTGTTGGGGTTGAAGGGAGGACGACCCGAATTTCCCATGAAGTCCACGAACTCTTCAGCTACGCAGACGTTAGGGGGAATAAAACAAGGCGGAGTGGAGGAGGCAGCAGACATCTCCGCCACCTGCTTTGTTAACCTTTCAACTTGAAGGGTCAAGAGAGCAGTGGCATCCACTTCAAAAAGACCAGCCGCCGGCTTTGGCCGTCCCCGCGGGACGTTCCATTGATAGGCGTTCATAGCCATCTCTTCGAATAAAGCCTGGGCGGCCTCGGGGGTTTTGTTGTTAAGCGTACCCCCGGCAGCCGCGTCAATCATTTGACGCGTCTGAAAATTCAGCCCATTATAAAAAATTTGAACTTGCAACCACGTTGGCAGCGCGTGGTGCGGGCAACGGCGGAGGAATTCCTTAAATCGTTCCCAAGTCTCGTATAGAGACTCAGGATCGTTCTGCACAAACGAAGAAATGTCCGCCCGCAACTTTGTAGTTTTGGCGGGCGGAAAGTACTTCGTTAGGAACCGTTCCGTCAACTCAGCCCACGTGGTGATACATCCTCGCGGGAGGGCATTCAACCACGCCTTGGCTTTGGACTTAAGGGAAAAAGGAAATAAGCGCAAACGAATGGCGTCATCAGTGACGCCATTGATCTTGAAGGTGTCGCATATCTCCAAGAAATTGGACAAGTGGACATTCGGGTCCTCATCCGGCAGTCCATCGAACTGCACGGCGTTTTGGACCATTTGAATGACACTTGACTTTATTTCAAAATTATTATTGGCCACCGCAGGGCGAACAATACTCGACCCAGAATCATCCAGGTTAGGCCGGGCGTAATAAGACATAGTACGCTCGGCCGCCGGGGGAAGGTTAGGGGCGGCCATAACTACAACAGTGGGTTCTCCGATAGATTCCTCGGGATCTAAAGAAGGATTTCGGCGATGAGATCGGATACGCGCAAGAGAGCGTTCGATCTCAGGGTCGAAGTCTAAATCTTCAGACTCTGAGGGTTGTCCTCGGGTCATACACCCAAACAAAAATAAAACAAAAATAAATTTTTTTTTTTTTTTTTTTTTTTTTAAAAATAAAGTTTTTAGTTTTTTTTTTTTTAGAAAATAAGTAAAATTAATAGACTCCGGAATTCGAAATAGCAACTCGAAAAGAGACTCCCCGGCAACGGCGCCAAAAACTTGATGGGCCCGCGAACAGACTCTTACTGTGGTTGGTTCGGTGAGTCGATCGCCGCGGGCTTGCTCGGGTAGGCAAGTGCACCTATCGCAAGTAGTACTCGATATTCGGGGGAATACCGAGGTCGTATTGTTCTCGGGGTCGCGTTGACTATTCTTACTCCTCCGGGAGGACTATTATTTTACTGAAAATAAGGTGGATTTTTTTACTTAATCAAAGACAGAAAAGCAAAGGAGCGAAAAAAAAACGATTTATAAAATATTCGATGAAGGGTTAACGCTCGGCATCGAATCGGATTAAGACTAAAACAATTTTTATTAATAAAAAGACTTAGTTTTCAAATTAATAATAAGGCAACTTGGCCGTGGAGGTTCCACAAATGTGAGCGCACTTATCTCTAGGAATATTGCTCACCTGAACGTTAAGACTATTCGACCGAACGTTAGTCCGACGAAGGATTCCTCTTAACGCCCGCTTTACGCTAAGAACCCCGCTATTGGGTGGGGAACCCAATCCGGTAGAATTACGCTACTCCTCTCTCGAGGGTATGCACGCAACTCTATTTACCCAGGGGTGATCGGTCCATATGCACGGCCTCTCGGCTAGCTAGCATATGGACTACGGAAATAGGGCCCACACATCGATTATGTGGTCCTACGCGTCGTAAACCCGGGGTAAACCCTAAGTGCTTAAATTAAAATGAAAATAAAGAACTTTAATTATTATAAATCATTTCAAATGTCCCAATGCTCTTCGATGCCGAGGCTAATAGCGATTAGCCACACATCGGTATGGGGACGGCTTATAATTTAGTGAGGCGCGAGTTCGAAATTAAATGCTAAACGTTTATAAGAAAGGGACAAAAGAAAAATAACAACATTTAGAAAGCTAAAAAGTTAACTAAACGAGAACTCACGCACACTCCAAATTATAAATAAATAAAAAAAAAACTAAGTTACACATGAAAGAAAATTTGCATAATTCAAATTTGCGAGTCCCACTCAAACGAGTGGGGGCAGTAAATAAAGGCTGAAAATTGCAAGTCCTACTCAAACGAGTAGGACTGAAATGAAAGCGAGTCCTACTCAAATGAGTAGGAGAAAATAAATGCGATTACAGGGCTAAAAAGTCCGGCCATTTAACTCAAGTGAGTAGGCGGAAAAAATAAAGAAAGAAAAAATGCAAGTCCTACTCAAACGAGTAGAACTGAAATAAAGTCCGGCCATTTAAACTCAAGTGAGTAGGCGGAAAAATAAAGAAAGAAAAATTACAAGTCCTACTCAAACGAGTAGGACTGAAAATGAAAACGATGCGCCATTTAACTCTTAACGAGTAGGCGGGAATAAATGCACACGAACACACACACTCCATATGAAATTCAAGAAAGCAATAAAATTATACACCTACACTCACACACTCTACGTAATTTGAATAAAGCATTAAAAGAAAGCATTAAAACAAAGCATGAAAATTATACACCTACACTCACACACTCTACTCAATTTAAATCAAAGCATAAAAGTTAATACACCTACACTCACACACACTTCATGAAGATTAAGAAGAACAAAAGGAAATTTAGGCTCATACACTCACACACACAAATAACAAAGAAAAAATCAAAGTTACCTAAAAATTAAAACTTTAACTATTTCAAGCATAGGTTTTGCCAAAAACAAATAAAAAGAAGAAATTAAAATTTTAGAAGACAAAAGTTTTTCAAAACAAATTAAAAACCAAAGTTTTCGGAAAATAAAAATTTCAACATTTTCATTCCAAGGATTTCATAAAAGAGCTAAAAAAGTTGAAATAAAAGAGAAAGAAGAAAAAAAGTTTTCATCCTAAAATAAAGCTAAGTAAATAAAACAAAAGAAACTAACTCTTTTACACACTCATAAGAGTGAAGATGTTGAAGAAGACAAGAAAAAAAAAGGAAAAACCTAATTCATCATTTCATCATTTTCAAACAAAACCTAACTTGAAAAAAAAATCAAAGGCATGTAAAGAGGAAAACCTAACATTCCTAAGCATGAAAACAAGTAAAAAAAAAATGTAAAGTAAGCAAATTACACTCATACACACACACACACTTTTCATAAATGAAGAACAAGTGAAGAACAAAGATGAAACTAAGAATAAAAAGAGGAAAGAAAGTGGGCACAAGTGTTCATTCCAAAGCTAAGTATGAAGAGAAAATCTAACATTTTATTGAATTTTAGGAACTATTACAAGCTATTACAAGGGTTAAAGCTAAGACAAAACAAGAAATGAAATAAAAAAGGGAGAAATCTCCTTACATAGCCTTGAAAATCACGGATGCAGCCCACAAAAAGACACTAAATTGGCCCAAAAATCTGAACCCTTGGACCTTACAGAACTGGGCTATTTATAGGAAAAAATTTCTAAGTACACGCCCTCGGTCACGGGCGTGTAGGGGGGCGTGACAGTACTATTCATGAAGGCGGCTGGCGATTGGACAGCAAAGTTGACTTCGGGCTGAGTTCGCAGCAGTCACGCCCTAGGTCACGGGCGTGACTATGGGCGTGACAGGGAGGTAGAACCGGGCGCGGGTTGCGTCAAATGTCCTTGGCAGCATCTTGTCGGGCCAGCTGGAAAGGTCACGCCCCATGTCACGGGCGTGACTATGGGCGTGACAGTCGGGGTCGACACTCGACGAATGTCGAGCGGAAAGTGTCGAGTCGAAATCGTTGAGCTGAAATTGGGTCACGCCCCAGGTCACGGGCGTGACACTGGGCGTGACAGTTGGTGTCGACACTCGACGATCGTCGAGTGGAATTCGTCGAGAGGAGCGAACACGGGCTTGGGTCACGCCCCGTGTCGGGTGACACGGGCGTGTCGCCAGGCGTGTCAAGCCTTTTCTTCAGAAATTTTCCGATTTCACGGGAAATGCACAGTCACGGCTCGGTCACGGGCGTGACCCATGTGTCACGGGCGTGTACTTCCCAAAATTTGGCAGATTCTGGAATTTTTCTGCAAAATAAAATAAAACAAGTTAGGAGAAAATTTACAAGAATAGGAACATTTTATTGAACAAAAATAAGTAAAAACGACGAAAATAAATGAAAATGACTAAATTAATGTGCATAAAAATACGCATATTTACAGTTCATCACCGACCCACTCCCTCTATCTCACACAGATAGCGAGGAGAATCAGGGCTAAAGAGGCGAGTCGCAATTCATGGTTCGGCTAACTAGGGCCCCTATGCTTCCTAAGTTAAGTCCTTAGGGGACCCGCGATCTCGCTAACAGGACATGGGCCCGGAGGCAACGAGCGGGATTTTCGGGCCAGGCCGCTAGTACGAAGTAAAAACGGAGAGATAGACGACAACACATCAGAATGGCACATGTATATATATCATTGATTGGACAAAAAAGAATTACAAGTTTTGGGGCCCAGCCCGCGTTTACATTAAGATAGCAAAAAAAGAAACAAAGTCACGGCGCGGGAATTCAGCAAGGAGAGCCATCGAGCGGCGAGCTCCGCTAGAGGGGTTGGTAGGACCCTGCCTGGCATGGGTGCCGGAAGGAATATTTTCGGTACAACTTCTCTCGCAGAAAGGCCCGCGCCCACGTTCGTGATAAGGCTGGCTCGTCGCAGAGTTTGGAGAGTATACTTTGCTGCCTTAGCTACATTCTTCTAAATCATCTCCTCCAGCTCGTATTCTGTATAGTGGGCGAGCTGGCAACCGCTACTGGAGGGAGGCGGCAGGGTTGCGGCTTCTAGTTCCCGCACCCGCGCATGCATGGCCTCCTTTTTTTTCTCAAGGGAGGTGATCTGGAAGCTCAGACACTTGGCCGTCACCGCATCCTGCGAGAAAAGGACAAAGTGAGATCGAGAAAAGGGAAAGTAATCACAACAATGCGTGCGAGTCACGGGACTTACCACCCCTCCCCGGTACCCGGTGAGGATGGCATCAGCCGCGTCCGCCCTCTTCCTCTGATGCTTCGCCTCCTCCTAAGCAAGACAGTGGGTTTCTTCCTTCTCGACGACCAGCTTCTTGAGCTAGGGAGTGTTCTTCTCCATCTGGGTGCATCACCGGCCTACCATGTGGGCCAGCTCCAATGATGCGGAGCTAGGCTCGCGTGCTCTCATGAACGAGCGCCCGCATAGCCTCATTGTCATAGATCACGGTGTCTTCCTACGCATAGAGGCCGAACAAGAAGTTGTAGGCCTCCTCACTGATGGTTTCCTGTTCCAATCAGCTCGACAACAGGGTGGATATGATGGCCCGGTTCGCCTCCTTGTCCCGCTGGAGGATAGGGATGCCGAGATCATCTAAGTACCACTTGACGAAGCCAAAGTTCTGGTGCCCTCTCTGTCCCGACCGCCTTGCCTAGGGAGCCGCTGGTTGAGGCAGCCACAGGGGCGAGATCCTCGCTTGGCAGGACCGTTGGGCCCTTGCCTTTTCTCTGGGCAGCGGCAGACGCGTCGCCCACAGTCTTCAAATTCTTGGGCGGTGGCAGCGGTAAAGGCTATTTGCGGATAGGCCGCTTCTGGACGGCAGAGGTCGGGGTCTTGCAGTGCATGGCAGTTGTGACCTCGGTGCGAGCGAGCTCGCTAGAAGCGACTCACAGACTCTTTTAGGGAGGGTGCAAGGGAATGTCTCGATCGCCTGCAGAAAGGAAATTATGACAGGAAAATAACAAGGTAAAAAGAAAGAAGCGCGAGTAGCTTACCTACCCGGGCATGACGGGGGTGAGGCTGTCCAAGTTCCTACGCAGAAATGTGACCTCGAAGTTCTTCCCTGAGAAGAACTGTTGGGTCCGACGTTCCTTCACTTGACCCGTGACGCTCTTCTACTTATTTAATAAATTAAGTAGCACCCTTTCCAACAGTCTGGGCTTTTGGAACAGTTGGTTATGCGCTTGATCCTTCAATTGGTATCAGAGCAGGTCACGGGTTCAAGACCGGGGGAGCGCTATTAAATCCTGATTTTTCCCTTCTACCTGTGTGGGTCCGGCGGGTCAGGCAACCGTGGACATGTGGTAACCCCACCTCTGAGCCGTGAAACCGTGGACATGTGGTAACCCCACCTCTAAGCCATGTGGTAACCCCACCTCTGAGCCATGTGGGCCATGTGGTAACTCCACCTCTGAGCCGACGGGTTGTGCTGGACGCCGGGGGGGGGATTGTTGGGTCCGATGTTCCTTCACTTGACCCGTGGCGCTCTTCTACTTATTTAATAAATTAAGTAGCACCCTTTCCAACAGTCCGGGCTTTTGGAACAGTTGGTTATGCGCTTGATCCTTCAAGAACCCGCACAACTCCGCTTCATGACCCCCCCAGGTTTGGGGTGGTAGCTCGCCTCGCTGAGCTGGGCTGGCCAGAAGGGGATATTGTTGAAGTCTCCCTTGATGAAGAAAAACGTCTTCAACCAATTGTGGCTCTTGTTGACAGTCTCCCACCAATACTAGGTAGGCGGACTAGACGAATCAGATCGACAACCCCGCACCCGCTTGAAGAAGGGCCAGATAAATAAGGGCATCTTGTTCGCACTCGCCCAATAAGAAAAGCAGCAGAATCATAAGAAACATACAGTAAACATGTGAAAGTGATCAATTAGATCAGGAATACTCTAGAGGAGGGGGGTGAATAGAGTATTTAGACTTTTATAAAATTCTCTGCTGGATAGTGTAGATTAGTCTAAGTGCAGTAGTAAATAAATCAAAATATAAAAGCACAGAAACTAACTATCACAGCCACTGCAAGAAAACAAAAGAAAGAGGGCAACCAGACGACACAAGAAATTTATAGTGGTTCCCCAACCTGGGTACATCTACTCTTCTACCACCCTGGTAGGAATCCACTCAGGTTTTTGATCAGGTGCCTGACACTAATAAGCTTTTGATCAGGTGCTCAAAAACCAAATCCCCAAGTCTTTTGATCAGGTGACTTGTAACCAGGAATCACTTTTGAAGGGAGATTACAACCCTTTACACAGTGGGGGTGAGAGAGTTGATTATGTCTTCTCTGTCAACAATCATAGAGAAGACTTGTGGATTATTGATGGTAGCAACAGGCTCCCCCCTGAGATATTGAATGGTTTAGGGAAATATGGAAGCCTTGCTGCAGGGTGATAGGACTTCAAGCTTTTAGCCCTTTTCTGCAGGATCTTCTTGACAGATTTGATAGTTGTTGTCCTTGGAAGTCCTGGAGTGTTGAAGTAAGAAGACTCGTGATTTTGTATGATTGTTCTTCTTCTTCTGAGAGCAGATCTTCTTTTTGTATCAGAGCTTTTGTGAAAGGAGCAGAGAAGTTGTTGAAGACAGACAGACTGAAAATCTCTGTGTTTGTGTATGCTGTGTCTTTGTAATTGCTCTAGTACTCTGATTGTTCTTACTTGCTATCAGGAAAGAGAGAAAAATCTCTTTTATATTTCCTGAGGGAATTTCCTTTCGAAATTTGAATCCTTCTGCGGCAATCAATGCTGACGGTCCTTGAAAATAAACTGCATTGATTTCTTTCCCCAACTGTCCCTTGAAAAAATGGAAAACAATAATTCTGATGAAAGCCGTGATTAATGTACCGTCCAACGGTAATATTCAGAGAATATTTTATCATTAATCATTCAGAAATTATTGCCATAGACTAAGGACAGAAGGAATAAATGCTAAGTTTGGAATCGTCAAACTGATGACAAAATTCGTCGAGCTGATAACTGTGTTCGTCGACTGGAGTTCAGCAACTATTCTGGACTTAGAATATTCACAGTTGTATCTGAAATGAAAGTTAAAGTCTCCAGAATTAGTCGACCTAAGATTTGATTTCGTCGACTTGAGTTTCTGGAGTTGTCAAATATTCTGTGTGTCGACACAATTACTCCTGGTGTCGACACAGGTGGTGTCGACTGATATCATGTGTGTCGACACAAGTCTTCTGTGTGGTGTCGACACAACCTTTCCAAAGTGTCAACTGATGATTTGTGTGTCGACACAAGTGCTTCTAGTATCGACTCAGTTGGTGTAGACATATACTCTGAGTGTCGACACAAGTCTTCTGGTTCTAAGTTATTGAAGTAGATAATCCAGAATTCATCGGGCAGAGAACTAAGTTCGTCTACTTGAGACTAGAGAACATAGTCTTGACAGAATGTTGTAGTAGTCCAAAGATTCGTCGACCAAAGAATAAAGTTCGTTGACCAAAGTCTGATTCTAAGGACTTGGGATATCTTGATCTTTCCTGAACTTGAAGTGTTATTGTAATCCAAGTTTTCGTCGATCAGAGAATGTAGTTCGTCGAGCTCAGCATAGAGAATTAACTCTGAGATCGTCGAACTGAGCATGACAATCGTCGACCTGAGTTCGACGAACGTCGAACTCACTTTACAGAGTCTTGAAATCTTCTAAGTCTAGAGTCTCTGGCAGTCTTGTTGATAGCTGGTCCATGTGATGTTGACTCTAAAGACTTGGCCTAGACTCTAGGACACAACTATGACCCTGGCTATACATTGTGGGTCATATGATCCTAACTTAGTGAACCTAGCCCAAATCTTACTAGGGATCCAACAATCTCCCCCTATTTGGGTGAGGTCACTAATTACAGACTCAAATCAAAATTGAAAATAAACAAAGCAGAAAAAACATATATCTGGTAGAGATCAATAACACATACAACAGATATATATATATATATATATATATATATATATATATATATATATATATATATATATATATATATATATATATATATATATATATATATATATATATATACGTAAGCTTTGTTCAGAATATAGAGCAGTTATAGATAATTGTAGAAAGCAAAAGAGTTCAAAATTTACTTCTTCTGTTTCTTTTCCTTTAACATTTCTTGCTTGCTCTTCTCTCCAGGCTTTGTAAACACAATCTCTCTTTTGGGATCTAAAGCTTGCACTTTTGTAATGGTCATATCAGCAGCCCCTATAATCTTCAAAGATATAGCTCTGGGGACAACTGCTTCTGGGTGTAACTTCATGTAGTCATCAATATAAAAAAACTTATTTGCTTTATCAAATATTTTAAGTTCCTCTTTCCTGTACTTTGACATTGTTGAATATTTAAAAGGATCCTTTCCTTCAGCTTTGGCTTTGTTAATCATAGAAAGGCCTACTATTTCCTGGAACCTGGCCATTCTAGCAGTAGTAGCTGTTTTAGGATCTTCAAAAGGAACAGGAGGAGAAGATGGTCTTTTAGAGCCTTCAACTGGTTGATGTTCAGTAGATTGTTGCTGTTGTTGTTGATGTTGCTGCTGCTGTTGATGTTGTTGCTACTGCTGATGTTGCTTTCCTGAAGAGTATTGCCTGTGCTGGCTGCTTCGATGTGATCTCCCTTGGTGTCTTTGATATGTTTGAAATGGGGTAGATCTTTGAGAATATGTGCTTGAAGCACCAACAGCTGGAGGAGGTGGAGGAGGTGGATCTCTTCTATATTTCTGAACTGGTGGAGGAGAGTACCTTCTGCTTTTCTTCCTTTCCTTTCTGCTGGTTTTTAGATAGCCACTTCCAGGCTGGCATCTCTTTGTATGGAGTTATATTATGTAGAATATAAAAAGGAGTGTCATTAGTTGGATTAGGCTTAGGAGCAGGAGGAGGAGGGGCTTTTCTTTTCTTTGATACTAACTTCCTCTTAGGTTCATCATCTGAATCATCTTCCTCATCCTCATCCTCATCATTATCTGATCCCTGAGGGTTATCATATAGGTCATTGAGTACTTTCAGAGCCTCAGTAGAAATGATTGGCTCTTCAGGAGCTTGAGCAGAAACTTCAACAGGACCAGGAGAAGAAGCCATAGGAGAGACTGGAGAACTGGTTCTGACAGTGCTTTCAGCAGCTGCCTTACTTTCTTCTTCTATATCATCCAAAATCAAATCATCCAGATTTGGTATGGGTGAGTCATCCATTACAAATGTTGGAACAAAAATAACTTCTTCTGGAGATGGCATGACTGCTGGCTTTGAAATAACAAAACTACTATCTCTAAGTTTCTTAGCAACTTTTGGAGAGATTGGAGAAGTATATGGTACAATAGTCAAGGATGGCTTAGTAGGTACTGCTGGAATATAATTAAGAAAGCCAGTATCAAAACTTTTCAATAAATCAACTAAGTTTACTGTGGGATTAATTATGAATTCAGAAACATAAAAAATATCTTCAGCGACTGTCTGTTCAGGGACTAACTCATCAAGGTCCATGTCAGTCTCAATGAAATGAATCAAATCAATTAAATCTCTATCATCAGGAATAAAATCTTCATCCCATAGATTTAAATCTATATTGCTAGTAGTGCTTCTGCCTCTGCTGTTACTGGAGCTGCTGGAGCTGAGATTTCTGCTTCTGCTGGAGGTGCTGCAGCTTCTTCATTAAGCATCTCCTCCTACCTGGTTTCAGTGTATACTGGAGCCAGGCCCCTGAATGAAGAGGGGGCAGCAGTGAAGGCAGAAAGTTGAGCAGATAGAGTAGATATAGAGGTAGCAAGAGGTATAATGGCCTCTACTATGATTGATTTTATGAGGGGTGTGATGATAGCAATGATGGAAGATATGGTGGAGGGGTCCAATGTTGGAGCAGTGGATGTTTCAGATGTTGTGTGAGTAGAAACATGTGGAGGAATGATAGATGGTGGTGGACATGGAGGAGTAGCATCTAACATGATTGTATCTGTTGGTATATGGAAAGATGGTATGGTGGACAAATGTTGCGGAATAGGAGATGGTGGTGGTGAGGGAATATATGTGTCATGGGGGGAAACGAGTGGTGTTGGTGGTTGGTTTTCCTGAAGGGTGGAAGATGGGATCTCTGTAAGATCAATTTGTGGAGATGTAGGTGGAATAGCTGGAAGATATGATGATGGTGGAATGATCTCTTCATTAGGGTGGGGAGTGGCTCTTACAGCCATGGTGCTTTCAGAAGCTGTGGTGGAAGAGGGTGATGCATTGGAGGGCTTGAATATTGTCCTCTCCCACCTCCCAAATAAGGCACAAGTTAGCCTCTTACTGGCATTTATGAATATGGTCGGTGAGACCAGTGATTCATCAGCCTTTTCCTTTAAGAAGATCCCTAGGATCCTGCCAAAATAGATTTCCTTCTTGTTGTTCTTTTTCTTTATCAAATCAAATATGATTTGAGCCAAATCCACTTCCTTTTTATTAATCACTGCACACATAACCATAAACTGGTGTATGGTAATGTAGTCATGGGCAGTATGCTTGCCTAACAAAACCTTTCCTACAATATCTGCCAAGAATTTAAATTCGGTAGACAGATGTTTCTTTAACAACTTATTGAGATTATCTCCAGTATATCCCATTAAACTCAACATCATATCATATTCTTCTGAATCGATTTCTAACTATTCTTCACCATTAATCAATCCAAAAATCTCAGTAAGTACAACGGGAGATAAAGATATAGAGTTACCCGTAATTGTTCCGATCATAGTGTTCTCCTCTGATGTAGATGTATAAACCCACTCTCTGATTTCAGTTGCAGACAGTTTTATCCTTGTTGACATCAGATTTTTCAGTTTCTATTCCTCCAAAAGTTTCAGTATATCAGAAATATTAGATCTGAATGTTGAAAGGATTCGAATTCGACGTCAAAGCCCGTGTCAAACTTCATTCTGGTTAGGCCACCTGCTGGAATAGCCATTGGAATCACCTGCAAGAGAGACAAACGGAGATCAAGTGCAAGAGAACAGAAAGCGCGGGATGGATGTCAAAGAAAAACCTAGATATAAGGTTTTCCAGAATATGAATCGACAAACTCTGTTCCACGAAAATTATGAAATTCTTCGACCTGAGATCGACGAAATAATTAATAGTCAAATAATTCGTCGAGCTCTGTCTAAAGATTTGAAGACATTTCGTCGAGCTCCGTTCGACGAAAGTTTTCTGAAGTGAATTTATCGATCTCCGTTCGACGAAAAAAACTTCACTCACAGAGAGTTCGTCGTCCTGCGTTCGACGAATATCTCACAAACTTTCCATTGTTCGTCGAGCTCCGTTCGACGAACTTTGGCAAATTCGTCGAGTGCATACTTAAACTAAACTAAGTCTTATCCATTGATCATTAACAGCTGATTTATAAATAAGAGATGATTTCTCTCATACAGAGGCTTGGTGAATATATCAGCCCTTTGTAAATTAGTGTAGATATATACAAGTTTAATGTTTTTTGTCTACACACTCTCTTATGAAATGATGCCTAATGTCTATATGCTCTGTCCTACTGTGATGAACTGGATTTTGTGATATGGCTATAGCACTTGTGTTATCACAAAGTAGAGTTGAATTATTTAAGTTGATACCATAGTCTAGTAATTGATTTTGTATCCACAGCATCTAGGAACAACATCTACCTGCTGCAATGTATTCTACCTCAGTAGTTGAGGTAGATACAGATGACTGTTTCTTACAAAACCAGGATACTAATCTCATACCCAGGAACTGACAAGTTCCTGAAGTACTTTTTATATCCACCCTGCATCCAGCAAAATCAGCATCTGAGTATCCAGTTAACTCAAATTCCGATTCTGTGGATACCATAGGCCTAGACTAGGACAACCCTTTATATATCTCAAAATTCTTTTTAGGAAAATAAGGTGAGATTTTTTTGAGTTCACCTGGAACCTGGCACAAAGGCATGTGACAAACATGATATCAGGTCTGCTTTCTGTAAGGTATAATAGGGATCCAACAATGGCCCTATATAGTTCCTGATCCACAGGTTTCCCATGTGCATCTGAATCAATTACAACATTTGTAGCCATATATATCTTCTTTGCAGAGGCATCAGCCATCCCAAACTTTTTGATAAGCTCTTTAACATACTTAGCTTGGGAGATGAAGATGTCATCAGGGAGCTGCTTCACGTGGAAACCAAGGAAGTAGGAAAGCTCACACATGCTACTCATTTTAAATTTAGAATGCATGAGATCGGAGAATCTCTTGCACAATTTTGAATCAGTAGACCCAAATATTATGTCATCCACATATATTTGTACTAACAGTATTTTTTCCTTATGATGTCTAGTGAAAAGTGTTCTATCTACAATGCCTCTAATGAATTTATGCTCTAACAGAAAGCTGGCTAGAGTCTCATACCAAGCTCTTGGAGCTTGCTTTAGACTATAGAGAGCTTTACGCAATTTGTAAACATAAGAGGGATGAGTTGGAGAAACAAAACCTAGAGGTTGTTCAACATACACCTCTTACTTGAGTACTCTATTCAAGAATGCACTTTTCACATCCATTTGATATACCTTGAATCTCTTGTAAGCTGCATATGCAAGGAATATTCTGATTGCTTCCAACCTTGCAACAGGTGCAAAGGTTTGGTCATAATCTATTCCTTCTTCTTGCCTATATCCTTGTGCAACAAGCCTGACTTTATTCCTCACTATTACTCCTTGTGCATCCAGCTTATTTTTGTAGACCCATTTGGTTCCAATGACTGGGTAGTCTCGAGGCCTTGGAACCAAATCCCAAACTCTACATCTCTCAAACTGATTTAATTCCTCCTGCATTGCAATGATCCGGTGGGTATCTTGCTCTGCATCATGGATGGATAGAGGTTCAATTTGAGAGAGAAAACAGACATGCATCAAATCTTGGTTGAGTTGATGCCTTGGCTGTACACCTGCTGATATGTCTCCAATAACTTGAGATCTGGGGTGATCCATAAGTGTGACAAGATCAGCTGGTGGAGTTGGTTATGCAACAGTATTTTGAATTAATTCCTCCTGTGGAATTATGTTTGTTGTTGGGGGAATATCACTCCCTTCAATGCCTTCATCTTCACTTTCTTCAATGACTTGTGTAGAAGGATGAGTTGGAACCTCTTGGGTAAGGTTTAGTCCATCCAAACTCTCACACAAGTGATGTACCTGCAAGTTGCTTATGGTAAAAATTTCTTTCTCATTGTAAGACATGTTACATTCATCAAAAGTAACATGGATATGCTCCTCAATTTTTTAAGTTGATTTGTTATAAATCCTATAAGCATTGCTTACTTGGGAATATCCTAGAAAAATTCCCTCTTCAGTCTTTGCCTCAAACTTTCTAATATATCTTTTGTTGTTTGTGTGAATATAACATATGTAACCAAAGACTTTAAAATAGTTTATTTTAGGTTTCTTCCCTTTTAGTAATTCATAGGGAGTCCTATTCTTTAGCTTATGCATCAGGCTTCTGTTCAGGACATAGTTTGCAGTGTTCACAGCCTCTTCCCAAAAGATAGTGGCATGTAAGCATCTGCAAGTAATGTACCTGTAGCTTCAATGAGTGTCCTATTTTTCCTTTCAGCTACCCCATTTTGTTGAGGAGTTCTAGGAGCTGAGAAGCAATGCCTGATACCTTCCTTCTCACAGAACTCATGCATAAGAAGAGACTCAAACTCTGTGCCATGATAACTTCTGATCAATACAACATGAGTAGATAACTCAATCTGTATGGTCCTGAGAAAATCTGTAAGAACCTTGTAGGTATCTGACTTAGATCTCAGAAAGGATACCCAAGTGAACCTGGAGAAGTCATCTACAATAACCAAAGTGTAGGATTTCCCACCTAGGCTTTGTACAGCAATGAGTCCAAATAGATCCATGTGTAGCAAATACAAAATCCTAGGTGAATCACTTTTATTAATGGATTTGAAACTAGATTTAGTTTGCTTGCCTAATTGACAAGCCCTGCAAAAGCCTTCCTTCTTGTAGGGACCATAAGGGAAACCTCTAACAAGGTTATCTTTTGATAGCCTAGCAATGTTTTTCAGGTTTACATGACCTAGTCTTTTATGTCATAAATCATTCTGGTTACTAATTAAGTTAAGTAAACATATATCAGAATTGGCAGATAGAAAATCAACTAAATATATGTTGTCTTGTCTATTTCCAATTAAAACAGTTTGATTTTCCTTATCAGAAATAATACAAGAAGATGAATTGAAATGTACCTGATAACTTTCATCACATAACTGACTTATGGAGATGAGGTTATGTCTGAGTCCTCTGACATAAGTTACTTTCTTGAAAGTAACAGCTCCAATCTTCACTTCTCCAAAACCTTCTGACTGGCCACATTTGGAATCACCAAAGATAACCTTTGGCCCCAACTTGGACTTATAGTTGGATAGATTATCCTTGCTGCCTGTCATATGTTTGGAGCAGCCACTGTCCAGGTACCATGGTTGATTCACACTTGAACAACTCTTCACCTGTAATGAAAAACAGTTAAATGTTCTTGACCCAGGTTATCTTGGGTCCTTTGTTTTCCTGGTATGAAAAGCTGGAAATAATAGAATATTCTGGTTGGGATTTATATCCTAGAGGGTGATATCTCCTAGGTTGTATGACCCAATCAGCTAGTGTATTAAAGGCTTTCCTGGAATTATTTAAGTTTCTGTTATAATTAAAGTTTTGGTTAAGTCTTTCTGGGTTCGACGAATTTCTATGAGTTCGTCGACTAGAGTTCGACGAATTGGGTTGAGATCGTCGATCTCTGCCCAGAGAATGAATGTATTCATTTTATGTGCCCCACTTTCATCGACCTCTGCTCGACGAACCATACAGAGTTCGTCGATCGCAGTTAGACGAGTAATTATAACTATAGTTTGCGTTCAGCGTTCGTCGAGTGGGATTTGACGAACGGGCTACATTTCGTTGATCTAAGTTCGACGAATTCTGCTGAACCTTATTTTTACTTAAGGTTTTTTGATTTTTAATTTTCAGACCTATTGATTTAGGAACATTTTATGTTGTCGGTTTATTGTTTACTATTTCTTTCCCTTTAGCAGAGACAAAGTTGATGGGGGTAGTTAAGATATTTTTCCTAAGGATGGGGGGCAAACTTGATGAAGCACCCAAGCCTAGCTTGCCATTAAGTCTGACATTAACAGTGCTTGTGATGTCCATCAGCTTGAGGCTTCTTCCATTGAGAGTTTCCTCAAGTTGTTTAGCCTCACAAAGCTCAGTTTTTAGCAGTGTTATTTGTTCATTAGCTAAACACAACTCATCCTTTAACCTATTATTTTTAGAGTTAATGTTTTCTAAATTTCCTAATTTTTTCCTAAGGGTTTTAATCTCCTTTTCTGAATTTATTAAGTCTATACACATTGATTTAAATTCAATTTTAAAAGAATCTGAAGTGTAATCAAAAGAAGGTAGTACCTTATCAGCCTCTGAATCTGAAGATTCTTCATTGTCTGATTCCTCTTCTTCTGAATTGCTCCTGGAAGCATCAATTGCCATGAGGCAAACCTCCTTAGCCCTTGCTTCTTACTCATCTTCACTGGAGCTAGAAGATGTTGATTCATCTTCAGTTTCACTCAAGGTTTCAGCCACAAAACCCTTTTCCATCCTCTTGTATTTGCTGGAAGAAGGTTTGCTGGTGTACTGTTTCCTGGTGTCTTTCTCTCTTCTCTTCTCTTTCTTCTGGTTCTTTGGACACTCAGAGAGGAAGTGCCCAGATTTCTTGCACCCAAAACACACCACTTCTTTAGTTGGTGTTTTATCATACCTGGGTTTGTCATCTTGCCTAGATGACTTTCTTCTGAAGTCCTTTATTGCCATCTTGTAGAATCTTCTGGCAAATAGACTCATGAGCTCTTCATTTGATGTTGATGTCTCTGTCTCCTCAGTAGCCTTGAAAGCTATACTTTGCTCTTTTCTGGCTGGTGGAGGTGTCCTTTGCTTTGCTGCCTCCCTGGACTTGATCCGTTGTTCATAAGACTTTAACTTACCTAATAGAGATTCTGTAAATATCTCATTTAGGCTTCTGGCCTTCTTGATGGGACAGATCCTTGAATCCTGTTGGAAGACCTTATTACTGATTTGGGCAAGGATCACTATGTATTTTAGGAAATCTGTTTTGACCTTCTTGTATAGATCTAAAGGTCAATTATAATTGAGTTTAAGGGTTTGTATTTAGGTTTGAAAGCTTCCCTCAAGACCAGAGATTTCAGTTCAGGAGACTAAGTCATTTCGTCGAGCACAGTACGACGAATCGTCGAACTCCATTCGACGATCGCTGAGCTCACTTCGACGAATCGTTGAACTCCATTCGACGATCTCTGAGCTCAAATTCAACAAGTCGTCAAACTCCATTCAACGATATTCGAGCTCAGATCGACATTCTTGTCTCCAATTTGTTTCTCTATCTCTGAGCTCAGTTCAACGATAGTTGAGCTCAGATCGACGATCTCTGTTTCAGTCTAAGACCAGTCTTTGAGCTCAGTTCAACGATAGTGGAGCTCAGTTCGACGTTTTTCTGGTGAGATCGACGTTTTTCAAGATTCAAATTCAGACAGTTGTGGAATTATTCTCAGCATTTATTTCAAGGATCTTGTAGCCGTTTTCAATTAATCTGGAGCAAGTTTCAAGGGATTTTCAAAGGAATGTTTTTATTGTACTTTCCTCCAGAAGACAAATGCAGTTAAGGAAGGCATTTATGACAGGCTAACAACTATCTTGGACAGAGAAATATTCATTCAGATATAAGGAATAAAAGTGACATTCACATTCTGCCAAAAAAAGGAAGAATAACATATATTCTACAACAACAACAATTACACAATAGAAGAGAAAGAGTTGCAGACATTCTCAGTCTTAAAAATTCATACAAAAACATCATCACAAAAGGAGATCAATATACTAAAACTTTCAGATCCCTTTTTATTCCAGTGTTCAAAGGCCATCATCATTCAAGACTCCAGACACCACACATTTTAGTTGTTGCTGAAATCATCTTTTGCTGGAGATCAAATTTTCTGAAGGCCTATCACCCTACTGCAAAACTTCACTTCCTGAACAACTCAAGATCTCAGGGGGAGCTTTGACAACATCCACTATCTTCTCTCTGATTGTTGACAGAGAAGATCATCTCATCCTCTCTCTCTCTCTATGCTGTAAAGGATTTATCAAACTCCCTTCAAAAGTTTGTGCTGGTTTCTGAGATCTTGTCAAAACTCAGTGGTGGTAAGACACCCGATCAAAAAATCTGGTTTGGTTTTTGAGCACCTTATCAAAAACTCATTGGTGCCCAGGACACATGATCAACTCATCCTGCAGTGGATTCCTACCTAGGGTGGTAGAAGAGTGGATGTACCCAGATTGATTGGGGAACCACTATAGATCCTTGTGTCTTCTGGTTGCTTACTTTCTTTTTGTTTTCTGGCTATGGTTGTGATTGCTTTTTGATTAAATATTTGATGTAGTTCATTTGCTTCCCTGTTCACTTAGGAATACAACAACTGTTGTAAAAAGTTTTTAGCAAGAACCATACTCTATTCACCCCCTCTAGTGTATATCAGATCTAACTTGCACTTTCAATTGGTATCAGAGCCAGGTTGGTTAAAAATACCACATCTTCCAGTTTGGTTAAAAATACCACATCTCAGTGGTTGCACAGACTAACAACTAAACCCAAAGATCCCTCCAGTTAGATCTGCTTGTTTTGATTTTGTTATTAAAATTATTTCTTCACAAAACATGGCCCAAAACAAAGATTATGCTAGCACCAGACCTCCAGTGTGCAATCTATCCAAGTTTGCACTTTGGAAGGCAAGGATTAGACTGTACATGAATTCTATTGATGAAACATTTTCAATTCTGTTTTGACAGTGTGTCCAAGACCTCCAGAGAACACAAACACAAGTGCTATTCCACCTCGTTCAGGAACAGATGCAGAAATAAAGAAATGGAAATTGGCTGATGCAAAAGCTATGGACATTCTAGCCGAGACTGTCTGATGAGATATTCCAAAAGGTAGCTGAATGCAACTCAGCAAAGGACATCTGGGACAAGCTATCTGAGATAGTCTCAGGATCTGCTGATGAGAGAAAATACAGAAGATCTCACCTCATAACCCAATATGAGAATTTAAAGAAAGGAGAAGCTGAGTCAGTAGCAGACATGTATAATAGAGTCAGTCTCATAGTCAATGAGCTGAAAAATTTGGACAAGGAGATCTCATTGACTGAGCTAAATGACAAAATCCTAATGTGCTTCCCAAGCACTTGGGACTCAAGGATCTGGCCAATCAAGGATACCAGAAGCCTGAATGAGATCACAATTGAAGCTCTCTTGGGCAAGCTCAAGTCTTATGAGCTGCTCATCAAGAATAAAGAATAAGAGCAGAAGGCTGCCTCACCAACTACAAGAAAAGATAAATCAATAGCTTTCAAAGCCACTGAAGATCAGCCTGAAGACAAGGTTCCCAATGAAGAGCTGCTAAGCCTTCTGGCCAAAAGATTTTACAAAATGGCCAAAAAAGACTTCAGGAAAAGATCACATAGAGAGCATGACAAGCCAAGGTATGATAAATTAAATAACAAAGAGATTATCTATTTTGGTTGCAGGAAACCAGACCACATTGTGCCTGACTGTCCAGAAAACAAAAACAAGGACAAAAAGGACAGGAAAGAAAGGAGAAAAGAAAAAGACTTCAAGAAGAACAATAATGACAAACCCTCCTCCAGCAAGAACAAACATACAAGGAAGGGATTTGTTGCTGAAACTTGGAGTGAGACAGAAGAAGAATCTGAAGCTTCATCCAGCTCAAGTGATGATGAGGATGATGCTGAAGAAAAAGAATTCTGCATGAGGGCTATCAATGCCTCACAACACAATTCTGATGCAGAAGAGTCAGAATCTGAATCAGAGACTCAATCTAAAGAGGACCAGGTAATAAGTTCTTTTGATTTTAATTCTGAGGACTTTAAGTGTGAATTTAAAGCACTATGTTTAGATTTATTAAAATCTGAGAAGGAAATCATTTCTCTCAGAAATCAATTATCTGAATACAGTACTTTAAAATTAGAAAACCTCAAACTCTCTGAGGAGTTGGAGTGCTGTAGGGAGCAGATAACTTCACTGAAAAGTGAGCTATCAGAGGCCAAAAAGCTTGAAGAATCCCTCAATGGGAGAAGTATCAAGCTAATGGACATCACAAGTACAGTGAACTCAAGATTCAATAGTACACTGGGCTTGGGTGCTTCATCCAGCCAACCTATAGTATTATCAACCCCAATTAAATTTATCTCTGATAAAGGTAAGGGAGTTGTAGAGGTAGCTAGGAAGAATTCTGACTCACCCAAGAAAACAATAGTTCAACAGAAATCGTCGAACGGAGCTAGACAATCGTCGAATGCAGATCAACGATCTCAGGCTAAATCATCGAACTCAGGTCGACGATCTCTAAACCCTGAACTCTTCCACAGCCGATCTTCGAACGGAGCTCGACGATCTGACCCAAGATCGTCGAACTCAGCTCAACGATCGTTGAGCAGAGATCAGAGTTTTGAAAAATTTTTCAAAGGTAAATCAAATTCCAAACCTAGGGGTCCTTCATTCCAAAGACTTAACCTTTATACTGAATGGATAATACCTCCAAGGAGATATCATCCTGAAGGCTATAAGAGTCAACCAGGGATATCTTTTATTTCTAAATTCAAAGTTTATCAACCTAGACCCAAGGTAAACTGGGTCAAAAATAAGTAAATTGTTTTATGTGCAGGTGAAGACCTATCCAACATCAAACCAGCAATGGTTTCTGGATAGTGGGTGCTCAAAGCACATGACAGGAAACAAGGACAACTTCACATCCTTCAAAGCCAAGCTTGGACCCAAAGTAATATTTGGTGATTCAAACTTTGGACTAACAAAAGGATACGGTGTAGTTCAGATTGACACAGTCACATTCAAGAAAGTAGCCTATGTGGAAGGACTGAAGCACAACTTGATCAGCATCAGTCAGCTATGTGATGAAGGCTACCAAGTGACTTTCAGCAAATCCTTATGCAAGATCAAATCAGAGGACAACACAACTGTGTTGACAGGTAAAAGGAAAGGTAACATCTATTTAGTAGAATTTCTTTCAACAGAAGTAGATATTTGTCTGTTTAACTCTATTTGTAGACCTAATGTATTATGGCATAAGAGACTAGGGCATATAAACCTTAGAACCATTGCTAGGCTATCCAAGGGCAACCTTGTTAAAGGACTACCTTCTGGCCCCTACAAGAAGGAAGGACTCTGTAGGGCTTGTCAATTAGGCAAGCAAACCAAAATAGTTTCAAGTCACCTAATAAGAGTGATTCACCTAGGATTTTATATCTGTTACACATGAATCTTTTTGGACCCATTACAGTACAAAGCCTAGGAGAGAAATCTTACACTTTATTGGTTGTAGATGACTTCTCTAGATTTACATGGGTGTTCTTTCTGAGGAAGAAGTCTGATAACTTTAAGTGTTTGACAGAGTTTCTCAAATGCATACAGACTGAGTTCAATACTCACATTGCCCTGATCAGAAGTGATCATGGGACAAAGTTTGATTCTCTTCTTATGCAAGAGTTCTGTCAGAGTGAAGGGATCAGACACACTTTCTCAGCTCCTAGAACTCCTCAACAAAATGGGGTAGCTGAAAGGAAAAATAGAACCCTTATTGAATCTGCTACTACATTGTTGTCAGATGCTCACCTTCCTCTATCCTTTTGGGCAGAGGCAGTGAACACCTCCAACTATGTGTTGAACAGAAGTTTAATACATAAACTGAAGGGCAAGACTCCCTATGAATTACTCAAAGTGAAGAAACCTAAAGTAGATTACTTTAAAATTTTTGGTTGTATTTGTTATATTCATAATAATAAAAAGAAATACTTAGCAAAATTTCAAGCTAAAGCTGATGAAGGTGTAACACCCTGAAACTCAAAAGAGAGACGGGGGACGTTTTGGGCCAGTTTTGGGTTCTGGCTGTAGGCACACGGACGTGTCCAAGGGCGTGTCAAGCTTGTGTCGACACTCAGCCGGGAAGTCGACATTTTGATCTCGACATTGTGTCGAGACTGGGCACACGGCCTGCGACACGGGCGTGTCGCAGGGTGTGTCGACCCGTGTCGACACTTAGCCCGCGAAGTCGACACTCTGCGTTCGACGAAGTGTCGAGACATGGCACACGGCCTGCGACACGGGCGTGTCGCAGGGCGTGTCGACCCATATCAACACTCGTCCCGGGGAGTCGACATTTTGCTCTCGACATTGTGTCGAGACAAGGCATACGGCCTAGGACACGGGCGTGTCCAAGGCCATGTCGTCAGCTCAACGATCTTCGCTCGACGAAGTATCGAGTGTCGAGACCGTGTACACGGCCTGGAGCCCAGGCGTGTTGAGGTAGACACGGGCAAGGACACGGGCGTGTCCTAGAACCCCTGTTGTGCTCGGGTTGTTTTCGGGAAAAATGATGGGGGTACACGGCCGGCCACACGACCGTGTCAGGTGTAACACGAGGCGTGTCAGCTCGAACACAGGGGTGTTGGATGCCCGTGTGTTGTTCCTGACGCGTTGATTTTGACGGCGAATGAGGCACACGGCCCTGGACACGGGCGTGTGCCACGCCGTGTGGTCCAGATTGGGCATTTCAGTCCCGAATCAAAGCCGTTCATTTCTTTAATTGATGATCCAACGGCTGGGGGTTGTTTCTGAAGGGATATACCCGAGATTGGGCCTTAGAAACCCTCACTTTTCACGAGTGGTTGTCTTTCTAAAACTTAGAGAGAGAGGAGAGCCAAGGAAGGAAGAAGGAGCTAGATCCGGCCATTGGAGGAGCTTCGAAGCTCCAAATCATGAGCCGACTCCAGATCCACGGAGAAAAGCTAGTGCGGTGCTTTACATCTGCTTATTTTTCCATGGCGCCAAAGAAGAACGCAAGGGTAACGAATCTCTTCTTGGGCATGAGTAGCTCTCCTTCTTTGCATAGGAAGCCTGCTCTCGCGAGTTTGCGGAGAGTTGTAGGCGTTCCTTCAGGTAGATATGTGAAGTCCCCGTTGTCTAGAGTCCTTAAGCGAGAACGGACATAGGCATGATGTGTGAAGCCTATCCGGACATGTTGGTCTGGATCGGTGATGTTGCATTGCATAATGCCGGAGAAGACTCCGTGCTATTGGTTGTTTTTCGAGTTTTCTACACGGTAGATTACAACAGGGAGCCTTGGGGATTAACCCAAAGGTGCACCCGGAAAACTGGGCGGATGCGTGATCTTGCCAACTTGGAGGCCTAAGAGCCAACTTGAACATAACCGGGTTATGTGAAATTGTGTGACAAAAATGGGACTCGGGAGAAGTTTGACCCGCGCAAATGGCTTAAATTATCGTTGCGACGTGAGCACGGGTTAGATGGAACCGTACCCACTTCTATGTCGTTCGGGCTAAAGTGACCTAAAGTTACGTGGCACTTGCCATTGGCATAGATGAGGGTCTTCGGCGGTCTATGGCTTAAATTGTCGTGACGCATGCCGGGAATACAAATTGCTCATGAGTTTGGCCGTCAAAGTGGCGGTGGTGTGTCCAAAATGTCTATCGCTTTAATTGACGTGACATCGACCGGTTCACCGAGAATGTGCCATGAGAGCACGGGGCGTGTGGCCGTGCGAGCCAACGTCTGTGATGAAATGGTTATATATATATTTCTCGCTTATGCTAATGAAATGCAGGGAAGGAGCATCGCCGCCCCGAGTTGGGGGCGGGATCGTTATAATTTGGTCAGCAATGCTGACCGTTGCCTTGTTTTGCCACCGTGTGGTGGTTTGTTGCTTGCTGGTGCTGCTGGGCCAAGCGGTCAATAGCAGGCTAAAGCCCAATTTGCGAAGCCGGCCCTCGAAGGCCTCTTTGGAAGTGTTTACTGTTTTTATTCATGTATGACCGGCCTACGTGCCGTGGTTTGTAAATCATGTAATATCAAGTGAACTATTTTGTAAGGCCATAAGGCTTGTACTGGTGTATGTATAACATTCCTATTTTGGTATTAGTGGACATTGGTGCTTTAGTGCTGGGTTCTTTGTTACAACTTATTAATCTGCTTCTGCTAGAATGCTCTGTGTAGGACATTATGATTGGTTGGATGGTTTCCATGAGTAACCACCCGGTCTGTCTGTAGTATATGACGTCGGGCCCCGGCCGGACCTACTGCTATATGCTATGCGACGGATAGGGGGTGTTACAATTTGGTATCAGACTACTGGTTTTGGTTGTGCTTAAGATGAATTCGTGGGAGAATTCTTTTTAAGGGGTGGTGAGCACATTGTGTGCGTCATCGTTATAACAGTAAAAGAACCCATGAATGTTCACTTAGGAATGAAAATATACGTGTTTGAGGAACCTGCGTGTTCCTATAATTGCTGTTTGTAATTTTATTTGGTCGCTTAACGGTGTTTTGTACCACTATAGGTGACCATAAGTGGTGTTAGGCCGTCGGAACGTCGAGTTTTTTAGGCTAGCAGTGCACCAGATGTTGCTCCTACAACACCTCTATCGGCTGAGAACATACGATTGGTGGCCGAAGCAGTGTTGGCCGTGATAAATGCACAGCCTGCAAGGCAAACGCAGCAGCCCGCTCTTGCGATGGAGCAGGAACCTCTTCAAGAGGCTGAGCCGAGGAGAGTGGAGCAAGTGGTTGTGGAACTGGTGGTGCCAAGGAGGGCAACCGAGAGACAGCCTAAGCATGTTATGAGTTTTACTCCTCCTGTATTCTCGGGGTTGGGAACCCCATCTCAGGCTGAAGACTAGCTCTCTAGGATGAAGAGAGTCATGACAGCAACGGAGACGGAGGAGTGGCAAATGACCACAATTGCTACGTTCCTTTTGGACGATGAAGCGAGATTATGGTGGGAAGGATTGGAGCTGCACCTATTGAGAGGTAGGCAACTTGTTGATGTCTCGATGGAGGAGTTCTCAAGATTGTTCTTGGCTAGATACCTCCCTTCGACGCAGAAGATAGCGTTGGAGAATGAGTTTCTGAAGTTGGTTCAGGGTGAGAGGAGCGTGGATGAATATCTCCATGAGTTTACTCATCTGAGTCGTTATGTTAGCTCCACTATTGTGGATGAGGAGCGCAAGACTAATCGCTTCTATGAAGGGTTGAGAGATGAGTTGAGGTTACTACTCTCGGGGCCGATGACGCAGGGTTTCTTAACCTTGGTCAACACTGCCCGATCCTTGGAGAAGGACATGAAGAATGTACAAGCAAAGAAAAGCTTGGGTGATAGGAAATCTGAATTCAAAGTGCCGACTACTTCAAAGTCCGGCTATCAGAGGTCTTTCAAGAAGCATAGGACTTCGGGTCCAGCTCCGTCTGGTGCTTCTGGGGCGACTATGAGTCGGACCCCGGGTGCATGTTTTACTTGTGGAAAGACGGGGCACTTTGCCCGTGACTGTTGGAGCGGACGTCCTAAGTCCGAGAGAAGGCCGGGAGCGACTTATGAAGAGAAGGGCAAGGCGGTGGAGTCGACCGCATCCCACTATGCTCCGGCCCAACCAAGGGTCTATAATCTTGGCCAACAGGAGGCCATCAAACAGGCTGATGTGGTGACAGGTACGGTTTAATTTATAGCAAGTCAATTTCTTTAAATACTTGTTATGCACATGTTACCTTACCACTGCTTGTTTAGGATTTGTTTTTATTTGTGAAAATCTGGCAAGAGCACTCTTCGATACGGGAGCTTCACACTCCTTCTTGTCCGAGGGATTTATATCACGCATCGGAGTCCCTTCTTTGATGGAGAAGGATAAGTTGGATGTGTTGTTGCCCAATGGGTGTTCGATGCGCGCGAATAGGATCTGCAATGTTAAGATTCATATTGGGAATCAGTAGTTCGATCTGCAAGCGTCGTTACTTCCGTTGGTGGAGTTCGACGTCATATTTGGCATGGACTGGCTCTCGGAGTAGCAGGCCCATATAGATTGCGGTAGCAAGGAAGTCAAGCTAGGAGTAAGTCGTGAAACGACTTTTACGGGCTTAAAGGGGTCGAGCAAGACGTTGATGTCTGCTCTTCGGGTGGTGAAGGCGGTTCGTGCCAGTGCAGAACTGTTCTTTACACTAGTGGAGGTTGCAAAGCCGAAGCCCGCGTTGGATAGTATTTCAGTGGTATCAGAATACCCTGATGTGTTCCCCGCAGTTCTTCCTGGAGCCCTGCCTCAACGGGAGATAGATTTCACGATTGAGATAGTGCCAGGTGCAAAGCCTGTGTCACGATCTCCTTATCGGCTAGCGCCTAAGGAAATGGCGGAGCTGAAAGTTCAACTGCAAGAGTTGTTGGGGCAAGTGTATGTGCGCCCGAGTTCTTCGCCTTGGAGCGCACCAGTCCTCTTTGTTAAGAAGAAGGACAGAAGCTTGAGGCTATGTATTTATTATCGGGAGCTCAACAAGTTGACGAAGAAGAACAAGTACCCGATCCCCCGGATTGATGATCTTTTTGATCAGTTAGTTGGGTCGACAGTGTACTCGAAGTTGGATCTCAAGGCTGGGTACTATCAGCTGCGAATAAGGGAGAGTGATATCCCGAAGACGGCATTTAGTACGAGATAGAGACATTATGAGTTTACGGTCATGCCGTTTGGGCTGACTAATGCGCCGTTAGTGTTCATGGATTTGATGAACAAGACTTTCAGGGAGTACTTGGACCATTTCGTGATCGTCTTCATCGACGATATTTTGGTGTACTCGCAAAGTGAGGAAGATCACTTCAAGCATCTTCATTTGGTTCTGGAGATGCTAAGGAGAAATCAGTTGCATGCCAAGTTCTCGAAGTGCGAGTTTTGGCTATCCTCAGTGGTGTTCCTCGGGCATATAGTGAGTGGAGAGGGTATTGCTGTGGATCCGGCGAAGATTGTTGCAATACGGGAGTGGCCTGAGCTTGCTACGGTAGCGGAAGTCCGGAGCTTTTTGGGGCTTGCCGGCTATTATAGGCACTTCGTAGAGAACTTCTCGCGGATAGCGTTACCTCTCACTACTTTGATGAGGAAGGAGCATAAGTTCGTTTGGACGCCGGAGTGCGCGCGAGCTTTTGAGGAGTTGAAGTGTCGGTTGAACACGACGCCTGTGCTGAGTTCGCCATGTGGGACCGAAGGCTATGAGATTTATAGTGATGCTTCGGGCAGTGGTTTGGGTTGCGTGCTACTGCAACACGGAAGTGTAATAGCTTATGGCTCGAGACAGCTAAAAGTGCATGAAAGGAACTATCCAGTCCATGACTTGGAGTTAGTGTCCGTGTTTTTTGTCTTGAAGCTGTGGAGAGACTATTTGTACGGTGTGAAGATTGATATCTACACTGATCATAAGAGCCTGAAATATCTGATTGATCAGAAAGATCTGAATATGCGGCAGCGTAGATGGATGGAGTTCCTGGGGGACTATACATTCAAGATCCACTACGTGCTTGGTAAAGGGAATGCGGTTGCGGATGCGTTGAGTCGCCGAGCCCCAGCTCAAGCCAATTGGATATCGGTGCATGATGAGCAGTTGGTGCGGGAGTTGGAGGCGTTGGAGATTATTTGTGTGGATAGGCAATCAAGTGCTGAAGCAGTTCTGAATTGGACTGAAGTCCAATATGACCTGGCTGATCGGATTCGGCAGGCTTTGGATATGGATGTTCATATGAAGCAGTTCATGGTAGAGGCTCTGGATGGGTCAAATTCCGAATTCATTGTGGAGGATGGATTGCTTTGGAAAGACAGTCGTCTGTGCGTCCCAAGTGTGGGTAATTTGCGGGTGGAATTATTGTACGAGGCGCACCATACCAAGTACTCAATTCACCCGGGGAGCACGAAGATGTACCGCGATGTGAAGAAACTATTTTGGTGGCCAGGTTTGAAGAAGGATATGGCGCTCTACGTGGCGAAGTGCCAAACTTGCGCCTTGGTGAAGGCGGAATGTCAAAAGCCGGGAGGATTTATTAAGTCCTTGCCTATTCCGGAGTGGAAATTCGACGACATCTCTATGGACTTTGTGCACGGTTTGCCAAGGTCGCAAAAGGGGAACGATGCCATTTGGGTGGTTGTTGATCGGCTAACGAAGGTGTCACATTTTATTCCACATAGGAAGGATGATCCGGTGGAGAAGTTGGCAAAACTTTATGTGGATAACATTGTACGGCTTCACGGTGTGCCCCGCAACATCGTGAGTGACCGTGATGGGTGGTTCACGTCCAATGATTGGAGGCTTGTGCAACAAATGTTGGGAACAAAGTTGAAATTCAGCACAGCCTTCAATCCGCAAACAGATGGGCAGACCGAGAGGGTCAATAGAACCATGGAAGACATGCTCCGCATGTGTGTCTTGGATTTTGGAAAGCAGTGGGAAGACCACCTTTATTTGGTAGAGTTCGCATACAACAACAGCTACCAAGCGAGTATTCAAATGGCGCCCTTCGAGGCCCTATATGGTAGAAAATGTCGCACGCCGTTGTCTTGCCTAAAAACGGGTGAGTCAAAGTTGTATAAACGATTGGAAGTGGAGGATGCTACTTCTTTGGTGAGAACCATTCGGGATAGGTTGCTTATCGCTCAGGACCGGCAAGCGAAGTACTATAATGTCATGCACAGGAACGTGGAGTTCGCTGTGGGCGACTATGTGTACTTAAAGATCAAGCCGTTCAAGGGTGTCTCGCGGGTGCGGAGATTGAAAAAGCTAAGCCTGAGGTACCTTGGGCCGTTTGAGGTCCTAGAGCGAGTTGGTGAAGCGGCCTATCGGTTGAAGCTTTCAGTGGAGTTTGGTGGATTACATGATGTATTCCATATTTCAGTTCTTCGGAAGGCGGTGCAAGAGCCTACGCAAGTGATCGCGGTTGATCAAGTGCCGGTGGAAAGTGGGTTGACGACAAAGGTCAAGCCCGTGCGGATTGAGGACTCGGAGTTCAAGCGGCTACGCAATAAAGAGATCAGGATGGTCAAAGTCCAATGGGACAATTGCGGTCGTGAGGAGCTCTCTTGGGAATGAGAGCAGACTATGCTTGATGAGTATCCGGAATTGTTCCGCTCAGGTACAAATTTTTGTTTTGTACATGTCTTTCCTTTATATAATTTCGTGGACGAAATTCTTTTAAGAGGGGGAGAGTTGTAACGCCTCGAAACTCAAAAGAGAGATGGGGGATGTTTTGGGCCAGTTTTGGGTTCTGGCTGCAGGCACATGGCCTGGGACACGGGCGTGTCCCAGGGCGTGTCAAGCTTGTGTCGACACTCAACCGGGAAGTCGACATTTTGATCTCGAGATTGTGTCGAGACTGGGCACACGGCCTGTGATACGGGCGTGTCGCAGGGCGTGTCGACCTGTGTCGACACTTAGCCCGCGAAGTCGACACTCTGCATTCGACGAAGTGTCGAGATATGGCACACGTCCTGCAACACGGGCGTGTCGCAGGGCGTGTCGACCCGTGTCGACACTCGTCCCGGGGAGTCGACATTTTGCTCTCGACATTGTGTCGAGATAAGGCACACGGCCTAGGACACGGGCGTGTCCAAGGCCGTGTCGTCAGGTCGACGATCTTCGCTCGACGAAGTGTCGAGTGTCGAGACCGTGTACACGGCCTGGAGCCCAGGCGTGTTGAGGTAGACACGGGCAAGGACACGAGCGTGTCCTAGAACCCGTGCAGTGCTCGGGTTGTTTTCAGGGAAAAACGATGGGGGTACATGACTGGCCACATGGCCGTGTCAGGTGGAGACGGGCGTGTCAGCTCGAACACGGGCGTGTTCGATGCCCGTGTGTTGTTCCAGGCGCGTTGATTTTGACGGCGAATGAGGCACATGGCCCTGGACACGGGCGTGTGGCAGGCCGTGTGCAGTCCAGATTGTGCATTTCAGTCCCGAATCAAAGCCGTTCATTTCTTTAATTGATGATCCAATGGCTGGGGGTTGTTCCTGAAGGGATATACCCGGGATTGGGCCTTAAAAACCCTCACTTTTCATGAGTGGTTGTCTTTCTAAAACTTAGAGAGAGAGGAGAGCCAAGGAAGGAAGAAGAAGCTAGATCCGGCCATTGGAGGAGCTTCGAAGCTCGAAATCGCGAGCCGACTCCGGATCCACCGAGGCAAAGCTAGTTCGGTGCTTTACATCCGTTTATTTTTCCATGGCGCCAAAGAAGAACGCAAGGGCAACGATTCTCTTCTTGAGCATGAGTAGCTCTCTTTCTTTGCATAGGAAGCCCGCTCTTCGCGAGTTTGCGGAGAGTTGGAGGCGTTCATTCTGGTAGATATGTGAAGTCCCCGTTGTTTAGAGTCCGTAAGCGAGAACGGACATAGGCATGATGTGTGAAGCCTATCCGGACATGTTGGACTGGATCGGTGATGTTGCATTGCATAATGCCGGAGAAGACTTCGTGCTATTGGTTGTTTTTCGGGTTTTCTACACGGTAGATTGCAACAGGGAGCCTTGGGGATTAACCCAAAGGTGCACCCGGAAAACTGGGCGAATGCGTGATCTTGCCAACTTGGAGGCCTGAGAGCCAACTTGAACATAACCGGGTTATGTGAAATTGTGTGACGAAAATGGGACTCGGGAGAAGTTTGACCCGCGCAAATGGCTTAAATTGTCGTTGCGACGTGAGCACGGGTTAGATGGAACCGTACCCACTTCTATGTCGTTCGGGCTAAAGAGACCTAAAGTTACGTGGCACTTGTCGTTGGCATAGATGAGGGTCTTCGGAGGTCTATGGCTTAAATTGTCGTGACGCATGCCGGGAATACAAATTTCTCATGAGTTTGGCCATCAAAGTGGCGGTGGTGAGTCCGGAATGTCTATCGCTTTAATTGACGTGACATCGACCGGTTCACCGAGAATGTTCCATGAGAGCAAGGGGCGTGTGGCCGTACGAGCCAACGTCTGTGATGAAATGGTTATATATATATTGCTCGCTTATGCTAATGAAATGCAGGGAAGGAGCATCGCCGCCCCGAGTTGGGGGCGGGATCGTTATAATTTGGTCAGCATTGCTGACCATTGCCTTGTTTTGCCACCGTGCGGTGGTTTGTTTCTTGCAGGTGCTGCTGGGCCAAGCGGTCAATAGCAGGCTAAAGCCCAATTTGCGAAGCCGGCCCTCGAAGGCCTCTTTGGAAGTGTTTACTATTTTTATTCATGTATGACCGGCCTGCGTGCCGTGGTTTGTAAATCATGTAATATCAAGTGAACTATTTTGTAAGGCCTTAAGGCTTGTACTGGTGTATGTATAACATTCCTATTTTGGTATTAGTGGACATTTGTGCTTTAGTGCTGGGTTCTTTATTACAACTTATTAATCTGCTTCTGCTAGAATGCTCTGTGTAGGACGTTATGATTGGTTGGATGGTTTCCATGAGTAACCACCCGGTCTGTCTGTAGTATATGGCGTCGGGCCCCGGCCGAACCTACTGCAATATGCTATGCGATGGATAGGGGGTGTTACAATTTGGTATCAGACTACTAGTTTTGGTCGTGCTTAAGATGAATTCGTGGGCGAATTCTTTTTAAGGGGTGGTGAGCACATTGTGTGCGTCATCGTTATAACAGTAAAATAACCCATGAATGTTCACTTAGGAATTAAAATACACGTGTTTGAGGAACCTGCGTGATCCTATAATTGCTGTTTGCAATTTTATTTGGTCGCTTAACTGTGTTTTGTACCACTATAGGTGACTAGAAGTGGTGTTAGGCTGTCGGAACGTCGAGTTTCTGAGGCTAGCAGTGCACCAGATGTTGCTCCTGCAACACCTCTATCGGCTGAGAACATACGATTGGTGGCCGAAGCAGTGTTGGCCGTGATAAATGTGCAGCCTGCAAGGCAAACGCAGCAGCCCGCTCCTGCGATGGAGCAGGAACCTCTTCAAGAGGCTGAGCCGAGGAGAGTGGGGCAAGTGGTTGTGGAACCAGTGGTGCCAATGAGGGCAACCGAGAGACAGCTTAAGCATGTTATGAGTTTTACTCCTCCTGTATTCTCGGTGTTGGGAACCCCATCTCAGGCTGAAGACTAGCTCTCTAGGGTGAAGAGAGTCATGACAGCAATGGAGACGGAGGAGTGGCAAATGACCACCATTGCTACGTTCCTTTTGGACGGTGAAGCGAGATTATGGTGGGAAGGATTGGAGCTGCACCTATTGAGAGGTAGGCAACTTGTTGATGTCTCGATGGAGGAGTTCTCGAGATTATTCTTGGCTAGATACCTCCCTTCGACGCAGAAGATAGCGTTGGAGAATGAGTTTCTGAAGTTGGTTCAGGGTGAGAGGAGCGTGGATGAATATCTCCATGAGTTTACTCATCTGAGTCGTTATGTTAGCTCCACTATTATGGATGAGGAGCGCAAGACTAATCGCTTCTATGAAGGGTTAAGAGATGAGTTAAGGTTACTACTCTCGGGGCTGATGACGCAGGGTTTCTTAACCTTGGTCAACACTGCCCGATCCTTGGAGAAGGACATGAAGAATGTACAAGTAAAGAAAAGCTTGTGTGATAGGAAATCTGAATTCAAAGTGCCGACTACTTCAAAGTCCGGCTATCGGAGGTCTTTCAAGAAGAATAGGACTTCGGGTATAGCTCCGTCTGGTGCTTCTGGGGCGACTACGAGTCGGACCCCGGGTGCATGTTTTACTTGTGGAAAGACGGGGCACTTTGCCCGTGACTGTTGGAGCGGACGTCCTAAGTCCGAGAGAAGGCTGGGAGCGACTTATGAAGAGAAGGGCAAGGCGGTGGAGTCGACCGCATCCCACCATGCTCCGGCCCAACCAAGGGTCTATAATCTTGGCCAACAGGAGGCCATCAAACAGGCTGATGTGGTGACAGGTACGGTTTAATTTATAGCAAGTCAATTTCTTTAAATACTTGTTATGCACATGTTACCTTACCACTGTTTGTTTAGGATTTGTTTTGATTTGTGAAAATCTTGCAAGAGCACTCTTCGATACGGGAGCTTCACACTCCTTCTTGTCCGAGGGATTTATATCACGCATCGGAGTCCCTTCTTCGATGGAGAAGGATAAGTTGGATGTGTTGTTGCCCAATGGGTGTTCGATGCACGCGAATAGGATCTGCAATGTTAAGATTCATATTGGGAATCAGTAGTTCGATTTGCAAGCGTCGTTACTTCCGTTGGTAGAGTTCGACGTCATATTTGGCATGGACTAGCTCTCGGAGCAGCAGACCCATATAGATTGCGGTAGCAAGGAAGTCAAGCTGGGAGCAAGTCGTGAAACGACTTTTATGGGCTTAAAGGGGTCGAGCAAGATGTTGATGTCTGCTCTTCAGGTGGTGAAGGTGGTTCGTGCCGGTGCAGAACTGTTCTTTACACTAGTGGAGGTTGCAAAGCCAAAGCCCGTGTTGGATAGTATTTCAATGGTATCAGAGTACCCTGATGTGTTCCCCGCAGATCTTCCTGGAGCCCCGCCTCAACGAGAGATAGATTTCACGATTGAGATAGTGCCAGGTGTAAAGCCTGTGTCACGATCTCCTTATCGGCTAGCGCCTAAGGAAATGGCGGAGCTGAAAGTTCAACTGCAAGAGTTGTTGGAGCAAGGGTATGTGCGCCCGAGTTCTTCGCCTTGGAGCGCACCGGTCCTCTTTGTTAAGAAGAAGGACAGAAGCTTGAGGCTATGTATTGATTATCGGGAGCTCAACAAGTTGACGGAGAAGAACAAGTACCCGATCCCCCGGATTGATGATCTTTTTGATCAGTTAGTCGGGTCGACGGTGTACTCGAAGTTGTATCTCAAGGCTGGGTACTATCAGCTGCGAATAAGGGAGAGTGATATCCCGAAGACGGCATTTAGTACGAGATACAGACATTATGAGTTTACGGTCATGCCATTTGGGCTGATTAATGCGCCGTCAGTGTTCATGGATTTGATGAACAGGACTTTCAGGGAGTACTTGGATCATTTCGTGATCGTCTTCATCGAAGATATTTTCGTGTACTCGCAAAGTGAGGAAGATCACTTCAAGCATCTTCATTTGGTTCTGGAGACGCTAAGGAGAAATCAGTTGCATGCCAAGTTCTCGAAGTGCGAGTTTTGGCTATCCTCAGTGGCATTCCTCGGGCATATAGTGAGTGGAGAGGGTATTACTGTGGATCCAGCGAAGATTGTTGCAATACGGGAGTGGTCTGAGCTTGATACGGTAGCGGAAGTCCGGAGCTTTTTGGGGCTTGCCGGCTATTATAGGCGCTTCGTAGAGAACTTCTCGCCGATAGTGTTACCTCTCACTACTTTGACGAGGAAGGAGCATAAGTTCGTTTGGACGTCGGAGTGCGCGCGAACTTTTGAGGAGTTGAAGTGTCGGTTGACCACGACGCCTGTGCTGAGTTCGCCATGTGGGACCGAAGCCTATGAGATTTATAGTGATGCTTCGGGCAGTGGTTTGGGTTGCGTGCTACTACAATACGGAAGTGTAATAGCTTATGGCTTGAGACAGCTAAAAGTGCATGAAAGGAACTATCCGGTCCATGACTTGGAGTTAGCGGCCATGTTTTTTGCCTTGAAGCTGTGGAGACACTATTTGTACGGTGTGAAGATTGATATCTACACTGATCATAAGAGGCTGAAATATCTGATTGATCAAAAAGATCTGAATATGCGGCAGCATAGATGGATGGAGTTCTTGGGGGACTATACATTCAAGATCCACTACGTGCCTGGTAAAGGGAATGCGGTTGCGGACGTGTTGAGTCGCCGAGCCCCAGCTCAAGCCAATTGGCTATCGGTGCATGATGAGCGGTTGGTGCGGGAGTTGGAGGCATTGGAGATTGTTTGTGTGGATAGGCAATCAAGTGCTGAAGCAGTTCTGAATTGGACTGAAGTCCAATATGACCTGGCTGATCGGATTCGGCAGGCTTTGGATATGGATGTTCATATGAAGCAGTTCATGGTAGAGGCTCTGGATGGGTCAAATTCCCAATTCGTTGTGGAGGATGGATTGCTTTGGAAAGACGGTCGTCTGTGCATCCCAAGTGTGGATAATTTGCGGGTGGAATTGTTGTACGAGACGCACCATACCAAGTACTCAATTCACCCGGGTAGCACGAAGATGTACCGCGATGTGAAGAAACTGTTTTGGTGGCCGGGTTTGAAGAAGGATATGGCGCTCTACGTGGCGAAGTGCCAAACTTGCGCCTTGGTGAAGGCGGAATGTCAAAAGCCGGGAGGATTTCTTAAGTCCTTGCCTATTCCGTAGTGGAAATTCGACGACATCTCTATGGACTTTGTGCACGGTTTGCCAAGGTCGCAAAAGGGGAACGGCGCCATTTGGGTGGTTGTTGATCGGCTAACAAAGGTGTCACATTTTATTCCGCATAGGAAGGATGATCTAGTGGAGAAGTTGGAAAAACTTTATGTGGATAACATTGTGCGGCTTCACGGTGTGCCCCGCAGCATCGTGAGTGACCGTGATGGGTGGTTCACGTCCAATGATTGGAGGCTTGTGCAACAAATGTTGGGAACAAAGTTGAAATTCAGCACAGCCTTCCATCCGCAAACGGATGGGCAGACCGAGAGTGTCAATAGAACCATGGAAGACATGCTCCGCATGTGTGTCTTGGATTTTGGAAAGCAGTGGGAAGACCACCTTTATTTGGTAGAGTTTGCATACAATAATAGCTACCAAGCGAGTATTCAAATGGCGCCCTTCGAGGCCCTATATGGTAGAAAATGTCGCACGCCGTTGTCTTGGCTAGAAACGGGTGAGTCAAAGTTGTATAAACGATTGGAAGTGGAGGATGCTACTTCTTTGGTGAGAACCATTCGGGATAGGTTGCTTATCGCTCAGGACCGGCAAGCGAAGTACTATAATGCCAAGCACAGGAACGTGGAGTTCGCTGTGGGCGACTATGTGTACTTAAAGATCAAGCCGTTCAAGGGTGTCTCGCAGGTGCGGCGATTAAAAAAGCTAAGCCCGAGGTACCTTGGGCCGTTTGAGGTCCTGGAGCGAGTTGGTGAAGCGGCCTATCGGTTGAAGCTTTCAGTGGAGCTTGGTGGATTACATGATGTATTCCATATTTCGGTTATTCGGAAGGCGGTGCAAGAGCCTACGCAAGTGATCACGGTTGATCAAGTGCCGGTGGAAAGTGGGTTGACGACAAAGGTCAAGCCCGTGCGGATTGAGGACTCGGAGGTCAAGTGGCTACGCAACAAAGAGATCAGGATGGTCAAAGTCCGATGGGACAATTGCGGTCGTGAGGAGCTCTCTTGGGAACAAGATCAGACTATGCTTGACGAGTATCCGGAATTGTTCTGCTCAGGTACAAATTTTGGTTTTGTACATGTCTTTCCTTTATATAATTTCGTGGACAAAATTCTTTTAAGAGGGGGAGAGTTGTAACGCCCTGAAACTCAAAAGAGAGACGGGGGACGTTTTGGGCCAGTTTTGGGTTCTGGCTGCAGGCACACGGCCTGGGACACGGGCGTGTCCCAGGGCGTGTCAAGCTTGTGTCGACACTCAGCTGGGAAGTCGACATTTTAATCTCGACATTGTGTCGAGACTGGGCACACGGCCTGCGACACGGTCGTGTCGCAGGGCGTGTCGACCTGTGTCGACACAAAGCCCGTGAAGTCGACACTCTGCGTTCGACGAAGTGTCGAGACATGGCACACGGCCTGCGACACGGGCGTGTCGCACGGCGTGTCGACCCGTGTCGACACTCGTCCCGGGGAGTCGACATTTTTCTCTCGACATTGTGTCGAGACAAGGCACACGGCCTAGGACACGGGCGTGTCCAAGGCCGTGTCGTCAGGTCGACGATCTTCGCTCGACGAAGTGTCGAGTGTCGAGACCGTGTACACGGCCTGGAGCCCAGACATGTTGAGGTAGACACGGGCAAGGACACGGGCGTGTCCTAGAACCCGTGCAGTGCTCGGGTTGTTTTCGGGGAAAAACGATGGGGGTACACGACCGGCCACACGACCGTGTCAGGTGGAATATGGGCGTGTCAGCTCGAACACGGGCGTGTTCGATGCCCGTGTGTTGTTCCAGGCGCGTTGATTTTGACGGCGAATGAGGCACACGGCCCTGGACATGGGCCTGTGCCAGGCCGTGTGCGGTCCAGATTGTGCATTTCAGTCCCGAATCAAAGCCATTCATTTCTTTAATTGATGATCCAATGGCTGGGGGTTGTTCCTGAATGGATATACCCGGGATTGGGCGTTAGAAACCCTCACTTTTCATGAGTGGTTGTCTTTCTAAAACTTAGAGAGAGAGGAGAGCCAAGGAAGGAAGAAGGAGCTAGATCTGGCCATTGGAGGAGCTTCGAAGCTCCAAATCGCGAGCCGACTCCGGATCCACGGAGGCAAAGCTAGTTCGGTGCTTTACATCCGCTTATTTTTCCATGGCGCTAAAGAAGAACGCAAGGGCAACGATTCTCTTCTTGAGCATGAGTAGCTCTCCTTCTTTGCATAGGAAACCCGCTCTCGCGAGTTTGCGAAGAGTTGGAGGCATTCATTCTGGTAGATATGTGAAGTCCCCGTTGTTTAGAGTCCGTAAGCGAGAACGGACATAGGCATGATGTGTGAAGCCTATCCGGACATGTTGGTCTGGATCGGTGGTGTTGCATTGCATAATGCCGGAGAAGACTCCGTGCTATTGGTTGTTTTTCGAGTTTTCTACATGGTAGATTGCAACAGGGAGCCTTGGGGATTAACCCAAAGGTGCACCCAAAAAACTGGGCGAATGCGTGATCTTGCCAACTTGGAGGCCTGAGAGCCAACTTGAACATAACCGGGTTATGTGAAATTGTGTGACAAAAATGGGACTCAGGAAAAGTTTGACCCGCGCAAATGGCTTAAATTGTCGTTGCGACGTGAGCACGGGTTAGATGGAACCGTACCCACTTCTATGTCGTTCGGGCTAAAGAGACCTAAAGTTACGTGGCACTTGCCATTGGCATAGATGAGGGTCTTCGGCGGTCTATGGCTTAAATTATCGTGACCCATGCCGTGAAGACAAATTGCTCATGAGTTTGGCCGTCAAAGTGGCGGTGGTGAGTCCGGAATGTCTATGGCTTTAATTGACGTGACATCGACCGGTTCACCGAGAATGTGCCCTGAGAGCACGGGGCGTGTGGCCGTGCGAGCCAACGTCTGTGATGAAATGGTTATATATATATTGCTCGCTTATGCTAATGAAATGCAGGGAAGGAGCATCGCCGCCCCGAGTTGGGGGCGGGATCGTTATAATTTGGTCAGCATTGCCGACCGTTGCCTTATTTTGCCACCGTGCGGTGGTTTGTTGCTTGCAGGTGCTACTGTACCAAGCGGTCAATAGCGGGCTAAACCCCAATTTGCGAAGCCGGCCCTCGAAGGCCTATTTGGAAGTGTTTAATGTTTTTATTCATGTATGACCGACCTGCGTGCCGTGGTTTGTAAATCATGTAATATCAAGTGAACTATTTTGTAAGTCCTTAAGGCTTGTATTGGTGTATGTATAACATTCCTATTTTGGTATTAGTGGACATTCGTGCTTTAGTGCTAGGTTCTTTGTTACAACTTATTAATCTGCTTCCGCTAGAATGCTCTGTGTAGGACGTTATGATTGGTTGGATGGTTTCCATGAGTAACCACCCGGTCTGTCTGTAGTATATGGCGTCGGGCCCCGGCCGGACCTACTGCTATATGCTATGCGACGGATAGGGGGTGTTATAGAAGGAGTGTTTCTGGGATACTCCATGATTAGTAAAGCTTAGAGTGTATATAATAAATCAACTCTTAAAATTGAAGAATCTGTTCATGTATCTTTTGATTAATCTAACATGTCTTTCAAGGAGAAGAATACTTCTACCATAGAACCTTTGCAGGTACACTCTCTTGCTGAAGACTTGGACAGGTTACAAATCATTCAAAAAGAGGAAAGCAGTGAAGATGAAGAAGACATTCAACATCTTGAAGAGAAACTTCTTGAAGAGCCAGTTGTTGTACCACAAGAGGAAACAACAACATAGGTTGGTGAACAATCAACATCTCCTATTGATTTAGTAACATCAAGAGACCATCCAATCTCCCAAGTGATTGGAGACATCTCAGCTGGTGTGCAAACCAGAAATTAGGTCAACCAAAACCTGATGCACACTTGCTTCCTTTCTCAAATTGAACCTCAATCCATCCAAGATGCAGAGCAAGATCCACACTGGATCATTGTAATGCAAGAAGAGTTGCATCAATTTGAAAGGAACAAAGTTTGGGAACTAGTACCAAGGCCTAAGGATCACTCCATTGTTGGAACAAAGTGGGTGTTCAGAAATAAGTTGGATGATCAAGGAGTCATTGTAAGGAGCAAGGCAAGGCTAGTTGCTCAAGGGTACTCTCAAGAAGAAGGGATAGATTATGACCAGACCTTTGCACCAGTTGCAAGGTTAGAGGATATAAGAATCTTTTTAGCATATGCAGTACACAAAGGATTCAAAGTATACCAGATGGATGTATATAGTGCTTTTCTCAATGGAGATATCAAAGAAGAAGTCTATGTTAGACAACCCCCAGGTTTTATCTCTTCAACTCATCCTGATTATGTTTTCAAATTGCATAAAGCATTATATGGTCTAAAGCAAGCTCCTAGAGCATGGTATGAGACCTTAGCATGCTTTATTCTTAAAAATGAGTTTATAAGGGGTAGAGTAGACCAAAATCTTTTTATTAGAACCCATAAGTCTCATACCCTACTAGTACAAATCTATGTAGATGATATTATATTTGGTTCTACTGATTCAAATTTGTGCAGAAGGTTTTCCAACCTAATGCATTCTAAATTTGAAATGAGTAGCATGGGTGAGCTATCCTTCTTTCTAGGATTGCAAATCAAGCAACATGCTGAAGGCATATTTTTTTGTCAAACCAAGTATGCAAAAGAATTGATTAAGAAATTTGGTATGTCTGAAGCATCATGTATGAAAACACCTATGCCTACTAATGATGTATTAGATGCTGATGAACATGGGAAACCTGTTGATCAGACAACATACAAAGCAATGATTGGTTCTTTATTGTACCTTACAGCTAGTAGACCTGACATAATGTTTGCTACATGCATATGTGCTAGATTCCAAGTGAGCCCTAGAGAGTCACTTAGTAAAAAGGATTCTTAGGTATGTAAAAAGTTGTCCAAATCTAGTTCTCTGGTATCCAAAAGATTCAGCATTTGACTTAACTGGATTTTCAGATGCTGATTATGCTGGATGCAGAATAGATAGGAAAAGCACCAGTGGAACTTTTCAGTTTCTTGGTGACAGACTTGTCTCCTGGTTTTGCAAGAAACAAACATTTGTGTCAACTTCAACTGCTGAAGCTGAATATATGGCTGCAGGTTGTTGTTGTTCACAAATATTATGGATTCAAAACCAACTCCTAGACTATGACTACAACTTAGAAAAGTCTAAAATATTTTGTGATAATACCAGTGCTATTTCTATAGCACAAAATCCAGTCCTCCATAGTAGGACAAAACACATAGAAATTATGCATCACTTTCTAAGGGATGATGTTGAGAAAAATAAAATTGAACTTCAATATATCCCAACTGATTTGCAAAGGGGAGATATTTTCACCAAACCGTTGGATGAAAAGAAACATACATTCTTCCTGAATCAGTTAGGAATGTTAGATAAAGGAAGTCTAAAATAATATCCAAGATTTTAAAATTACAAAAATGACGAAGACTAGGCAAACATCTTAATTTTTCTAGTGTATAAGAGTGTTTCTGATCTTTGAACTGCGCTCGATGATTTTCCCCCAGATCGTCGAACGGAGATCGAGGACTTCTGAAATCGTCGACCAGAGTTCAGCGCTTCTCAGATAGTGCTAAACTATCTTTCTTCAGGTCAGCGATGGTCGTGCGGAGCTCGATGATTTTGTTTTCTGAACTATCGTCGAACGGAGCTTGACGCTCTCCAATATCGTCGAATGGAGATCGATGTTATTGATGACCTTTCAGTTTCCTTTAGAAGCCCAGATCGTCGAACAGAGTTCAACGATCTTTCCTTTTCTGCGTCGAACCCTAATATAAAACTCATTTTTCAGCCGTCGTTCTCCCTTTGTGCTTTCATACTTTCTGCAAACTTTCTCTTTCCCTCCAAACTTCTCTACACTTGGTCGTTTGTTTGTTCATTTTTGCAGGAATCAATGGCCCTTTCAGTCGCCATCTTGGCAGCAATGAAATTTGATGCTGGATTTGACATCGACATGGATTCGTTCAACAACAGTGATCAAATCTTCCAGGACATTCTGAAACTTTTCAAAGAACAACAGCTAGTTACCATAATGACTACCATGATCAAATTAGCTGCAGATGAGATCAAGGAATGGGTGTATACTGCCCACAATCAGGATCAGAATACAGTGGTTGGAACAATCTCAGGCACCCAGGTATCTCTAACACTTGCTGCCTTGACAGAGGTTTTTCAATTGAAATTTGGAGAAGATTCTACTGAACTTTCTGGAGAGGAGTTTACTAATATGCTTGAAAGGATGGGTCACTCAGAAGCAAACCCTAGCAAATTGCTGAAGAAAAATCTGTCTGTTGAGTACAGATTTCTAGCTGATGTTGTTGGCAAGGTATTGTTGGCCAAACACTCAGCCCATGATACCATATCAAGGTATTAGCTCTGCTTGATGGGTGCCCTAGTGGACAAGAAACAACTGAACTAGGGAGAAATTTTCTTTGACTTGATTAAGAAGAAGATTAACAAGAATTTTGTTAATTTTGGAAGGATATTAGGGCTGTTTCTTCAGAACAGATGCCCTGCACTGCTAGTTTCTAGTGGGATGCACATCAATGCCTGCAAGAGGCTCACCTGTGCCCTATTTGGAAAATGGGACAGGCAGATTGTGAAGCCCAGCAGGCCCTCTGCAATTTCTACTTCAGGCACAAGGACTACTCTAGTCACTTCCCCTCAGGTTTCTGCCCCTACAGAATACTTGCCTGCTTCTTCTCCTCCTCCTCCACTTCTTGTTTCATCTACCACAGTCAGATCCACCATCACAATCTCCATCCCATCTCCAACTTCAATTCCTTCTCCAACTCCACCACTCACAGAAGAACTCTTCCATCCTCTACATCAATACCCACACCTAGATATTGATTCATCCTCTCATATTCCATCTTTCAATCTTATAGATGATTCCTATATGGATGATTCTCCCTCATCCCCTACTGAGCCACCATCTTCATCCACCTCATACCAACAACTACTTCAAGACATAATTGCACAACCATCCTTCACACCATCTGTTTCCATTCCATTATCTTCCATTTCCACAATTCCCATCTCTCAACCATCATTTCCTCAATCCACAGGTTCTCCTACAACATCTCCTGCTGCCTCACCCTTCATTTCTACCTCTTCCATTCCTACCTCTACTCAAGTACCACTTGAGCAAGTAGATCTTATAGCTCTTGCAGACAGATTATATGAGCTGATAGCTCCAAGGCTATCCCTCTTGCTGGAGACCTCTTTGGCTCCTCTTCTCAAAACAGTTCAGGACCTGTCTGCCAGGCTTTCTTCCATTCTTCCTTCTCATGTAATCCCTTCTCATGGGTGCCTTGATCCAGTTCTCACTGCATCTAGGCAGGGGGAGATTCCTCATGAACTTGAAAGATTGCCTGCTGCTGTATCTTCAGCCCAAGCTTCAACAGCTCTAGTTGCAGTTATCACAGTGGACCTCAGGTCACTGTTATCATTTTTTGATTCTGTATACTTCAACTGCCTGCCAGTCTAGCAATCTGAAGATCTCTCTAAGGCCATTGTGCCTGTTTCCAGTTGTGACCCCAGCTTGATAAGCTCTTATATACATTCCTTCAACACTGTTGACAATCTTACTGTTGCTGCTCCTCCTGCTGTTACTGATGTTTCTGTTGCTCTTACTGCTGCTGCTCCTACTGTTAATATTGATATTTCTGTTAGTTTTGTTACTGCTATTTTAGTATCTGAGGATATGCATATGACATAGGCATTTGATTTTGAGCCTGCTGTTACTGCTGATGTTGTTCCTGTTGCTGAAAGTTTTGTATCTGAATCTGCTGATGTAATTTCTTCTGCCAGTATTGCTTCCACCCCTCTTGATGTTGTTGCTGCTGCTACTGTTACTGTCTCTGCTGTTTCTTCTGCTCAGTCTCAACAACCAATAGATTATCTCAAAAGGATTGATGCAGTGTATGATAATCCTCCAAGCTCAGACAGTGATCAGCTTAGGACTGACTCAGATGATTCCTCTGCTACAATTGCAAGGAAAAGGAAAGACAGAAGCAAGGCTATGAAGAGAGTCCCTCCAAAAAAGTGAAAGATACAAATGACATTGCATACTATATACTGCATAGTTGCCCTATCACAGAACCTTGGATGCAATACTCCACGAATCAACTGAAAGCTATGAAGAAGAAGAGAAAGTATGACAAAGGATCTTCTCACTTCAATCCTCCTCCTCCTCCTTCACCTGATGCAGGTGCAGGTGGTCGTTCTGCTTTCCAATCCTCTGCCAGAAGCCATAGCTCATATCAACCTCAAGGTAGATCCCAGTACAAAGGTAGTCAATCTAGAGGTTACCAGTCCAGAAGAGGACATTACAGAGGAAATCAAAGAGAATTTCAAGTTTATTATAAAGGATATTCCAGGCAACATCCTTACCAAAGGGAAGGACAAGGTCCATCTGACACAACTTTTGGTCCCTTTCCTTATAAACTAAAAGATTTAGTCTCTTCCAGAGCTCCTCCAGATAATCCTTCAAATAGATATGAGCCTCTTGTTCCATTTGAGGACCCAGAAAATAACCCCACCTCAAGGACAGCTAGGATGAAAGAATTGGCTGCTTTAGATCAGATCAAGAAAGCTAGAGAACAAGGAAAAGATACATCCAATATAACTACCTTATCAGATCAAAGAAAGAGGGAACTTGAAAGATACTCATCCAGTAAATTTTTTGATTCAGAAAGCTACATGAAGCTGCATCCAGAAGCTGTAGTGCCTAGGCCAAAGCAACAAACCTCTCTAGGTGCAGCTGATGATAGAAGATCTAAGAAGGAAGCTCTCAATCCCAACAGAGAAATAGTACTTATAAAGAGCAAGGAAAAAGAATGATTCTGTAAGATGACAATATATTTTATTTTCTGAACTATCTGAGAAAATGTCTGTGTTTCTGCTATGTCTTGTTTGTTATATCTCTGCTTTGTATGTTTTTATTTTTCCAATATCTGTAAATAGTAATCCTAACCCAAATAGGGGGAGATTGTTGGAACACCCTATTACTGATTTGGGCAAGGATCACTATGTCTTTTGGGAAATCTGTTTTGACCTCCTTGTATAGATCTAAAGGTCAATTAGAATTGAGTCTAAGGGTTAGTATTTAGGTTTGAAAGCTGCCCTCAAGACCAGAGATTTCAGTTCAGGAGACTAAGTCATTTCATCGAGCTCAGTATGAAGAATCGTCGAACTCCATTCGACGATTGCTGAGCTCACTTCGACGAATCATCGAACTCCATTCGACGATCTTTGAGCTCAACTTCAACAAGTCGTCGAACTCCATTCGACGATCTTCGAGCTCAGATCGACGTTCTTGTCTCCAATTTATTTCTCTACCTCTGAGCTCAGTTCGACGATAGTTGAGCTCAGATCGATGATCTCTGTTTCAGTCTAAGACCAGCCTCTGAGCTCAGTTCAACGATAGTGGAGCTCAGTTCGACGTTTTTCTGGTGAGATCGACGTTTTTCAAGATTCAAATTCATACAGTTGTGGAATTATTCTCAGCATTTATTTCAAGGATCTTGTAGCCGTTTTCAATTAATCTAGAGCAAGTTTCAAGGGATTTTCAAAGGAATGTTTTTATTGGACTTTCCTCTAGAAGACAAATGCAGTTAAGGAAGACATTTATGACAGGCTAACGGCTATCTTGGACAGAGAAATATTCATTCAGATCTAAGGAATAAAAGTAACATTCACATTCTGCCAAAAAAAGGAAGAATAACATATATTCTGCAACAACAACAATTACACAACAGAAGAGAAAGAGTTGCAGACATTCTCAGTCTTAAAAATTCATACAAGAACACCATCACAAAAGGAGATCAATATACTGAAACTTTCAGATCCCTTTTGATTCCAGTGTTCAAAGGCCATCATCATTCAAGACTCCAGACACCACACATTTCAGTTGTTGCTGAAATCATCTTTTGCTGGAGATCAAATTTTCTGAAGGCCTATCACCCTACTGCAAAGCTTCACTTCCTGAACAACTCAAGATCTCAGGGGGAGCTTTGACAACATCCACTATATTCTCTTTGATTGTTGACAGAGAAGATCATCTCATCACTCTCTCTCTCTGCTGTAAAGGGTTTATCAAACTCCCTTCAAAGGTTTGTGCTGGTTTCTGAGACCTTGTCAAAACTCAGTGGTGGCAAAACACCTGATCAAAAAATCTGGTTTGGTTTTTGAGCACCTTATCAAAAACTCATTGGTGCCCAGGACACCTGATCAACTCATCCTGCAGTGGATTCCTACCTAGGGTGGTAGAAGAGTGGATGTACCCAGATTAATAGGGGAACCACTATAGCTCCATGTGTCTTCTGGTTGCTTACTTTCTTTTTATTTTCTGGCTGTGGTTTGTGATTGCTTTTTGATTAAATATTTGCTGTAGTTCATTTGCTTCCCTGTTCACTTAGGAATACAACAACTGTTGTAAAAAGTTTTTAGCAAGCACCATACTCTATTCACCCCCCCTCTAGAGTATATCAGATCTAACTTGCACTTTCAAATCCCATGAGTTTGGGAAGCACATCAGGATCTTTTCATTCACCTCTGTGAGGGTGATGTCCTTGTCCAAGGTTTTTAGCTCATTGATGATTGAGCTTAACTTGTTATAAATATCAGCAAATGATTCAGCTTCTTCTTTCTTGAAGTTCTCATATAAGGATATGAGGTTGGATCTCCTATCTTTTCTCTCAACAGCTGAACCAGCCACCATTTGATTTAGTGAATCCCAGATGGCTTTGGCTAAGGTGCATTCAACCACCTTCTGAAAAATATCATCTGACATAGTCTGTGCCAGTATGTTCATAGCCTTGGCATCAGCTATATTTGCCTTCTTCTGGGCTTCAGTCCACTCAGGTGGTGGAACTGCAGTAGTGCTTGTAGATGTTGCAAAATTTGAAGCTTGAGGGGGACCTATTAAAATAGAGTTGTATATATCCTCATCAATAGAATTCATGTATAATTTAATTCTTGCCTTCCAGATGACAAACCTGTTTAGGTTGCAAACTGAAGGTCTGGTGCTTGCATAGTCCTTATTTTGTGTCATAGCTATGTATATAAATCAAATAGGGAAATAAAAATAAAATTTAGATCTAACAAAGGATCTTTGATTCAAGGGTTAGCTTGTACAACCAAAGGAACCTGTTCTGATACCAATTGAAATTGAGCAGTTAGATCAAGAATACTCTAGATGGGGGGTGTGAATAGAGTATTTAGAGTTTTATAAAATTCTCTACTGGATAATGCAGATTAGTCTAAGTGCAGTAGTAAATAAATTAAAATATAAAAGCACATAAACTAACTACCACAGCCACAGCAAGAAAACAAAAGAAAGAGGGCAACCAGACAACACAAGAAATTTATAGTGGTTCCCCAACCTGGGTACATCCACTCTTCTACCACCCTGGTAGGAATCCACTCAGGTTTTTGATCAGGTGCCTGACACCAATGAGCTTTTGATCAGGTGCTCAAAAACTAAATCCCCAAGTCTTTTGATCAGGTGACTTGTAACCAGGAATCACTTTTGAAGGGAGATGACAACCCTTTACACAGTGGGGGTGAGAGAGTTGATTATGTCTTCTCTGTCAACAATCAGAGAGAAGACTTGTGGATTATTGATGGTAGCAAATGGCTCCCCCTGAGATATTGAATGGTTCAGGGAAATATGGAAGCCTTGCTGCAGGGTGATAGGCCTTCAAGATTTTAGCCTTTATCTGCAGGATCTTCTTGATAGATTTGATAGTTGTTGTCCTTAGAATTCCTGGAGTGTTGAAATAAGAAGACTCTAGATTTTGTATGATTGTTCTTCTTCTTCTGAGAGCAGATCTTATTTTTGTATCAGAGCTTTTATGAAAGGAGAAGAGAAGCTGTTGAAGACAGACTGACTGAAAATCTCTATGTCAGTGTATGCTGTGTCTCTGTAATTGCTCTAGTACTCTAATTGTTCTTACTTGTTGTCACGAAAGAGAGAAAAATCTCTTTTATATTTCCTGAGGGAATTTCCTTTTGAAATTTTAATCCTTCTGCGACAATCAATGTTGGCGGTCCTTAAAAATAAACTGCATTGATTTCTTTCCCCAACTGTCTCTTGGAAAAATGGAAAACAATAATTCTGATGAAAGCCGTGATTAATGTACCGTCCAACGGTAATATTCAGATAATATTTTATCATTAATCATTTAGAAATTATTGATATAGACTAAGGACAAAAGGAATAAATGTTAAGTTTGGAATCGTCGAACTGATGACAAAATTCATCGAGCTGATAACTGTGTTCGTCGACTGGAATTCAGCAACTATTCTGGACTTAGAATATTCACAGTTGTATCTGAAATGAAAGTTAAAGTCTCCAGAATTCGTCGACCTAAGATTTGATTTCGTCGAGCTGAGTTTCTGGAGTTGTCAAATATTCTGTGTGTCGACACAATTACTCCTAGTGTCGACACAGGTTGTGTCGACTGAAATCCTGTGTGTTGACACAAATCTTCAGTGTCGTGTCGACACAACCTTTCCAAAGTGTCGACTAATGATCTGTGTGTCGACATAAGTGCTTCTAGTGTCGACTCAGTTGGTGTCGACATATACTCTAAGTGTCTACACAAGTTTTTTGGTTCTAAGTTGTTGAAGTAGATAATCCAGAATTCGTCGGGTAGAGAACTAAGTTCGTCGACCTGAGACTAAAGAACATAGTCTTGACAGAATGCTGTAGTATTCCAAAGATTCGTCGACCAAAGAATAAAGTTTGTCGACCAAAGTCCGATTCTAAGGACTTGGGATATCTTGATCTTTCCTGAACTTGAAGTGTTGTTGTAATCCAAGTTTTCGTCGATCAGAGAATGTAGTTCGTCGAGCTCAGCTCAGAGAATTAACTATGAGATCGTCGAACTGAGCACGACAATCGTCGACCTGAGTTCGACGAACGTAGAACTCACTTTATAGAGTCTTGAAATCTTCTAAGTCTTGAGTCTCTGGCAGTCTTGTTGATAGCTGGTCCATGTGATGTTGACTCTAAGGACTTGACCTAGACTCTAGGACACAACTATGACCCTGGCTATACGTTGTGGGTCATATGATCCTAACTTAGTGAACCTAGCCCATTCTTACTAGGGATCCAACAACATGAGCTCGTTGGCGGGCGGGTGGTCTCAAATAATTACAAATGAAAGTTCGATGTCCTGAAAAGAAATTATTACGTGAGCTAGTTTAGGACGCAGGTGCGACCCGGGCCTAGCAATCGGTAGCAGGGAAGGGGTGGGTGGCTCAGTACTGGATCCATTTACACCTGCCCCGCCCCCGCGTCCTAGATCGAGGCGGCAAGCGAGGATAGAAGTATTTGCGAACCGCCGTTAATTCCCGCTGGGCCAGGTTGACCTGTTCCGTGGCATGTCTAAGCCGCTCCTCCGCCCGCATGAAGTGTACCCCCGGAGAAGTAACTCCATCCCCATCAGCTAGATGCCTTATTCCCTCTAGAACTATGAACCGCTCCTCCGCCTCGGTCTTGTCCTCATCTACCCTGTTGCAAACCTCCTGTAGTAGCAGGTGTTGTTTTGAAATATCCACATCACCCGCTTTTTCATCCCCTCAACATCTAGTGGATCGCCCAGATACTCCGAGATATGATCCGTAGAGGGGGGAGGCAAATACCCCTCGTTGATGTTGACGTTAGAGGAGGAGATCATGTTAATGCCTACAGAAGGAAAGGTCAAAAAAATAAGCAGTAATAGACAGGCAAATCTATGAACCCACCAGGAGTCGGCATGTCACCCGCGCCGGTAGTTGGACGGGAGGTGCCCAGCTGACCCAGAAAGAGCCCTCCTTCAAGAACTGTGAAGGATTTCTCCAGACCATGGGGAATTGGCGACTGGGAAATCGCCAAAGGGGCGTGCCCCTAGCCCGAAGGGCTGGCGACCTGCTCGGCTATTAGAGGGAGGGAGTGACTCCGCTCCCCTCCATCTCCTCCATATTCGTGAGGCGTCTCGTGCAGAAAAAAGAATCAGAGGCAGAATGGCAAATTAGACAGAAGGTTCGCATACCTCATGGGTGACCTCGTCACCGGCTGCCGAGCTGGACCCCAGGAGCTCGTTTGCAGGAGACTGTCTGACGATCTTCCCTTTCTTCGGCCTAAAGAGGGGGATGGACGATCAATACGCCAACCATGGGGCGGCGTCAAGAACTTGCTCCCTAGTCCCCTCCTTTGCGGCCGCCAGGCGCTCTCCAATCTCCTTAGACAAGGGCATCATTCAGCTATAGCTCACAAGGCAGGTTAAAGGAGGGCGCAATTTTTCCCAATGTCCCAGTGGCATATTTATAGCATAATAGTGGGACCCACCAAAAGATTCTCTCCAGCTCAGCAAAACACTCACCGAACACTTGGGTTGGATGATTTTTTCCCAAGCTTTACCAAGCTCAAAAAGAGCATGGATTGTGTACAACCCTGTGTTCGCTGAGTGGGTCCACCAGGCTAGGAAAGCGAGCCGGAGCAACTGGCCCACATCAGAACAGCCTACGAGCGAACCCAGAACGACGACTTGCTCTTGCCAAAGTTAGGCGGATGAGCTGCACGAGCCAGCCCACCCGGCCCGCTCTCGCATAGGCGACTTTATCGCTAGCCCACCTCAAAACAAGGGCTGGCAAGCAACAGCGGTCTGGCTCACGCTTGCCTAAGGATGGAAGGAGAAATGAGGGGGGCCAGGCCGCGTTCGCCCAAAAAGGCATCGAGTTGACCACGTGTCTGAGAAACACGCCGCGTGGGGTCCAGAGGAAAAATTACCTGGATGCCCTTGCTAGGGGTGCAAATAGCTTACCAGAACAGCGGAGTCATGCTATTGGCAGGCCACTTTTGGCTGCATATTGCTGTTTCGAATAGTGGAGGTTGGGTATTTGCATGTCATCTTCAGAAAACTATAAATAGACCCAAGGGGGTACCTCAGAAGGTACGTTTTTACTTGTGCCCCAATATTCTTGTGCTTTCTGAGGCATCCTTAGCTCGGCTTTTGGATACGGAGGGGAAGCACTCTAAGATCATTTGGGTGTGTGGCGGGACCTCCACATAGAGCCCTTGAGTCTGTTCATTATTCCATTTCCTTATTTGTTTAGCTCACGGGGGAGAAGTAAGTGTGTGATCATCCCTTCCCCAAGGGTGAACTCTATAGAGACCGAATTTTTGGTTTCAAGACTAATGGCCTCAACTTTCGCTGGATCCACGCCCAACCCCATCACCACTAATCCCATGGACTACAAATGCCATCTTCTCTAACCGGAACTCGCAATTCGAGAACTTTGCATAAATTTGGTTCTCTCTTAAAGTCTGCAAGACTACTCCCAAATGAGCCTCATGCTCCGCCTCTGATTTGGAGTATACTAAAATATCGTCGATGAAGACCACCATAAATGAGTCTAAGTACTCTTGAAACACTCAGTTCATCAAATACATGAATACCGATGGAGTGTTCGTCAACCCGAACAGCATCACTGAGAACTTGAAGTGGTCATACCTCGTACCAAAAGCTATCTTGGGTATGTCCTCATCTCAAATCCGCAACTGGTAGTACCCTGATTTCAAGTCCAACTTAGAGTACACTACTGAACCTACCAACTGGTCGAACAGGTCATCTATCCGTGGGATTAGATACTTATTCTTGATAGTCAGTTTATTCAACTCCCGGTAGTCTATGCACAACCGCATTCTACCATCTTTCTTCTTCACGAACAGCACTGGCGCGCTCCATGAAGAAAAGATGGGTCTAATATACCCCTGCTCCAACAGTTCCTGCAACTGTACCTTGAGCTCGGCCAACCCTTCGGTGTCATCCTAAAAGGAGGACGTGACACCAGCCTAGCTTCTAGTACTAACTCAATCGAGAAATTGATCTCTCATCGAGGAGGTGCTCCAAGAAGCTCCTCAGGAAACACTTCCTCGAATTCTGCCACTATCGGCACTTCTCCAAGTGATAGCTTGGAAAGGTGAACTTCCAACAATGCCACCAAAGCTGCACCTCCCTGGTTAACTGCCCGCACCAACTGCATGGCCAAAATCAGGGAACAGGCCACTCCACTAAGGCCCTCAAATTTCACTTCTTAATTTCCTTCGCTTCTCAGGGTCACCACCTTAGATAGGCAGTCAATACTGGCGCGCTGCTCTGCTAGCCAGTCCATACGCAAGATCACATCGAACTCGGCTAATGATAGAACCGCTGCTACTAACATGAAGTCAACTCCATCTAAACTCCAACCAATGTGCCCTCATCCCGATAGTCATGAAAGACCCATTGGTCATGCACACCCTAAGCTCTGCGTCTACCAAAAAAGGTTCAATTCTCTGGATAAAGATTTCCGCAAGAAAGGAGTGTGATGCTCCCGCATCGAACAATACCCTAGCGGGGTAACCAGAAACTTGCACAAATCCTAAAACACAAATGACACAAATAAATGTCTCAAAAGTCTAAAGAAAATAAATGAACTTAAACTTTCCCATACCTACCACCACATCAGGTTGTCAAATCGCTTCCTGCTGCCAAAGGTTGTAAGCCCTTGGCTGCACGGGCTGGAAACGTGAAGCACTCGACTCTGCCATCTTCTCTTTCTCTGCGGCGCTGGGACCGGACTACACTGACTGCTCCTGTCTTGGCTCCTGCTCAGCGCCACCTTATATACAAAAATGAGTTATGTTGCCTGTCTTGCCACACTTGTAGCATGATGGTGGCCCCTTGAAGCAAGATCCCCCAGATGTCTTACTGCTCTTCTCACCTGACCTGAAGGGATAAGGCTTATTCCTCCATTTACTCCCTTCAGACTTCCCTTGTGTTTGAGAATGCTTTCCTTCTCCCTACTTGACTTCCAGTCCCTTTCGACGTTAGGTTCATTTCATATCACTTTCCAACATCCTGACAGCCTCAATCAACTCACTAAGGCTTACATTCTTCATAGCTATCAGGGGTTGTCTCATATTCTCTCTCAACCAATGGTAAAAGAGATTGCCCCTCTCCTCATCGTCAACCATGGTCATTCCAGTATAACGACTTAATCAAGTAAACTCATGATCATACACATCTACAGTCTTATCCCGCCTCATCAAATGTAGAAACTGCCTTTGAAGGGCTAACCTTGTTGACGAAGGGATATACTTCTTTAAGAAGACATTCCCGAACTCTCCTATGGACGGGGTGCATCTAGGAAACTGGCGGCCATTATGGCTCACCCACAATAACTTAACGTCACCTTCTAGCATGAAGGTCGCAAACTGAAACTGCTTCTCCTCTAGCGTCTTCACCACCCTCAGAAGTTCCTGACTCCTTGACCACTAGTCCTCTGCATCCGTCGGCATGCCGACTCCCTTAAATGTTGGAGGATGGAAACTTAGAAAATACTTCATCTACCAGTGAAGTGTTAGTTGTCTTACATAAATCACCTAGATGGGGGTGAATAGGTGAGTTTTGCGTCTTTTGCGGAATAAAATTTTTAGAGATCTAAGCATAGAATATAACAACCACCGAGCAATCACAGAGGACACAAAGATTTATAGTGGTTCCCCAACCTTGGGTACATCCACTTTCCACTCACCGATCTAGCAAAGCACTAGACTCGGCTACTCCACTATCTCGGATTGAAAGCAATCCTACGCCTCGAAAAAACGTTCCTACAACTAGATCCACAAAACGGATCTACACTCGGAAGATGAAAACTTCCTACAACTCGAAGAACAACTCTCCTACACTCAGAGAATAATCTCCTACAAGAATAGATTGAAAATAGGAAATACAAACAGTTTCTTTTCTTCAGATCTGAAAATATTCTGCCTAGCTCTTCCTTCTTAAAATTTGCGGCACTCTCAGAAAGCTTTGAAGAAGACATGAAAAGATCCGATCTGAAGATTCTTGACTCACATGATCTGAGATAAGATGAAGAAGTTGGAGAACAATCTCGATTTGCAAGTCGACTGATCTAAATCTTCTTCAATGAAAGCCCTTGGCGATTTTTATGATGAGGAGCGGCGGCGGCTTCCGTTTTAGGAAAGAGAAAATTGATTCAGAAATTTTTATAATATTTATTTACAGTGCTTGTTAGGGTTAGTTGGAATGAAAAGACCTTATATATGATCTCCCTAACGGTCATAATTCGCATTAATGATGGCCACGTGGACCAATCATGTCAAATCATTTAAAAATCCCGTCAAATAGGACTTAGCGAAATTTTCTAGAAAAAAGACTGAATTACTCGAGTGAAATAGGAACTACTCGAGTACTAAACTGAGTTCTTGAGAGGACAGTATCAGACAACTCGAGAACAAGTCCTTTAGGAAATTTCAGAACAGAATCATAGTCACTCGAGTGGAATGATGGTTACTCGAGTGCTAGAAATGTTACTCGAGAGATGAAGGTGAACATCTCGAGAAGAGGACTTAGAGAAAATTCAGGGAGATAAAATTGACTACTCGAGTACTGGAACTAGACTACTCGAGAAGTAAGCAGACTACTCGAGTACAGAAGCTACACTACTCGAGTGGGGTAGATACTTCACGAGAACTTTCCTTCTATGTTGGAACCCTTGTTTGGATTTGTGCTAGGTTCACTCTTAGGATGCCTTGACCCCCATATATAGCCTGGGTCCTTGTCTAGTCTTAGTTAGATCCTTTTAGGTCAGGTTTGTGCAGACCAGCATTGCAGTGGACTCAGACTTAGATTCAGAAAGATTTTGTGGATTATCTATATCAGTTCGACTAGAATCGAACTCAGCTCGACGATCGTCAATCCCCCATCGACGATCTCAGAGTCCTCTACTATGAACAGAGCTCGACGATCTACGAGCTCAGGTCGACGATCTCGTGCTTCTCAGCAATTATCTCAGATCTATGATAGTTGTTCTCAGGTCGACGATCTCTTAACCCAGTTCGACGATCTCTGAACTAAGCTCTACGATTTTATGCTGCCTTCAGTTATCAGTTTTTTCAGATCGGTCAGAAGTATTTATTTTGATTATGGTAAATTATTTTAAGGCAAATATATTCTGATAATTAATTCTGATATTCTCAAGGCTAATAGCCGTATTTCATGAAGCATTAATTATGGTATTCACAAAATATTTTGTAAAGATAGTTATGGAAGTGCATTTATGATTGCCAGCCATTCTAGCCGTTGGGGCTCCTAAATTCTTGCAGAGAATTATGTACTGTCTTGGGAATTTAAATTCTGGCCGTTGGTCATTCTGATTGAAGAGATAACTCAAAAAGAAAGAGAACTACAATAATCAGTCAGACAGTCAGTCAGAAAACAATTTTGTTTATTCTCAAGGACTCTTGCATTGCTGAAACAAGGAAGAAGAAGAATTTTTGTTCAACATAAAATTCTCTCTAGTCTTCTTCTTTACTCAGGCTTCAAAAATCTACAGAGAACTCAAATCAACATCAGTTTACAGATCTAAGAAAGCTTGTTGGAAATAAACATCAATCTGAAGACCTACACCCTGGACAAAGCTTCCATCTTCCTGAATCTACTCAATATCTCATGGGGAGCTTTGGACATCATCAAATCCACATAGTCTTCTTATTGTGTTTGAGAAAGATAAGACTGTCATCTATTTTTCTTTAACCTCTCTTGTATAGGGTTATTACTCCCTTCAAAACTGAACTCCTTGGTGATAGGGCACCTGATCAAAAACCTATTAGTTTTAGGCACCTGATCAAAAGCCTGAAGGGTTTCTAGATCTACCTGAAGCAGATCTTGTGGTGACAGGGAACCTGATCAAAAACCTAAGTGGACTCCTACCAGAGTGGTAGAAGAGTAGATGCACCCAGATTTGGGGAACCACTATAAAATTTCTTGTGTCGTCTGGTTGCCTTATGTTTTCTTTTTGTATTGTGCTATGATAGTTTAATGTGCTTTTCCCTCTTTCATATAAGTATCAATATTTTAATTCCGCAATAAATCTAAACAAAGTTTCAATACTCTATTCACCCCCCTCCCTCTAGAGTAAATTCTATTTATCCCTCACTTTCAATTGGTATTAGAGGGTGTGTTTTTAAGGTTGTACAGGCTAACACCTAAACCTAAGATCTCTGATAGATATCTGTTTACTCTACTATTTTTTTGTTATACCATGGCACAGTACAAGGACTTTGCAAGAACCAGACCTCCAGTTTGAAACTTGCAAAAGTTTGGAATCTGGAAGGCAAGAATCAGGCTTTATATGAATTCTATTGATGAAGACATTTTTGCTTCTATCTTAACAGGAGTACCTCCACCACCAGCTGCCTCTCCAAGTACTTCCACAAACATGACTGAAGTACCTCCTCAAGACTACAATGATGCATACAATAAAGCAAAGATTACTGATGTAAAAGCCACGAACATACTGGCACAAACAATGTCTGATGATATATTTCAAAAAGTAGCTGAATGTGAATCAGCTAAGGCCATCTGGAATTCCTTAAACCAGATGGTTGCAGGATCAGCAGATGAAAGGAAGGACAAGAAAGCTCATCTCATCTCCCAGTATGAGAATTTTAAAAAGGAAGAAACTAAGCAAGTTTTTGAGATGTACAATAGACTCAGTATCATTGTTAATGAGCTGAAAACTCTTGACAAAGACATCTCAGTCATAGAAATAAATGACAAGATTCTCATGTGCTTCCCCAGCTCATGGGACTCTAGAATCTGGCCTATCAGAGAGACCAGAAACACACATGAGATGACTACAGAATCAGTCTTAGGAAAGCTGAAATCCTATGAACAGCTGCTGAAGACAAGAGAAGCTGAGCAACAAAAGACTACTACACCAACTAGGAAGGAGCATAATATAACTTTTAAAGCTTCAGAAGAATCAAAAACTTCTCCATCAAATGAAGAGTTGATGAGTCTCTTTGCAAAGAGATTCTTCAAGATGGGGAGAAAAGAATTCAGAAGGAAATCATCAAGGAGTGATGATAAACCAAGGTATGACAAAACCCCTTCTAAAGAGATTATCGGTTTTGGTTGTAGTAAACCTGGACATATTCTTCCAGAATGTCCAGAAAATAAGCGTAAGGAAAGGAGAAAGGAGAAAGGCTCCAAGAAGCACTCCAGCAAACCATCCTCCTACAAGCACAAGAAGAAGGAGAGAGGGTTTGTTGCAGAAACATGGAGTGACACTGAAGAATCATCTTCCTCCAGTTCTTGTGAAGATGAAGAAGAAGCAAAGGCCAAAGAAATTTGCTTAATGGCCATCAATGCTTCAGGGCATGTCTTAGCAGAAGAAGAATCTGAAGAATGTTCAGATTGTGATCAGGTATTGGAAGACTTTGACTTTACCTCTAAAGATTTTAAAAATGACTTTAAATCTATGTGTAGTGATCTGATTAGATTTGAGAAGGAAATCAAACTTCTCAGAGATAAACAATTTAATTATGATAGCTTAGTATCAGAAAACATTAAATTGAAAAATGAAATAGACATGTATAGTGAACAAATCACTTTTCTGAAAGTTGAATTAAGTAAAGCAAAACAACTAGAGGAATCACTGAATGGAAGAAGCAAACAGCTAGTAGAAATTACCAGCACATTTAATGCTAGACTTAATAGAAGTAAGTTAGGATTAGGTGCATCATCCAATAAACCACCAATTATTCAGAAAAACCACCTTTCACAACCCATAAAGTTTATTTCAGATAAGGGTAAGAGGAATACAGAACAAATTAAAACAGTTAACAAGGTTTTAAAACAAGTTGAGATAAATAAAGAAAAATAAAAAGCTAAGTCTGAACAAAAATCGTCGAACCAAGATCGACGATCTCAGCATTATGCGTCGAACGACGATCGACGTTCTCAGAACCCAGAGCTTGAGCCTAAACACTATGCAAACAGGGATCGACGATATCATTATGTATCGTCGAACAGAGATCAACGATCATGGAACCCAGATAATAACCACTATTATTCTGAGAACCAAGATCGACGATAGCAATGCTGGTTGTCGAACGCAGATCGACAATCTCAACTCAAATCGTCGAACTCAAAATAGTTTTATCAAAACTATAATTTCAACAAAAATTTCAATAAAAATTCTAACTCTAAACCTTTCCATCCCTTAACTAACTAGATAATCCCACCTAGGAGATTTCATCCCTTAGGTTATAAAAGTCAACCCTAATACTCTTATATTTCAAGTTTTAAGTATGAAAAGAAGCCATGACCCAAGGTTACCTGGGTCCAAAATATATAAGTTATTATTTCTTGCAGATAAAGACCTATCCTACCATACATGATAAGTGGTATTTGGATAGTGGGTGTTCCAAGCACATGACAGGAAACAAGGCCAATCTAAGTAATTATAAGGCAAAGCTAGGTCCAAAGGTTATATTTGGAGACTCAAGCTTTGGTCAGACAGAAGGCTATGCAAAATTTACACTTAGACTTGTCACATTCAGGAAAGTGGCATATATAAGTGGCCTGAAACATAACTTGATATCCATAGGTCAGCTATATGATGCAGGTTATGAGGTATGTTTTTTTGAATCTAAATGCAATATTTCTTTAAACAGCAATACTGTGTTATCAGGTATTAGGTTAGACAATATCTATTTACTTGATTTTAATTCTGCTTGTTCAGAAATCTGTTTGTTTAACTAGGTTAGCAATAATAATACATTGTGGTATAAAAGGTTAGGACATATAAATCTTAGAAACATTGCTAGGTTATCTAGGGACAACCTTGTTAGAGAATTGCCCTCTTGCCCCTACAAGAAGGAAAGCCTTTGCAAGGCTTGTCAAGAAGGCAAACAAACTAAAAATAGTTTTAAATCAGTTAATAAGAGTGATTCACCTAGGATTTTGTATCTGCTTCATTTGGACCTCTTTGGACCAATTGCTGTACAAATCCTGGGAGAGAAGTCCTATACTTTAGTTATTGTAGATGACTTCTCTAGGTTCTCTTGAGTTTTCTTCTTGAGAAATAAGTTGAAAGAATTAGTACCTAACCACCTAGATGGGGGGTGAATAAGTGTAATTCCTTTTTCTTTTTAAGGCAAAAAATCTGTTTTGTTAAATAACAAGAAACTGCAAATTTCTACAGCTATCACAGCACAACATTCACAGCAACATTCAATCACAGAGTGCACACAATTTTTATTGTGGTTCCCCAAGGTCTGGGTACATCCACTTTCCCCCTTCGCCTATCTAGCAGTGTACTAGATTCGGCCTAACTTCTTCACTTCACCTCAGATCCTCAGATCTTACAACTCATAACCCAACAAGGCTCCTACAGCTCAGGCAATCTGCCCTACCTCAGCCTACACAAGGCCTACAACTCAGAGATATTAATCTCCTACAACTCAGGCTCACAACCCTACCTCAGCCTTCAACAAGGCCTACCACTCAGAGAAAATATTCTCATACACTTAGCCTTTATAAACATAGGCTTACAACTCAGATCTATAAAGATCTTACAAAAAATTGATTTAACAAAATGTTTTACCACCACCGTGGTAGAGAGAGAATGGATGGATGGCTTCTTGATCAGTTCTTGGAAGAATCTGATGGCAGAGAACAACCTCTCTTAGCTTTATTCAAAGCTTCTTGAATATGAACTCAGTAGGGTTGAACTCTTGAGAAGTTGATCTTCAACCAGCTTCTGAATTGAGATTCAGATCTCAATCTGAATCTTTCTTGGCAGCCTGGTTCAGCAACTGCACTTCAGTAGATGGAGCTCTCTCTCTCTCTCCAACTTCTTCTTCTTAGATTTTCTAAAGAAAATCTTCTTCTATCTTCTATTATGACTGTTGTGTCTAATGATCTGGTGTTGTTCTTGTTACACCATCTTCTGTTGAAGGAGTAAGCCTTTATATAGCCTTCCTCCATAGTAACCAGCTGATCCGGTTTCTAACAAACTTCTGACAGCTTTGACAGTTGCAGTAGAACGGTTGGTAACGGCAGCTGTCAAGTCACCCAGTGACTTCTTGAAATACTGTCTCTGTCTTAAAGTGTCAAGACTGAACTTCATCATGTGTCGACACAAGTAGACTAAGTGTCGACACAAGTGGACTAAGTGTCGACACATGCTTTGGTGGTGTCGACACATCTCCTTTGTTGTTGTTAATTCTTCTCGACACAGACTTCTGTAGAATGTGTCGACACTGATTCTGTGTGTCGACACAGTTGATGTCGACAAAGTCTTCTGTGTGTTGACACTGCCTCTGTGTGTCGACACAGTTACTTCTTTTCTTTAACTTTGTTGAAATTCTGCAGTGTGTTGACAAAGTCTTCTGTGTGTCGACACTTCCTCTTGGTGTCGACACAGTTGATGTCGATTAAATATTCCTGTGTGTCGACACTGCCTCTTGGTGTCGACACAGTTAATGTCGATTAAATATTCCTGTGTGTCGACACTGCCTCTTGGTGTCGACACAATTGATGTCGATAATGCTTCACTGTGTGTCAACACTGCCTCTGTGTGTCGACTTAGTTTATTCAGGTGTCGACACAGTCTTTCCAAGTGTCGACACAATTAGCTTCATGTGTCGACACAGCTTTTCTCCAGTGTTGACACAAGCCTTCATAAGTGTCGACACAGCTTTTCCTGGTGTCGACATATGGACTTAGAAATTTTTCTGCATTCCTGCATTTACTGAACCTACACATATAAACTCAAAACATATCAAAGACACCTTGATGCATATCATTGAGTAGGGTGAGGCTTCTTCAAATCTGGTACACATTTTCCAATGTACCCAACAATCTCCCCCTATTTGGAGAAGTCATAACCCTTAGTCAATGATATACACCATTCATAATAAATACACATTATGATGTATAAAAAATATTATATGATAGGGTAACTTCTTAAACAAAACATATATAAACAATCATCACAGAATAATAACAATGCTACCACAGAATAAGCATTAATCATGTTTTGCTTCAACTTCAAAAGTTTCTTTAATAAAAGTTTACATAGATTTTAAACACCAAAGTTTGCAATGTTATAAAATCAAGTAAATCTATTCTAAGGCAGCTCTGGCTCCTTGATGATAATTCCTTCGCCTGATTGGACCTTGGCTTGTACAGGAATATCAGTGTCATCAGCTGGCTTCTTGCCCTTTAGATCTTTCTTCTTAAGCTCTTCAGCCCTTATTCTTTATCTTTCAAAGTAATGAAAAGGCTTTGGGAAATATTTGCTTAGCTCCTGAGCATTAGGATGTAGCTTCTCAAGTTTTGCCTTTCTTTTATATTGAACAATGGCTTCTTGCATGGCTTCATGCTTTCTCCATTCTTGTTCTGAGTACCATTTACCCCTATCATGGGTCTGGTACTTTACGGCTTTCCAAGCAGTTAATATAATGTTCCTGGAGGTTGGACTCCACTGCTCAAAATCAGGCTTCAACTCTGTCTGTTCTCTGAATCTTTTCTTAGACAATAGAGCTTCTTGCTCCTTTAAAACTGCCTCTGGCACTGGCATATCTACTTTCTCAAGAATAATATTTTTATTACCTTCTGGAGGGTTGTACATAGACTGTACTTCTTGGTAAATCATCTCAAAATCAGCTGGAGGATAGATAACTTGAGCCACTTCAGCTTGTTCACCTCCAAAGTAAGCAGGATGTATACCAGACTCAGCCACATTGTCATCATCACAGAGGGGTGGATATCCAAGTGTGGCTCTGATGCTGTTAGAGATCCATTTATCATGATCAGAGCCAGCTTTTACTAATACTCTCTCCCCCTTTATGACTTCTCTGGCAACATGATCCATGAGGTCATCTTTTTGAAATCTGACCTGTTCATCCAGAAAATTAACACCATCCATATAAAAAGACTTTAACTTTAATAGCTGTGCAGAAATAGTCTTTTGTGAATCCTTAATAGCTGTTTGAACAGCAGCTAGTTCTACTTGGAATTTCTTATCAAACTCTGCTTGGGCTTTAGCCTTTTCCTCAGGTGGAGCAGTAGCAAGATTCTTTATTTCTATAACAATCACATAATGTGATTCTGTCAGATTATCATTCATTCTAATCTGATTCTCTAGAACATAGCCTTGCTTCACTGCTATATCATCCACTTGAGTCTTGATTTTCTCTTGATGTGTGGCTAGGAAAACCACAACATTGCCCCCTTTGTGAAAGCAATCTGTCATCTCCTTCTTATTTTGATTCACTTCAAATCTTATTGACTTTATATCCTGTGCCAAGGAGAATTGTAGATCCTTATGAGTTTCATCCAGATACTTCTCCATGGAAATCCTTTTCTCATCTAACTTGATCTGCAAGGCCACCAATAATGAGCTGTAATCAGCTGTTGGGGCAGGTTATGGAGTAGTAGTTTGTAATGTCTTCTTGTAGCTTTGGCTTCTCCTTTTTAAGACCATTAGCTTCCTTTTTTTTAGCTCTTGTAGCTTCTTCATCCTCAGAATCTGAGGTACTGGCTATATTAACTCTATCCTTAGGACTAGGAGGCAAGTCTTGTGCAGTTCTAGGTTGCTCCCCCTGAGTCCCTTGTTCTTCCTCAACTTTGGCTTTCTCCCCCTGAGTTCCTACTTGCTCCCCCTCAAGGATAACTTGCTCCTTGTCAAGGTTTACCTGCTCCTTCTCAAGGATAACTTGCTCCCCCTCTAAGTCAGCTTTCTCCCCCTCAAAACCAGCTTGCTCCCCCTCAATATTAGCTTGCACTAAATCAGGAAACAACTCTTCAAGGGTGAAATCTTGTTGAGTAGGGACTGGTGATTTTCTTATCTCTGGAGCATCAGCAACTGCTGATATATCCTCCATGATTACATCTTGAACTTGACTGTGTAGTTGTGTTGGCTGGTCAACATCAATCAAAAATTCAATTAGTGTCTCATCCTGATCATTAAGAATGGATTGTTTAACCTCATGTATTACCTCAAGTATAGTCTGAGTAGCATGTCACTTTCCAAGTGTATTGTATCTTCCTCAACATGAGGCTCCCCCTGCACTTGTGCACCATCTGTAGGGTCTTGTGCAAGAATATCTTGGGTTGTAGATTGTTCAGGAATCTCTTGCCTTTCCTCATCAGACATGTCCTTAGTTAGGACCCTATCCCATCTGGATATGATCATGATGTCCATTCTCCTCATATGATTAATCTTGGATCCAGCAGCCTATGTTATCACTTCTTGAATTATTCCAGACAAGTAGAGACTCATAATCCTTCCCAGATTTGGTTTCTTAATGCTTTCCTTAATCTTCTCAAATATTACTGCTGGCCAATCAGTATTTAGTGTGTAGATTATTCTGGTCATAAGGTTGAACATATAGACATAAATCCTATCATGCCCCCTAGCTTACACAGAATCACTTTTCCTACCACTTTAGACAGGAACTTCCCTTGTATATTCATGCCTTTCCTGTTCAAGGCTGAGCCAATCTTTATGGTGGAATCCAGTCCACACCATTGAAGTGCTTCCCTTAGCTTAGATGCAGGTACATCTACTTCTTCTTGTGTTCTTGGCAGGTGAAGAACTTTCCTTAAACTCTTCTGGGTGATTTTCACCTTTACTCAATGGACTGTGGATCTAATTTTGAGTCCAGTTTGATATAGGGTAGCAGCACCAAAGAATTCTAGTGTCACTTTCTTCCAAATCTTAGTTGGTTCAGATACCAGAAACTCCAACCCATTCTCTGCAATTAGGGTTACTACAGTTTTAATTTCTGGTTCTGCATGATCAAAGGCGCTGCGTACCAGCTCATATCCTTCATTGACATTGTCTTCAAGCTTGGGCGCCATTAGGGTTGAGAGAAATCTTGAATTTAGATGAGAGAATTTGTCGACACAAAGTTTTGGTCTCAAAACTATGGAGAGTGTGTCGACAGACAATGTTGTTGACCTATCTATACCTGTCTAAAAAAAGGTGAAAAGGCACGTCTTAATTCTCTTAATGTGTCGACACTGTTGAAAAGTGTCGATACAGACTTCTAATGTCTCGACATAAGTGTTGACTTCTATGTGTCGACACTTATACATTTACGCTCGACGATTAGTCGATACTTCACTCGACGAAAACTATGTTGAACCTAAGTGTCGACACCACCTCTGGATGTGTCGACACCACTACTGGATGTGTCGACACTACTTATCTGAAGTGTCGACACCAATTTTCTAGATGTGTCGACATCATTTCCCTGGAATGTCGACACCACTTCTATGTGTCGACACAGACAACTCCTTGTGTCGACACAATTTTACTTAGCTAATTTTGTGAAAACTAATCTATGTTCAACATTCCTAATTCAATTTTAAACTTATTGAATTTAGTTTCATCTAGAGGCTTAGTAAACATGTCTGCAATTTGATAATCTGTTTTAACAAATTCTAGTGAGATGTCCTCTTTCTCTATATGTTCTCTAAGAAAATGGTATCTAGTTTCTATATGCTTAGTCCTACTATGTGAAACAGGATTATTAGCAATAGAAATTGCACTTGTAGAATCACAAAACAAAGGTGTTCTACTTACCTGAATACCATAGTCTTCTAGCTGGTGCTGAATCCACAATAGCTGTGCACAACAACTTCCTGCTGCCACATATTCAGACTCAGTTGTGGAAATTGCCACACTGGTCTGCTTCTTAATACTCCAAGACACCAATCTTCCTCCTAGAAATTGACAGGTGCCTGTAATGCTTTTTCTATCTTCTTTGCAACCTGCAAAATCTGCATCTGAATAGCCTGTCAGTAGAAAATCTCCATTCCTAGGGTACCAAAGGCCTAGATTGGGTATGCCCTTAAGATATCTCAAAATCTTTTTACTGCAATAAGATGAGATTCTTTAGGACATGATTGGTACCTAGCACAGAAACATGTAGTATACATGATATCTGGTCTACTAGAAGTCAGATAAAGGAGGGAGCCAACTATCCCTCTATACAAAGTTTCATCTATAGGTTTCCCTGCATCATCTTTGCTTAGAGACACACTTGTCCCCATAGGAGTTCTCATGGTAGTGGATGATTCCATACCATACTTCTTAATTAACTCCAGGGTGAACTTAGACTGGGATATGGACAAGCCATCTTCAGTCTGTACTGCTATACTCCTTGACACTAGTATTGTGCCAACAGTCTAAGGCAAAGTGGCCTACCTTGCTACAACACCAGCACTCAAACTTGTTATACCTTTGTTTAGGTACAACCTTAGCTGAATTATTTACAGCAGGTTTCTTGTTTTGTGCTGGGGCTTTGTCTTTAGAATTGGACTTGGCAGCCCATGCTGTTTTCTTAAAGCCTATTCCTGCCTTACCCTTTTGTGACACAAAATCATCTATTAAGGGTAATATAGATTTTGGCTTATAAAAACTAGCCACAATCTCCTTTTCTTTCTGAAGTCTATTCTCCAGACTTTTAATCGATCATTCTTAAATGTGATAGTACCCATCTGAATAACAGTAATATTTTTCAGTCTGGCTATCTCATTCAACTTCTGATCCAGCAAATTCTCTGAATCAGATGCAGCAATCTTAAGATCTGCAAATTCCTTAGCTAGATTTCTGACCAGATTTTTGCTTTTATTAAGTGCCTGCAACAAGTCCCCATATTCATCTATCAGTTGATGAATATCACCTTCAGACTCAGACCCATCCACATCACTTGACACAGAAGTTGCTGACTCGGACCCAGTACTACAATCTGAATTTCTAGAAAAATATTGTACCTTACTAAGACCAGGCTGATCCTGGCACTTATCTTCTTCTGACACAGCCATCAGTCCCTTGCACTGATGGTCTTCTTGTTCATAGATAGAGTTCAACACTTGCAAAAACTCTTCTTCCTCATCTACTGCATATAGACCAATGTATGCCTCAGCTTCAGATTCTGACTCTGAAGAAGATTGGTCTGTCAAGCTCTTCTCCTTCTTAGCAACAAAGGATTTCTCCTTCTTGCTCTGGTGTTGAATCTTCTTTTTATCTGCAAACTCTTTTCTTTTATCTGGACACTCAGCCACAACATGTCCAGGCCTATTACAGTAGTAGCAGACTATCTTTGATGTTGTAGATTTGCTTGGCTTAGACCTGCTCCTGTCCTTCTTGGATGACTTCCTCTTTTGATAATAATCATCCTTAGGCTGAGATGTGGAAGGCTTAGACTTCCACTGCTTCTTCTTCAGGAATCTCTGAAACTGTCTTGTAAATGCTGCAAAGTCTTCATCTGAGTCACTGCTGTCTGAACTTTGGTTGTCTGAATTATCTGAAGAAATTTCAGCAACTATCTTAGGAGGTGATGGAGACATCCTCCTATTCTTCCTAATGGCTTCAACCTTGAAGGCCACAGACTTTTCTCTATGCTCCCCTTTTGCACTTTTCTCTTCCTCTTTCCTAGCCATCAACTGCATCTCATATGACAACAATTTTCCAAATAAAGTTGGACGTGAGATATCTGCAAGTTTGGCCACTTCCCTAATGACATAAATCTTAGTGTCCCAATCCTTTGTCAAAGATCTTAGGAATTTATCATTCAGTTCATATGTACTGAATATTCTTCCATAGGACATCAGCTCGTTTACTATTCTATAGAACTTTTTATAACTCTCAGTTATACTGTCAGACTGTCCTTGTCTGAAACTCTCATATTCCTGGTTCAGCATAGATTTTCTATCTTGTCTGACTTCTTCAGAACCCTCCATGTAGACTATCAAAGTATCCCACATTTCCTTGGAGGTCTTGCAGTGAATCAAATTCTGGAAAGTTGCATCATCAATGACACTTACTATGATGTTCTGTGCTCTTTTATCCATAGTTGTCCGGATGATCTCATCCTTAGTCATCTCTGAATACTCCTTGGGAATTCTTTGGTTTGCATCTAGAACTGAAATCTTCATAGGAATATAAGGACCTTCCTTTACTGTAATGTAGATCCTTGGATCAGAAGCCTCCATAAATAGCCTGACCCTTTCTTTCCAGATTCCAAATATCTCCTTCCTGCATATGGTAATTTCATAGAACCCAGTTCCTTATGATTTTCTCCTGAACCCATGTTTTTGATCTTGAATCTGCCTTATGGATCCAACTCAGACTGTTAAGTCCTTCTTTGAGGAACCTCCCTCTGATACCACTTGAAAGAATTAGTGTCTAACCACCTAGAGGGGGGGGGTGAATAGGTGTAATTCCTTTTTCTTTTTAATGCAGAAAATCTGTTTAGTTAAATAACAAGAAACTGCAAATTTATACAGCTATCACAGCACAACATTCACAGCAACATTCAATCACAGAGTGCACACAATTTTTATAGTGGTTCCCCAAGGTCTGGGTACATCCACTTTCCCCCTTCGCCTATCTAGCAGTGTACTAGATTCGGCCTAACTTCTGCACTTCACCTCAGATCCTCAGATCTTACAACTTAGAACCCAACAAGGCTCCTACAGCTCAGGCAATCTGCCCTACCTCAGCCTACAGAAGGCCTACAACTCAGAGATATCAATCTCCTACAACTCAGGCTCACAGCCCTACCTCAGCCTTCAACAAGGCCTACCACTCAGAGAAAATATTCTCCTACACTCAGCATTTATAAACACAGGCTTACAACTCAGATCTATAAAGATCTTACAGAAAATTGATTTAACAAAATGTTTTACCACCACCCTAGTAGAGAGAGAATGGATAGATGGCTTCTTGATCAGTTCTTGGAAGAATCTGATGGCAGAGAACAACCTCTCTTAGCTTTCTTCAAATCTTCTTGAATCTGAACTCAGTAGGGTTGAACTCTTGAGAAGTTGATCTTCAATCAGCTTCTGACTTGAGATTTAGATCTCAATCTGAATTTTTCTTGGCAGCCTGGTTCAGCAACTGCACTTCAGTAGATGGAGTTCTCTCTCTCCAACTTCTTCTTCTTAGATTTTCTGAAGAAAATCTTCTTCTGTCTTCTATTATGACTGTTGTGTCTAATGATCTGTTGTTGTTCTTGTTCCACTATCTTCTGTTGAAGGAGTAAGCCTTTATATAACCTTCCTCCATGGTAACCGGCTGAACCGGTTTCTAGCAAACTTCTGACAGCTTTGATAGTTGTAGTAGACCGGTTGGTAATGACAACTGTCAAGTCATCCAGTCACTTCTTGAAATACCGTCTCTGTCTGAAAGTGTCGAGACTGAACTTCATCATGTGTCGACACAAGTAGACTAAGTGTCGACATAAGTGGACTAAGTGTCGACACATGCTTTGGTGGTGTCGACACATCTCCTTTATTGTTGTTAATGCTTCTCGACACAGCCTTCTGTAGAATGTGTCGAAACTGATTCTGTGTGTCGACACAATTACTTCTTCTCTTTAACTTTATTGAAGCTCTGCTGTGTGTCGACACAGTTGATGTCAACAAAGTCTTATGTGTGTCGACACTGCCTCTGTGTGTCGATACAGTTACATCTTTTCTTTAACTTTGTTGAAATTCTGCAGTGTGTTGACAAAGTCTTCTGTGTGTCGACACTGCCTCTTGGTGTCGACACAGTTGATGTCGACTAAATATTCCTGTGTGTTGACACTGCCTCTTGGTGTCGACACAATTGATGTCGACAATGCTTCACTGTGTGTCGACTTAGTTTCTTCAGGTGTCGACGCAGCCTTTCCAAGTGTCGACACAATTAGATCCATGTGTCGACACAGCTTTTCTCCAGTGTCGACACAAGCCTTTATAAGTGTCGACACAGCTTTTCCTGGTGTCGACATATGGACTTAGAAATTTTTCTGCATTCCTGCATTTACTTAACATGCACATATAAACTCAAAACACATCAAATACACCTTGATGTATATCATTGAGTAGGGTGAGGCTTCTTCAAATCTGGTACACATTTTCCAATGTACCCAACACAAGTCTGATAACTTCAAAGTTCTTACAGACTTTCTAAAATGCATAAAGATTGAGTACTCTACTCCAGTTGCATTGATCAGAAGTGATCATGGCACTAAGTTTGAATTTCTTCCTATGCAAGAATTCTGTGAGAAGGAAGGTATCAGACACTGCTTCTCTGCTCACAGAACTCCTCAACAAAATGGGGTAGTTGAAAGGAAAAACAGAACACTCATTGAAACTGCAGGCACATTGCTTGCTGATGCTCACATGCCTCTATCCTATTGGACAAAAGTTGTAAGCACAGCAAATTATGTCCTGAATAGAAGTTTGATACACAAACTTAAAGGCAAGACTCCTTATGAATTACTCAAAGGAAAGAAACCTAAAATAGACTACTTTAGAATTTTTGGTTGTATCAGTTATATACATAATAACAATGTTAGGACATATAAATCTTAGAAACATTGCTAGGTTATCTAGGGACAATCTTGTTAGAGAATTACCCTCTTGCCCCTACAAGAAGAAAAGCCTTTGCAAGGCTTGTCAAGAAGGCAAGCAAACTAAAAATAGTTTTAAATCAATTAATAAGAGTGATTCACCTAGGATTTTGTATCTTCTTCATTTGGACCTATTTGGACCAATTGCTGTACAAAGCCTAGGAGGGAAGTCATATACTTTAGTTATTGTAGATGACTTCTCTAGGTTCTCTTGAGTTTTCTTCTTGAGAAACAAGTTGAAAGAATTAGTACCTAACCACCTAGAGGGGGGGGGGGTGAATAGGTGTAATTACTTTTTCTTTTTAAGGCAGAAAATCTGTTTTGTTAAATAAGAAGAAACTGCAAATTTCTACTGCTATCACAGCACAGCATTCACAGCAACATTCAATCACAGAGTGCACACATTTTTTATAGTGGTTCCCCAAGGTCTGGGTACATCCACTTTCCCCCTTCGCCTATCTAGCAGTGTACTAGATTCGGCCTAACTTCTGCACTTCACCTCAGATCCTCAGATCTTACAACTCAGAACCCAACAAGGCTCCTATAGCTCAGGAAATCTGCCCTACCTCAGCCTACACAAGTCCTATAACTCAGAGATATTAATCTCCTACAACTCAGGCTCACAGCCCTACCTCAGCATTCAACAAGGCCTACCACTCAGAGAAAATATTCTCATACACTTAGCCTTTATAAACACAGGCTTACAACTTAGATCTATAAAGATCTTACAGAAAATTGATTTAACAAAATGTTTTACCACCACCCTGGTAGAGAGAGAATGGATGGATGGCTTCTTGATCAGATCTTGGAAGAATCTGATGGCAGAGAACAACCTCTCTTAGCTTTCTTCAAAGCTTCTTGAATCTGAACTCAGTAGAGTTGAACTCTTGAGAAGTTGATCTTCAATCAGCTTCTGACTTGAGATTCAGATCTCAATCTGAATCTTTCTTGGCAGCCTCGTTCAGCAACTGCACTTCAGTAGATGGAGCTCTCTCTCTCCAACTTCTTCTTCTTAGATTTTCTGAAGAAAATCTTCTTCTGTATTCTATTATGACTATTGTGTCTAATGATCTGGTGTTGTTCTTGTTACACTATCTTCTGTTGAAGGAGTAAGCCTTTATATAGCCTTCCTCCATGGTAACCGGTTGATCCAGTTTCTAACAAACTTCTGACAGCTTTGACAGTTGTAGTAGACCGGTTGGTAACGGCAGCTATCAAGTCATCCAGTCACTTCTTGAAATACTGTCTCTGTCTGAAAGTGTCAAGACTGAACTTCATCATGTGTCGACACAAGTTGACTAAGTGTCGACACAAGTGGACTAAGTGTCGACACATGCTTTGGTGGTATCGGCACATCTCCTTTGTTGTTGTTAATGCTTCTCGACACAGCCTTCTGTAGAATGTGTCGACACTGATTCTGTGTGTCTACACAATTACTTCTTCTCTTTAACTTTGTTGAAGCTCTGCTATGTGTCGATGCAAGTCCTGTGTGTCGACAAAGTCTTCTGTGTGTCGACACAGTTACCTCTTTTCTTTAACTTTGTTGAAATTCTGCAGTGTGTTAACAAAGTCTTCTGTGTGTCGACACTGCCTCTTGGTGTCGACACAGTTGATGTCGACTAAATATTCCTGTGTGTCGACACTGCCTCTTGGTGTCGACACAATTGATGTCGACAATGCTTCACTGTGTGTCGACACTGCCTCTGTGTGTCGACTTAGTTTCTTCAGGTGTCGACACAGCCTTTCACAGTGTCGACAAAATTAGATCCATGTGTCGACACAGATTTTCTCCAGTGTCGACACAAGCCTTCATAAGTGTCGACACAGCTTTTCCTGGTGTCGACATATGGACTTAGAAATTTTTCTGCATTCCTGTATTTACTTAACATGCACATATAAACTCAAAACACATCAAATACACCTTGATGCATATCATTGATTAGGGTGAGGCTTCTTCAAATCTAGTACACATTTTCCAATGTACCCAACACAAGTATGATAACTTCAAAGTTCTTACAGACTTTCTAAAATGCATAAAGATTGAGTACTCTACTCCAGTTGCATTGATCAAAAGTGATCATGGCACTGAGTTTGAATCTCTTCCTATGCAAGAATTCTGTGAGAAGGAAGGTATCAGACACTGCTTCTCTGCTCCCAGAACTCCTCAACAAAATGGGGTAGTTGAAAGGAAAAACAGAACACTCATTGAAACTGCAGGCACATTGCTTGCTGATGCTCACATGCCTCTATCCTATTGGACAGAAGTTGTAAGCACATCAAATTATGTCCTAAATAGAAGTTTGATACACAAACTTAAAGGCAAGACTTCTTATGAATTACTCAAAGGGAAGAAACCTAAAATAGACTACTTTAGAATTTTTGGTTGCATTAGTTATGTACATAATAACAACAAAGATTATCTTAGAAAGTTTGAAGCCAAAGCTACAATGGGAATCTTTCTAGGATATTCCCTATTCCCAAGTTAGCAATGCATATAGGGTTCTCAATAAATCATCCTTGAAAATTGAAGAATCTATACATGTTATATTTGATGAAGCTAATATGTTTTACAAGGAGAAGGAAGCTTCTACCAGTAATTATTTGTAGGTACCAAGTCTATGTAAAAAGCTGGATGACTTAAATCTCACCCAGAAGGTGATATCCCATCCCTCACCACAAGCAAATGAAGACAGTGAAGAAGACACTATGGAAGAAACTGAACTTCCTCCAACAGCAGAAGTAATTCCACAAGAGGAATTCACTCCAATTGTGTTGCTGAACCAACTCCACCATCTGATTTTGTCACACTTAGGTATCACCCTAGATCCCAAGTAATTGGAGACATGTCAGTAGTTATACAGACAAGGCATCAACTCAAGCATGATGTGATGCATGCTTGTTTTCTCTCTCAAATTGAGAATCAATCCATAACTGATGCTGAGCAAGATCCCTATTGGATCATTGAAATGCAAGAGGAACTAATTCAATTTGAGAGATGTAGAGTTTGGACTTGGTTCCAAGACCTAAAGGCTATCCAGTAATTGGAACTAAGTGGGTTTTCAGGAATAAGCTTGATGCCCAAGGTGTGATTGTGAGAAACAAGGCTAGGCTTGTTGCTCAAGGATATATGCAAGAGGAAGGAATTGATTATGATCAGACCTTTGCTCCAGTTGTCAGGCTAGAAGCTATAAGGATTTTTCTGGCCTATGCTGCATTCAAAAAGTTCACAGTTTATCAGATGGATGTCAAAAGTACATTCTTAAATGGATAACTTAAAGAAGAAGTCTATGTTGAACAACCTCTAGGTTTTGTTTCTCCAACACATCCCTCGTTTGTTTTCAAACTGCATAAGGATCTCTATGGTTTAAAGCAACCTCCAAGAGCTTGGTATGAGACCTTAGCCAGCTTTCTTTTAGGGTATGGTTTTTCAAGAGGCATGGTAGATAAAACCCTTTTTACAAAATTGCATCATGATAAAATTTTATTAGCACAAGTATATGTAGATGATATTATATTTGGTTCTACTGATCCCACATTGTGCAAGAAATTTTCTAATCTAATGCATTTCAAATTTAAGATGAGTAGTATGGGAGAGTTATCTTATTTTCTTAGTCTCCAAGTGAAACAATCTCCTGATAGTATCTTCATTTCCCAATCTAAATATGCTAATGAGCTTATTAAGAAGTTTGGGATGGCTGATGCATCTTCTATGAAGACTCCCATGGCTGCCAATGCTGTATTAGACACTGATGAACATGGAAAACCTGTTGATCAGACCAGGTATAGGGCTATTGTTAGATCCCTACTATATCTAACAGCAAGCAGAACAGATATCATGTTTGCTACATGTTTATGTACTAGGTTCCAAGTGAACCCTAAAGAATCTCATCTTATTTTTATAAAAAGGATTTTAAGATATATAAAGGGTTGTCCTAATGTAGGACTTTGGTATCCAACAAAGTCAGCATTTGAGTTGATTGGATTTTCAGATGCTGACTATGCCGGATGTAGAGTGGACAAAAAGAGCACTTCAGGAACTTGCCAGTTCTTGGGTGATAGACTTGTGTCCTGGTTTTGCAAGAAGCAAACTTCTGTATCAACATCTACTGCTGAAGCTGAATATATGACTGCTAGTAGTAACTGTTCACAGATTTTGTGGATACAAAACCAACTCTTAGATTATGGTTTCAATCTAAATAATTCAACCATTTTCTGTGATAATACAAGTGCTATATCTATATCACATAATCCAGTGCATCATTCTAGAACAAAACATATAGATATAAGATATCATTTCATTAGAGATAATGTAGAAAAAAAGAAAATTAATCTAGACTTTATCTCCACTGATTTTCAAAGAGCAGATATTTTCACCAAACCCCTTGATGAAAAGAAACACATGTTCTTCCTGAATCAGCTTGGAATGATCAATGGGAAGGATTAATTTAATTTTTATCTTAGGTTTTTGGATCTGTTCCTAAATCGTCGAATGGAGATCGACGATCTTCGAACTGATCTTGAGCTCAATCGTCGACCTGAGTTTGACGACAGCTCTGTGTGAAGACAAAAATCATCGAACAGAGATCAACGACTTTGCTTCAGTAAATTAATCGTCGAGTTATGCTCGACTATCAATTTCTGACTGAGATCAGAGACCAAAGATATTATTTGTTTATAAATTAATCTTTGACCTAAGATCGATGTTTTTGATTTTATCGTCGGATAGAGATCGTCTTTTCATATTCCAAAAACTTATATGTAGGTTTCTCTTCGATCTCTGTCCCACGCTTTCATATTCTATTTTCCCTTTGCTCTTGATCTCTTCTCTCTTGAGTCTACAGATCTTCCATGGCGATTTCTGCGGCGGTTCTTTCAGCGATGAAGTTCGACACTGGTTTCGACGTCGACTTCGAATCGATTAGTCACTGTGATCCTATTTTTCAAGAAATGTTACAGTTATGTGATGATCAGGGCCTGAAGAAGTTCATGTCTACAAGGATCAAACTATCTATTGCTGAGATCAAAGAATCGGTTTACTCTTCTTCAACAAATGACTCTTCAATGATCGGTTTCATTTCAGGACAGCAGGTGATTCTAAACCCTGCAATTCTTACCGAATATTTTGAGTTGAAAAATGGAATAGACGAGCTGGAACTGGATAGTTCTGAGTATAGAAGGATGTTAATGGAGATGGGTCATGATGAGGGCATCCCATCTAAACTCTTAAAGAAGAATTTATCTGTTGGTTTTAAGTTTCTTGCTGATATTGTGGGCAAGGTACTGCTGGGTAAGCATTCGACCCATGACAACATCAATAGGCAATAGTTTGCCGTTATGTCCGCTCTAGTTAATAAGAAGTCCATAAATTGGGCTAGTTTGTTCTTTGATTTGATTAAGAGAAATAATAGTAAGAAGGAAGTTTGCTTAGGAAGGATTCTGGGAATCTTGCTTCAGAAGAAAGCTCCAGAGCTACTGGTTTCCACAACCATAGCTATCAATGCAAGCAAGAGGTTGGACTCCTCTCTGTTTGGGAAGTGGGAGAGGTCAATTCAAAAGCCCTCCAAGGCTGGAACTTCCTCCAATATATCTGAGGACACAAGGGCTGTAACAGCCACTCCTCACCCTAATGAAGAAGTTCCTCCTCAAACTCCTCCTTCATCCCCAGTTATCCCTCTTTCTTCACCTACTCAGTCACCGTTTACCCATCACACTGTTGAACCTCAAAACCTCCACACCATGTCCTTTCCCAATTTTTACCTACTCTCACCTCACTCATCTCCTTCTCGTCAAAATGATTCACCCATCAACATTGAAGACTAAACCTCCTCTATTCAGGATGACATCATGACTGATTTCACTCCTCCTCCCTCTCATCATTCTGTCTCAACTCAGACTCCAACTGAGTTTCTTCATGTTGATCCCTCTTTCCTCTCTCATCTTCTGGAACTCCTCACTCCACCTCTAAAATCCTTGATAGCAGAGGCTATTTCACCTCTTGCTCAATCTATCTCCTCTCTTTCTGCCTCTCTATCTTCTTCCCTTTCTACTTCCTCTGTCCCTTCTTCATCTAGGGGCCTGGTTCCAGTTCTCACTGAAACCAGGCAGGGGGAGATGTCCAATGAAGATGCAGCAGGTTCAGCCTCAGCAGAACTTCAAGCTCAGTCTCCTCCAGTAGTACAGGAAGAAGAAGTTTTTCAGAAATTTTGTGGAGATATAGTTCTTTATTCAGATTTGCCTATGTCAGATGAGGACACTGATGTGTCAATCCCTAGCATTTCTAGTGGTTACTGCTTTATAAATCCCTCCATTGATTTACAATTTCTTTTGCATTCTTTCTCTATGTTTAGATCAGTTTGGATTTCAGTTGAGATAAATTCTTCCAAGGCCATGGTCTGTTATACCAGACCCATAAGTCCTTTAGTTGTAAAACAACTCTTGCAGATTCAGTCAGCTCCAATTTGTACAGTTATTTAGTCAGTTACAGTTTGTACAGCTATGCCATCCCCTAGGGTTGTTGAGCCTATGCTTGTTACGGAAGATAAGGATGATCTTGATGCTCTCTTAATTGTTGATGAACTGCTTGATCTAGTGGCTTCAGAAAATCTGGCCTTAGACCTAGAGACATGTTCAATAAATCTCTGTGAGCCTTGTGCTCCTCTTGCTGAAATATATTCTATGAATATTGATCTAGTCCCAAGTCCCCTTGGACCTTCCTATCCCATAGATGATAGTCCTCTTCCCTCTCTGGATGATCTTATTGCTCTTAACATTCAGGAAGAAGCTAAAGACAAAGCTGCTAAAAAGATTTATGATAAAAGCTAAAGGAAATAAATGACCTATATGACAATCCTCCTGATTCATCTGATGATGATGAGGATGATGATTCAGAGGATGATAATTCTAAGAAAATGAAAGTGTCAAAGAAAAGAAAAGTTGCTCCCAAGGCTGCTCCCAAGCCAGACAATACTAATGATACTCCTTACTACATCTTGAAAGGGATTACTCCATACCCTGGCATGGAAAGCTGGATGTGGTTATCTAAAAATGAACAGAAAGCCAGGAAGAAGTGTAGGAGATACTCACCTCCTCCTCAAAAGTTCAGAAGAGGTCCTCCTCCTCCTCCTCCTCCTCCTACTGGTGCTTCAGGAGCTGTTCCTCAAGCTTCTGATGCATCTTCCAAGCCTTGCTCTTTCTCTAGAACATATTAAAGGCAGGATAGATCTTCCAGATCTCATTCATAATGAAGCAGTCAGCAGCATAGTAATCAAAGTTCTACAGAGCAAGTAAAGGAAGTTATTTATCAGAACCCCTCCTTCTCTCCTCCTCAACAACAAGTTCTTCCCAAGGTTTAGAAGACAGCTGCTTATCAGTCCAGAAGACATGATGAATCCCATAAGCCCAAAGGAAAGTATAGTGTGGCTGCTCCTCCAAGATCTCTCTATTCTCAAAGTGATGAACAACACAACACAACAAGCTTTCAGGCTCAATCCACTCAATTCAAAGCAGTTACAATGTTGCCTCCTCAAGATGATCAGTCACCTATTGAACATGAAGTTGATCCTAACTTTAGGATGGTCAGGCTTCAAGAACTGATTGGTCTCTCTCAGATAAGAAAAGCTGTAGTATTAGGAGAAGATCCATCTAGGTTTTCCACCATGTCATCCTACAGAGAAAAAGAGCTGGACAAACTCCAAGTTAGCAAGAAAGTCTTAAATCCAGCTGAATATATGGCATTGCATCCAGAAGCAATTGTGCCCAGGACTAGTGCTCAGACAACTCTTGGTGGACAATACCTGATGACTTCTAAGGAGAATATACCAGATCCATTCAGAAAGATAATCTTTTCTAAACCCTCCTCTGGTCCTTCATCTGATAAACTATAGTTTGTATTTTTTTAATGCTTAATTGATTATGTACAATGCATTGCTATAACATATCTGCTGATGTTATTTCATCCCTACAGATATTTATGGTCTTTGTATTTTTATTTCTTTTCAGTTTTTTTTTGAGTGACCTCACACAAATAGGGGGAGATTGTTGGAACCCTTGTTTGGATTTATGCTAGGTTCACTCTTAGGATGTCTTGACCCCCATGTATAGTCTGGGTCCTTGTCTAGTCTTAGTTAGATCCTTTTAGGTCAGGTTTGTGCAGACCAGCATTTCAGTGGACTCAGACTTAGATTCATAAAGATTTTGTGGATTATCTATATCAGTTCGACTATAGTCAAACTCAGCTCGACGATCGTCGATCTCCCATCGACGATCTCAGAGTCCTCTACTCTGAACTGAGCTCGATGATCTACGAGCTCAGGTCGACGATCTCGTGCTTCTCAGCAGTTATCTCAGATCTACGATAGTTGTTCTCAGGTCGACGATCTCTTAACCCAGTTCGACGATCTCTTAACCCAGTTCGACGATCTCTGAACTAAGCTCTACAATTTTATGCTGCCTTCAGTTATCAGATTTTTTCAGATCGGTCAGAAGTATTTATTTTGGTTATGATAAATTATTTTAACGCAATATATTCTGATAATTAATGCTGATATTCTCAAGGCTGATAGCCATATTTCATGAAGCATTAATTATGGTATTCACAGAATATTTTGTAAAGACAGTTATGGAAGTGCATTTATGATTGCCAGCCATTTTAGCCGTTGGGGCTCCTAAATTCTTGCAGAGAATTATGTACTGTCTTAAGAATTCAAATTCAGGTCGTTGGTCATTCTGATTGAAGAGATAACTCAAAAGGAAAGAGAACTACAATAATCAGTCAGACAGTCAGTCAGAAAATAATTTTGTTTGTTCTCAAGGTCGGACTCTTGCATTGCTGAAACAAGGAAGAAGAAGAATTTTTGTTCAACATACAATTCTCTCTAGTCTTCTTCTTTCCTCAGGCTTCAAAAATCTACAGAGTGCTCAAATCAAGATCAGTCTACAGATCTAAGAAAGCTTGTTAGAAATCAATATCAATCTAAAGACCTACACCCTGGGCAAAGCTTCCATCTTCCTGAATCTACTCAATATCTCAGGGGGAGCTTTGGCATCATCAAATCCATATAGTCTTCTCATTGTGTTTGAGAAAAAGAAGATTGTCATCTATTTTTCTTTAACCTCTCTTGTACAAGGTTATTACTCCCTTCAAAAGTGAACTCCTTGGTGATAGGGCACCTGATCAAAAACCTATTGGTTTTTTGGCACCTGATCAAAAGCCTGAAGGGTTTCTAGATCTACCTGAAGCAGATCTTGTGGTGATAGGGCACCTGATCAAAAACCTAAATGGATTCCTACCAGGGTGGTAGAAGAGTGGATGTACCCAGATCTGGGGAACCACTATAAAATTTCTTGTGTCGTCTGGTTGCCTTGTGTTTTCTTTTTGTATTGTGCTGTGATAGTTTAAAGTGATTTTCCCTCTTTCATATAAGTATCAATATTTTAATTCCGCAATAAATCTAAACAATTTTTTTAATACTCTATTCACCCCCCTCTAGAGTAAATTCTATCTATCCCTCACTTTCATTCTGTTACTCGAGTCAAAGTGCTCATCTACTCGAGTGGTGAACTTGACTACTCGAGTATAATACTTAGAATATTTTGAAAGGGAAAATTTGTCAACCCGAGAAGGAGAAGAAGTCTACTCGAGTAATGGACTTGGCCACTCAAGAACTAAATTCAAGTATCTCGAGAACCATTTCCTTTACTCGAAATCCAAACTAGGCTTTACGAGTATAACTAAGGATTTAACTCGAGTACTACAATTCTACTCGAGTGAAATACTTAGAAATTTTTTGGTTTTGAGGATTTTCCTTCCTTCAATGAAATCAACATGTCTTTCTCTAACAATCCTAGTGCTTGAAAAATGAAGTGTATCCCAATAAAGAGTCTACACATGAGTCAACACCATGAATCACACAATGAGGGATTACAATGTATGGTCCTGTGTTTGGTGACCCATTGTAGACTGATATTGGTCTACACTTGGCAATTCAGTCCAGCAAACACATAACTCAAACAATACATCAAATACAACTTAATTCATTTTAGTTCAAGGGTGACTTCACCAAATCTTGGCTATTGTGGATACAATACCCAACAACCAGTCTCCCTGCCCAACCACCACTCTCTCACCCAACGGCTCTGCCTGCCTGGCTCCTTCGCCCGGTATGACTGGTATCGCATCTGGGGTAACATGAGTCGTTACCTCTGCAACTGGGGTCACAACTTGCGTTGCCGCTGCGGTTTGGGCCGCTACCATTGCCTCTGCTAGCATGCGACAGAAGTCAGCTGGGGTTACACCTATGCCCATTAGACCTGGAGCAGTATCACTACTTGCTGAAGGCTCCTCTTGTGGTCTTAATGTCTCCACCTCGTTGCTTGCACCCTTAACAAAGGCATGGAAAAACAAGAATCAGCCTCTATTTGTAACACTTAGACACTAGGAAACTCACGGTCCCGCGATACTCCTATGTGGATAACTTATTTACGCGATGCGATTACGTCAAATCGACCACTAAATCTTGCCTTGGACACTAACCTCCCTCTAATACCAAATTGTAACGTCTCCCCTGTAATGACCGTATAATATCGGTCCAGCCCGGGCTCCACAACATACAGACTCCACAGTTTAAGCATTATAAGACGATATAAAACTTCCCAACTCAAAACTTAGAGAATAAAGTAATGGAAACAAACAACCAACCAGAAGTTATCCACTACTAAAGGAGGACGAACCGGCCTTATGGCCTTACAAAATCCAAAATTCCAGAAACTGGGACAAACACAAACAGTGCAACGTGTCTTGGCACTCCTAGGCTACCTCGGCATGCAAGCCGGAAACACAATGCACTAAGCATAGCACTCAACAAAACAAAGTTGCTAAACAAAGAGTTCACTTCATGAGGCTTAGGCCTTTTTGGCTGGCGAGCTTACTCCTGCTTGTGATTCTTGTCCTGTAAAAATTTGATGTAACGTGGGTCAACAAAGGCTGACCTCAACTATCTAACTAACGCATCTCCTCCTAACCCTCCCTAGCGGACCCCGGGGCACTCCATCACCCTGCAAGTCAGCACTTCGTATGCAAATATACATGAACATAGAAAGCAATAATATAGGTTTGGATGTCTCATACAACAAACATGTTTCTATGTTGAGCAGGTTAAATAAAGGGGCCTACAATGCAGCATGTATGCAATTCTGGGTTTCACCGAAGACACCATATAACGCATGAATCTAGTACATCATCACACATCATCAAATGGGTACTTCCAATTTCCTCATCGACGTTCAAGCTGCAAACACATGGGTACTTACAATTTCCCCTAACGGCATACAAGCCGCCACACGGAACTCTTGTCAAGGCCCCACCCACTTGTGGGTCTCAAAACCCGAGCTTGCCCGCAAGATCTGACTTCTCACATCAAGATTTCGTCTCATAAATAACAAACCAATGCTAAGAATCCTTGCTTGACCCCACCCACTCGTGGGCTTCATCGTCCGGGCTTGTCTCAAGCTTGGTGTTCTCGTCAGTTTCATAGTAGGGGACTTATCTCGTCAGGACACTCTCCACACATGACTTTCACATCGCGGGCTAGCTAGCCGACCACAGAGACAAAGTTGCACCTTAACACATCACAATCAACAGCCTTTCCGTACCTACTCCACCATTCATACTCACAGGAAAATAAGGGGGGGGGGGACAAACATCACAAATGGAATCTTGCCGCAGACGGATTTCTAGCAAAATCTTTAAGGCTCGTTATGCAACATCACTGATTCGGACTAACTGTCACAACTACGGCTTCACCCACAATGCCTAATCCACTAGAAGAGCGAATTTATAGTGCAACATCATGTCGGGGATGGACACAATTGACCCGGTGGCTCCTCTTGAATCATGGCAACCCGAACCCCTCTCATTTGAGAGATCTGATGCTTAAATGCTTGAAAGAAAACAAGAATAAAACAGATGTCATGCACGCATCGTAAAAATCAAGAGAAGAAGTGTCGTTACCTTACGACTCCTCTTCCTAGCCATGGAAAACTTGATTTGCACGGATGAAAGTGTGCGCCTTCAGGTCCTCTCCACGAATATGGCCTCGGATCAACGATCAGAGTCCCGAAGCTTCGTCAATGGCGGAGAAAACCCTTCTTATTCCTCCTCCAAACTCTTTCTCCCAAACCCTAGATCTCACTCAACAAAGAATAAAATGAGAGGAAGGAGCCTCTCAACCCTACATATACCTCTTGGACGAAGTGTCCTGGGTCATACGATCAAAACCGAAGCGAAAACGCACGATAAGAACAAAGATTTACGGAACTGCTCTCATCCGCTGCCGCCGGACGATAACTACCTTACCGCTCCGCATTAGCTTCCCGAGCCCTCGATCAAAAAATATTGTCACGTTACCGTCGGTGGTAGAATACCGCTGCGCGGTAGCTCACTCAACTCTTCCGTCTCAATGCTCGAAGGCTAATGCCAAGTGGTAACTAGCTAACATAGCGCACTAGCACTCAATGCCTGCCACTCAATGCCTCCGTTCAACGCATGCTACTCAACGCACTCAACACCAGATGACCGCCAAGTGGTATCTTTCTAACGTCGTGTGTTAGCAGTCAACGCTCTCAGCGCTTTCTACTTAATGTCTAGTCTCGATGAAACAAGGATATCGCCGAGTGATAGATACCTATCGCTGCACAATAGCTTCCTAAGGCCCAAGTACTGGAAAACTGGGGTGTTACATGGTTTGTGCACATAAATTCATACTATATGAGTGGGGAGAGTGGGAAAACTTCTACCTGCAGCACAACGTTCTCTATAAATTGGGGCCAACCCCATCATTTGCCCCCAAATGTCCACAGAGCTTGTAGCCGAAGTGGGAGGAGTGTTTGGGCTTTCATCCTTTGGATAACTTTGATTCTTATGGTGAGAGAAAATTAAGAGGGACGAGAAGCCGCAGTTGGGATAAAAAGGTAGGTGAACGATGCGCAATGGGAGGCCGTCCGAGCATAGTGATGTGCGTGCACAGGGTGTGCACCCACGCACATAGCCTAGGTGTTTGGGGAGTGCTCCCATGCACAGCAGGAAATCGCACAGGGCGCACCATTATACACAGGGCGTGCGGTGTGTGCACTCGTGCACAGTCCGCGCATGTGGGGTGCGAACCCATGTTCGTTGTGGGCGGGGTGCGAACCCGCGCACACTGGGGTACGCACCTATGTGTTACGCGTGTGCACAATGCGCCCATGTATGGGGTGCACCGCCTTGCTCAGGGAACGCTCTTGTGTGTAGAGTGCACTTGCATGGGGTGTGCCCCCAGGTGCTTGCACTGTGTGGGCCCCAATGCATAGTATGAGATTCTGCAATTTCTTTGAGTTGTCCTTGGCAAGTTTTTTTTTATTTTGTCCTTTTGCCGTTGTGATGCTTGATTTTGTTTAGGCTCTAAGACATGTTGTCTCGGGTAGATCAATGTGGATGTGCTCCTCGCTTACGTCGAAGCAGATTGCTTCTTAGAGAGGGGGCTACAACATTCCTTCCAACTCGAGATCAGGATTGCCCATGTCGAGCAGCGGGTGCAGAGCCCTCTAGTAGGATGGATGATGTTATGCAAGTCTTCCATGAAAGTTGGGCTTCGGTTGCCACCATGTGAGGAGATAATGAAGATCTTAAAGCATTGCAGGGTACTAGCGTCACAGTTCACCCCGCTTGCGATGATGCGCCATATGGGCTTAATTGTATTTTTTCTAGAGAATGGCTCGAAGATTTCATTGGAGGTTTTCAGAGACTGGTGCGACGTGTGCTCTGATTGTGGTAATCGTGTCGAAATTCATAACAATAAGGGTTGGTTGGTGTTTGAAAGTCGGATAGACAATCGTCATGGAAACACAGTGTCTGAGTACGTTCACAATCGTTGGGAGTGGCCGGAGCTCTAGATCACTCTCTCTGATCGATGCCGCCAGATGAAAGTATGTGGGCAAGAGTTTGTGTCAATGGTTGGATTTGAGGAGCCCCATGAGTTGGTGAATCCCCTTTTCAACATTTCTCTGTTTGTGGAGGTGAAGCGTTTGTTGCTATGTGGTCTCTCTATTTATCCGGGACATTTTGTTACAGCTCTGTTAGATCGTGATCGAAAGAAGAAGTTTGTATTTGAGGGCCGTGACGAATCGGCTTCCACGCATCGACCTGGCAGTCTGTTAAAGGGGAATTTGTAGGTAACCCATTGAAGTTCTCGAGTTGACAGGGTTCCATCTAGTGATCCAGATGTTGAGGTGTTGGGCTCTTCTGCCCCCAAGTTCCTGATGAGGGAGCTCTTGTCTTGCACCAACGAAAGGGAAGGCCATTTCTTCGTCTTTGGTGGCAATGAACATGGTAAGTCTGCTACTTGACCTTAGTTTGACCTTGTTGTCTTCTGACTTGACTCACATTGCCTTTTTGTAGCAGATTGGTATACAAATCCAGATTGTTCTTACTTGAAATGATTACTACAATAGCCTGAAGAACGAATACCTTTCTCTTCAGGAGAAGCTATGGGGTGCAGAGATCTCCCTTTTTGATTTGAGGGGGAGGCGCGAGCAAGATTTATCTCTCTTTCGGTAGATTGAGTCAGACTTGAAGGCTGAGGTGGCGCGGGTACAAGAGGAGCTTTAGGCTGAGAAGTCTCTGTTGGAGAATGCATTGGGAGACGTTGCCCGCTTAGAGTCTAAGGTGGGATGTCTTTCCTTGCAGGAGCGACTTACTGAGCTTAAGACGGTTGGGGTGACTGAGTATGTGAACTCAATTGACTTCAAGCAGGACCATTGTCTGTTTCTAGAGGAGATCCATGAGGAAGTCTGGACAACGGAGGTGGATCCTGAGCCTACTGATGTTCGAGAGGTTGCATTCCACCACAAGATGTCGAAGACCCTCCGAATGATATCTCGCAAGCACAAGTATGATGTCTCTGACCTTGGCTTTGAAGATCTTTTGGAGGATGAGTGCGTTGAGTTTGATGAGGAGGAGTAGACTCCAGCTTTGTTATTTCTTACTTTGATTGTTCTTATGTTGCACTTGATGCTTATTTATGATTGGACTTTGTTCCCTTATTTTGTTATATTAGCTTTGTACGTTTTGTCTTCCCTTTTACTGATTGTCCCATTATGACATTGAACCATTCTTGTGATTTTGTAATGTTGGCTCCATTATCTTTGCACGGACAATTTTGAGGTACTCCTTTGAGGTTGGTTGTTGGAGGACGAGACCCAAATGGTTCTGCGACATACCACTAGGGCGAATGGTGGGTGCTTCTAGCTGAGTAGTCAGAGGTCAGGTTTACCAATCTGAGGGATGTCATTGAGTGTGTTGGTGAAGGGCGGCCTTCAAACCTAGGCGATCGCGATGGGGGCAGGCCCTGACGGTGTTGCGACCTACTGAGGCGGAGAAGGGCAGACCTTTGATCATCATCGATAGGATGTAATAAGGGCCTGGATCCAGAGAAACAGTGAAGAGCAGACCTTCAAATCACCAGCAAACACGAGGGGGAAGGCCCTGGATACACCACGACCTACTACGATGGAGAAGGGCAGTCCTTCGATTGTCGATGGTAGTAGATCGCAGGGACATAGTCCCGAAGATATGGTGAAGGGAAGAACTTTGAATTGTTGGTGAACGTGAGGGAGGGGGCAGACCCTAGCAATTTTGCAACCTGCTACGACGAAGAAGGGCGGATCTTTGATCGACGGTAGTAGGAGATCGTAAAGAAGTAGTCCTGGAGAAACGGTGAAGCGCAGACCTTCGAAACTCTAACAAATGTGAGGGAGGCGGGCCTTGGCAATGCCACGACCTACTATGGTAGAGAAGGGCGGACCTTCGATCGGCGGTAGTGGGAGATCACCGAGACATGGTCCCAGAGAGACGGTGAAGGGTATACCTTCGAACTGTTGGCGAACGTTGAGGGTCAGGACCTTGCAATGTAGCGACCTACTTCAGTAGATAAGGGCGGACCTTCGATCGACAGTTGTGGGAGATTGCATGGACTTGGTCCCAGAGAATTGCCGGGGGCGAGAACTGTGGCATGAGCCTCAACCTACTACGGGGGATAAGGGCAGACCTTTGATCCGCGATAGTGGAAAGTTTGTGAGGGCTCATGTATATCTTATTCATATAATAACAACATTAGAAGCAAGCATGATGTATTTATATTAAAAAGAAACATCAATAGTCTGCGCACGAGTACATGCTCGCGACTTATAAAGTTAGTAGTTCTAAGTTTGAAAGGAAACGTAATAGCAGTACTAAGAAGATGGAACATAGTGAGGTGTTGCAACACTTTTCCTATCTTAGAGTTCTTTTACATAGGGCCCTCTTGGCCTACTTGCTTGAGTTCTGCTGACATATGGGGGCGCACCTTGCCTAGGGTACATTTGTTGTAGGAAACATGTTCGGGCAGCCTCCTGGTTTCCTTTAACGACTCCGACTCCCGTGGGCGTGATGAACTTTATGGCGAGATGGGGAATTAAGGGAATTGCCCCAAATGCTATATGGAGCGGGTGGCCGAAGATCGCATTGTACAATGACTCTATCTCTACAACCTTAAACCGGACTTGGTGGGTTGCCTGCTTTGGGAACTCTCCAAATGTGACTGGGAGGGTAATCGTTCCTTTGACAGGGACTGGTCCTCCGTCGAATCCGTAAATCGGGCATATTATCGGCTGGAGTTTTTCCCTAGGGATGCTCATTCCTTGGAGAGATGACATGAATATCACGTTGACCGAGCTCTTGTTATCAACTAATATTTGATTGATGCTAAAGCTTGGGTCGCCGATCTCTACAGTAATATTGCAGTGTCAACAATCCTTCTAGATTTTCGTCCATGAAGCCGGTCTTCTCCTTTTCTGATGCATTTTGATAAGTTTTGATCTATGTGATGGATTTTATGATGGCGAACCGTGTAACAACCCCATCCGTTCATATGGTATATACTAGAAGGTCCGGCTGGGGCCCCACTGCATATATCACAAAACAGGCGGAAAAGTTACGGGATGCTATCAGAGTAGTGCAGCGCACCTAAACACATTGCATTCTAGCGGAAGCCTATACTAATACTTGAACTCCACACTTGAATGTCCAACATATAAAACAACTCCACATTGTATATATATAATAGGAATGCCTTACAACAACACGAAAGTTGGCCTTATGGCCTTACATGGCTTTCAAACAGTGGCCTAAACATTGGCGCGTAGGCCGGCCACAATAAAAGAAAACACAACAGTCATTCCAAAAAGCCTTCGAGGGCTAGCAGCAGCAGCAGCAGCAGCAGGGAGATCAACCTTTATGCGTCCCGCTTGGCTCTCCAGCACCTGTACAGGGACAATTCACCCAATGGTAGTAAACAAAAGCAACGGTCAGCATTCAGCTGACCAAATTATAACTACCCTACCCCTTTCCCGGGGAAGCGGTATTATTCCCTGCAGGCATAGCATTCACACGCATGTATATAATTCATACAAATGTGCTCTCACGCACACACATGCCATCACAATCGTCAGCCACCCTACCCGAAGATCCGTGCACTCAGGGCACATTCTTGGTGTACCGGCGAACCAGTTTCCCACCACCCTATCAGGGCCACAACTCAACGACAACTCTCTTGAGCATTTACTCCATGGCGTGCAGCCGAAGTTCTAGTCTTAAAACACCGGGATGGCCCGTAGCCCCCCATTGTGTCATGGCACGCAGGCCTAAGACTCTCGCTATGCGCTCCAGCAGACCGCACCTTCTGGTCCACGTCGGACGGACATAACGCAGGTCGGATCCAACATCACCCCGTTGCTCAAATCGCCTTGCCTTCACCGAGTACGGCGTACTTGCGGCTTAATCAAAGGCGCGGGTCGGTCTCACCAATCCTGTTATTGGCATTCAAGCCTGGGTATTTATTACACCCATTCATCTTACAACATCAGTGGGTCTTTTCTGGGCACACCAGTACTTCCTGTTACTCGTTCACAGGTACGACACCGCAATATCACAAATGTTAGGGGTCTTTCCTAGGCACACCAGTACTTCTTGCTACTCTCTTCACAGGTACCACCTACGACATCAAACATCATAAAGGGCCTTTCCTGGTCACACCAGTACTTCCTGTTACTCATTCACAGGTATGACCCAATAACACAAGCATAACACAGATATTTTCCTGGACTACCACTCCAGTACTTCCTGCCACTACCCTTCACAGGCATAACCCGTTGACTCCTTTAACTACACGTTTATCACGAAGTCTTCTCTGGTTCGTACGCAACATCACCAATCTAGACCAACCTGTCCAGATGGGCTTCACACAGCATGCCCATTGCGTACTCCATGTCCGGATCTATATGCCAACAAAAGGGGATTCCATGAATCACCCAAAAGACTCCCAAAATCAGCCACCTTTTGGTGGGGGAAGCACATGCATATGCCAAAAAGGAAGCCTTCACATGGCTAGGAAGAAAGGTCGTTACCCTTGAAGACCGCTTTGGTTTCATGAAGTTCCTAGCTGGCTAGAATGAGTTTTTCCTCCGCAAAATTGGCCTCGGATTACCACTTGACACTCACAAGCTCCACCACCGAACAAACCCTCTTCTTCTTCTCCGTCTTCCTTTCCCTTTCTGTCTCTCTAAACTTTTAGAAAGATGAAGGTAATAACAAAATGAGAATACGTTGTCTGTTTTCGGCCTTAAGGAAGCAGAAAAGAAGCTCAGTCCTTGGATCCAAGCCGAGAAAAATGGACGGCTACGAAAAATCAGGAAAACTGATTTTCGCGTCCGACACGCCCTATGGCACGCCCGTGTCATAGGCCATGTCCTCAAAGCGGTGCTCAACCTGTCTTATCCCCAAAATAGGTCACCGTCATGGGACACGCCCAAAGTCACGCCCGTGACACAAATCTGCGCTCGACGATCTGCATTCGACGATTAGGAAACGATCGCCGAGCTCACCAGCGATCGTCGAGCCCGCCAGCGATCGTCAAACAGCACGTTCGACTATTTCCGCTCGACGATCAGCGCATTCGACGATATCCGTTCGACGATCGGGCAACGATCGTCGAATTGTCCCAGCGCTCGACGATTTGCCTAGCGTTTGACGATCTCCGTTCGACGATTCCGCGCGTTCGATGATTTCCGTTCGACGATTTGCCAGCCCACGAAGCCTTGGCTAAATCGTCGAGCTCAATTCGTTGAACACAATATTTCGTCAACCTGACGCCGAACCCGAGCGGGACACGCCCTCTGTCACGCCCGTGCTCCAGGGTGTCACCACCCAAACACTTTCTGTCGAATGAATTTCATCGAGCTCGGCACGACTATGCACTTGAGTAGGACACGCCCTGGGACACGCCTGTGTCCCAGACCGTGTCACCCAAAATTTTGCCTGCTGAAAAAATTGGGCTGTTACAACCCTCCCCTCCTACAAAAAATTTTGTCCTCGAAATTCGTATAGAGGTTGGCAACCAGCAAGTAAAAGGTTATAACATTAAAATTCTCATGTTACAACAACATATTTTCACTCTCCACTCATTACATAAACAGCTCAGGAAACTTCACTCGTATGGTTTGCTCTCGCTCCCATGTAAGTTCCTCACGGCCGCAGTTGTCCCACCGAACTTTAACCATCCCGACCGTCTTGTTCCGCAACTGTTTCTCGGCTAGATCCTCGATCTGAATGAGTCTAACTCTCATTATCAGCCCATACTCCACTAGCACACGATCATCCGCGATCACTTGAGCTGGATCTTTAATGGCCTTCCGAAGCACCGAGATGTGAAAGACATCATGTAATCCACCCAAGTCTGCCGAAAGAGCTAGCCGATATGCCGCTTCTCCGACTCGCTCAACCACTTCAAATGGACCCAAATATCCTGAACTCAACTTTTTAAAATGTCGAATCCTGGAGACACCTTTGAAGGGCTTGATCTTCAAGTAGATCAAATCGCCAACAGCGAACTCAACGTTCCGAAGCTTGGCGTTGTAGTACTTCGCTTGTCGATCTTAAGCAATGAGTAGCTTCTCTCGAATCGTCCGTATGGTTGAGTTTGCTTCGTCGACCTCATTTTGATTATACACTCGATCTTCGCCCGCTTCTACCCAAGCTAAGGGAGTACGACACTTCCTTCCATATAGCGCTTCATACGGTGTCATCCCAATGCTCTCCTGGTAGCTGTTATTATAGACAAACTCCACCATATAGAGATGATCTTCCCATCTCTTTCCGAAGTCGAGGGCGCACATCCGGAGCATGTCCTCCATCGTTCTGTTGGTACGTTCAGTTTGGCCATCCGTTTAAGGATGAAAGGCCGTACTGAATGTCATCTTCGTGCCCAACAGTCGGTGAACTATCCTCCAGTCATTTGACGTGAATCGCCCATCTCGATCACTTACGATGCTCCGAGGAACACCGTGAAGCCGTACAATCTGGACAACCTATAATTTTGCCAAACTTTCAACCGAATCATCCCGCCTGTTCGGGAGAAAATGTGCCACTTTATTTATCCGGTCAACAATCACCCAAATGGAATCATTTCCTTGCTGAGATATCGGCAACCCGTGCACAAAATCCATGGAAATATCATCAAACTTCCACTCTGGGATCGGCAGCGACTTCAAATAACCACCCGGCTTTTGGCATTCCGCCTTCACCATCGCACATGTTTGGCATTTGGCCACATAGAGGGCAACATCTCTCTTGAGCCCTGGCCACCAGAATAGTTTTTTTATATCATTGAACATCTTCGTGCTCCCGGGGTGAATGAAATACTTTGTATAATGCGCTTCATACATCAGTTCTTCCCTCAATTTACCCACATTCGGGACACACAAACGGCCCTCTTTTCACAAAAGACCGTCATTCCAGGAGAATTTGCCCTCTGGCCCCTCGTTAACATAGCGTAAGAGATCTTCATCTAACCCCGTTGCTCGTTGAATCTGATTTGTAAGGTCACATTGCACCTCCGTCCAGTTCAGACATGAATTGGCGGTAGAATTCTTCTCAACATAATAAATCTCTAACACTTCTAGCTCTTTGACGAGACGTTCATCATGCCTTTGTAACCAACTCACTCTAGCCGTAGCTCTCCGACTCAAGGCATCCGCGACTATGTTTCCCTTCCCGGGAGTATAGTGGATCTCGAAAGTGTAGTCCCCAAGGAACTCCAACCACCTTCGTTGTCGCATGTTCAAGTCCTTCTGCTCCAATAGGTACTTTAAGCTCTTGTGATCTGTATAGATCTCCACCTTCACTCCATAAAGATAGTGTCGCCACAACTTTAGTGCAAAAATTACTGCCGCCAACTCTAAGTCATGGACGGGATAATTTCGTTCGTGCACCTTCAGCTGGTGTGAGCTATAAGCAATTACCTTTCCATTCTGCAGAAGAACGCAGCCTAAGCCGCTCCCTGAGGCATCACTATAAATAACAAATCCATCAGTCCCACTTGGCGAAGACAACACCGATGCTGTGGTCAACCGAACCTTCAGCTCTTCAAAAGCTCGTGCGCACTCTGGCGTCCAAACGAACTTCTGATCTTTTCTCATCAGCATGGTTAGCGGCAAAGCGAGCCGCGAGAAATTCTCAACAAATCTTCGATAGTAGCCCGCAAGTCCAAGGAAGCTCCTGACCTCGGCCACGGAAGACAAAACTGGCCACTCTTGTATGGCCCTTATCTTTGCTAGATCCACTGCAATGCCCGCTCCACTCACTATATGGCCTAATAAATCCACCGACGATAACCAAAACTCGCACTTCGAGAACTTGGCATAGAGCTGATTTTGCCTCAATGTATTCAACACCAACCGCAAGTGAGTCTCATGTTCAGCTTTCAACTTTGAGTACACTAGGATGTCATCAATGAACACGATCACAAACAGATCCAGGTACTCTCGGAACATGCGGTACATCAAATCCATAAACACCAAGGGCGCATTGCACAGTCCAAATGGCATGACTGTAAACTCATAGTGCCCGTAACGCGTTCCAAATGCGGTTTTGGGAATGTCATCTTCTAGAATTCTCAACTGGTAATACCCAGACTTCAGGTCCAACTTCGAATAGACGGTCGAGCCCACCAGCTGATCGAACAATTCATCAATCCGGGGTATCGGATATTTATTCTTCTCGGTCAGCTTATTCAATTCACGGTAATCTATACATAACCGCAAGCCACCATCTTTCTTCTTCACAAAAAGCACAGGCGCGCTCCAAGGTGACATGCTTGGGCGTATATAACCTTGCTCCAGCAATTCTTGTAGTTGGACCTTCAACTCAGCCATCTCCTTTGGCGCGACGCGATATGGCGAGCGAGCCACAGTTTTGCACCTGGCACCAACTCGATCGTGAAGTCAATCTCCTGCTGGGGTGGTAGCCCAGAGAGATCCTTGGGAAACACATCTGTAAATTCCGACACAATCGGAACCTCGTACACACTGGCCTTAGGCTCAACAGCCTGAATCAATGCGAAGTAACACTCTGCACCCTTCTGAATAGCCTTGACTACTTGGAGTGCAGACATCAACGTCCCGCACACTCCTCGCATACCCGCGAACTTTGTCTCCTGTTCGGTATTCTGGCCCAACGTGATTTTTTTGGACTGACAATCAATCATGGCATGCTGCTCCGCAAGCCAATCCATACCAAATATCACGTCAAATTCCGATATCGGCAATATAGATGCAATCAAACAAAAATCCCAACTGCCTATTTGGACCTCCACATCGCAAGCTTAATCCGTAAGCATCCAACAACCATTCGACAACACCACTCTGACACTATCTGTCTTTGCACGACTAGGTATCCCAAGCCGCGCTATGAACTCGCTGGATAGAAAAGAATGCGACGCACCCGTATTAAACAGTGCTCGCGCCAGCGTGTCCCGAATCATTACAAAGCCTGTGACAATCATGTCACACACACAAGCCGCATCCACATGCATTAAGCAAAACATACAAGCAATAAAATACTCAAACACTAAACTCATACCTGTGACGACGTCACTCTGCTTGATGGCCTCATGCAGGCCAAGATTGTAGACCCGGGGCTGCGCTTGCGAGGCAGAGGAGTCCACTACTGCCTTGCCCTTCTCCGCATACGACGCTTCCGCCTTCTTTTTATTCCTTGGCGGCACCCGACACTCTCGGGCTATATGCCCCACCCGTCCACAATTAAAGCATGTACGAGTATCCAACCTTGAGGTAGCCCCCGACGTTGCTCCCGATGCAACTGATGAAGGAGCTTGTCCACTTGTCTTGGACTTCTTGCCCCATTTCTTCTTATAAAATGGTTTCCCAGGTCGGGGCACCTTCCACTCCGGTTGCATCACAGCCAAAGCCCTCTTCCCCTGCACCCTCTTCATATCTTTTTCCAGCGCGCTCGCAGTGGCGACCAACGCCTGGAAGTCTTGGTTCATAGAACTAGGAAGCAGGAACCTCAGCTCGTCCCGCAGTCCTTCATAGAACCGATTTGTCTTCCTCTGCTCATCAGCAAAAATAGAACCCGCATACCGCCCCAAGCGTGTAAACTCATGCAGGTATGCGTCAACACTGCCATCACCTTGCGTTAGCCTTTGGAATTCATTCTCCATGACTATCCGTTGAGCTGCAGGAAGGTGCTTCACTAGGAAGAGTCGAGAGAATTCTTCCATTGATACTTGTGTTAAGGGTCGACCCGCCAAGTGATGCAACTCCATCTCGTCCCACCACAATCTAGCTTCTCTTTCAAGTAGGAAGGTTGCTAAGGTGACTTTCTGATGTTCCTCCAATCCAATCGCCTTCATGATTTGCTTGACGCGCGATAGCCAATCCTCAGCCTGCGTAGGCGTTCCCGCTCCCGAAAACGTAGGCGGATGGAAACTCATAAACCGCGTCAAATACTTCTCAGCCGCTCGAGGAGCCACATCCACTACAGGTTCAGGCCTTGCCGCCACCTGTTCTGGCCTCACAGCCGGTTGTTCCTGCCTAAGTGGTTGTCCTTGGATCATGGCAAACAAAGCCTCAGCAACTAAACACACATGTTCCGCAGAAGGTGGAGGTGTAGGTACCGCGGCTGGTGTTGTACTTTCATCAGAATGCTAGGGCTCTGACTGCCCAGCTCCACTCTGTGTCACCTAAAGGTGGACAAGACACACACATTAGCGGCCTTACACAAGCAAACAACATAAAAGAGGAACACGTATATACTAGAAGGTCCGGTCGGGGCCCCACAGCATATATCACAAAACATGCGAAAAAGTTATGGGATGATACCAGAGTAGCGCAGTGCACCTAAACACATTGCATTCTAGCAGAAGCCTATACTAATACTTGAACTCCATACTTGAATGTCCAACATATAAAAAAAACTCCACATTGTATATATATAATAGGAATGTCTTACAACAACACAAAAGTTGGCCGTATGGCCTTACATGGCTTTCAAACAGTGGCCTAAACATTGGCGCGCAGGCCGACCACAATAAAAGAAAACACAACAGTCATTCCAAAAAGCCTTCGAGGGCTAGCAGCAGCAGCAGCAGGGACATCAACCTTTATGCATCCCGCTTGGCTCTCCAGCACATGTACAGGGACAATCCACCCAATGGTGGCAAACAGAAGCAACAATCAGCGTTCAACTGACCAAATTATAATGACCCTACCCCTTTCCCGGGGCAGCGATATTCTTCCCTGCAGGCATAGCATTCACAAGCATGTATATAATTCATACAAATGTGCTCTCACGCATACACATGCCATCACAATCGTCAGCCACCCGCCCGACGATCCGTGCACTCATGGCACATTCTTGGTGTACCGGCGAACCAGTTTCCCACCACCGTATCAGGGCCACAACCCAACGATAACTCTCTTGAGCATTTACTCCATGGCGTGCAGCTGGAGTTCTAGTCTTAAAACATCGGGATGGCCCGTAGCCCCCCATTGTATCATGGATCGCAGGCCTAAGACTCTCGCTATACGCTCCAGCAGACCACACCTTCTGGTACACGTCGGACGAACATAACGCAGGTCGGATCCTCCAGCCCTCGTTGCTCAAATCTCCATGCCTTCACCGAGTACGGCATACTCGCGGCTTAATCAAAGGCGCGGGTCGGTCTCACCAATCCTGTTCTTGGCATTCAAGCCTGGGTATTTATTACACCCATTCATCTTACAACATCAGCAGGTCTTTCCTGGGCACACCAATACTTCCTGTTACTCGTTCACAGGTACGACACCGCAATATCATAAATGTTAGGGGTCTTTCCTGGGCACACTAGTACTTGCTGCTACTCTCTTCACAGGTACCACCTACGACATCAAGCATCATAAATGGCCTTTCCTGGTCACACCAGTACTTCCTGTTACTCATTTACAGGTACGACCTAATAACATAAGCATAACACGGATATTTTCCTGGACTACCACTCCAGTACTTCCTGCTACTACCCTTCACAAGCATAACCTGTTGACTCCTTAAACTACACGTTTATCACTGAGTCTTCTCTGGTTCGTATGCAACATCACCAATACAGACCAACCTGTCCGGATGGGCTTCACACAGCATGCCTATTCCGTACTCCATGTCCGGATCTATCACACATATTCAGACATTTGATTTATCACACATATTCATCAACGAGTCTATCTCTTTGAGGGAGTTTTTTTTGTATTATTGTATTTTCATATCTTTACTTTTCTAAGTTGTAAATTATCTAGTGCAGACATTAGTTTCCTGGGAGGATTCCATGAATTCACCGCGTGCGGTGGTGACTTTGTCTTTGGTAGATCTAGGGGCGGTTCGAGGCCTTATTTGGGAGAGATTGGCTGGAACCAACAGATTCTTGGGGAAAATGGTCGGTATAGAAAAGGATAAAGAGTTTTCATATTTCGCCTCGATTTCTAATGTTATAGACATCAAATATTTTATAATCAATTTCTTATGAAATAAAATCATGTCTTTTATTGTTTTAATAAATTGATTTTATTGTGTTCTGGAATGTTTTAAATAATATTTTTCACTCAAAGCGTTAAATGAACATATTTTGCAAATTACTTTTTAAAATACATACATAAATTTAACTTTCTATTACTATCGCCAGACAATAGTGTTAACGTTGGCGGTAGTGAAAGAATGTTGAAATTCTGCCTCCTTTAATAATCATCAATATAATATTTTCTGAGATATTAAAATATATTTTCTGATAAAATATTTCGTAACTTATTTAAGTAATTTTGATATTTTAAATAAGATTCTAATTTCCAAAAAGCCCCTATTCACCCTCTCTAAGGGCACCTAAAGATCCAACAGTGTATTCTTGGTACGATCTGGGAGGATGATTCTCACGACAATCTTGCTGGCAAGGGTTGGCCCTGTGCTCTTCCTGCCTTCTCGGGGTCGATTCCTCTCTCTTCCTCTTCACCCCCTTCAAATTGGCATTGATGAGCTTCAGTTACTTCTTCGGCTATAATTTGGGCCTTCACTCGTTGCACTCGGTATGGGTAGCTGGGTGTTGAAGTCGAAAAAATCTCTTACTCCAAAAATTCTGATCAAGACAGCCTAAGGTTACCGGTTCAGTGGTCAGGTTCGACGGCTAACGGGATAAGACATAGAAACTGTCAGACAACTGAAAGGACCCCAGGATCTACGGTATGGAGGTCCCACCATGTACCTGGAAGCTTAGAAGAAGCTATCTCCCCACAACCAAAAATGGTCGAGCAAGGTACGAGGTAGACTAGCTGATAACAAGGTCGCGATGACTAAGCTAGATAGTCGCAAACTCACGATCTGTCTCTCTGAATAAAGGATCCAAATACTCAGCTTGTTGTCTAGGAAAAAGGTGGTTGAGATCTTTTGCAAGATTTTGAAGTCCATCTCCTCGTACCTATGGGGTTCTATTTATAGGTCAATCCAAAGAGAAGGGGCCTTATTTATAGCCCCACCCCCAACGACTAGGAGACTTATCGGGAGGGGCTCACCTGGCTTGGGCGAGTAACAACCCTTGTCGCCCACCTGACGAGTATGTGAGGGGAGCTCGCCATACTCGCCCAAGCCTTCTACCTCCTTGCGCATTGACTCTGACTTCTGTCTTGACTTGCTGACTTTGACCCTTGCTGATCTGGCCCTGGAAGGGGTCCACCCTCGACAAATATGGGTTGTACACAATCCCCGATCTTTCTGAGCAATATAGGAACTCAAAAGGAAACATCCAACACTTATTCGGTGAGTTGCTTAGGCGAGTATATGAGTTACTCGCTTCTGATGGATGCATGTTAAACTCTATAAATAGGGGGAGGCTGGTATTTGAGGCACACATTTCTGAACTTGCACCTGATGTCGAAGTTCGCCGAGGAAGTCTACCAAACGAACCTTGTTGCACTTTCTGTACTCCTTGAGCCTTCAAGGACAAAAAGGCCGTGAGAAGGCGAGATTGCTGCTGATCTCCCTCCCTTAAAGAAGAAGAAACTAAAGAAGAAGTTGAAGAAGTCGCAAGCCTCCAAAATTGACAACCCGCCTCCGCCTTCCGAGAATGTCTCCTCCTCGACTGTCCATCCTGAATCTTCTACCAGCACCTAGAGACTTCTTGACGACCTCGGGCTGAGTGACATTCCTGAGCTTTCCTTCCCCGACTTCTCTTTGCTCTCCCCGGCATCTTCTCCACCTACCCCAGAACTCGTCGGGTCCCAAACATAGCTGCAGGCAAATCTCGCTGCCTCGTAAGGTTGTCATTCTGTCGAATACAAAAAGTTGTTGACCATGCTGTATTCATCTTTGTTGACTTATCCTTCGTACTCGCAGCTCCTCTGAAGACTACTACAGGAGAGCTTCTGGATGTTATTCCTCTATGTGCAACTCCGCTACTCACCCTTAAAGCTCTTCATCAACCCCAATCCTGACATATCATTCGAATCAATGTCGGTACTAAGAAGGGGTCTGAAAAACCTTCCCCTGAGGCGAGAAGAAAAGACCTTCCCGTGTTGAATACCTCGCAGCCTGGGATGAGCAAAGTCCCTGTGTATGCAACGACCTCGTCCATACCAGCGGCGAGCACACCTTTGTCATCACCAACTTCTCCTTCGGCTAACTCGAAATAACCGAGGAGGAGCATTGCATTGCCTCCACCTCCTTATTTGCCGCCGAGCAACAAAGCTTGACCCATCTCTAAGTCTTGGGAGGCCGCTGGTTGGGAAGAGATAGATGTTACCCAGCCTAGCCCATCTCACATACTCGCTAGAAGTTCTCGCTGGCCACTGCCATAACATCATCTCCCCACTGCAGTTGCTCCTCCATCCTCGCTAGTCGCCTAGCAGATCCTATGCTCGCTCGCATGATGTCCAACTCCTCCCCATAGAGCTGGATGTGATGGTCAGTCATCGATTAACGCAGCTCGAGCTTGAGGATCATGTGGAAGTGCGTCTCGTAGGCCTCCAGTGTTCCCATAGCTCTTCCATCTTCACCATCCTTAACTCTAGTGTCAAGATCCGACAATGAGGCTTGCAAATGGCAAGTTACTCGAACTTGGCTTCCAGATCGATGTAGGCGCGGGCAGCATCATGACGATATTCATTGCCAGAGAGCCTAAGGGTGTCGATGAAAGCTACTCCAGGTATAGAAGGACGACCTATCCAAGTAAAGATAAGTCACCAAGTCAGTTAGAAGCAAACACCAATAGTCAGATCAGTTCAGCCGGCATAATAACAATGTGAGCTATCTTGTCGAGGGGATCGTGATCGGTGAGGGGACGGGCTGCGGCGAGAAGATTCTCGCAGACCAGATGACGAGCCTCCTGGTCGATCGACAGTCTGCCCCTGTCCGTAACCTTCTTGGTCGTTACTCTCGATCCTCGGAGGGAAATAGTTTGGCTTCCTTCTTTCCAGATCTCGCACCAAGACCTCTGGAGGATATGGAGGATTGCATTTTCTGTGTCGAGCTTCGTTGCTCGGCGGTAAAGAATAAGGTGGAGGCAGTGGAATACTCCTCCTTTGAAGGATGGTAAGAGCTTTACCACCTGAGGGGATAGATCTATTTAACTCTAGGGGGGTGAATAGAATATTTTAAAAACTTAATTAGTTTTTATAGCAGAATTAAATAATGATAAATATATCATAAGAGAGTGTAGGAAAGAAAAACTAACTAACACAACACACACCACACAACAATAAGAAAACAGAAAGCAAACCAGACGACACAAGAAATTTATAGTGGTTCCCCTAAACTTGGGTAAATCCACTCTTCTACCACCCTGGTAGGAATCCACTATAGGTTTTTGATCAGGTGCCCTGCTACCAACAGGTGTTTGATCAGGTGCCCTGTCACCACAAGATCTATTTGCAGGGAGATCTCACAACCCTTTAGTCTTTTGATTAGGTGCCCAAAAACTAAGCTAAGTCTTTTGATAAGGAGACTTAAGAACCAGGTGGTTAACTTTCGAAGGGAGTTAAAACCCTGTGTACAGTGGGTGAAAGAAAATTGATATGGTCTTCTCTTTCTCAAACAGCTGAGAAGACATTAGTGGATTGCTTGATATTGTCAAAGCTCCACCTGAGATGGTGATTGTTCAGGAATGGTTGGAAGCTTTGCAGGGTGTAGGCCTTGAATGATGATCTCCAGAAGCTTTCAAACTGATTATATTTTGTTGTCTCTTGAAAGCTCTGAAGAGTTGCAGTTGATGAAGACTGTGAGTATGCAAACTGAATTTCTTTCTTGTCTGTCTTCCTGTAAGAAGAAAACCCCCTTTGAATATCTTTTGAAAATTCCTTTATATCTCCTGCAAAAGTCCTGTCTCTGAATTTGAATTCTTCTCCATGATTAATTGCTGAAATCTTGGAACTTGGCCAAACGGCTAGAAGGGCAATAAATTGATTCCTTAACTGTCCCAGTTATTAAGCTGAATATTGACTCTGTGAAATCCAGTAATTAATGCTGCCAATGAACCACTATATTCATAAGAATATATGCAATTAATTACTCAGAGCAATATATGCAATAATATATTATATAAGCCTTGGTCAATCCAGAAATTAACTGCAGAGAAGTGAAATGAAGAACTGACAGAAAACGTCGAGCTCAAAACAGATTTCGTCGACCTAAATTCCAAGTTTGTCGAGATGAGAAATCGGCTTCGTCGAGCTGAGATCAGAGAGTTGATCTGGAAGAATAAGCTGTCAAAGCTGGGCTCCAAGTTCATCGACCAGAGATTGAAGTTCATCGAGATGAGAACTTGAGAGAAGAGGAAGATCGTCGACCTGAGCTCTAAGATCATCGAACTCAACTCAGAGTAAGGACTCTGAGTTAGTCGATCTGTGATTGATGATCGTCGAGCTGAGTTCGAAGAACTTCGAACTGAATCTCTAAACTCTTAATAACTGTCATTCTTTTAAGTCTGGAACTCTGATTTTTTATGAGGGCTAGATCAAAGATTGACTAACCTAGTCAGACTGACCTACACCTTAGAACTAACAAAATGACCCTAAGCTATACATGAAGGGTCAACAACCTAATAGTGAACCTAAGCCCAAATCCAAACTATAGATCCAACAATCTCCCCCTATTTGGGTGAGGTCACTATGAATAACAGAAAAAAGAAAAAGTACAAAGCATAAAGATATCTAGCAGAAATAAAATTTGTTCAGCAGATATTAACATAGTGCCTTGTGAAATAAATAATAAACATCTGTTCTAATCAAACTATATAATCAGAGAATTGTTCAGCTTTCCTTGGAATCCTTCTTCTGCTGTTCATCTGAGGTAGGTCTGGTGAAGATAATTTTCCTTTTGGGATCTATAGCTTCTAGTTTGGTCATCTTCATATCACTGGCTCCAAGTATTGTAGCAGATGCAGCCCTTGGAATAATAGCTTCTGGATGTAGAGACATGTAAGCATCTGCATTAAAGAGATTATGTACCTGATACTTGTCAAGCTCCTTCTTTATGTAGGTGGACATAGTGATATACTTTGAAGTGTCTTGTCCTTCTTCCTTAGCTTTTCTAATTTGTGCAAGAGCTATCAGTTCTTGGAATCTAGCCATCCTGAAGTTGGGGTCCATTTCTGGATCACAAACAGGAGAAATAGGCCTTTCAGGAGATGCATTGTTAGGTTAATTATCTTCAAATACTTTTTGTTGCCTATTGTGCCTCTGGTACTGTTGTTGCCTGCTGGTGCTTGAAGAGTATTGCTGCTGTCTGCTATTGGAAGACCTTGACTGATGAGAAGATGTAGCTTTATGAGCCTAATAAATGCTTCCAGAGGATCCTGCTGCAGGAGGAGGAGGACCTCTCCTGAATTTTGGAGGGGGGAGTATCTCCTACTCTTCTTCCTAGCTTTTTGCTCATTCTTAGAATACCTCATCCAGTTTGGATTATTTGGTGTGAGTGTTATGTTGTGCAGGATGTAGTATGGGATGTCAGCAGATGGATTTGGAACATGAACAGCCTTGGTTGGAGAAGCCTTTTTCTTTGCCTTTCTTTTCCTTGAGCTGGTGTTATCAAAGTCATTTGACTCTTTTTCATCATTCTGAGAAGAATGTTCTAGAATGTCAGAAAGAGCATCCAATTTTTATAGTAAATCATCTGAAACACAAGGAATCTTTTGATGTGCTTGGCATGTTGGATCAGCAGAACTATCTGTAGCAATATGAACATTTTCTTATTCCATATCAGCAAACAACATGTCATCCAGATCTGGCATAGGAGATTCATACGGGCCAAAGGTTGGTGGAGAGAATTCCTTTTGCACAAAAGCTGGTTCACTGATAGCAAAACTTTCAGAAACCTCAGAAACTACAAAATATGCCTTTAGTTGATCCACAACTTCAAGGCTTATAGGAGCAGTATAAGCTATAATAGCTTTAGATTTCTGTACATCAAAACTGGGTAGTATAGTTCTGTAAGCAGAAAAAGAATTCAATAAAAAATTTAGATCAACTGTGGGATTTATAATGTAATCACCAACAGTGTTTATTTCTGTAGCTGTATCAGCCATGTCTGTATCAGAATCAATGATATCTATTATTTTCGTTGCTGCTTCTGCTGAATCATCAAACAACTTAGAATCTACTGCTGCTGCTGCTGCTACTGTAGGAGGAGGAACTGGAGCTTCTTCACAGAACATCTCCCCCTGACTGGGTTCAGAGGGCCCTGAAGTCAGTCCTCTAAAAGAAGTAACAGAAGAGAGAGCATCAATTCTGGTAGAGAGATAGATGATGTAAGCAGAGAGAGGAGCAATATAATTTGGTATAAGTTGCTCAAGAGTTGGTGAGATGAAAGCAAGAAGATCTTTTGCTATATCAGAGAAATTGAGGTAGAGGGGTTCAGGAGCAAAAGTGGAGTTGGGAGTGTGATGTCCACAGTTTGAACACACAGAGAAATCATGAGAGAAGTCCGTGTGGGTGTATTCTGGAAATGTGGAAGGGGGAATGGATGGAATGTCAGTGGTGATGACTGGAGGGATATCAAGTGAAGGAATTGTAGTGGTAGAAGTAGGAACTGTGGTGGGGTTTGTGTAGGTGGTTTCCTGAATTAGAGAGTGATGTGGAGATGGTTAAGGAGACAGTAGATTGAAGTTAGGTTGTGAGGTAGATGGTATGTCAGATACATGAGTTTGAGGTGGAGATTGAGGAGGTGGAGATGGAATATCCTCATAAAGGATGGTGGAAGAATGTGGTTGTTGAGGAAGAGGTGAAAATGGTTGTAGTTGTTGTTATTGAGGAGGAGAAGGAATGTTCGTGGATGGAAGAATATCTTCTGGAGGTGGAGGAGAGGCTATAACTGCCCTTGTGTCCTCAGAAGTCCAGGAGGAAGAGGAGGCCCTGGGCTTTGGAATTGTCATCTCCCATCTGCCAAATAGGGCAGAGGTAATCCTCTTTGAGGCATTGATGAAGATTGGCCGGGAAACCAATAGTCCTGGTGCCTTTTCCTGGAGGAAGATTCCAAGAATCCTCCCAAAACATACCTCTTTCTTAGTGTTTTTATTCTTGATTAAATCAAACAAAATTTGTCCCCAGTCAACTGATTTCTTTTCAACCAAAGAAATTATCACCAGAAACTGGTGCCTGGTGATATAGTCATGGGTTGTATGCTTGCCCAGCAAAATCTTGCAAACTATGTCTGCCAATAACTTATATTAAACAGATAAGTTCTTTTTGAGAAGATTATTTGGGTTTCCTTCATAATGACCCATTACACTCAGCATATTCTCATATTCATCATTATCTAATTCAATATCATCTTCTCCAGTAGTCAAATCAAAAATTTTAGATAAAACTTCAGGTGTTAGAGTGACCTGATTTCTGCTGATGGTGCCGATCATAGTATGTGCATCAGGAGCTGTTGAAGTAAATACCCATTCTCGGATTTCATTTCCTAGGATCTTGATCCTTGTTGCCATAAAATTCTTCAGACGCAGCTCTTTACACAGTTTGAGAATATCTATGAAGATTTGATCTGTGTGGGAGAAGAAGTCAAAATCAATGTCGAATCCTGTGTCGAACTTCATGCTTGAGAGTGAGAGCGCCGGAATCGCCATAGTTTTCCTGCAAAAGCAAAAAAGAGAGCAAGAGAACAGAAAGCATGGTATGGAGCACGACAAAAACCTAGATAAAAGGTTTTTCAGAATATGAAGCTTCGGGCTCTGTCCATCAAAAAATAAACAATCTTCATTCTCAGATCGACAAAAAATTTCATGAAGAGATAATATCGTTGATCTCAATCAGAAGATGGAAAAACATTTCGTCGTCCTCAGTTCGACGAAAATTTTTATGAAGCGAAATCATCGATCTCCGCTCGACGAAATCTTTTTCATTAAGAAGTGTTCGTCGATCTCCGTTCGATGAACTCTTCACGAAGAGTTCACAGATCGTCGATCTCAGTTTGACAAACTGTGCCAAATCGTCGAATAAAGACAAAAATTAGATTGAATCTGCCCCATTTATCATACCTAGCTGATTTAAGAATAACAAATGTTTCTTCTCATCCAATGGCTTTGTGAAGATGTCTGCTCTTTATAAATCCGTAGAGATAAAGACAAGATTGATTTTCTTTTTGTTTAGACAATTTCTAATGAAATGATGTCTAATTTCTATATACTTGATCCTACTATGATGCACTGGATTTTGTGCAATAGATATTGCACTGGCACTATAACAAAAAATAGTTAAATTATTTAAGTTAATACCATAATCCAGTAAATTATTTTGTATCCACAAAATCCTTGAACAGCAGCTGCCTGCAGCTATGTATTCAACTTTATCAGTTGATGTGGACACAGAGGTTTGCTTCTTACAAAACCAGGAAACAAACCTATCACCAAGAAACTGGCAAGTTCCTGATGTGCTCTTTCTGTCCACTCTACATTCAGCATAGTCAGCATCAGAAAATCCAGTTAAATCAAATTCTGACTCTGATGGATATAGGAGTCCTAGATTTGGACAACCGTTTATATATCTCAAAATCCTTTTTAATAAAATATAGTGAGATTCTTTAGGGTTCACCCGGAACCTAGCATAAATACATGTGGCAAATATTATGTCAGGCCTACTTGTTGTGAGATATAATAGAGACCCAACAATAGCCCTATAAGTTTTCTGATCAACAGACTTGTCATGTTCATCAGAATCAATCACAGCATTAACAGTCAGAGGTGTTTTCATTACTGAGGCATTACACATTCCAAACCTTTTAATAAGCTCCTTAGCATACTTGGATTGGGAGATGAAGATACCATCAGGTGATTGCTTCACTTGGAGACCAAGGAAGTATGAAAGTTCACCCATGCTACTCATCTCAAACTTTGAATGCATTAGATCAGAAAAATTTTTCCATAGTTTGGGATCAGTAGAGCCAAAAATAATATCATCCACATATATTTGAACTAACAAGATTTTATTTTTATGATGTCTAATAAAAAGGGTCCTATCTACTATGCCCCTAGAAAAGTTATGCTCTATAAGAAAGCTAGCTAAGGTCACATATTAAGCTCTTGGAGCTTGCTTTAAACCATAAAGAGCTTTATGCAATCTAAAGACATGAGAAGGATGAGTTGGAGAGATAAAACCTGGTGGTTGCTCCACATATACTTCCTCTTTGAGTTCACCATTGAGGAAAGAACTTTTTACATCAATCTGGAAGACTTTGAATCTTTTATAGACATCAAAGGCTAAGAAAATCCTTATAGCCTCAAGTCTTGCCACTGGAGCAAAGGTCTGATCATAGTATATTACTTCCTCCTGTGAATAGCCTTGAGCTACTAGCCTTGCTTTGTTCCTTATAATAGTTCCTTCAGCATCCAGTTTGTTTCTGAAGACTCATTTAGTTCCAATGACTGGATAGTATTTTGGTCTAGGAACTAAATCCCAAACTCTACACCTCTCAAACTGATTGAGCTCCTCTTGCATTGCAATGATCGAGTGAGGATCTTACTTTGTATCTTTGATGGAGTGGGGCTCAAGTTGATAAATGAAACAAGCATGCATCACATCACTGTTGAGTTGATGTCTTGTTTGCACACCAACTAAAATGTCTCCAATCACTTGAGATATGTGGTGATCTCTAAATATGACAAGATCAGTGGGAGAAGTTGGTTGAGCAACAGTTTGTGGAATTAATTCCTCTTGTGGAATTATATTAGCTTTGGAGGAAGTTCTGCCACTTCCAAACTTTCTTCTTCACTTTCTTCATTAACTTGTGGAGAAGGATGTGATGGAACCTCTTGGGTGAGGTTTAGATCATCCAATCTCTCACACAAGTGAGGTACCTACAAAATGTTATTGGTAGAAACTTCTTTTTCCTTGTAAAATATGTTAGTCTCATCAAAAGTAACATGAACAGATTCCTTAAATTTTAAAGTGGATTTGTTAAACACACTATAAGCTTTGCTGACTTGGGAATATCCTAGAAAAATTTCCATTGCAGCTTTTGCTTCAAACTTTCTAGTGTATTTCTTGTCATTGTTGTGAATATAACATAGACATCCAAATACTTTAAAATAGGTGATTTTAGGTTTCTTAACTTTAAGTAGCTCATAAGGAGTCTTATTCTTAAGCTTGTGTATCAGACTTCTATTCAGTACATAGTTTGTTGTGTTCACAGCCTTTGCCAAAAAAGATAGGGGCATGCAAGCATCTGCAAGTAATGTGCCTGCAAATTCAATTAGGGTTCTATTTTTTCCTTTCAGCAATCCCATTTTATTGAGGAGTTCTAGGAGCTGAGAAGTAGTGTCTGATACCTTCCTTCTCACAGAACTCTTGCATAAGAAGAGACTCAAACTCAGTATTAGGATCACTTCTGATCAATGCAACTGGAGTAGAGTACTCAATCTGTATGTTCTTGAGAAAATCTGTAAGAACCTTGAATTTATCTGACTTAGATCTCAGAAAGAATACCCAAGTGAATCTTGAGAAGTCATCTATAATAACTAAAGTATAAGATTTCCCTCCTACACTTTGTACAACAATAGGGCCAAAAAGGTCCATATGTAGCAAGTATAATATCTTAGGTGAGTCATTTTTATTTATAGATTTAAAGCTATTTTTAGTTTGCTTTCCTAACTGACAAGTCCTGTAGAGGTCTTCCTTCTTGTAGGGGCCAGAAGGCAATCCTCTAACAAGGTTGTCCCTAGATAACTTAGCAATGTTTTTAAGATTTACATGTCCTAATCTCTTATGCCAAAGATCATTTATATTGCTAACCTGATTAAATAAACAAAGTTCTGAACTAGCTGACTGAAAATTTACTACATATATGTTGCCTTGTCTAAGTCTAGTTAAAACATGATTGTTTTCTTTACAAGAAATAATATAAGAAGATGAGTTAAAAGATACCTGATAACCTTCATCACATAATTGACTTATATATATTAGGTTATGCTTTAAGCCACTCACATATACAACTTTCCTGAACGCGACTGCTCCAACTTTAACATCTCCATAGTCTTTAGTTTGGCCACAGTTGGAGTCACCAAAGATCACCTTTGGACCTAGCTTGGACTTGTAGTTGGTTAGATTGTCCTTATAGCCAGTCATATACTTTGAGCATCCACTATCCAGATACCATTGTTGATTAAAGACTGGGTAGTCTTTCACCTACATAAAAAGGGATTAGGTGTTCTTGACCCAGGTTACCTTGGGTCCTTGTTTCTTTTGATAAGATAAACTGGAAATAACAGAGAATTCTCGTTGATTTTTATATCCTAGGAGATGATATCTTCTAGGTGGTATTTCCCATTGAGTAAAAGGATTTGTAAAATCTCTGGATTGATTGAAGTTTTAAACAGGGTTATAGTTTTTATAAAACCTAACTGTGTTCGACGAATTATTATAAGTTCGACGAATTGTTATAAGTTCGTCGATCTGCGTTCGACAAATAGGGGTGAGTTCGTCAAACTCTGCTCAGAGAATGAACATAGTCATTTTATGTGCCCCAATTTCATCGATCGCTGCTCGACGAACCATATACAGTTCGTCGATCGCAGTAGGACAAATTATTATTGTTATAATTTGCTTTCATAGATCATCGATCTGGCTTAGATGAACTATACATATTTCGTTGATCTGAGTTCGACGAAATCTGTTGAACATTATTTTTACTTAGATTCTTATTCTTTTTCTCCTTATTTGCAGATTTCTGAGAGATATTCGGTTGTGTAGTTTCTCCCACTTTTTCTTTGCCTTTTTCAGATATAAATTTAATTGGTGTTGAAAGTATATTTTTCTTTAATATGGGGGGTAAGCTTAATGAAGCACCTAAGCCCAGCTTGTCATTTAATCTGGCATTGACTGGGCTTGTGATGTCCATCAGCTTAAGGCTTCTCCCATTGACAGATTCCTCAAGTTTTCTTGTCTCATATAATTCAGTTTTTAGAGAGATGATTTGTTCATTAGCTATGTCTAAATCATTTTTCAGTTTGATATTTTCAGCAAATAGATTATCAAATTTAGCCTGTCTATCTCTATGAATTTTTATTTCCTTTTCTGACTTAATTAAATCATTGTATAAGGATTTAAATTCAATTTTAAAGTCTTCTGAATTGAAATCAAATGAAGAGATTACATGATCTTCTTCAGACTCTGATTCTTCTTCTGATTCTTCTGCTTGTTCCTCAGTATCAGATTTGTTGCAGGAGGCATTGATAGCCATAAGGCAAAATTCCCTTGCCTTTTCCTTCTCTTCATCTTCACTAGAGCTGGAAGATGAGGATTTTTCTTCTGTGTCACTCCAGGTTTCAGCAATGAAACCTTTCTCCTTTCTCTTATGTTTGTTGGAGGTGTGCTTGTTGTAGTGCTTGCTTGATTGTCTTTTATTTTCCTTTTCTTTTCTTCTATCTTTCTTCTAAGCCTCTGGGCATTCAGGTAGAATGTGCCAAGGTTTTCTGTATCCAAAGCACACAATCTCCTTGGTAGGAGACTTGTCATATATAGGCTTGTCATCATTGTCATCATTCTTGATGACCTTCTTCTGAAGTCTTTCTTGGCCATTTTATAAAATATTTTAGCCAATAAGCTTAGTAAGTCTTCATTGGCTGGAAGAGCTTCTGATTCTTTTGTTGCTTTAAAAGCAATGTTGTGCTCCTTCCTTGAAGATGTGGAAGCATTCTGTTATGCAACCTCCCTTGTCTTAATCAATTGCTCATAAGACTTGAGCTTGCCAAGGAGAGATTCTGTTGAAATCTCATTTAGACTTATGGCCTCCTTAATTGGCCATATCTTGGAATCCCAAGTGCTGGGGAAGCACATTAGGATTTTATCATTTATCTCAGTTAATGAGATGTCTTTGTCCAAGGTTCTCAGTTCATTTATGATGACACTGAGTCTGTTATACATATCAACATTAGTCACTGATTCCTCCTTCTTGAAATTTTCATATTGTGATATGAGGAGGGATCTCCTGTCTTTTCTTTCATCAGATGAGCCAGCAACTATTTGGTTCAATGAGTTCCAAATAGCCTTTGCAGAGGTGCACTCGACCACCTTCTGAAAGATGTCATCTGACATTGTCTATGCCAGAATATTCATTGTTTTGGCATCAGCCATCTTGGCTTTCTTTTGAGCATCAGTCCGCTCAAGTGGTGGAACTGCTGAAGTACTTGTTGAAGTAGTAGCAGCTGTAGGTTGAGGGGGACCTATCAAAATAGAATTGAAAAAGTTCTCATCAATAGAGTTCATATAAAGTTTTATTCTTGTCTTCTAGAGTGCAAATTTATTCAAGTTGCACACAGGAGGTCTGGTGCTAGAACATTCCTTATTCTATGCCATGTTGTAAACAAGAAGCTAGAGAGAAAAAGATCTATCAAGGATCTTGATTCAGATGCAAGTCTGTGAAACCAAAGCAACCTGACCCTCTGATACCAATTGAAGGATGGTAAGAGCTTTACCACCTGAGGGGGTAGATCTATTTAACTATAGAGGGGGGGGGGGTGAATAGAGTATTTTAAAAACTTAATTAGTTTTTATAGCGGAGTTCAAATAGTGATAAATATATCTTAAGAGAGTGCATGAAAGAAAAACTAACTAACACAGTACACACCACACATTAATAAGAAAACAGAAAGCAAACCAGACGACACAAGAAATTTATAGTTGTTCCCCTAAACTTAGGTACATTCACTCTTCTACCACCCTAGTAGGAATCCACTATAGGTTTTTGATCAGGTGCCCTGCCACCAACAGGTTTTTGCTCTGGTGCCCTATCACTACAAGATCTATTTGCAGGGAGATCTCACAACCTTTTAGGTTTTTGATCAGGTGCCCAAAAACCAAGCTAAGTCTTTTGATACGGAGACTTAAGAACCACATGGTTAACTTTTGAAGAGAGTTAAAACCCTGTATATAGTGGGTGAAAGAAAATTGATGTGGTCTTCTCTTTCTCAAACAGCTGAGAAGACTTTAGTGGATTGTTTGATGTTGTCAATGCTCCCCCTGAGATAATGATTGTTCAGGAATGGTTGGAAGCTTTGCAGGGTGTAGGCCTTAAATGATGATCTCCAAAATCTTTCAGACTGATTATATTTTGTTGTCTCCTGAAAGCTCTAAAGAGTTGCAAATGATGAAGACAGTGAGTATGCAGACTGAATTTCTTTCTTGTCTGTCTGCCTGTAAAAAGAAAACCTCCTTTGAATATCATTTGAAAATTCCTTTATATCTCCTGCAGAAGTTTTGTCTCTGAATTTGAATTCTTCTCCATGATTAATTGCTGAAATCTTGGAACTTGGACAAACGGATAGAAGGGCAATAAATTGATTCCTTAACTGTCCCAGTTATTAAGTCGAATATTGACTCTATGAAATCCAGTAATTAATGCTGCCAATGAACGGCTATATTCATAAGAATATATGCAATTAATTACTTAGATCAATATAGGCAATAATATATTATATAAGCCTTGGTCAATCCATAAATTAACTGCAGAGAAGTGAAATGAAGAACTGACAGAAAATGTCGAGCTCAAAATAGATTTCGTCGACCTGAACTCCAAGTTCATCGAGCTGAGAAATCGGCTTTGTCGAGCTGAGATCAGAGAGTTAATCTAGAAGAATAAGTTGTCAAAGCTGGGTTCCAAGTTCGTCGACCAGAGATTGAAGTTCGTCGAGCTGAGAACTTGAGAGAAGAGGAAGATCGTTGACCTGAGCTTTAAGATCTCGAGCTCAACTCAGAGTAGGGACTCTGAGTTTGTCGATCTGCGATCGACGATCGTCGAGCTGAGTTCGAAGAATTTCAAACTGAATCTCTGAACTCTTAATAACGGCCATTCTTCTAATTCTGGAACTCTGATTTTTTTTGAGGGCTGGTTCAGAGATTGACTAACCTAGTCAGACTGACCTACACCTTAGAACTAACAAAATGACCTTATGTTATACATGAAGGGTCAACAACCTAATAGTGAACCTAAGCCCAAATCTAAACTAGGGATCCAACATCCTCAGTTGTTGCGAGTTAGCCGAAGGAGGAGGTGGCGGAGGCAAAGGTTTGCTCACCGCCGGTAGCGACGAGTTGGTCGCAGAAGCAGGGACTTTGCTCGTCCCAGGATGCGAGGTCTTCGGCTCGGGAAGGTCTTGTCTTCTCGCCTCAGGGGAAGGTTTTTCAAACCCCTTCTTAGTACCGACATTGATGTGGACGGTATGCCCGGATCGGGGCTGATGTCGAGCTTCAAGGGCTACCAGCGAAGTTGCTCGCATAGGGACGACGTCCAGAGGCTCCCCTGTAATAGTCAGCGGAGGAGCTGCGATTATGAAGGACAAGTAAGCAAATAAGAATGTAGCTTGGTCAACAGCTTTTAGTATTTGACAGAATAAAAATTTTGCGAGGCAGCAAGATCTGTATATAGCTGTGCTTGGGACTCGACGAGTTTCGGGGCAGAAGGAGAAGATGACGGGGAAAGTAGAGAGAAGTCGGGGATGGAAAGGTCGGGAATGTCGCTCACCCCGAGGCCATCAAGAAGTTTCTGAGTGCTGGTAGAAGATTCAGGATGGACAACCGAGGAGGAGGCATTCTCGGCTGGCAGAGACGAGTTGCCAGTTTTGGAGGCAAGCGACTTTTCCAACTTCTTCTTTTGTTTCTTCTTCTTTATGGGAGGGAGATCAGCAACAATCTCGCTTTCTCACAAAATTTTTGCCTTGAAGGCTCAAGGAGTCCAGACAGTGCAACAAGGCTCGCTTGGTTGACTTCCTTGGCAGATTTCGTCATCGTGTGCGAGTTTAGAAATGCGTGTCTCAAAGATAAGCCACCACCATATTTATAGAGTTTAGTAGGTATCCATCAGAAGCAAGTAACTCATATACTCGTCCAAGAAGTTCGCCGAATAAGTGCTGGATGTTTATTTTTGAGTTCCTACGTCGCTCAAAAATAGCGGGGATTGTGTACAACCCATATTCATCGAGGGTGGACCCCTCCAGAGCCAGGTCAGCAAGGGTCAAATTTAGCAAGTCAAGACAGAAGTCAGAGTCAACGCGCAAGACTACAGAACGCCTGGGCGAGTATGACGAGCTCCCCTCGCATATTCGTCAGGTGGGCGAATAGGGTTTTTACTCGCCCAAGCCAGGCGAGCCCCTCCCGAGAAGTGGCCTAGTCAGGACGAAAGCGTTTCGTCGTCGAGCAGAGCTGGACGAAAGCGTCGAGCAGAGCTCGACGAAAGCGTCGAGCAGAGCTCGACGAAAGCGTCGAGCAGAGCTCGACGAAAGCGTCGAGCAGAGCTCGACGAAAGCGCCGAGCAGAGCTCGACGAAAGCGCCGCTTGAGAGCGAATACCACGGCCACCAACTCATGGACCAGATAATTCCTCCAAAGCTTGAGAGCGAATACCACGGCCACCAACTCCAAATTATGGACCGGGTAGTTCCTCTCATGCACCTTTAACTGACGTGATCCATAGGTTATCACTGATCTGTGCTGAAGCAGAACACAACCTAAACCACTCCTAGAGGCGTCACTATAAACCTCACAGCCTTCAGAACCACAAGGCGAACAAAAGACAGGTGTTGTGGTCAAGCGACACTTTGGAACTTCGAAAGCTTGTGCGCACGCTGGCGAACAAATAAATTTTTGATCCTACCTCGTCAGGGTCGTGAGAGGCAACGTTATCCGTGAGAAGTTCTCTACGAAGCTCCTGTAGAAGCCTAAAAAACCCCCCTGACTTCCACTACAGAAGATAACTTAGGCCACTGACGTATTGCAACAACCTTTGCTGGATCCACCACGATACCCTGACCACGATTATATGACCATGTAATGCCATAGAAGATAGTCAAACTCATACTCAAAGAATTTGGCATACTCTGATTACTTCTCTTGGTCTCCGAAATAATATGCAAGTGTTTCGCATGATCATACTCAGATTGGGAGTACACTAGGATATCATCGATGAACACAGTCACGAACCAATCCAAATACTCCATAAACATCTTGTTCATTGATTGATAACCACCGATGGAACGTTCGTCAGCCCGAAAGGCAGGACAGTGAACTCATAATGTCCATAATGCATGTTGAAAGCCGTCTTGGGAACATCACTCTCACTGATTCTTGGCTGAAAATAACCAGACTTCAAACCTAGATTTGAATACACAATTGATCCAAACTAGGTGATCGAACAAATTATCGATCCTCAGAATCGGGTACTTATTCTTCTCTATTAGATTATTGAGTTCCCAATAATCGATACACAGTCGCAGACTACTGTCCATCTTGAAGAAGAGTACTGGGGCACTCCAATGTGACAAACTTGGATACACATGCTCCTGCTCTATCAATACTTGAATCTGTGCTTTCAACTCAGCCACTTCTCTCGGTGCTAATCGGTAAGGAGACCGTGATACGAACTTGGCACTAGGAACCAACTCAATGGTGAACTAAATCTCTCTTTCTCAGGAGGAGCTCTTCGGAGAGCTTGGGGAACACTTCGGCAAATTTTGACACCACCGAAACACCGACCAACCCAGGCTTGGGGTTAATAACAACTTCGCCCCCACCCCCCGAAGGACTGCTAACTTGGTATCACGTCCTGTGGGTTTTGCCCTGGTGTTACCCCACTTAGGGTTACAGCCAACCTATGCATGCTGCTCCGAGAGTCAGTCCATGCCTAAAATCAAACCACCTATAATCTTTAATGATAATGTTTCCGTTTGGTTTGAATACCCACAATCGGGAAGTACTAGGATGACCACATAAACATCTTGGGTGCTAAGGAGCGAGAAGTCATGTAACAAACAGTACTCTCCACCACCAAGAGTGGGACAAAGTCCACTTACACAAATCATAAGCCAGTAACTAATCATGTCATGGGTATAAAAGCTATAAGCTAAACTGTACCTGTCATCTTGTCATCTTGCTTATGGTCTTATGCCTTTTCCTTTTTCTTCGGAAACCTATCCCAACAGTCACGGGCCATATGTCCCGGCTTGCCACAATTATAACAAGTAAGTGGGACTCACCATGGAGCTTCTCCTGACTTAGCTTTCTGTCTTTGGGGCATCAACACGACAATCACGGGCAAGGTGTCCTGACTTGCCATAAGTATGCCAAGCATAAGGAACCTGACCGGTAGAGGTTCTAGACCTCTTATGCCACCTCCCGTAGTATTCAGACTTTCAAAATCTGCAGAGTTCAGTACCCTGTACACTGGCATCTGGTGGACTTTTCCCAAATCTACTTCCAACGATCTAACCGACTCCACCAACGCTCGGAATCTCAATAACTTTGGTCCTACCAATAGGAGTCGTAAATCATCACGCAGACCATTATAAAACTTGTTTACCATAGTATGCTCATCTTCCAACTCAACCCCTGGGTAGCGCCTTAACATGACAAACACAAGCAAATACTCATCAATAGAGTGCGTCCCTTGCGCCAAAAGCATGTTCAACCGCTGATCGGATGATATTCTAATTTCCACTTGCTCCAGAGAACCAACCAGCATTGGAGCCACCCCAGGGATAGGGGGTTGCACATGCCTTCTCTGTTAGGCATTGATCATAGCAAACACTACTTCCGCTACCATTCAGATGGTTTCCGCAGAAGGAGGGGTCGTAAGCACGTCGTTAAGCACACTTCCCTCCACAGAGTGTTAACCTTGTGACTACACTACACCACTCCTAATCACCTAAAATCGGGAAAACGCTCAATTAGGTGACCAATAAATGCCAAAAAGCAATTATAAGAACACTCAGGTTCCTCAAACATGTGTATTTTCATTCCTAAGTGGACATTCATGGGTTCATTTCATGTTATAACGATGACGCACATGACTGTGCTCACCACCCCTTAAAAAGAATTTGACCACGAATTCTCCGAAGAAAGATCGACACCGTAGTCCGATACCAAATTGTAACACCCACATCCGTCACATGGGATATAACAGAAGGTCCGGCCGGGGCCCCACGCCATATTCCACGGATAGTTAACAGAGTTACATATTAATACCAAAATATTATGAAACAATATCAAAATCTAATACAGATCATTCTAGCATAAGCTTTTAAGTAAGTTAGAAGAACCCATAAACATAATATGAATGTCCACTACAGCCACATCAGGAATGAAATAACATACGCAAAAGACTTGACCTTATGGCCTTACAACATTCAACTTGAATTAAAGTGTTTTACATACATCGGCTCGCAGGCTGGCCATACATGATAGTATTAAAAGAAAAACACTTCGCCTTGGCCTTCAAGGGCCAGCACAACAACAAGTTCTTCAGCCCACTATTTGTCACTAGGCTCACCTGTTCCTGCATAAGAACAATCCACCACACGGTGGCAAAACAAAGCAATGGTCAGCTAAAGCTGACAAAATTATAACGACTTCACCCCTTACTCGGGGCGGCGGTGCTTCTTTCCTGCAATTGTATTAGAAAATCCAACATAGAAATGAATGTACAGTTTAAGCACACTTCACCACAGGCGTAGGAACGAACAGCCACACACCCCGTGCTCTCAGGGCACATTCTCGGTGAAAATCTGGTCCAAGCCGAGACTTCACCACCGCCCCCAGGACGATAATCACAGTGAGCATTTAAGTCTTTCCGACCAAAACCTAAGAATCGCCCTCTATGCCAACGGTAGGTGTCACGTACCTTAGGTTTCTTTAACTGAACCACATAGAGCGGGTACCGTTCCATTCAAACCGTTGCTCACACCGTCATGTCAATTTAAGTCATCGGAGCGGATCAAGCTTCCCCGAGGCCCGAAGTATTGATCATATAATAGTACATAACCCAGTTATGCACAAGGTCGGCTCTCAGGCTACCACGCTGGGCTCCCAGAGCACGCAGCCTCACACACTAGCCCCCTAGTCCCCGCGAGACAGGCCTCACAGAGCTACCGCCGGTGGTAACACTACCATAGCGCAGTACCTAACAGAAATATGTTTCTGTCCATTTTTTTGGGTGCTCCTTGGGGTTAGTCCCAAAAGTTCCCTACTGCAATCTCCTGCGTAGAAACTAGAAAAACAAACGACACGGAGTCTTCTCCGACAATACATGCATAATGAAAACATCATAAATCCAGACCAACCCGTCCGGATGGGCTTCACACACCATGTCTATGTCCGTACTTTGATTACGAACTCTATATGCAAAACTATGGGGATAATCCTCGAAGGAATACCATACGCTCACCACACACTCGCGGGAGAGAGTTTCCTATTCAAAAGGAAGAGGACTTCACATGTCTAAGTAGAGAATCGTTATCCTTTTCGATTTCTTCGGTGACATGCCCACGATCTAGATGGATGGACGCGACCTCAATGACCTTGCCTTCCCTTTTCCGGACTCGACTTGCAAATCGGAGCTTGAGAACTCCAATGGCGGCGGGATCTCTTCCTTCTTCTTCCTTTTTCACTCTCCCTTATCTCTAGAACTTAGAAAGAGAGAGTCAATGAAGAAATGAGTTGGCAAAGCCTAACTCCCGGCTATAAACCCATAGAGGCAAGCACCAGCTGTCGGATCTCCAAATAGAATCAGTAGACGGTCCTGATTCCTCCAAGAATAAAGTTTACGAGAGCTACCGCCGTGCGATAGGAAGGTATCGCCGCACGGTAGCACAATCGTTCGGCTTCTCGAGGATGCCACCGCTCAGCCATCCAATCGGGTGACGACAAGTGGACACGTCATAACTGCTATGCTACCGCCACACGGTAGAAAACTATCGTCGTGCGGTGATTTACACGTTTGGAAGGAAACGACAAAGCTACGCTATCTCCTACGGTACGGTTAACGTCACACGGTAACAACCGGAGAGCTCTATCAAATAAATCGTCAAGCTACCACTACCGCAGTGCGCTAGCGGTTATCGAGAACGTCGAGCGTTGAGTGCCACGACCCAATCGTCGAGCGGACTACCACCGCACGGTATACATTACCGCCTAGTGCTAGCATGCGCTGAGATGCCGAGACCATCGAGAGCGCTGAGAGCACCGAGCTACCGCCAATGGTAGCTCTATCGCCACGCGGTACCTTCCAAAAAAGCATTTCCTGAACCTGGGGCATTACAAGTTTAATATCAGTAATTAACAAAGTAATACTATGATAATTAATGCTTATATTCTCAAGAATATAGTCATTTCTCAGCAGCATTAATTAAGGATTTAACAGAGTTATTACTTAACATATTTATTGGGACAGTTGAGTAAATGCATTGAAGACAAAATCAGGCGTTCCATTTCCCAAAAAATATGCAGAGGACTTCAAAGAATTTGAATTTCAAATCAACAATCAAGATACAAAAAGAAATTTTCAGAAGATTGCTGAACATAATACCATAGAACAAGTCTAACAGTTAGGAAGAAGAAGAGAACATCTGCATACAATGAACAAGAAACAGAGACACAAAACTTCTTGTTCTGCATCATTCTTCTTATTCATGCTTTTCTTCCAGCAAACAATCATCATTCTGAGATCAAGTTCACAATCACTCAGATACATATACTGGAAGAAGAAGTTTTCAATTTTAAGGCCTACACCCTGAAGCAAAGTCTTTACTCCTGACCAGATTTCAATAACTCAGGGGGGCTTTGATAACATCACAAAATCCACTAGTCTTCTCAGAGGATTAAGACAGAGAAGATAATATCAATCTTATTTTCCAACTGTGTACAGGGTTATAACTCCCTTCAAAAGTTAATCCCTTGGTTGTCAAGTCTCCTGATCAAAAGACTTGGTTTGATTTTTAGGCACCTGGTCAAAAACTCAAAGGGTTGATAGATATCCCTTGAAAATAGATCTTATGGTGATATGGCACCTGAACAAAAACCTATGGTGTCAGGAAACCTCATCAAAAACCTGTAGTGGATTCCTACCAGGGTGATAGAAGAGTGGATGTACTCAGGATTATTGGGGAACCACTATAAATTTCCTTGTGTCGTCTGGTTGTGCTCTACTTTTTATTTTGCTGTGCTGTGATATATATTTTGAAGGATGGTAAAAGCTTTACCACTTGAGGGGATAGATCTATTTAACTCTAGAGGCGGGGGTGAATAGAGTATTTTAAAAACTTAATAGGTATTTGTAGCGGAATAAAAAATATTGATATATATCTTTAGAAAGTGCAGGAAAGAAAAGCTAACTAACACAGCATACAACAATAAGAAAACAACAAACAACCAGACGACATAAGAAATTTATAGTGGTTCCCCTAAACTTGGGTACATCCACTCTTCTACGACCCTGGTAGGAATCCAATACAGGTTTTTGATCAGGTGCCCTGTCTCCAACAGGTTTTTGCTCAGGTGCCCTGTCACCACAAGATCTATTTAAAGGGAGATCTCACAACCCTTTAGGATTTTGATCAGGTGCCCAACAACCAAGCTAAGTCTTTTGTTAAGGTGACTTAAGAACCAGGTGGTTAGCTTTTTAAGGGAGTTAAAACCCTGTATACAGTGGGGTAAAAATGTGATATTGTCTTCTCTTTATCAAACAGCTGAGAAGACTTTATTGGATTGCTTGATGTTGTCAAAGCTCCCCCTGAGATGATTATTGTTCAGGAATTTGCTGGAAGCTTTACAGGGTGTAGGTCTTCTTTGATGAACTCCAGAAGATTTTAAACTGATTGTGTTTTTATGTCTCTTGAAAGCTTGGTGAAGAGTTGCAGATGATAAAGACGGTATGAGTATGCAAACTGAATGTGTTTCTTCTCTGTTTGCCCGTGATCCTTAGTGTACAATCCCGTAGCCGGGTGAGTGGGACCCTCCCCAAAAATCAGCCTAGGGGCGTGTTATGGGCGACGAGTTGGTGCGACCCCAATTGAGGACGTGCGGGTCCTCGTGCGTGCGTGCGTGCAAAGGTTCTATGCGCATGGGTTCATATATATATATATATATATATATATATATATATATATATATATATTATATATTATATTATAATATATATAATATATTATATATGGGTTATGAAAAAAGGGGGAGTGGGGGTTCGGGTGGAACAGGAGGTGGCAGGGAAAGATAATAAAGAAAAAAGGAGGCAAGGGGGAGATCGGGGCAAGCAGGGGAAGCCTGGTACATGGGGGAAAAAAGAGAAGGAGATAAAAAAGAGGGGGCTCGGGACACAACAGGGAAATGGGGGAGAAAAATAGGAGCGGAGGAGAAGATCGAGGCAGGGAAATATCAGAGGAAGAAAGAAATCGAAGCAGGGGAGGAATCGGGGTTGAGACCCTAGCCGCCGCCGCCCATCTGGAGCCCAGTCGCCACCGCACTTTTCCCCCTCTCTCTCCCGTCGCCGGCGAAGCTAGGGCACGGCCGCCCCTTCCTCTCTCTCTCTCTCTCTCCCGTCGCCGGCGAAGCTAGGGCATGGCCGCCCCACCCTCTCTCTCTCTCCCGTCGCCGGCGAGGCTAGGGCACGACCGCCCCTTCCTCTCTCTCTCTCCCGTCGCCGGCGAAGTAGCAGCCCGGCCGCCCCATTCCCGCTCTCTTCCGTCGCCGACAAGGCAGCAGCCCGGCCGCCCCTCTCCTTCTTTTTCCCGGCCTGAAGCAACCCCAACCCGACCGACCCTCTCTTCTTACCGACCTGGAGCAGCAACCACACCCCGGCCAATCCTCTCTTTCTCCCGGCCTGGAGCTAGGATCGGCCTAGAGTGAGGCTCGGCTTGGAGCAAGGCTCGGCCTGTAGCAAAGCTCGGCCTATAGCGAGGCTCGGCCTGGAGCGAGGCTCGGCTTGGAGCAAGGCTCGGCCTAGAGTGGGGAACGAACGCCGACGCGGCCGCATGCAGTAGGATCGACTCGGAGCTCCTCACCCGGCCCCGCCGCCAAGCACGCGACAAGGGTAACGATGTTTCAACTTGGGCAGGTGAAGCCTTCGGTTTACATATTTTCCCGGAAGCCCCTCTCCACCAACGGGTGGGGGGAAGGGAGCTCCCCGACGGGTTGACGTGTACGTCCCCGCAGTTAATTGCATTAGCACCCGGAAGCGTGAGTACGGGTTTAGGCATGCTGTGTGAAGCTCATCCGTATGTGTGAGCCGGATTGGTGATGTTCTGGGGTTCCTGGAGAAGACTCCGAGGAAGTTGTTTACTAGCCGCTTGCAGGGAACGCGCACCACATCCCCAAAAAAGGCGGTGTGCGCAATATGTTCGGCCCGCTTATATTAGCCGACCGATGACTAGTTGGCCGCCGCTCGTCGAGACGTTGGCGTACATGTGTTGCAGTACCAGGCGGGGAGTAGCAGGCTTAAGCCCAAACTTGTGCTGGCCCTCGAAGGCCTTTTTGTTTATATTTCCGGCATGCGTGCTGAGTATGGAATTCATATTCCTGTAATATTCTTTCATATCTATGATGCTCTGTGAATATAGTTTACTCCTCCTGTCTTGGGCAAGCGGTGTGTTCGTGAACCGCTTCCCCCGTGTGGGCCCCAAGTTATAGATGTCGGGAAGCCCCTGATGGCCCGTTGTCATCCTTTCAGAATAGCGGAGTTCACTGTTAGCGGCCCAATTGGGGCTGCGTAGAGTAGGGCTGTTGGGCGGTTTTGTGCCAATAGTAAGGCGGGCAGGGAGCATTTTACATAGACCCGAGGTGGCACTTTTAGTTAAGGAGTGGATCTTGAGATCCTCCTCAGATGTTCCGGTCGGCCAAGAGAGCCCTCCGAAGGTTCCTTAGCAAAGCCCTTGTCTTGGGAGGGGAAGAGTTAGTTAGTCTTCCGGGTATGCGACGGGTCCTCCACGCTGAGACCTTGGGTCTGTCCCTTGTGTTCCTATCCTTGTACCTAGATTGCTCCCTTGAGGGTAGTAGGTGCGCGGTCACCCCTTCCCCAAGAGTCGAACTCCACAGGAGACCAGATTTCGGTTTCAACATTTTGGTGCGGTGAGCGTGGAGAGTGACCAGCACAGAAGAACTCTGGCGAGCGTCATGGCTATAGAAGTGGAACCAGGTGACGACCAGGGTCGTGCATTGATACTTTGTATGTAAGATCCTCATACTCAGAGTTGTCCCTTCCCATAGCTGTTGTTTGAATCCCATAGCATTTGGAGTAGGATTTGCACCTATTTTAAGCACTTCTACCTGTGAAAACCTGTGTGTCCCCACTTATTACGTCAACGAGAAACCTGGAGGTTCTTATCTTCAAGATCGAGTAAGAGAGCAGCTGAGAGGTATTATGAGTCGGGTGACCGGAAAGGGTTCCCTCCCTAGCGGTAATATGTTATCTCTTCCTTGTAATTCAGTAACGGTCAAGTTTTCCCTTTATTACCGATTCGCCTCGAGCTTTTGAGGGCTTCAAGTGTTAGCCTCGCGATCGACTCCAGAAGCCAAGCGTCCAACCCGTTCCTTTTGAATAGCCTAGTTCGGACGATGGGACGGTGCCGCGGGACTTTAAGCGCTATTATAAGACCGAGCCTCTGCACTGACGGCCGAGATCAGCTCCCCCCTTGCACGCCGGCCTATGTCCTCCCGATCGCACCTCTCCTCCGACTGGAGGAGTTATCAGGAACGAGCCTAGACGCTAACCTCCCAGATTTGATAAACTGCCGATCTCTCCAAGCAATCGCAAGTGACATGGCGGAAAGTGATCTTTGTCATTGGATCAGGATACGAAACGTCCAACCCGTTCCTTTTAAATAGCCCAGTTCGGATGATGGGACGATGCCTCGGGAATCTAAGCGCTATTGTAAGACCGAGCCTCTGCACTGACGGCCGAGATCAGCTCCCCCCTTGCACGTCGGCCTATGCCCCCCCCCCCCCCCGATTGCATCTCTCTTTTGATTGGAGGAATTATTAGGAACAGACTCGGACGCCAGCTTCCCGATTTGACGACTTCCAGATCATCTCTCTTAGGAATAGGATGTGTCCTCCATTTGTAAAAGCATCGGTGCAATTAACTCTCCAGCACCTCTTAAGTAAACAGGATGTCTCCACCTCAAGCAAAGTCAAGTCCTCGAGTAGTAGTGGACCCCGAGCAGATCCCACTGTCAGGTTCTCACCTAGCTGGCAGGGCTGGAAGTCACTCGGTGTCATCCTTGGGCCTCGAGCAGATCCCGCTGTCAGGCTCTCACCTAGCTGGCAGGGCTGGAAGTCACTCGATGACGGTAGTAGTGGACCCCGAGCAGATCCCGCTGTCAGGCTCTCACCTAGCTGGCAGGGCTGGAAGTCACTCGGTGTCATCCTTGGGCCTCGAGCAGATCTCGCTGTCAGGCTCTCACCTAGCTGGAAGGGCTGGAAGTCACTCAATGGCGGTAGTAGTGGACCCCAAGCAGATCCCGCTGTCAGGCTCTCACCTAGCTGGCAGGGCTGGAAGTCACTCGGTGTCATCCTTGGGCCTCGAGCAGATCCCGCTGTCAGGCTCTCACCTAGCTGGCAGGGCTGGAAGTCACTCGATGGCAGTAGTAGTGGACCCCGAGCAGATCCCGATGTCAGGCTCTCACCTAGCTGGCAGGGCTGGAAGTCACTCGGTGTCATCCTTGGGCCTTGAGCAGATCCCGTTGTTAGGCTCTCACCTAGCTAGCAGGGCTGGAAGTCACTCGATGGCGGTAGTAGTGGACCCCGAGCAGATCTCGATGTCAGGCTCTCACCTAGCTGGCAGGGCTGGAAGTCACTCGGTGTCATCCTTGGGCCTCGAGCAGATCCCGCTGTCAGGCTCTCACCTAGCTGGCAGGGCTGGAAGTCACTTGATGGCAGTAGTAGTGGACCTAGAGCAGATCCCGCTGTCAGGCTCTCACCTAGCTGGCAGGGCTGGAAGTCACTCGTTGTCATCCTTGGGCCTCGAGCAGATCCTGCTGTCAGGCTCTCACCTAGCTGGAAGGGCTGTAAGTCACTCGCTGGCGGTAGTAGTGGACCCTGGGTAAACTCGCTGTCAGGATCTCATTAGCTGGCAGGGCTGTAGGCACACCTGGGGGGAAGGGGTTGGTTCATGGAGACTTTTTGCAAGACCCCGAGTGATGGTCGGCCCCGGGTAGACCCGCTGCCTGACCCCTACTAGCTGGCAGGTCCGTAGGCTCGCCTTGGGGGTAAGGGACCCCGAGTGCTGCTCGACCCCGGGTAGACTCGCTGTCAGGCTCTCATTTGCTGGCAGGGCTGTAGGCACACCTGGGGGAAAGGATTAGCTCCACGTGTACAAGAGGATACAGAAGATACGGCTTTGTTGTTTCGCGATATCACGAGAAATGGTATACTTGTTGTAAGTAATGGTATAAGGGCAATTCGATAGCAGTGGGCCAAAGGGTATCGAGCGATTCAAAAGATCAGAAAGGTCGTGGAGAGATCGATGCTCCAAGCGCAGATTTCAGTTTCTCTCAAACTTTTTTTGGGTCGGCTCCCACTCGCCGGATACGTTGGGTTGGATGATTCTTTCCGAGCTTGTGTCAAGCTCAAAAAGAGCGGGGATTGTGTACAACCCCGTAGCCGGGCGAGTGGGACCCTCCCCAAAAATCAGCCTAGGGGCGTGTTATGGGCGACGAGTTGGTGCGACCCCATTTGAGGACGTGCGGGTCCTCGTGCGTGCGTGCGTGCGGAGGTTCTATGCGCATGGGTACATAATTTATATATATATATATATATATATATATATATATATATATATATATATATATATATATATATATATATATATATATATATATATATATATATTATATATGGGTTATGAAAAAAGGGGGAGTGGGGGTTCGGGTGGGACAGGAGGTGGCAGGGAAAGATAATAAAGAAAAAAGGAGGCAAGGGGGAGATCGGGGCAAGCAGGGGAAGCTGGGTACATGGGGGGGAAAAGAGAAGGAGATAAAAAAGAGGGGGCTCGGGATACAGCAGGGAAATGGGGGAGAAAAATAGGAGCGGAGGAGAAGATCAAGGCAGGGAAAGATCGGAGGAAGAAAGAAATCGAAGCAGGGGAGGAATCGGGGTTGAGACCCTAGCCGCCGCCGCCCATCTGGAGCCCAGCCGCCGCCGCACTTTTCCCCCTCTCTCTCCCGTCGTCGGGGAAGCTAGGGCACGGCCGCCCCTTCCTCTCTCTCTCTCTCCCATAGCCGGCGAAGCTAGGGCACAGCCGCCCCTCCCTCTCTCTCTCTCTCTCTCTCTCTCTCTCTCCCGTAGCTGGTGAGGCTAGGGCACGGCCGCCCCTTCCTCTCTCTCGCTCTCCTATCGCCGGCGAAGCAGCAGCCCGGCCGCCCCATTCCTGCTCTCTTCCGTCGCCGGCAAGGCAGCAGCCCGGCCGCCCCTCTCCTTCTTTTTCCCGGCCTGAAGCAACCCCAACCCGCTTCTTCCCGACCTGGAGCAGCAACCACACCCCGGCCGATCCTCTCTTTCTCCCGGCCTGGAGCGAGGCTCGGCCTGGAGCGAGGCTCGGCCTGGAGCGAGGCTCGGCCTGGAGCGAGGCTCGGCCTAGAGCGAGGCTCGGCTTGGAGCAAGGTTCGGCCTAGAGTGGGGATCGAACGTGTTGAAGTTGGAGACCGGGCGGTCTGTCTTGGCGGGTTGGAGACCGCGCGGTCTGGCGGTTTGACTCGGCGACTTGTAAACCGGGCGGTCTAGCAATCTTCACAAGCGTCCTCTCTGCATCTCTTATTGTAAGCCGTGCGGTTAGTCCTTCCGTCTAACCGCGCGGGCTGTGCGGTTTACTTTGTACAGTCCGCTTAGCTTGTAAATTTTAGTCCCACATCTCTTATTTGTATTCTCTCTTCTCTCCTCCATTCTATATAAGGGAGGGCATACCTTTGTAATAGTTATCTTTTTTGGATAATAAAATTTCGATTATTCAAAAGTTTATTCGGCTTGTTCTCTTCTTTTCGCTTCCTTTCTCTACTTTCTAACATGGTATCAGAGGACACGGTCTTTTCCTCCTGATTCTGTGCGCTCTCTGTTGTTCGCGGCTTGTCTTCCGCGTTCTGCGGCTTGTTCGCGGCTTGCCTTCTCCTCTGTCCGCGCGGCTTGTTTCCATCCGCGCGGCTTGTTTCTGTCCGCTGCCTGTTTGCGCGGCTTGCTCTTCTTGTTTCTCTTCTCCTCCTACTCTTTGTCGCAGCGACCTGTTTCCGTGTCGCCACACTCCTTGCTCTTTCCTGCCGCTCCGACTTCCTAGTCGCTGCGGTCTGTCTCTATCCGCGTGTGTTGTCTCTGCACTCGCGGTTTGCTGCTGTGATCTGCCTGACCGTGCGGGTTGTTCCTTTCTTACCCGCATCTTGGTCGCGGTCACCTGCTCTTCTCCTCTCTTCTGTTCGCTCGGCCTTTTCAGTCCGCGCGACCTCTTCCCCGCTGTGCCCTTGACCGCATTCTCGCAACTGCTGTGATCTGCCTGACCGTGCGGGTTGTCCCTTTCTTACCCGCATCTTGGTCGCGGTCACCTGCTCTTCTCCTCTCTTCTGTTCGCTCGGCCCTTTGCAGTCCGCGCGACTTCTTCCCCGCTGTGCCTTGATCTGAATCCTAGCCGCTCGTGTTCACGCGGCTTCTTCCCTTTTGTTCCCGCCACGGTTTCACGCGGATTCTTCCTTGTTTGAGCGGCCTCTCCGCCTCTTCGCTCTTAGCCGCTTCTCTTGTTAGTCGTCGCGACCTCCTGGTTTAGTCGCGCGGCTTGTGCTCTGCACCTTGGTCGTGGCCCTTCGTGCCGCTGGTGTGCTGTCACCGAGACCGCTGCAGTTTCTTCTTCCTCCCTTCATGGCTTTCGCCTCGGTTGTCACGTCTTCTGGTCGTGCACACGTTGTTACTCAGGGCAAATGGCTAATCGACACTGGTGCTACGAATCATATGACCGGCCATCTCCCGTGTTTCTCTCTCCTAGAAAAACATGCTCGCTTGCCCCCAGTTACTCTCGCTGACGGCTCTTCATCATCAGTTCATGGCACAGGGATAGTTCATGTCACCCCGTCTCTTCACTTGGCGGATACTCTATATGTGCCCCAGTTCCCGTGCAACTTATTATCTGTTACATCTCTTTGCAAGCAATTACAGTGTTCCGTCACATTTACTTCTACTTCTTGCTCTTTTCAGGATCCGGACTCCCAACGGACGATTGCTACTGGGACTGAGAGTGGCGGCTTATACTTCCTAGACAACATTTCTGTTTTTTCCACCTTCTCCTCCACCTCCACAGATCTTCTCCAATGGCATCTCCGCCTTGGTCATGCTCCTCCCCGTCTTCTTCGTCAACTTCTGCCCCACCTTCCTCCTCAAAGTCCTCCGCTCAACTGTGAGGCCTGTCAGCTTGGCAAGCATCACCGCTCCTCCTTCCCTCCAAAGCACGTTCGTAGCTCTACCCGTCCATTTGATCTTATCCACTCCGACATCTGGGGTCCTTCTCCTACTCTTACCATTGGTCGGGGTAGTTCCTATTTTGTCACATTCATTGATGATTTCTCTCGCTGTACGTGGCTGTATCTGTTAAAAGATCGCTCCGAATTATTCTCTGTATGGACATCCTTCTATCTCATGATCAAAACTCAGTTTGATGTTTCTATCAAAGTTTTTCGGTCTGATAATGCCGCAGAATATCTCAGTCGTGACTTCTCTACATTCTGCATGCAAAATGGGATTCTTCATCAAACTAGTTGTGTCTATTCTTCACAACAAAATGGTGTAGCCGAACGCAAAAACCGACACCTGCTCGATGTCGCTCGCACCTTGATGACCCAGATGCATGTTCCTCGCTCCTATTGGGGCTATGCTGTTCTCCTTGCCTGCTACCTCATCAATCGCATTCCCTCCACGGTTCTCCATGGCCAAACCCCGTTCTCCATTTTGTATCCGGGCAAGGAGCCGTTTCATCTCCCTCTCCAAATCTTTGGATGCACTGCCTTTGTGCATGCCCCTTCTGCCACCCGTGATAAGCTCTCCCCTCGCTCCACCAAATGTGTCTTTCTGGGGTATTCCACCACTCAGAAAGGCTACTGTTGCTTTGATCCCGTCCTTCGTAAGCAGTTCGTCTCTGCTGACGTCACCTTCTTCGAGAATACCTCCTACTTCTCGGATGCCTCTTCTCCTCTTCTCCCAGCTTCTGATTCTCCTGCCGTTCCCTTCGTTCCCTCGTCTCCTCCTACACTCTCCACCACTACACCGTCTCCACCCCCTCCTCTTCCTCCACCTCTCTCTCTCCCTTCCCCACCACCCTCTCCCTCCTCTCCGCTGCCGTCGCTCTCTTCTCCCGGGCCAGCTTTCTCTACCACGGATGCTCCGGATGCCGCGGGCCCGGCTGACCTGGATCTTCCTATAGCTCTTCGCAAAGGGGTGCGGACGTGCACCTTACACCCCCTTGCTGCTGTTGTTTCCTATGATCGTCTTACTCCTTCTCGCAGGGCCTTTGCACTGGCTACCTCTGCCACTGCCACACCCCGCTCCTATCAGGAGGCCCTTGCTATTCCTCACTGGAAGATGGCCATGGATGAGGAAATGGCGACCCTCACTGAGCGGGGTACCTGGACTCTTGTTCCTCCTCCCTTTGGCACTGATGTTGTTGGCTGTCGCTGGGTCTTTGTGGTCAAATTTAGCCCAGACGGCACTGTGGATCGGTATAAGGCTCGCCTTGTGGCTAAGGGCTTTACTCAGACCTATGGGGTTGATTACTTTGACACCTTCTCCCCTGTGGCTCGTCTCAGCACAATCCGGGTTCTTCTCTCTGTGGCCGTCAATCGGGATTGGCCAATTTCTCAGCTGGACGTCAAGAATGCCTTCCTTTATGGTGATCTTCACGAGGCCGTTTACATGGAGCAACCTCCTGGGTATGTTGCTCAGGGGGAGACACGAGTATGCCGGCTGCAGAAGGCAATTTATGGCCTCAAGCAGAGTCCTCGAGCTTGGTTTGACAAGTTCAGCGGTATTGTGGCGGCTGTTGGTTTTGTGCGAAGCTCTGCTGATCACTCTCTCTTTATTCGCAAAACTCCTTCTGGGCTGGTTTTTCTTGCTGTATACGTCGATGATATTCTTCTCACTGGCGATGACCAGGAAGGGGTAGCCCTGACAAAGCTACATCTTCGCCAACATCTGATCACTAAAGATATGGGCTCTCCAAAGTACTTTCTGGGGATCGAACTCTCTCGGAAGCCCGACTCCTTAGTTCTCTCTCAGCGTAAGTATGCCCTTGATCTTTTAAAAGAGGCAGGATTGACTGGAGCTAAACCTGCCCGATGTCCCATGGCTATTGGGGAGGACAAAACCTGGACAGATGATTCGCCTCTTCTTTCAGATAGTTCGCGGTACAGGCGTCTGGTTGGTAAGCTCATATATCTCACAGTGACCAGACCCGACATTTCTTATGCTGTGGGCAAGGTGAGTCAATTCATGCAAGCGCCCAGGGATTGTCATCTTCAGTCCGCCTTGCGGATCTTGGAATATGTCAAAGCAGCGCCTGGGAAAGGATTACTGTTTCAGAAGAATGGTCATCTGAGGATTGAAGCCTACTCAGATGCAAGTTATGCTGATGACAAAGGGGATCGCAAGTCTACCTCAGGTTTTTGCACCTTTGTTGGGGGAAATCTGGTGAGCTGGAAGAGTAAAAAGCAGTCTGTTGTCTCCAGGTCCAGTGCAGAAGCTGAGTATCGCAGTATGGCGTCAACCACTTGTGAGTTGAAATGGTTGCGGGCTCTCATGCTAGATTTAGGAGAGGTGTACAACCATCCTCTACCTATGTTCTGTGATAACAAGGCCGCCATATACATCTCCAAAAATCCGGTATTCCATGAAAGAACAAAGCACATTGAGGTTGACTGCCATTTCATTCGTGAAGAGATTTTAAAAGAACAGATTTGCACTCCGTTTGTCACATCTGATAAAGAGCTAGCTGACATCTTCACCAAGCCAGTCTCCGCCTCGTTTCTGCATGTTTGCGACAAGCTGGGCATGATTGATATATATGCTCCAGCTTGAGGGGGAGTGTTGAAGTTGGAGACCGGGCGGTCTGTCTTGGCGGGTTGGAGACCGCGCGGTCTGGCGGTTTGACTCGGCGACTTGTAAACCGGGCGGTCTAGCAATCTTCACAGGCATCCTCTCTGCATCTCTTATTGTAAGCCGTGCGGTTAGTCCTTCTGTCTAACCGCGCGGCCTGTGCGGTTTACTTTGTACAGTCCGCTTAGCTTGTAAATTTTAGTCCCACATCTCTTATTTGTATTCTCTCTTCTCTCCTCCATTCTATATAAGGGAGGGCATACCTTTGTAATAGTTATCTTTTTTGGATAATAAAATTTCGATTATTCAAAAGTTTATTCGGCTTGTTCTCTTCTTTTCGCTTCCTTTCTCTACTTTCTAACAGAACGCCAATGCTGCCGCATGCAGTAGGATCGACTCGGAGCTCCTCAACCATCCCCGCCGCTAAGCACGCGACAAGGGTAACGATGTTTCAACTTGGGCAGGTGAAGCCTTCAGTTTACATATTTGCACGGAAGCCCCTCTCCACCAACGGGTGGGGGGAAGGGAGCTCCCCGACGGGTTGACGTGTACGTCCCCGCAGTTAATTGCATTAGCACCCGGAAGCGTGAGTACGGGTTTAGGCATGCTGTGTGAAGCCCATCCGAACGTGTGAGCCGAATTGGTGATGTTCTGGGGTTCCCGGAGAAGACTCCGAGGAAGTTGTTTACTAGCCGGTTGCAGGGAATGCGCACCATAGCCCCAAAAAAGGGGGTGTGCGCAATATGTTCGGCCCGCTTATATTAGCCGACCGATGACTAGTTGGCCGCTGCTCGTCGAGACGTTGGCATACATGTGTTGTAGTACCAGGCTGGGAGTAGCGGTCTTAAGCCCAAACTTGTGCTGGCCCTCGAAGGCCTTTTTGTTTATATTTTCGGCCTGCGTGCTGAGTATGGAATTCATATTCCTGCAATATTCTTTCATATCTATGATGCTCTGTGAATATAGTTTACTCCTCCTGTCTTGGGCGAGCGGTGTGTTCGTGAACCGCTTCCCCTGTATGGGCCCCGAGGTATAGATGTCTGGGAAGCCCCTGATGGCCCGTTGTCATCCTTTCAGAATAGCGGAGTTCACTGTTAGCGGCCCAATTGGGGCTGCGTAGAGTAGGGCTGCTGGGCGGTTTTGTGCCAATAGTAAGGCGGGCAGGGAGCATTTTACATAGACCTGAGGTGGCACTTTTAGTTAAGGAGTGGATCTTGAGATCCTCCTTAGATGTTCTGGTCGGCCAAGAGAGCCCTCCGAAGGTGCCTTAGCTCAGCCCTTGGCTTGGGAGGGGAAGAGTTAGTTAGTCTTCCAGGTATGCGGCGGGTCCTCCACGCTGAGACCTTGGGTCTGTCCCTTGTGTTCCTAGCCTTGTGCCTAGATTGCTCGCTTGAGGGTAGTAGGTGCGCGGTCACCCCTTCCCCAAGGGTCGAACTCCACAGGAGACCGGATTTTGGTTTCAACACTTAGTCAATTGTTTTTTTTTTGTTATTGTATCTTTTCTCCTTTTTTAAAAAACTACTTTATATTTCCGGCAGAAATTCTATCTCTGAATTTGAATTCCACTCCATGATTAACTGCTGAAATCTTGGAACTTGGATAAACGGCTAGAAGGGCAATAAATTGATTCCTTAACTATCCCAATTATTAAGCTAAATATTAACTCTGTGAAATACAGTAATTAATGCTGCCAATGAATGACTATATTCATAAGAATATATGCAATTAATTACTCAGAGTAATATAGATAATAATATATTATATAAGCCTTGGTCAATCCAGAAATTAACTGCAGAGAAGTGAAATAAAGAACTGATAGATTTCGTCGACCAGAATAGATTTCGTCAACTTGAACTCCAAGTTTGTCGAGATGACAAATCGTCTTCGTCGAGTTGAGATCGGAGAAAGTTGATCTAGAAAAATAAGCTGTCAAAGCTGGGCTCCAAGTTCATCGACCAGAGATAGAAGTTCGTTGAGCTGAGAACTTGAGAGAAGAGGGAAGATCGTCGACCTGAGCTCTAAGTTCGTCAAGCTCAACTCATAGTAGGTACTCTGAGTTCGTCAATCTGCGATCGACGATCGTCGAGCTGAGTTCGAAGAACTTAGAACTGATTCTCTAAACTCTTAATGACTGCCATTCTTCTAAGTATGGATCTCTGATTTCTTCTGAGGATTGGATCAAAGATTGACTAACCTAGTCAGACTAACCTACACCTTAGAACTAACAGAATGACCCTAGGCTATACATGAAGGGTCAACAACCTAATAGTGAACCTAGCCCAAATCCAAACCAGGGATCCAACATATTTTCTTTCTCATATATATATATATATATATATATATATATATATATATATATATATATATATATATATATATATATATATATATATATATATATCACCTATTTTAAATCCGTTGTAAAAGTAACTCAAAGTTTTTAAAATACTCTATTCATACCCCCCCCCCCCCCTCTAGAGTTAGTTATATCAATCCCTCAGCATCTGAGACATCTCTTTCTATTGGTATCAGAGCATATCTGATATCACTTTCAATTAGTATCAGAGGGATAGGTTACATGGTTGTAGGGTCTAACACCTGAACCAAAAGATCTTTGTTTGATCTTATCTACTCTAGTTGTATTTCATATCATGACACAAAATAAGGAGTATTCAAGTACCAGACCTCCAGTGTGAAATCTAAATATTTTTACACTTTGGAAGGCAAAGATTAAGCTATATATGAATTCTATTGATGAGGACATATATAATTCTATTTTGACAGGTCCCCAAAAACAAGTGACAACTACAAGCATAAGTGTTGTTCCACCACCTGAGTGGACTGATGCTCAGAAGAAGCTGAAAATTATAGATGTCAAAGCCATGAATATTTTGGCTCAAACAATGTATGAGGACATATTCCAGAAAGTTGCTGAATGCTCTTCTGCCAAGGATATCTAGGATTCCTTAAATGTTATGGTTGCTGGTTCAGCAGATGAAAGAAATGACAGAAGGTCCCACTTAATTTCTCAATATGAGAATTTCAAGAAGGGTGAATCTGAATCAGTTATTGAGATGTACACTAGAATCAACTTCATCATCAATGAGCTGAAAACTCTTGACAATGACATCTCATTGACCGAAGTCAATGACAAGATTCTTATATGCTTCCCAAGCACATGAGACTCTAGGATCTGGCCAATCAAGGAAGCCAGAATCCTGAATGAGATTTCCACTGAAACCTTATTAGGAAAGCTCAAGTCCTATGAGCAGCTTATGAAGTCAAGGGAAGCAGAGCAAAGGACTACCTCATCTTCAACAAGGAAAGAACAAAGCATTGCTTTTAAAGCATGTGAAGAAGCTGAAGAATCCACTCCAGATAATGAAGACCTACTGGGTCTCTTGGCAAACAGATTTTATAAGATGGAAATGAAGGATTTCAGAAGAAGACTTCCAGAAATGAAGACAAGCCCATGTATTACAAAACACCACTAAATAAATTATTTGTTATGGGTGCAAGAAACCTGGATATATATTGTCAGAATGTCCTAAGAAGAAGAAAGAAAAGAAGAAGGAGAAAGACTCCAGAAAACATTTCAGCAAGCCCTCCTCCAGCAAATACAAAACGAAAGAGTGGATTTTTTGCAGAGACTTGGACTGACTCAGAGTTAGAATCTTCATCCAGCTCTAGTGGGGATGAAGAAGAGGTCAAAGCCAGAGAGATATGCTTGATGACAATCAATGCCTCTTGCAGCAACTCTAATGTTATAGATTCAGAAGCAGAAAATTAAAATGATGAATCCATGTCAGAGGAAGATCAGGTAATCTCTTCTTTTGATTTTTCCTCTGATCAATTTAAAATTGATTTCAAACTATTGTGTAATAATTTAATTAAGTCTGAGAAGGAAATCAAACTTCTCAGAGAAAAATTAAGTGAATTTGAAAATATTTCTTCTGAAAACTCAAACCTTAAAGAAGAACTAAAAACTGTTAATAATCAAATATCTTCTTTAGAAAATAAACTAAAAGAGGCTAAGCAATTTGAAGAATCCCTAAATGAGAGAACCATCAAATTGATGGACATCACAAGCACAGTGAATATCAGACTTAATGGCAAGCTGGGCTTGAGAGCTTCATCAAGTCGGCCTCCTATTCTTCAGGAAAATATTTTATCAACCCCATAAAATTCATATCTGCTAAAGAAAAAGGAAAAGAAGTTTTACAACTTACAAATAAAGATACTGAAATCTTACCAAAGAATAAATCAAATAAAAATAAAAAATTCACAGAAAGATCATGTTCAATAAAATCCGTCGAACCGAAATCGACGAAATTAGTATTATGCGTCGAACGGCGATCGACGAACTCTAAACTCAGAATTTGTGTACAACTACTCATTTGTGGGTGCTCGACGAAATCAACATGTTTCGTCGAATAGAGATCGACGATCGTGGAACACAGGAAATGAGTATTATCATTCTGTGAACCGAGATCGAAGAAATCAATACTTTTCATCGAACTCAATTCGGTGAACTCAATTAAATTCGTCGAACCCAAATACTGAAAAGAGAAATTTTAATTACTATCAAACTAATAATCAGAAACCAAAACTTGTTAATGTTTTTACTCAATGGATAATTCCTCCTAAAAGATACCATCCATTAGGCTATAAGGATCAACCTGATTGTTCTTATATTTCTAGTTATTCTTATGAATGATATCAAGGACCCAAGGTCACCTGGGTCAAGAACAACTAATCTTATTTTGTACAGGTGAAGGACTATCCTACCACAAAGCAACAATGGTATCTGGATAGTGGCGATTCAAAACATATGACAGGATGTAAAGACAACCTGACTGAGTAAAATCTAAGCTTGGACTAAAGGTGATTTTTGGAGACTCCAACTGTGGACAGACAGAAGGTTATGAAAATGTCAATGTTGGAGCTGTTACCTTCAGGAAGGTAGCATATGTTAATGGTCTCAAGTATAACCTAATATCCATAAGCCAGTTATGTGATGAAGGTTATCATGTATCATTTAATCAGTCATCTTGATTTATTACTTCTGATAACAACAAAATTATTTTAAATGGAATTAGACAAGGAAACATTTATGTAGTAAATTTCAAATCAGCTGGTGCAAAAAATTGTTTATTTAATCAAATTAGCTCTACTAATGATGGCATAAGAGACTAGGCCATGTAAACTTTAGGAATATTGCTAAACTATCTAGGGACAACCTTGTTAGAGGACTATCTTCTGGTTCTTACAAGAAGGAAGGACTCTGCAGTGCTTGTCAATTAAGCAAACAAACCAAAAATCATTTTAAATCTATTAATAAAAATGATTCACCCAGGATTTTATACTTGCTACATATGAATCTTTTTGGTCCTATTGTTGTACAAAGTTTGGGAGGAAAGTCTTACACTTTAGTTATTGTGGATGACTTCTCTAGATTCACTTGGGTGTTCTTTCTGAGAAATAAGTCAGATAACTTTAAAGTTATTACAGATTTTCTTAAGAGCATATAAATTGAGTACTCTACTCAGGTTGCATTGATCAGAAGTGATCATGACATCGAGTTTGAATCTCTTCTCATGCAAGAATTCTGTGATAAAGAAGGTATCAGACATTATTTTTCTACTCCTAGAACTCCTCAACAAAATAGGGTAGCAGAAAGGAAAAATAGAACCCTTATTGAATCTGCTGGGACATTGCTTTCAGATGCTTATTTGCCCCTATCCTTTTGGGCAGAGGCTGTGAGCACAACAAATTATGTTCTAAATAGAAGTTTAATTCATAAACTTAAGGGTAAGGCTCCCTATGAATTACTTAAAGGGAAGCAACCTAAAGTAGATTATTTTAAAGTGTTTGGCTGCAAATGTTACATTCATAATAATAACAAGAAACACCTTAGAAAGTTTGAAACAGAGGCTACAGAAGGAATTTTCCTTGAATATTCCCAAATCATCAAAGCTTATAGGGTATTTAATAAGTCATCATTAAAAATGGAAGAATCTGTACATATATCTTTTGATGAAGCTAACATGTTTTACAAACAGAAGGATTCTTCTACCAAAGATATTTTACAGGTACCCTATTTGTGTGAGAAGTTGGATGACTTAAACCATACCCAAGAGGTTACATCTTATCCTTCTCCACAGATTGATGAAGAAAGTGAAGAAGAAAGTGTTGAAGCAGTTGAACAAACAACTATAATTCCACAAGAGGATTTAATTCCACATGTTTTTGATCAACCAAATCCTCCTGTTGATCCTTTCATACTTAGAGATCAACCCATATCTCAAGTGATTGGAGACATATCAACGGTGTGCAAACAAGACATCAACTCAACAAAGATTTGATGCATGCTTGCTTCATTTCTCAACTTGTGTCTCAATCCATAAAAGATGCCGAGCAAGATCCCCACTGGATTATTGCAATGTAAGAGGAGCTCAACTAATTTGAGAGTTGCAGAATTTGGGATTTAGTTCCTAGACCCAAATACTACCCACACATTGGAACTAAATGGGTGTTCAGGAACAAATTGGATGCACAAGAATCAATTATAAGGAACAAAGCAAGATTGGTAGCTCAAGGATATTCACAGGAAGAAGGCATTCACTATGACCAGACCTTTGCCCCTGTTGTAAGATTGAAAGCTATCATGATTTTTCTTTCATATGCAGCATTTTAAGAAGTTCAAGGTTTACCAAATGGATGTCAAGAGCGCATTCCTCAATGGAGAATTAAAAGAGGAAGTTTATGTTGAACAACCTCCAAGTTTTATCTCCTCAACTCATCCATCTTATGTTTTTAAGTTGCATAAAGCTCTTTGTGGTTTAAAGCAAGCTCCAAGAGCTTGGTATGAGACCCTAGCTAGCTTTATTTTAGAACATAAGTTTACTAAAGGCATTGTAGACAGAATATTATTTATTAGACATCATAAATCAACAATTTTGCTAGTTCAAATCTCTGCATATGATATAATATTTGGCTCTACTAATTCCAAACTTTGCAAAAGGTTTTTTGACCTGATGCACTTAAAGTTTGAAATGAGTAGCATGGGTGAACTTTCCTACTTCCTTGGTCTCCAAGTGAAGCAAACCGCAGATGGTATCTTTTTATCCCAGTCAAAATATGTTAAAGAGCTACTCAAAAGAAGGGGTTTTGTTGATTCTGATGAACAGGGCAAACCAGTTGATCAGAAAACATATAGGGCTATTGTTGGGTCCTTATTGTATCTTACAACTAGTAGGTCAGATATCATGTTTGCTACTTGTATTTGTACGAGATTTCAGGTAAGCACTAAAGAATCTCATCTTATTTTATTAAAAAGGACTTTAAGATATATAAAGGGTTGTCTTAATATAGGATTCTGGTATCCTACTGAGTCAGAATTTGATTTAACTGGATTTTCAGATGTTGACTTTGCTGGATATAGAGTTTACAGGAAAAGCACATCAGGAACTTGACAGTTCCTTGGTGATAGGCTTGTGTCCTGATTTTGCAAAAAACAAACCTCTTTGTCAACAGCAACTGCTGAAGCTGAATACATTGCAGTAGGCACTTGCTGTTCATAAATTTTGTGGATTCAAAATCAGCTCCTGGATTATGGTTTCAACTTAAATAATTCAACTATTTTTTGTGAAAATAGCAGTGCTATTTCTATTGCAGAAAATCCAGTACATCATAGTAGAACAAAACATATAGATATCAGACATCATTTCATTAGAGATTGTGTAAATAAAAATAAAATTAAACTTGTCTTTATCTCTACTGATTTACAAAGAGCAGATATTTTCACCAAACTCTTAGATGAAAAGAAACATTTGTTCTTCCTAAATCATCTAGGTATGATCAATGGAGACGATTTAATTTGATTTCTATCTTTGGTCGACGATCTGTTCCTTTTTCGTCAAACGGAGTTTGACGAACTCTGAACACTTCGTGGAGTGTTCGTCGAACGGAGATCAACGAACTTTCATTTGTGAAACTGTTCGTTGAACGGAGATCGACGAATTTGTTTCAGGAAATCTTTTCGTCGAATGGAGAACGACAAACTGTTTTCCCCTTCTTCAAACTTTGATCGACGATCTTATTTCTTTATAAGATTTTTCATCGAACTGAGTTCGAAGTTTTTAATGTTTCGTCAGACGGAGTTTGTCTTTTCATCTTCTGAAAACTTATAATAGGGTTTTTATCAAACGTCATCCCTCGCTTTCCAGTTCCCGTGTACTTGATCTTTTGTTTTTGCATACATGATGATTTCGGCGGTGACTCTTTCTGACATGAAGTTTGATGCAGGATTTGACATCGACATGAACTCTTTCAACCATTATGATCAAGTCTTCAGGAATATACTCCAGCTGTTTGAAGCACCACAGTTGAGGCAGTTTATGACTCTAAGGATCAAACTCACAGTACATGAGATAAAAGAATGGGTTTTCACTGCAACATTTCCAGATCATACCTCCATTACTGGAACAATCTCTGGACAACAGGTTTCTCTTACCCCCGTTGTTCTAACTAAATTTTTTTTGGATTTGTTAAAGGGGAAGATAATTATGAATTATCTAGCACTGAGTTTGAAGACATGCTAGTTATAATGGTTCACTCCCAGGGAAACCCTAAAAAATTGCTAAAGAAAAACTTGTCTGCTGAATACAAGTTTTTGGCAGATATAGTTGAGAAGGTAATCTTGGGTAAACACTCAGCTCATGATTAAATTACCAGGCACCAATTTATTTTGATGTGTGCCTTGGTTAATCACAAATCTGTGAACTGTGGAGAAGTTATATTTGATTTGATTAAGAAGAAAATAAGTAAGAAGGGTGTGTGTTTTGGAAGAATTCTGGGAATCTTCTTACAGGCTAAGGTTCCAGAACTGTTGGTCTCCCAGACCACTTTCATAAATGCCTCCAAGAGGATTACCTCTTCCCTCTTTGGCAGATGTGAGAGGGTTATTCCAAAGCCCTCCAGGGCTTCCTCTTCCAAGATAGCATCTATAGACACCAGGGTTGCAATAGCCACTTCACCAACCCCTGAAGAATCTCCTGCTCTTAATATTTCCTTCATCAACTCCCGTCCATCTCAACTTCATTCAATATTTCCTTCATCAACTCCCTTTATTGATGTTACTATAATTCAACAACCATCTATGGACACACCTTCTACTACTATCCCCTTTATCTTACCATCCAAGCAACAATCACTAATTAACATTCCTGAGGAAACACCATCTCCACCTCCTTAATATCCTCTACCACCACATCAACCATCCAAAGTTGATGACATACCATATATAGATCCATTATTGTCATCTCTTAATGAAATTGAGGGGTTAGATTTGGAATACTTTAGAAGGGGGGTGAATAGAGTATTTAGGATTTTTATAAAATTTTCAACTACTTTAATCTTGTCCTAGTGCTGCAGGAATTAAATTAAAGCACAGATACAGGAATCCTAACTATCACAGCCACAGCAAGAAATAAAAGAAAAGAGCAATCAGACGACACAAGAAATTTATAGTGGTTCCCCAACCTGGGTACATCCACTCTTCTACCACCCTGGTAGGAATCCACTCAGATTTTTGATCAGGTGTCTGACACCAATGAGCTTTTGATCAGGTGCTCAAAAACCAAACCTCAAGTCTTTTGGTCAGGTGACTTGCAACCAGGAATAACTTTTGAAGGGAGTTAAGAACCCTTTTTACAGTGGGGGTGAGAGATTGATTTTGTCTTCTCTTTCTCAATGTACAACTAATAAGACTTATGTGGATATGATGTTAGCAACAGGCTCCCCCTGAGATGTAGAATGGTTCAGGATATTAGAGCCTTGCTTAAGGGTGATAAGCCTTCAGTCTTTCAGCTTTGACCAGACAAAGTACATGAACTTCTTGACAGATAGAGGGTTTTTTGTTGGAGTTACCATGATGATCTGGAAGTGGTCAAACATGTAATCTCACTGCCAACGCGATATGAGCCTGCAAGGTCGCACATAAGAGATGTGGAGAAGTTGGATTACTGACTGTGTTGGTAAAGGTTACTAATCACCGACCTGAATGGGGTTATGGGCAAAGTGTTGCCTTAAAGAATCATCGGGTTGGGCAAATGTTGCCTTGAAGGGCTGGTTAGGTTTGTCGTCCGAGGGTCAATAACTTTAGTCGAGAATTATCTTGTGATACCCGCCGATCGGCGAGAATCGTCTCCCTGATTCTCGCCGATCGACGAGAGTCGTCGAGAATCAATTGTTGATTCTCGACGATCGACTATCTTGACAATTGTCGTCGACCGTGGCTCGACGATCGTCGAGTATCATTGTGAATCGTCGAGCGAAGCTCGATGATCGGCGAGAATCGTCGAGTATGGTACTCTGATTCTCGCCGATCCTGTATGATACTCGTCGACTGATTCTCGCCGAACCTGCACAGTGATTCTCGCCGATTGTCGCCGATTCTCACCGATTGATACTTGCCGATTCTGAACCCTAATTTCGGGTGGTCTGCGGATAACGAATTTCCTGGGTTTATTTATACCTCTAGTATAAATAGAACACTTAGGTTTTATCGGGGATCATCCTTTTGGCTACTGTGCGAATCGAACCCGATGGAAAGGTTCCGCTCGTTCGCTCCGCCGATCCCGATCTCGCCGCCGGAAGTGTTCCGCCGCCGTGTTTGCTCCATTGACCACCTTCCTTCCGGCGATAGACGCTGGCGCTGCAATCCCTGGCGCGGACCTAGCAGTCAGTGGGAAAGCAAAGGTGCGGTCTTCTCCTTCCCGATAATCCGTGCGACGGATAGATCGGCGTTCTCCCGCTCGTGTGGACTTCTGCAGAAACGTGGACACTATTCCACGTAGAACTCGCCACTAGCAAGAAGATAAAGTTTGGAGCATCTCCGTTGAGTTATGACTCAACGCCACCGAGGTAATCTTTGCCTAGTTTCACTAACTTCTTGATTCAACGTTCATGGCCCGATCCACATCTCTTTGGGTTTTTCTTGATGCATTATTATTCCGCTGCGCGCACAAATGTTGTGCCACCCCTGAAGAGAAACCCAACAGTGGTATCAGAGCCAGGTTACGGCCATGACTGTTGTTTTGGAAGTTTGGTTATTCCAGTGCGTGTAAACCTAGAGATTTAGAAGCGTTCTAAATGTCTAGATTTAGTCTTGGCACTTCGCCAAGAACGATTGGAATTCCGGTGGAATTTCTAAGTGTTAGAAATTATTGCCTCCTTAACAGTAACCATCCCTCGAGTATGTTTTGGATTTTGAATCCAACATAGAGAGATGAGATTGTCTACTGCTTTAAGTTGAGTTGTCTTCGCCTTTGTCCAATGCATGTAAATCTGAGGATTTGGAAATTTCCGGATGTTCAGATTTAGCCCTTCCTTCTATCAAATTGTTGATGGTGTAAGGATGTGCACATAAGGGATGCATGTGGTTTAGAATTGTTTTTCTTGGATGTGCACATTGATCAAATGTTGATCATAGTTAATCGTTAACCTAAAATTGAAATCCCTTCTTTTAATATTAAGTGTTCGGATGCCTTCCGATGGATGACACTCTTCCTGCCTCGATCGATGAAGTGTGGGCTTGCCAAAGCAAGGTGCATTAATCTATCTTGGTAAGGGTGCGAGCGGATAATTGTGATATCCCACTGTCGACATCGGGTCCAGCTTAACTAGGTGACCTCAAAGGTTGAGTGCCTAGAGGCATAGGGTTGGCATGCACCATATGATGGATGTGAATAAGGAGTTATTCACCAACCATACAAGAATTGCATGAGGATGCAATTGGCAAGCGTTGCCTACCTAAATAACCGCATCGTGAGAGGAATGCCAAAGCGGACTCATAGTGTTGGTGAAATACGGATCTTGTCCACTAAGAGAGTAGCTCGTATGAACTCTCCGAATTGTTAGTGAGGGCTATCATTTCGAATAAAATAGTGGGAGTATTTTAATTGAAGTCCTAATTAGAATAAATTGTATTTGAAATTTAGGTACTGATTTTATTCTGCATGAATTCTTGTAGAATTCCATGGCAAGTGTTTCACACTCCACTTTGTCTCTGAGAGCCATCCTTGAGAAGGATAAGCTCAGTGGGACTAATTATATGGACTGGTATAGGAACCTGAGAATTGTTCTCAGGCAAGAGCGAAAGCTCTATGTCTTGGAAGAAGAAGCCCCCGAGGTGCCGACCGGGAACTCTTCCCGTGCTGAGAAAGATACTTATAAGAAGTATACTGACGATGCTTTAGATGTCGAATGCCTTATTCTTGCCACTATGAACTCTGAGCTTCAGAAGCAACATGAGAACATGGGGTGCAAGGAGATTGACGAGCATCTCAAGAAAATGTTTCAAGGGCAGGCTCGTCAAGAGAGGTTCGACATCACGAAAGCGTTGTTTCAGTGCAAGATGGGAGTTCGAGACTCAGTAGGGACTCACGTACTCAAGATGATTGGGTATATAGAGAACCTTGAAAGGCTGGGTTTTCCTCTTGGTCAAGAGTTGGCCACGGATCTGATCCTGCAATCGTTGCCGGACAGTTATGAGCAGTTCGTCTTGAACTACAACATGAATGAGATAGACAAGACACTGCCCGAACTCCTAGGCATGTTAAGAACTGCCGAGATCAACATGAAGAAGGCTAAGCCTGCCAGCCCCATACTGATGGTGCATAAGGGCAAGGGCAAAGCTAGGGGCTCCAAGAAGACAAAGGTGGGACCTAAGTCATATCTTGAGCCCAAGTCTTCTGCACTGATGAAGAAGAAGAGCGCGGTGAAGGAAGGGAAATGCCACCACTGTGGCAAGGCTGGTCATTGGCGGAGGAATTGTCCTTCGTACATTGAGGGTCTGCAGAAATTGAGGGGAGGAACTGGGAAGGAGAAGATTGCTGAGTAAAGGGGAGGTGGACCTCCGCGTCGGCAATGGAGCAAGAGTTGCTGCTGTAGCCATAGGAGTTTACCGTCTTTCTTTGCCCAGTGGGCTTGTAATAGAACTTGATAACTGTTATTTTGTTCCGGCGATAACTAGAAACATTATATCTATTTCATGTTTGGACATGATTGGATTTTCTTTTATAATTAAGAACAATTGTTGTTCTATATTTAAGAATGATGTTTGTTATGCTGTAGCCCAATTGTTTAATGGTCTTTATATTTTGAACTTGGACCATCTGATATGTAATGTAGAAAACAATAAAAGACTAAGAACAAATGATTCGAACCCTACGTTTCTCTGGCATTGTCGTTTGGGCCATATCAACGAGAAGCGCATATCCAAACTCCATAGAGATGGACTTCTGGACTCATTTGATTATGAATCATTTGATCGATGCGAATCTTGTTTGTTAGGCAAAATGACTAAAGCCCCTTTCACTGGTTATACTGAGAGGGCTGAGGATCTCTTGGGTGTTGTACATAGTGATGTATGCGGACCCATGAGTTCCATGGCTAGAGGAGGGTATTTCTACTTTGTCACATTTACTGATGATTTCAGTAGATACGGATATGTGTATCTTATGAAGTGCAAATCCGAGACCTTTGAAAAGTTCAAAGAGTTCAAGAATGAAGTAGAAAACAAGTTGGGTAAAAGGGTTAAAGCACTCCGATCTGATCGAGGTGGCAAATACCTGAGTCATGAGTTCCGCGATCATCTGAAAGAGTGTGGTATTGTATCACAGCTCACTCCACCTAGAACACCACAACATAATGGTGTGTCTGAGAGGAGAAATCATACTCTGTTAGACATGGTACGTTCGATGATGAGTCATGCAGACTTGCCTATTTCCTTTTGGGGTTTTGCTTTAGAGACTGCTGCAATGACATTGAATCGCGCTCCAACGAAAACGGTTCTGAAGACACCATATGAGATATGGACTGGGAAGCGTCCTGGTATGTCGTTCATTAAAATTTGGGGCTGTGAGGCATACGTGAGACGTCAAATGCCTGACAAGCTGGAACCCAAATCGGATAAGTGTTATCTGGTGGGATATCCTAAGGAAACGAAAGGGTATTACTTTTACCTACCGTCTGAGGGCAAAGTGTTTGTCGCAAGGACTAGTGTCTTCTTGGAGAAAGAGTTATTATCAAGAAAGACTGATAAGGTAGAGCTTGAAGAAGTTCAAGAACCACATGTAGTGAATGAACCGGAATTGGATTCTGAGACAGGACTACAAGATGTTGTAGCTAGAGAACCTGCTCAGGGAACACATGTCCTACGTAGATCTGGTAGACCGAGGTTCGAGCCTGAGAGATATGGATTTCTCGTGTCTCAAATAGGTAATGTGTTGCTTTTGGATCATGATGATGAACCGGCAACCTACCAAGAGGCTATAAATGGACCGGACTCCGACAAATGGCTTGAGGCTATGAAATCCGAAATGGACTCCATGTATGCAAACCAAGTTTGGAACTTGGTGGAACCACCTGAAGGGGTACGACCCATAGGGTGCAAGTGGGTCTTCAAGAAGAAGACCGACATGGATGGGAATGTACAGACATTCAAAGGGCGACTGGTGGCTAAGGGTTTCAAGCAAATTCATGGTATTGACTATGATGAGACCTTCTCCCCTGTTGCCATGGTAAAGTCCATAAGGATCTTGCTTGCTATTGCTGCGTATTATGACTACGAGATCTGGCAGATGGACGTCAAGACGGCTTTCCTTAATGGAAACCTCCTTGAGGAAGTGTATATAACACAACCCGAGGGTTTTGTATCCCCAGATGAAGCCACTAAAATATGCAAGCTGAATAAGTCCATTTATGGACTGAAACAGGCCTCTCGAAGTTGGAATCTTCGTTTTGATGAGAAAATCAAAGAGTTTGGTTTCATCAAGAATGAAGATGAGCCTTGTGTTTACAAGCGAATCAGTGGGAGCATTGTTGTCTTCCTGATATTGTATGTAGATGACATACTGTTGATTGGGAATGACATTCCTACCCTGAAAGTTGTTAAGAACAACCTAGGGAACTGCTTTTCAATGAAGGATTTGGGTGAAGCGACTTATATACTTGGTATTAAGATCTATAGAGATAGATCGAAGAAGTTGCTGGGTTTGACCCAGAGTACGTACATCGAAAAGGTGTTGAAGCGGTTCAACATGCTTGAGTCCAAGAAAGGATTTTTGCCCATGTCTCATGGTGTGAATCTCTCTAAGGACCAGTGTCCAAAGTCTTGTGAAGACAAGGACCGCATGAAGTTGATTCCATATGCTTCGGCAATTGGATCAATCATGTACGCGATGTTATGTACTCGACCCGATGTCTCCTTTGCTTTGAGCATGACTAGCAGGTATCAGTCAGATCCCGGTGAGTGTCACTGGATTGCAGTCAAGAATGTCCTGAAGTACTTGAGAAGGACTAAGGACGTGTTCTTGGTGTATGGTGGAGAGGAAGAGCTCGTTGTAAGTGGTTACACGGATGCTAGCTTCCAAACTGATAGAGACGACTCCAAGTCTCAGTCAGGTTTTGTGTTCTGCCTGAATGGAGGAGCTGTAAGCTGGAAGAGTTCCAAGCAAGAGATAGTTGCTGATTCTACAACAGAGGCCGAGTATATCGCCGCAGCTAATGCAGCGAAGGAGGCTGTATGGATTAGGAAATTCATCGGCGAGCTTGATGTAGTTCCTAGCATTGTTGGTCCCGTAGTTCTCTACTGTGATAACAATGGTGCAATTGCACAATCTAAGGAACCTAGATCTCATCAGCGCTCCAAGCACATACTCCGGCGGTTTCATCTTATTCGTGAGATTGTCGAACGAGGAGATGTAAACATTCGCAGAGTGCCGACTGAGGAAAATATTGCGGATCCGCTGACAAAGCCTCTTGCGCAGAGAAAGCATGATGGTCATACTAGATCAATGGGTATACGATACCTAAATGATCAACTCTAGCGAGAATCTTGTGGATTGCATGTAAATATGTATTTTGTTGGTTGTTTGTTCATATGATGAACTGTGTACTTAGTTTTTCTTTTATAATTAATGGCAAATTCTTTTATTATGTCTTTTCTATATGATAGATAAATGTTAACATAATAGATACCCTTAGAATGTTCGCTTCCATGGGACATCAAGTACGTGTCTTGAATGTGAGAGCCCATGATTTATTTGAAGCTTCATCCTTAAAGGTCCCTGGTCGAGTATCATCATAGAAGCTAAGGGTGATGATGATACATGAAGGCTAGCACGTGCGTTGACTGATGACTGGTTCTCACAGGTCATGATATTGTGATATCAAGTCATCACGTGGGTACTTGTTAGAGAACAAGTTGTACTGGACAGACCCAACCTGAGACTACTCTGTGGATTGTCATCCAATCGTGTCACGAGTAGGTCTCAATTGACAATGGTGTTGTGGTCCTTTGACCTGAAGTCACAACATTCATCAAGTGAGGAAGAGCGTGCTTTGATGCCATCTAAAGTCTTCCTTGAGAAAGGTTGATGATAAGGGTGGTTGTTGGGCATGTTACGAATCATTTGGGTGTTTGTGTGTGAGCAGATATGGAATTTGTCCTCCTGTGTGACAGGAGTTGCATCCATGGGCCCCTTGATGGATCTGGACTGAGAAATGCATGGCCATGCTTGGTTGAGTCAATATGTGATATTGGACTCACCATTCTCTAGAAGTCCGTCCTGGATCAAGAAACTTGGATTGAGCTATTACGAGGGTGACACGGTCCATGCCTCTAGTTCTTTCCGGATGTAAGAGACAAAGGGACAAAGACAACGCTGATACATTGGTCATTAAGGATTATGAGTTATAAACTCTTATTACTTGGGGAGCAATGATGCATTGCTAGATGCCACTCATTGTTTGTGAGGTTTTTGGTTAGATACTTTCGAGATCAACTGGGAGTCTGTTGGAGTTACCATGATGATCTGGAAGTGGTCAAACATGTAATCTCACTGCCAACGCGATATGAGCCTGCAGGGTCGCACATAAGAGATGTGGAGAAGTTGGATGACTGACTGTGTTGGTAAAGGTTACCAATCACCGACCTGAATGGGGTTGTGGGCAAAGTGTTGCCTTAAAGAATCATCGGGTTGGGCAAATGTTGCCTTGAAGGGCTGGTTAGGTTTGTCGTCCGAGGGTCAATAACTTTAGTCGAGAATTGTCTTGTGATACCCGCCGATCGGAGAGAATCGTCTCCCTGATTCTCGCCGATCGACGAGAGTCGTCGAGAATCAATTGTTGATTCTCGACGATCGACTATCTTGACAATTGTCGTCGACCGCGGCTCGACGATCGTCGAGTATCATTGTGAATCGTCGAGCGAAGCTCGATGATCGGCGAGAATCGTCGAGTATGGTACTCTGATTCTCGCCGATCCTGTATGATACTCGTCGACTGATTCTCGCCGAACCTGCACAGTGATTCTCGCCGATTGTCGCCGATTCTCACCGATTGATACTCGCCGATTCTGAACCCTAATTTCGGGTGGTCTGCGGATAACGAATTTCCTGGGTTTATTTATACCTCTAGTATAAATAGAACACTTAGGTTTTATCGGGGATCATCCTTTTGGCTACTGTGCGAATCGAACCCGACGGAAAGGTTCCGCTCGTTCGCTCCGCCGATCCCGATATCGCCGCCGGAAGTGTTCCGCCGCCGTGTTTGCTCCATTGACCACCTTCCTTCCGACGATAGACGCTGGCGCTGCAATCCCTGGCGCGGACCTAGCAGTCTGTGGGAAAGCAAAGGTGCGGTCTTCTCCTTCCCGATAATCCGTGCGACGGATAGATCGGCGTTCTCCCGCTCGTGTGGACTTCTGCAGAAACGTGGACACTATTCCACGTAGAACTCGCCACTAGCAAGAAGATAAAGTTTGGAGCATCTCCGTTGAGTTGTGACTCAACGCCACCGAGGTAATCTTTGCCTAGTTTCACTAACTTCTTGATTCAACGTTCATGGCCCGATCCACATCTCTTTGGGTTTTTCTTGATGCATTATTATTCCGCTGCGCGCACAAACGTTGTGCCACCCCTGAAGAGAAACCCAACATTTTTGTCCTTTGAAGTGTCCTGGAGTATAAAAGAAAGAAGACTCTTGATTTTTATTTGATGTTCTTCTTCTTCAGATTGCTGATATTCTTCTGGTCTAGATCTTGTATTTCTGTATCAGCTTTCTATCTCTTTTTGTTTTAGAGTGTTGTCGAGAGAGAGAGAGAGCAGCATAAGATTCTTGATTCTTGATTCACAAAAACTAACTAACTGTCTGTTTCTTACTTGCTTGCTTTTCTCAGTCACTATCTAGAGGAGGAAGAAAAATCCCTTTTATATATTTCATATTATCTTCCTTTTGAAATTTGAAATTCTTCTACATTTAATGTTGATGGCCTGGAGAATGTTTTGCATTGATTGAGTTTCCCCAACTGTCCCATGGAAAAATGGTAAGCAATAATCCTGATGAAGACCATAATTAATGCTCCGTCTAACGGTAATATTCATAGAATATTTTAGCATTAATCACTCAGGAATCATTACAGTAGGAAAGGGACAGAAGTATGGAAATAACCAAGTCTGGATTCGTCGAATAGAAAATAGAAATCGTCGAGCTGAGTCCACAGTTTGTCGAGTTGAGGAGTTGTGTTCGTCGACCAGATGGCTTTTGTTCGTCGAGCTGAGTTCCAAAATCGTCGAGCTGAGAACAGATAACTGCATTCTCTAGAACCTTGCCTTTTTGCATATCAAGTTCGTCGAGCTGAGTCCAGTGAAGTGTTATTGGACTTAGAAATTTCTGGAATGAAATGCTGAAGTAGAGTATCCAGAAATCATCAACCTGAGAACTGGGTTCGTCGAACTGAGAACTAGTTTTGTTGGGATGTGTCGACACAAGTCCTGTGTGTCGACACAATTATTTCTTGTCTCGACATAGTTGTTGTTTTGATAGAGATCTGGAGTGTGTCGACACAAGTCCTGTGTGTCGACACAGTTGATGTCGACAGATGTTCTGTGTGGCGACACGAGTCCTGTGTGTCGACACAATCTGGCTTCTGATGTTGACACAGTTGGTGTCGATAGATGTTCTGTGTGTCGACACAAGTATTCTGTGTGTCGACACAGTCTAGCTTCTGGCGTCAACATTGTTGGTGTCGACAAATGTTTTGTGTGTCGACACAAGTCTGCTGTGTGTCGACATAATCTTGCTTCTGGTGTCGACACAGTTGGTGTCGACAGATGTTTTGTGTGTCGACACAATCTTGCTTCTGGTGTCGACACAGTTGGTCGAGTCTTTGGCAGTTTGTTGAAAGCTGGTCCATGTGATGTTGATTTAAGAACTTGGCCAAGACTCTAGGACACAACCATGACCCTTACTATACATGATGGGTCATATGATCCTAACTTAGTGAACCTAGCCCAAATCTAACTAGGGATCCAACAATCTCCCCCTATTTGGGTGAGGTCACTAATTACAGACTCATAATAAAATCAAAAAAATTTCAAAGCATGAAAACATATATCTGGCAGGAAAAATAAACACATGCAGAAGATATATATATATATATATATATATATATATATATATATATATATATATATATATATATATATATATATATATATATATATATATATATATATATACAATAAGCTTTATATCAGAAATTAGAAAGCAGTTTTAAGCAGACTCAGACGTACTAAAGATAGTTTAAAAATCATTTCTTTTACCTTTTCCCTATGTGCTTCTCCTCTTTGCTTTTTCTCTCCAGGCTTAGTAAATATAATTTTCCTGTTGGGATTAGCAGCTTGCAACTTTGTCATTTTCATATCAGCAGCCCCTATAATATTTAGAGATGTAGCCCTTGGTACCACTATTTCTGGATGCAATTTCATGTATTCATCAACATTAGAGAATTTATTAGCCTTTTCAAACCTGTTGAGCTCTTCCTTCCTGTATTTTGACATGGTAGTATACTCTGATGGATCCTTTCCTTCATCCCTGGCTTTGTTGATCATAGAAAGGCCAATCACTTCTTGGAACCTAGTCATCCTAGCTGTTGTTGCTGTTTCAGGATCTTCATATGGTATAGGTGGGGAAGCAGGTCTGTTGGAGCTTTCAGCTTTGTGATGTTCTGGGAATTGTTGTTGTAGTTGTTGTTGATGCTGCTGCTGTTGAGGTTGGTGTTGCTTACCTGAAGAGTAGTATCTTTGTTGGTTGCTTCCTGGGGATGAGGACCTACCCTGATGCCTTTTATAGGTTTGAAACTGAGTAGTCCTTTGAGATGTTGTGCCTGAAGCACCAGCAGCTGGAGGAGGAAGTGGAGGAGGATCCTTCCTGAATCTTTGTGTAGGAGGAGGTGAATACCTTTTGCTTCTCTTTCTTTCTTTCTGTTCATTTTTAGATTGCCATATCCAAGCAGGCATACCCTTATAAGGAGTGATGTTATGAAGGATATAGTAAGGGTGTCATTTGCTGGATTGGACTTTGGAACAGGAGGTGGAGGTGCTTTCCTCTTCTTGGAAACTTTCTTTTTCATGTCCTCCTCATCTGAGTCTTCATCATCATCATCATCAGTGGACTATTGAGGATTATCATATAGAGCATTTAAGGCTTTTAGGGCCTCAACAGAAATAAGGGGTTTCTCAGCTTAAGAGGGAGTTGGAGGAGGAGCTGCAACTGGAGCTAAAATGGTTTATGGAGGGAATGAAACACTAACTAAATCAGCCTTAGGTGGAGATGGAATGGATGTAGTCTTTGGAGCAGCAAAAATTCTTTGAGTTGCTTGGCAACTTTAGGACTTATTGGAGAGGAATAAGGAATAATAACCAAAGATGGCTTAATATAGTCAACTGGAAGAAGGCTCAAATAAGTTGTATCAAAAATTCTTAACAGACTTAACAAATCTACTGTGGGATTAATAATATAATCACCAACAGTATTTATTTCTCCTGTTACTGACTCATCTATGTCCATGTCAGTTTCAATAAAATGAATTAAATCAAACAAATCTTCATCATCTGCTTCTGCTATAGTTTCTGCTGGAACTGCTACTACTGCTGGAACTGCTGCAGCTTCTTCATCAAGTGTCTCCCCCTGCCTAGTTTCAGTGTAAACTGGAGCCAGGCCCCTAACTGAAGAAGGGGAAGCAGAGAGGGCCGAGATTTGGGCAGCAAGAGATGATATAGAAGTAGCAAGAGGTGAAATGGCCTCTGCTATGATGGTTTTGAGGAGGGGAGTAATGTGGGTAATGAGAGAGGAGATGGTGGAGGGGTCTAATGGTGGAGTTGTATATTGTGTGTCAAAAGGTGTTTGAGTGGAAATAGATGGAGGGATGGTAGTAGTTGGTGGGGTTGTAGGAGGAGCATCTTGCATTTGGTCATCTTGTGTAGAAGGAGTGTTAAGAGGGGAGGAGAGTAGATTGAATGTGGGGATGTTGGCTAGATGGGGAGGTAAGGGAGATGAGGGCGGTGAAGGAATGTGGATATCATGGGGGGACTGAGGTGGGCTAGGAAGATGAGTATGAGGTGAAGTTGTAAAAAGGATGTGGGTTGATGGAGGTGTGGGAGTTTGAATGATTGTGTGGGTTATGGAGGGAAGTTGTGTTTGAATTGCTGGAAGGGATGGGGGTGAAGGAGTGATCTCTTTAGAAGGGTGGGGAGTGGTCATATCAGCCCTTGTACTTTCAGAAGCTCTTATGGAAGAGGGAGCCTTGGAGGGCTTTGTGATGGCCCTCTCCCACTTGCCAAAAAGAGCACAAGTTATCCTCTTACTGGCATTAATGAATATGGTCGGGGAGACCAGGGATTCAACAACTTTCTCTTTCAAGAAGATCCCCAGGATCCTTCCAAAACTAACTTCCTTTTTATTATTCTTTTTCTTAATAAGATCAAAAATGATTTGTGCCCAGTTCACCTGTTTATTGTTCACCACTGCACACATAACCAGAAATTGATACTTGGTTATATAGTCGTGTGCAGTGTGCTTGCCCAGCAAGACTTTCCCAACTATGTCTGCTAGAAACTTAAATTCCGCAGAGAGATGTTTTTTCAGTAATTTGCTAGGGTTTTCTCCAGAGTAACCCATTTGACTAAGCATCTCATCATACGCTTCATTATCAATCTCTAATGCATCTTCTCCAGTACTTAATCCAAAGATTTCAATTAAAACAGCGGGAGAGAGAGAAACGACATTACCCACGATTGTGCCAGTCAGGGTGTTGTCATCTGTTGTAGAGGAAGTATATACCCATTTCCTGATTTCTGATCAAGATATTTTGATCCTTGTGGATAGCAGAGTTTTCAATTTCTGGTCGTCAAGAAGTTGCAGGATTTCCAGAAAGACAGGGTCGGCATGTTGGAATGAATCGAAATCCACATCGAATCCGGTATCAAACTTCATTGCTGCAAGGGTTCCCGCTGGAATCGCCATTTGAGTACCTGGAGGTATTCAACATAAACCTCTTCTTTAAGTACTCCATTCAGGAATGCACTCTTCACATCCATCTGATACACCTTGAATTTCTTGTATGCAGCATAGGACATAAAGATTCTGATGGCCTCTAACCTTGTAACTGGTGTAAAGGTCTGATCATAATCTATCCCTTCTTCTTGTCTGTATCCTTGAGCAACAAGCCTAGCCTTGTTACTCACAATTATACCTTGGGCATCCAGTTTATTTTTGTATACCCATTTGGTTCCAATGACTGGGTATTCTTGGGGTCTTGGAACCAAATCCCAAACTCTACATCTCTCAAATTGATTTAGTTCCTCTTGTATAGCAATGATCCAGTGGGGATCCTGCTCAGCATCATGTATAGATTGAGGTTCAACCTAAGAGAGAAAACAAGCATGCATCAAATCTTGGTTGAGTTGATGCTTTGTCTGTACGCCAGCTGATATGTCTCCAATCACTTGAGATCTAGGGTGATCCCTTAGTGTGACAAGATCATTTGGTGCAGTTGGTTCAACAATAGTATTTTGAATTAATTCCTCTTATGGAATTATATTTGTTGCTGGATGAGGTTCAACTTCAGTTCCTTCTTCTTCACTTTCTTCTTCATCTTGTGGAGAAGGATGTGTTGGAGCCTCTTGGGTGAGGCTTAGTCCATCCAAGTTCTCACACAAGTGAGGTACCTGCAAAGGATTACTGGTAGAAACTTCTTTATCCTTGAAAGACATGTTAGCCTCATCAAATGTTACATGTATAGACTCTTCAATTTTCAAGGATGATTTATTGAATACCCTATATGCTTTGCTTACTTGGGAATATCCTAGAAAAATTCCCTCTTCAGCCTTAGCTTCAAACTTTCTAATGTATTTCTTGTTGTTATTATGAATATAACATATATATCCAAATACTTTAAAATAGTTGATTTTAGGTTTCTTTCCTTTAAGTAATTCATAGGGAGTCTTATTCTTCAGTTTATGTATCAAACTCTTGTTCAGGACATAGTTTGTTGTGTTTATAGCCTCTATCCAAAAGATTAGTGGCATGTAAGCATCTGCAAGTAATGTACCAGCAGCTTCAATTAGGGTCCTATCTTTCCTTTCAGCTACCCCATTTTATTTGGGAGTTCTAGGAGCTGAGAAATAGTGCCTGATACCTTCCTTCTCATAGAACTCATGCATAATAAGAGACTCAAACTCTGTACCATGATCACTTCTAATTAATGCAACATGAGTAGAGTACTCAATATGTATGGTCCTGAGAAAATCTGTAAGAACTTTAAAGGTATCTGACTTAGATCTCAGAAAGGACACCCAAGTGAACCTTGAGAAGTCATATGAAATAACTAAAGTGTAGGATTTCCCTCCTAGTCTTTGCACAGCAATGGGTCCAAAGAGATCCATGTATAGCAAATACAAAATCCTAGGTGAATCACTTTTATTAACTGATTTAAAGCTAGTTTTAGTTTGTTTGCCTAGTTGACAAGCCCTGCAAAGACCTTCCTTCTTGTAGGGACCAGAAGGTAAGCCTCTTACAAGACTGTCTTTAGATAACCTAGCAATGTTTTTCATGTTAACATGACCTATCCTTTTATGTCATAGTTCATTTTGATTGCAAACAATATTAAGCAAACAAATGTCTGAATTGGCAGAATAGAAATCAACTAAATATATATTTCCTTGTCTATTTCCAATTAAAACTTTTTGGTTTTCTTTATTAGAAATAATGCAAGAAGTTTACTTGAAATGTACTTGATAACCTTCATCATATAACTGGCTTATATAGATGAGGTTATGCTTGAGTCCTTTGACATAACTCACTTTCTTGAAGGTGACTGCTCCAATTTTCACTTCTCCATAACCTTCTGACTGGCCACATTTTGAGTCACCAAAGATTACCTTTGGCCCCAGCTTGGACTTATAGTTGATTAGGTTGTCCTTGCTGCCAGTCATGTGTTTGGAGCATCCACTGTCCAGGTACCAGGTTTGATTGATCACTAGACAACCCTTTTCCTGCAGTAAAAACAGTTAGTTGTTCTTGACCCAGGTTACCTTGGGTCCTTTATATTGTTGGTAAGAAAAACTAGATATTACAAAAAAACTCTGGTTGAGATTTTTTGTAAGACCCCCCCTACCCGGATCCCAAAACACGGCACGAAGAGCGAGTCTTATGCCCGGAACAGCCGCCTTGCGGTAGCATTAGCACACGGGCTAACCTGTACCACAAGACGCCTATTCCGCCAGCTACAACCATATCAATATAAATGCCAACCCAACCAATAAATAAGCAAGAGAAGTCAAAATCCACACTAAGCATATAATGTCCAAAAACATGAAATAATGAGAAGCTAAACATGCTTCTACAAAATATCAGAGTACAGTTAATCATTGCCCTAACGGGCTACATCAGAGTAATCAAAACACTAACATCAGTAACAGACGGTATCGACGGCACCGTCACATCAGGCCCTGTCGTCCTGGCCTAGCTATCCTGCGGCGTAGTCTGTGGCTGCTCTACCTGCGGCGTGACCTCCTAAAAAGGAAGACGTAGAAACCGTTAGTCGAAACGACTAAGTGGTTTCACATTCGCTCCCCCGGCGACTCCTCGGCACCGGGCGGAGAAAGAGAAACAAGGGTACAATATATATAAGTGTATGACAGGTACAAACAGGTGACAGTAGAGTAAGAGAAACAGTATCATTATTAGCATTTATATAGGAGCTACAACTAAACTAGCAAGTATAAGTAAGAGCAGGAAGTAACTTAACTTATAAGAATGCCCATACAAACTTATAAGTTAAGGATCGGGTTACATAAAAGTAACTCATCGTATAAGAGTGCCCATACAAACTTATACGATGAGGATCTTGTTGTGCAATGATATGAAATGCTATGAATGCTATGCAATGACTCACCCATGCACACCCATGCAATTGCTATGTCGACACAGACTGTAGTTCCCACTTTTCGAGCAGGTAGCTAACCTCTCAGGCATCAGCCGCCGTGGCCAGGCGGTGACAGTAGAACGGGCACTTCTACTACTAGGCGGGTATCACACTACTTCACCTAGGCCTCCGTACGCCTCAACGCTAAGAACACAACAGCGGAGCCCATGCGTACTATGGCCCAGCGGGGTCTTGGGTAGATGTGCACCAAGAACACAGCCCGAACTGGCATTGTATGACCCGGAAGGGGCCTCGGAAGAAAGCACGAGGACACAGCCCAACCGTTCACATGGCCGGAGGGGCCTCGGGACGTGAACACCGAGGACACAGCCCAAACCGACCAAGTCTAACTGCCAACTCCCGTCGGTGTGACGACTGGCGAGCCCGTAGACCTGCCACACTATCCTTAACCCAGGATTACGACACCGCGTGTCGACTCACACCACATGCAAATACCACATCAACATATCATAGAAGGGGCCTCGGAAGTAAACACGAGGACACAGCCCAACCATCCATCCACACCTTATCTCAACACAACCAAAACAAGTGACGGTCAACACCGCAATTACATCCATTCACAATACTACCCGTAGGGAGACGACTCTCTAAGTATTGGACTACAAGACTCATTTCATTAATCAAACATGTCCATGATCATAATCTATTCATCTATATGACTTTCCAAATGATGGCAATGTAATATAAACATGATGCGCATATAAAGATCTATCTCACTTTTCATTTGATAATGTCATAATATAAACATGAAGTGCACAATTATCAATCTTTCAACTCCTACCAATTCAGTTCGTTTAAATAATATTGTTTCTCAATTTGATAATATGAAATCTGCAATAAATGATTAATCATTCATCCAAGCCAAGTGTCTTGCATTATTAATTCCACCGAATCAAAATCCATTTTTCCATTAAGCCCAGAATTTAGGTGCAGGCTGAATCTGGACAGCAACTTCGACCGAAGATTCCCGAAGCTACAGGTATCCGATGAAGACGTGTAACCCCACGATGGAAAGGTCTTTCCGAGGTCTACAATCCTCGTATTCAGACCTCAACCCAGATTTGACATTATCCTATTTGAAATCGGACTTGAAGTCCGCTGCGTATAGAACACAGTTTCTGCATACAAGATTTATTGAACACCATTATCGTTTAGACTTTCCTGTGGCTACAGACTTCGCCAGAAGTCATGCAACCATTCGTTGGAAAGGTATTTTCAAGGGCTTCAACTTTCGTGTTAAGCCGAAAGCCCGATCTGGCCATAGAATACTTAAACATGGCCACGAAGTTCACTGCGCGTAGAATACAGATTCTGCGCGCATCTTAAGGCGGAATGAACGGCATCGGTTCGTCTTCCTCCTCAAGGCGATTCTTCCCAAATCATTCCAGAAAACCTCCTCCCTTATTCACCCTCAAGAGGCCAATATTCTTCACGAAACCATCCTCAATCATCACATAGAAGAAGAGAGTGGTTGAAGAGATCTAAAATCTAGAACACAAGTCCTAGCATGGCCAAACCTAGAAGACTTCTTCTCTCCATCAAGACTCTCTTGAGCCGATGTCTCTCCTAGGAAAATAACTATAGATCTAGCACCAAGGGAGAGGGTAGGAAACTCACATTGGCTCCAGCGGTACCACCATTTCTAGCCATGGATCTCGTAGTTCTACTTGGCGGCATCTTCTCTTTCACGGCGATGGCGGATCTCCTTCGGTAGAACTTGCTCCTGCAGTTTTCCCTCTCACAGGAGATCTCACAGAAAATAGGGGAAGAATGAGAATGAAAATGGCTAGGGTTTTCTCTCCCCCTTATATATAAAATGTGACACGGGTAGGGACACGGCCGTGTCCGTACCCGTGTCCTGCTTCCGTGAAACGGCCGTGGCGGTTTCCATGTCGGTTCAATGTTTGACACGGGTAGGGACACGCCCGTGTCCCGACCCGTGTCCACATGACACGGCCGTGTCATTGGCCGTGTACTTCTCGGGTTGCATCTCGACTCTTCTCGTCGAGCTCAACTCGACGCACACGGGTAGGGACACGGCCGTGTCACTACCCGTGTCACTTGGTGTCGACACAGCTCGTCAGTCTCGACACGGCTCGTCGAGCTCAACTCGACGCACACGGGTAGGGACACGGCCGTGTCACTACCCGTGTCACTTGGTGTCGACACAGCTCGTCAGTCTCGACACGGCTCGTCGAGCTCAACTCGACGCACACGGGTAGGGACACGGCCGTGTCGCTACCCGTGTCGCTACCCGTGTCACTTTACACTGATTTCTCCATTTCTCCACAAGTGCAGTCCAATTCCCTGCACTTCTCAGGACTCGAGTCAACCCTCTTGACTCAAAAACACACACACTAGGGGCCTAGAGCGATTCGGGACGTTACAAATCCTATAAACAAAATAAAAGATTTCGTCCCCGAAATCAGGCTTAGGCTGTGGGGAGAAGAGCATAACAGGAAATTTAACATATGCTTTTAAATAAGATTACCTTGAGCAAACAACTCCGGGTAGCATTGCTGCATTAAATCCATTGGCTCTCATGTGTACTCCTCCTTCCCATGATTCAACCATAGCACCTTCACTAAGGGAACACTTTTGCGGCGTAATGTTCTTGTCTCGCTGTCAACAATCCGCACCGGCTCTAGTCGCACAGACCTATCTGACGCCACTGCACCACCAATAGTGGGAATAAATTGGTCGGGCCGCAATAGTGTTTTTCGTAGCGACGATACATGGAACACGTCGTGAAGATTTTCTAGTTCTGGTGGTATCTCCAACCGATAGGCCAACGGGCCAATCCTTTCCAATATAGTATAAGGCCCAACATACCTTGGGCTGAGCTTTTTCACTCCACGCACCCGCGACACTCCATGCATCGGCCGAATCTTGAGGAACACTTTTTCTCCCACTTGGAACTCCACCATCCGATGCTTTTTATTGTAATATTTCTCCTGTCGACTTTGAGCCTCCAACATGCGATTCCGTATCAATCTGACCGCCGCATCAGTATCATCTATGTATTTGTTTCCCAATGCCTTCGGATCTTCATCTTGCACCCAAGACAAGGGAGTCCTGCACCTTCTTCCGTAAAGGGCTTCATGGGGCGCCATGCCGATGCTCGCCTGATGGCTATTATTATAGGAGAATTCCACTAGTGGCAAGAGCCTTTCCCATGGCTCTCCTCTGTCCAGCACACATAACCTCAATAAATCCTCCAGTGTTCTGATGGTCTGCTCTGACTGCCCGTCCGTCTGAGGATGAAATGTGGTACTAAAGGTTAGGCGTGAGCCCAAATACTCCTGTACCGCCTTCCACTCATTGGATGTAAACCGACCATCCCGGTCCGAAACAATTGTCTTGGGCACGTCATGATACCGTACAAATTGCTCCACAAAAAGGCGTACCAAAACATCCACGTGTGCTTCCTTCTTCATTGGAATGAACCGGGCCACCTTTGTCAGTCGATCCACAATAACCCACACCGAATCATTCCCGGAGCGTGAGCGAGGTAGCCCATGTACAAAGTCCATGGAGATGTCCTCGAACTTCCATTCGGGGATGGGCAATGACTGCAACAAACCACCGGGACTCCTGCATTCAGCCTTCACTCTTTGACAAGCTTCGCAATGTGTAACATAGTAGCAAACATCCTTCTTCATTCCCGGCCAACACATGGTCTTCCGCAATCCGGCGTACATCTTAGCAATACCCGGGTGTACTGAATATTGAGAGGAATGTGCCTCTCTCAAGATATCCTCCCGAATTTTGCCGCCCTTGGGAATATAGAGTCGGCCACGAAAATAAACGAGGCCGTCTTTGAGTGTGTACTCATCGGTGGTCCCGTCTTCAATTGCCTTGATTGCCGGGGCCAAGGCCGCATCCATTCCTTGCTCCACCCGAATCCGGTCTCGGATATCACAAACTATGCTCATGTTGGCCAAATACTCTGCATACTCTGCTGAAGGAGCCTTGAATACTAGAGTAATTTCCATCTCCTCGATCATCCGAGCCAACTCCATACTCATCAACTGAGACTCTGGGCTACAGCCTGGTGCTTTTCTACTCAGGGCATCGGCTACCGAGTTCGCTTTCCCGGGGTGGTAGTTCATGGTGAACTCATAGTCGCATAAAAATTCCAACCACCACCGTTGTCTCAGGTTCAACTCCTTCTGAGTGTGAACATACTTCAAGTTTTTGTGATCGGAAAAGATCTCGTAGTGGACGCCATATAAATAATGCCTCCAGACCTTCAAAGAGAACGCCACTGCTCCCATCTCCAAATCATGAACCGGGTAATTGATTTCATGTTTCTTTAACTGCCTTGAAGCATAAGCGATCACGTGTCCATGCTGCATCAGCACCGCACCCATCCCTTGATATGATGCGTCCGTGTAAACCTGAAATCCTTCCTTCCCCCATGGAAGTGCAAGGATGGGGGCGGAGGTAAGCCTATCTTTCAACTCTTGAAATGCCGCTTCACATTGAGGTGTCCACTCAAATGGCACACCCTTCTTCGTCAAGGAGGTAAGAGGAAGGGCAATCTTGGAAAATCCTTTCACGAACTTGCGGTAGTAGCCAGCAAGTCCAAGAAAGCTTCGTACATCGGCCGCCGACTTCAAGGGCGACCACTCCTTCACGGCGCGCACCTTTGCTGGATCCACTGCTAACCCTGCTCCACTGATCACATGCCCCAAGAAGGCTACCTCCTTAAGCCAGAATTCACACTTGCTAAACTTGGCATACAAGGCATGCTCCTTCAATTTCTTCAAAACCAAGGTCAGGTGCTCGACATGCTCCTCCTCCGTCTTTGAGTAGACCAAGATGTCGTCGATGAAAACAATGACGAAGATGTCCAAATACGGTTCAAACACCTTGTTCATCAAACTCATGAAGGCCGAAGGGGCATTTGTGAGCCCAAATGGCATTACTGTGAACTCATACAAACCATATCTCGAACTGAAGGCCGTTTTTTGGATGTCCCCTTCTTGTATCCTCAACTGATAGCATCCGGAGCGCAAATCCAATTTAGAAAACCAATGTGCTCCCACTAGTTGATCGAACAACTCATCGATCCGAGGTAGTGGATAAGTGTTCCGCACCGTCAACCGATTGAGTTCCCGATAATCTATGCACAATCGCAGGGTTCCATCCTTCTTCTTTACGAACAGCACAGGGGCTCCCCATGGTGATGAACTGGGGCGAACGAACCCTGAATCCACCAGTTCTTGCAATTGAACTCTAAACTCTGCTAGTTCTTTCGGGGCCATTCTGTACGGAGCCTTAGATACAGTCTTGGCACCTGGTACTAGATTAATCTGGAAATCAACCTCTCTATGCGGGGGTAATCCTGGCAGCTTCTCAGGAAATACCTCGGGAAAATCCCGCACTACCCGTACATCCTTTAATTCCAACGCTGCTTCCTTCAACTCAAACCAGATCATGAAGACCTCATCTCCCTTCATATGAGCCTTTACAGCCTGAATAGAAGATAATATCATAAATGGCGCGAAGCCAATACCTTGGAAGATGACGTCAGAGTCTCCATGTCTCAAATAGATTCGCTTCTCCACGCAGTAGATCCTCGCGAAGTGCCAATCCAGCCATGCCATGCCCAAAATGATGTCGAACTCCGACATTCTCAGAACCGTGGCCGGTGTATCAAAGGCTTTCCTATCAATAAATAACTCCAACTCGCACTTGGCGGTCGCGATCATCTCCGAGCCGTCCGGAAGGCGTACACGTCGGGCTATGCCAGTGAAGTACTGTACATCCCCCACGTCTTTTATGAAATCCTCGGACACAAAGGAGTGTGAGGCGCCGGTATCGAACAGCGCATAGGCCGTCTTCCCGCCAATAATCACGGTGCCTAAGTACCAACAACCAAAACTTATTGCTAGTGTGTAGTAAGTTCTAATCAATTCAAGTTAGACCATGCAAATATGTAAATTAATTAAATGATACCTGCAATCACATCTTGTGGGTTCCGTTCCTGCGCCATGTCAAGTGCGTACACCTGATCTCGGACCGGTCCGGGGTTTCCTCTTGGCGGTCCTCGTCCTCGACCACGCATATATCCCCGCCCTCGTGGAGCTGCTGGAGGGAGAGCAGGAGGGAGAGCAGGAGGGAGAGCAGGAGGTGCGTTCCCATATAGCTGCGGGAAAAAACGCCAGATGTGGCCCAGCTGGTTGCATTCGAAGCACACCAGACCACGACGCCCTTCAGGTTGTTGAAATCGCTGAGGCTGTGGGGGTGGAGGCAACGCAGGCGGCTGTGGAACTGGATGCTCCACCCTATAGTTTCGGTGGACACGCCCTCCACCTCTTTGATAACCTCTTCCTCCTCTGAAGTCCCGTCTCCTTCTATTACTTGGGCCGGCTTCCATCACGTCCTCCGCAGGCCTCTTACTACATCCCAGGTGGTCCGCCTCCAATATTTTTGCCATATCAATGATCTCCGCCAAGCTACCATCCGCTATAAACAAAAAGGACTGCCTTAGGGGATCTCGCAGCCCTTTATAGAAGCGCTTGGCATAACCTCTGTCATCCAACTCATAAGAATCCGCAAACCTTGCGAGATGCTGGAATTCCCGCTGGTATCCTGTAACCGACTTTGATCCCTGCTTTAGTAGAAGGAACCTCTGCTCAAGCTCATCTCGGGCTGATGTAGGGATAAAGTGCTCGAAGAAAACACCCGAGAATTCACTCCAACTTATCTCTGTGTAGATCCTGCCTTGGAAGGTAGAGCCCATGAGGGACTTCCACCACCTCTTCGCATGTAAGTCCAAGACGGACACTGCCAATGTCACTGTCATGTTGGCTGGGCAACGGATACCGGCCAACAACTCCTGTATCGTGTCTAGCCATTCCTTTGTACGTACGGCTGACTCCGTCCCAAGGTAGACAGGAGGGGAGAGAGCCCGGAAGGTGCTCAGCCAGTTGGAGCTCGGGGCCTGTTGTTGCACCGGAGCCTGCTGTGCCTTAAAAGCATCAAGAATGGCGGTGAGCGTCTGCCCCAACTCAGACTGTTCGAACTGAGTGGGTATGGGAGGGGTAGGAGTACCCGCCATCGGCTCAACATGCAGTGGAACCTACACATACACGACAAATTTGTGGTCAGGTTGGCTAAACTTAAGGTCAAAGTTGGACAAACTTAATGTGAATTACATATGGGCACACCACTGCTTCCGCTAAGTCAGTTTGTCCCCAAACTGACTAACCAAACGGGGGTGGCACCATTGTTGAATGACTTCTTAGTTGAGGATCGTGGCAAACTGATACCATTTGTAAGACCCCCCCTACCCGAATCCCAAAACACGGCACGAAGAGGGAGTCTTATGCCCGGAACAGCCGCCTTGCGGTAGCATTAGCACACGGGCTAACCTGTACCACAAGACGCCTATTTCGCCGGCTACAACCATATCAATATAAATGCCAACCCAACCAATAAATAAGCAAGAGAAGTCAAAATCCACACTAAGCATATAATGTCCAAAAACATGAAATAATGAGAAGCTAAACATGCTTCTACAAAATATCAGAGTACAGCTAATCATTGCCCCAACGGGCTACATCAGAGTAATCAAAACACTAACATCAGTAACAGACGGTATCGATGGCACCGTCACATCAGGCCCTGTTGTCCTGGCCTGGCTGTCCTGCGGCGTAGTCTGTGGTTGCTCTACCTGTGGCGTGACCTCCTAAAAAGGAAGACGTAGCAACCGTTAGTCGAAACGACTAAGTGGTTTCACATCCGCTCCCCCGGCGACTCCTCGGCACCGGGCGGAGAAAGAGAAACAAGGGTATAATATATATAAGTGTATGACAGGTACAAACAGGTGACAGTAGAGTAAGAGAAACAGTATCATTATCAGCATTTATATAGGAGCTACAACTAAACTAGCAAGTATAAGTAAGAGTAGGAAGTAACTTAACTTATAAGAATGCTCATACAAACTTATAAGTTAAGTATCGGGTTACATAAAAGTAACTCATCGTATAAGAGTGCCCATACAAACTTATACGATGAGGATCTTGTTGTCCAATGATATGAAATGCTATGAATGATATGCAATGACACACCCATGCACACCCATGCAATTGCTATGTCGACACAGACTGTAGTTCCCACTTTTCGAGCAGGTAGCTAACCTCTCAGGCATCAGCCGCCGTGGCCAGGCGGTGATAGTAGAACGGACACTTCTACTACTAGGCGGGTATCACACTACTTCACCTAGGCCTCCGTACGCCTCAACGCTAAGAACACAACAGCGGAGCCCATGCGTACTATGGCCCAGCGGGGTCTTGGGTAGATGTGCACCAAGAACACAGCCCGAACTGGCCTTGTGTGACCCGGAAGGGGTCTCGAAAGAAAGCACGAGGACACAGCCCAACCGTTCACATGGCCGGAGGGGCCTCGGGACGTGAACACCGAGGACACAGCCCAAACCGACCAAGTCTAACTGCCAACTCCCGTCGGTGTGACGACTGGCGAGCCCGTAGACCCACCACACTATCCTTAACCCAGGATTACGACACCGCGTGTCGACTCACACCACATGCAAATACCACATCAACATATCATGGAAGGGGCCTCGGAAGTAAACACGAGGACACAGCCCAACCATCCATCCACACCTTATCTCAACACAACCAAAACAAGTGACGGTCAACACCGCAATTACATCCCTTCACAATACTACCTGTAGGGAGACGACTCTCTAAGTATTGGACTACAAGACTCATTTCATTAATCAAACATGTCCATGATCATAATCTATTCATTTATATGACTTTCCAAATGATGGCAATGTAATATAAACATGATGCGCATATAAAGATCTATCTCAATTTTCATTTGATAATGTCATAATATAAACATGAAGTGCACAATTATCAATCTTTCAACTCCTACCAATTCAGTTCGTTTAAATAATATTGTTTCTCAATTTGATAATATGAAATCTGCAACAAATGATTAATCATTCATCCAAGCCAAGTGTCTTGCATTATTAATTCCACCGAATCAAAATCCATTTTTCCATTAAGCCCAGAATTTAGGTGCAGGCTGAACCTAGACAGCAACTTCGACCGAAGATTCCCGAAGCTACAGGAATCCGGTGAAGACGTGTAACCACACGATGGAAAGGTCTTTCTGAGGTCTACAATCCTCGTATTCAGACCGCAACCCAGATTTGACATTATCCTATTTGAAATCGGACTTGACGTCCGCTGCGTACAGAACACAGTTTCTGCATACAAGATTTATTGAACACCATTCTCGTTTAGACTTTCCTGTGGCTACATACTTCGCCAGAAGTCGTGCAACCATTCGTTGGAAAGGTATTTTCAAGGGCTTCAACTTTCGTGTTAAGCCGAAAGCCCCTATCTGGCCATAGCATACTTAAAAATGGCCACGAAGTTCACTGCGCGTAGAATACAGATTCTGCGCGCATCTTAAGGCGGAATGAACGGCATCGGTTCGTCTTCCTCCTCAAGGCGATTCTTCCCAAATCATTCCAGAAAACCTCCTCCCTTATTCACCCTCAAGAGGCCAATATTCTTCACGAAACCATCCTCAATCATCACATAGAAGAAGAGAGTGGTTGAAGAGATCTAAAATATAGAACACAAGTCCTAGCATGGCCAAACCTAGAAGACTTCTTCTCTCCATCAAGACTCTCTTGAGCCGATGTATCTCCTAGGAAAATAACTATAGATCTAGCACCAAGGGAGAGGGTAGGAAACTCACATTGGCTCCAGCGGTACCACCATTTCTAGCCATGGATCTCGTAGTTCTACTTGGCGGCATCTTCTCTTTCACGGCAATGGCGGATCTCCTTCGGTAGAACTTGCTCCTGCAGTTTTCCCTCTCACAGGAGATCTCACAGAAAATAGGGGAAGAATGAGAATGAAAACGGCTAGGGTTTTCTCTCCCCCTTATATATAAAATGTGACACGGGTAGGGACACGGCCGTGTCCGTACCCGTGTCCTGCTTCCGTGAAACGGCCGTGGCGGTTTCCATGTCGGTTCAATGTTTGACACGGGTAGGGACACGCCCGTGTCCCGACCCGTGTCCACATGACACGGCCGTGTGCATGGCCGTGTCATTGGCCGTGTACTTCTCGGGTTGCATCTCGACTCTTCTCGTCGAGCTCAACTCGACGCACACGGGTAGGGACACGGCCGTGTCACTACCCGTGTCACTTGGTGTCGACACAGATCGTTAGTCTCGACACGGCTCGTCGAGCTCAACTCGACGCACACGGGTAGGGACACGGCCGTGTCACTACCCGTGTCACTTGGTGTCGACACAGCTCGTCAGTCTCGACACGGCTCGTCGAGCTCAACTCGACGCACACGGGTAGGGACACGGCCGTGTCGCTACCCGTGTCGCTACCCGTGTCGCTACCCGTGTCACTTTACACTGATTTCTCCATTTCTCCACAAGTGCAGTCCAATTCCCTGCACTTCTCAGGACTCGAGTCAACCCTCCTGACTCAAAAACACACACACTAGGGGCCTAGAGCGATTCAGGATGTTACATTTGTATTCTAGTGGGTGATATCTTGTAGGTGGAATTGTCCAGTCAGCTAATGGATTAAATGGTTTCTTAGATTGATTAAAGTTGCTTTTGTAGTTATAATTTTTATTAAGTCTTCCTGGGTTCGACAAAATATTGTGAGTTCATCGACCAGAGTTCGACAAATTGGGATTAGATCGTCGATCTCTGCCCAGAGAATGAACATAGTCATTTTCTATGCCCCACGTTCATCGATCTCTGCTCGACGAACCATACAGAGTTCGTCGATAGCAGTTAGACGAATAATTATAGTTAAAGTTTGCATTCAGAGTTCGTCGAGTAGAGTTCAACGAATTGTTCATGTTTCGTCGATCTGAGTTCGACGAAATCTGCGGAACTTTGTTTTTACCTAAGGTTTTCTGATTTTTGTTATTTTGACCTTTTAACTTGGAAATATCTTCTATGGTTTGTTTATAGTTTATTATTTTTTCCCCTTAGCTGAAACAAATTTGATGGGGTTGATAAAATATTCTTGTTCAGAATGGGGGTAAACTTGATGAAGTACCCAAGCCCAGCTTGGCATTTAGTCTGGCATTTACAGTGCTTGTAATGTCCATCATCTTGAGGCTTCTCCCATTGAGAGTTTCCTCAAGTTGTTTAGCCTCACATAATTCAGTTTTTAAAGAGTTAATCTGTTCATTTGCTAGATTTAATTCTTCCTTTAACTTAGTGTTTTCAGATGTCAGTATCTCTTGACTAGCTAGTTTCTCCCTATGTGCTTTGATTTCTTTTTCGAAGTTTATTAGGTCAATGCACATGGTTTTAAATTCAGTTCTAAAAGAATCAGAACTATAATCAAAGGAAAAAAGTACCGGGTCACCCTCAGATTCTGAAGCTTCTTCACTGTCTGACTCTTCTTCATTTGAATGAGTTCTAGAAGCATCAATTGTCATGAGGCAGACTTCTTTGGCCCTTGCCTCTTCTTCTTCTTCACTATAACTGGAAGATGTTGATTCATCTTCAGTTTCACTCCAAGATTCAGCTACAAATCCTTTCTCCTTCTTCTTGTATCTACTGGTGGAAGGTCTTGAGCTGTGTTGTCTTCTGGTATCCTTCTCTCTTCTCTTATCCTTCTTTTGATTTTCTGGACACTCTGAGATGAAGTGTCCAGGTTTCCTACAACCAAAGCAAACCACTTCTTTAGTGGGAGTTTTATCATACCTTGGCTTATCATCCATCCTGGATGACTTTCTTATGAAGTCTTTCCTTGCCAGCTTGTAAAATATTTTGGCAAGTAGACCCATCAGTTCTTCATTTATTGTTGGTGCTTTTGTCTCCTCAGCAGCCTTGAATGCAATGTTGTGCTCCTTCCTTGCTGGTGGAGGTGTTCTTTGCTCAGCTGCCTCTTTGGATTTGATAAGCTGTTCATAGGACTTCAGCTTTCCTAAAAACGATTCAGTGGAAATCTCATTCAGGCTCCTGGCCTCCTTGATGGGCCAGATCCTTGAATCTCATGAGCTTGAGAAGCACATAAGGATTTTATCATTCACCTCTGTGAGGGTGATGTCCTTGTCCAAGGTTTTCAGCTCATTGATAATTGATCTCAACCTATTGTACATCTCTGCAACTGATTCATCATCTTCTTTCTTGAAGTTCTCATATTGTGATATGAAATTGGACCTTCTATCTTTTCTTTCATCAGCAGACCGATCCACCATTTGATTGAGGGAATCCCAGATGGCTTTGGCTAATGTGCATTCAGCCACTTTTTGGAAAATGTCATCTGACATTGTTTGGGCCAGAATATTCATGGCCTTGGCATCAACAATTTTTGCCTTCTTCTAGGCCTCAGTCCACGCAAGTGGTGGAACTGCATTGTTGCTGTGGGTTATTGTAGAGGTAGATGCTTCAGGAGGACCTGTCACAATGGAATTGAAGATATCATCATCAATAGAGTTCATATATAGCCTGATTCTTGCCTTCCAGATGGCAAACCTATTTAGGTTGCAAACTGGAGGTCTGGTGCTTGCATAGTATTTGTTCTGTGTCATGCTGTGTGTGAATATCTAATAAAAATGAAAAGACAGATCTAACTCAGGATCTTTGGTTCAAGGGTTAGCTTGTACAACCAAGGGAATCCCGCTCTGATACCAATTGAAAGTGAGGGGTTAGATATAGAATACTCTAGAGGGGGGTGAATAGAGTATTTAGGATTTTTATAAAATTTTCAACTACTTTAATCTAGTCCTAGTGCTGCAGGAATTAAATTAAAGCACAGACACAACATTCCTATCTATTACAGCCACAATAAGAAATAAAAGAAAAAGAGCAACCAGACAACACAAGAAATTTATAGTGGTTCCCCAACCTTGGTACATCCACTCTTCTACCACCCTGGTAGGAATCCACTCAGATTTTTGATCAGGTGTCTGACACCAATGAGCTTTTGATCAGGTGCTCAAAAACCAAACCTCAAGTCATTTGGTCAGGTGACTTGCAACCAGGAATAACTTTTAAAGGGAGTTAAGAACCCTTTTTACAGTGGGGGTGAGAGATTGATTTTGTCTTCTTTTTCTCAATGTGAAAGAGCAGCTAGATCTGATATACTCTAGAGGGGGTGAATAGAGTATATGGTGCTTTGAAACTTTTTACAACAACTGTTGTAATAAGAGTGAGCAGGGAAGCAATAATAAATCTAATCACAGCACTAAGTTAAACAAAAGCTAAGCATAGAAAAATCAAGGCCAGAAGCAAAAATGAAAACAAGCAAAACCAGAAGACACAAGGAAATATAGTGGTTCCCCTAAACTTGGGTACATCCACTCTTCTACCACCCTAGGTAGGAATCCATGCAGGATGAGTTGATCAGGTGTCTTGGGCACCAATGAGCTTTTGATAAGGTGCTTAAAAACCAAAGCAGATTTTTTGATCAGGTGTCTTGCCACCAATGAGCTTTTGACAAGGTGCACAAAAACCAAGCTCAAACTTTTGAAGGGAGTTTGAGAAACCCTTTATAGAGAGGGGGTGAGAGGGTGATGGAAGTCTTCTCTTTCTCAAACAACTGAGAAGACTATGTGGATTGTTGATGTCAAAGCTCCCCCTGAATCCTTGAGATCTTCAGGAAGAAAAGCTTTGTAGAGGGTGATAGGCCTTCAAAGATTGAACTCCAGCAATGGATGATTTCAGCAATAGCTGAAATGTTGAATGACTTGAGTCTTGAAAAATGTTGGCCTTGAACACTTTGAAAACTAAAGAGATCTGAAGATTTTTGAAAGCTTGATCTCCTTGGATGAGTGTTCTTCAGAATTCTTTTTGACAGAATATTTTTGAATGTGTCTCTGTAATCTCTGTTCTGTGTGTCACTGAGTGATTCAAAAATTCTGCCTTTTATTCTCTGGTATAGAATAGAATAACATTCTCTGTCAAGTAGCCGTTGGCCTGCATCAATTGCATCCTTAATTGCAAAATCTCTTCTGAAGGAAAGTCCATAGAAATATTCCTTGAAAAATCCCTTGGAACTCGGTCCAGAAATGAATGAAAACGGCTAGGAAATCTCTGAATTAATTGCAGAATAACTCCTTAACAGATTTGAATTTGAATTTAGGAACATTCTGGAAGTTATCTGAAATCGCCGAACTGAGCTCTACTATCGTCGATCTGAGCTCAGCGATCTGGAAATATACAGCAGCAAATATCGTCGATCTGAGCTCACAGATCGTTGAACTGAGCTCAGAGATAAAGATCCAAAGCAGAGTCAAAATCGTCGACCTAAGCTCACCGATCGTCGAACTGAGTTCGACGATATAATGAGGTTGAGCTCAGCGATCGTCGAATGGAGTTCGACGATCTGTCGAAGTTGAGCTAGACGATCGTCGACCGGAGTTCGACGAATCGTCGTGCTGAGCTCGACGATATGACTTAGTCTCCAAACACAAAATCTTGGTCTTCAGGGCAGCTTCCAAACCTAGACTTCTAACCCTTAGACTCAATTCTAATTGACCTATTAGGCTATATAGGAGGTCAAGCAAAGGTTCCTAGAGACATAGTGATCCTGACCCAAATTAGTAATAGGGTGTTCCAACAATCTCCCCCTATTTGGGTTACGATTACTATTTACAGACTTTGGAAAGAAAAATTTTAAGTAACAACATACAAGCATCAAGGCGGAAAAACAACAGCTAGACATTGTAGAATAATCACAGAGATATATATAGCATCCAGATAATCAGAAATTGTCACCTTACAATATCATTTCTTCTCTTTGCCCTTAACCATTTTAATCTCTCTGTTAGGATTGAGGGCTTCCTTCTTAGATCTGGTGTCATCTGCTGCACCTAGAGATGTTTGCTGTTTAAGCCTGGGAACCACTACTTCAGGATGCAATTCCATATATCTGTCAGCATCAAAGAATTTACTTGAAGCATATCTCTCTAGCTCTTTTTGTCTCTGTTCAGACATTGTTGAAATGTTGGAAGAATCTATTCCTTGTTCTCTAGCTTTTTTAATTTGATCCAGTGCAGCTAGTTCTTTTAACCTTGCAGTCCAAGCAGCTGGATTGTTTTCAGGATCCTTAAAGGGTACAGGTGGTTCATACCTGTTGGAGGGATTGTCCTGAGGAGGCCTGGTAGACACAGTCTCTTTCAGCTTGTAAGGGAAGGGACCAACTGGTGTATCGGAAGAAATTTGTCCTCCCCTAGAATATGGGTGCTGCCTGGAGTATCCTTTGGAATAGACTTGAATGTCTCTTTGATTACCTCTATATCCTCCTCTCCTAGAATGTGAACCCCTGGATTGGCTTTCCCTGTGGTAGGATCTGGCATGAGGTTGATAGGGAGCCTGATTTCTGGCTGGGGGTTGAGCTGCAGAGCTTCCACCTGCACCTGCATCAGGAGGGGTGGTGGAGGAGGATGAGAGTGCTGGAATTGGGAGGAGCCCTTCTCATATTTTCTCTTTTTATTCATTGCTTTCAGCTGGTTCTTGGAGTATTGCATCCAGTGTTCAGTGATTGGGCAGTCATGTAGAATGTAATATGGGATATCATTGTTATCCTTAACTTTAGCAGGAGGTACCCTCTTCATTGCTTTGCTCCTTGCCTTTCTTTTCCTGGCAATGGTAGCAGAAGAGTCATCAGAGTCTGTTCTAAATTCATCACTCTCAGAACTCTGGTCATCATAGAGAGCATCTATTTTCTTCATTAGATCCTTCTTGAGTTGAACAGAAGCAGATGAGGCAGAAGAGGTAGCAGCAGGTGTTGAAATGGTAACAGCAGAAACAGCAGCAGATGTTGAAACAGAAGCAGAAATGATAGCAGCAGATATTGAAGGTGTTGCACTAGGAGTAGAAGCAGAAACAACAATAGCAGTAGTAGTAGGCTCTGGAGAGGTGACAACAGCAGTAACAGTCTCACTTTCAGTAACAGACACAGAAGGAATATCATCAAGGACTGCAGAAGGCTCAAATTCAGGTGCCTCTGTCATCAGAATGTCCTTGGAAATTGGTTCATCAGAAACAATAGGAACTTCTGCAGCAGTATCAATATTTGCAGTAGCAGCAGTATCAACCTTTTCAGCATTTTCAGCAGCAGCAATTACTGAATTTACAAAGGAGGTGATAATGCTAGGGTCACAGCAGGAAAAAGGCACAAGTGCCTTGGATAAATCTTCTGGAGGCTGGAGAGCATTGACCTCTGGCAGACAACTGAAGTAAGCAGAATCAAAAACTGACAGCAAAGACCTGAGGTCTATTGCAAGGACTGCAGCAGCAGGAGGAACTTGTGCTTGAGGCACAACAACAACAGCAAGAGGAGGAGCAGCAGAAGAAGCAGGAGTAACAGCAGCAGCATACAGACAGCTTATAGAAACAGCAGCAGCAGCAGCAGCATGAAGAGTCACTTCATATGGCATCTCCCCCTGCCTAGATGCAGACATGTCTGGATCAAGGCACACTGTTGTAGGTGCTGCCTGAGGGAAAAGGGAAGAGAGCCTGGCAGAAAGGGCTGCAACTGACAGGTGGAGTGGAGCCAAGGAGGTCTCCAACAGCAGAGAGAGCTTGGGGGCAAGCAGCTCATACAGCCTGTCATCAAGGGCAGAGAGGTGTACTTGCCCAAGAGCTGGAGCAGAGGTAGAAGGTATAGGAGCAGCTGAAGGTTCTGGAAGTGGAGAGCTGGAGTAGGGTGGAAGGGATGGCTGAGGTGTTGGCAAGGAGGATATGGAGGATAGAGGGATGGAGATAGATGGGGTAAATGTTGGTTGGTCAATGATTTGGTGGAGAAGGTCTTGAAATGAAGTGGAGGATGAGGGTAGCTCAGGAGGAGATGATGGGGAATCATCCATAAAGGAATCATCAAGTAGGGTGAAGGATGGATGAGAGGGTGATGCGGTGACATCTGGTGGAGGGTAGGAGAATAGGGGATGGAATTGATCTTCTGGTGGTGGTAGATTAGGTACTGGAGAAGGTGTGGATGTTGGAGATGGGCTGGATATGATGATGGTGGATGGAGCTGGAATGGTGGATGGCAGGGGAAGGGATGGAATTGGAGGAGGAGGAGAGGCAGCAACAGCAGCCAGGTCATCTGCAGGGGCAGAGACCTGTGGAGGAGTGACTCTGGGAGTCCTTGTGCCTGAAGCAGTACTGGAGGAGGGCCTGCTAGGCTTTCTGATTTGCCTGTCCCACTTTCCAAAGAGAGCACAAGACAATCTCTTGGAGGCATTGATATGAACTCCAGAGGAGACCAGCAGGGCAGGGCACCTGTGCTGCAGAAATACTCCAAGGATTCTTCCAAAGTTAACAAAACTTTTATTGATTTTCTTTTTGATGAGATCAAAGAAAACCTCTCCCCAATTCAGATTCTTCTTATCCACAAGAGCTCCCATGAGGCAGAGCTGATATCTGGAAATTGTATCATGGGCTGAGTGCTTAGCCAGTAGCACTTTTCCAACAACATCTGCCAGGAACCTATATTCTACAGACAGATTCCTTTTGAAGAGCTTGCTATGGTTTCCCTTTGAATGACCCATTCTGGCAAGCAGTTCAGAAAACTCATCTCCAGATAATTCAGCAGAATCTTCTCCATTTCTCAACTCAAAGACTTCTGTTAGAATGGTTGGGGTCAAGGGTACCTGAGTTCCAGCTATAGACCCAACAATGGTGTTGTTGTCTTGATTATGGGCAGTATAAACCCACTCCTTTATTTCATCAGAAGCCAACTTGATCCTGGTGGTCATTATTGCTGTCAGATTCTGGTCCTTGAACAAACCCAGTATATCTTGAAAAATCTGGTCAGTCGTGCTGAAGGATTCTATATCAATATCAAACCCAGCATCAAACTTCATTGCAGCAAGAACAGCAACTGACACAGCCATTGGTACCTGCAAAAACTCAACAAACAAAACGACCAAGTGTAGAACTGTTTAGAGGGAAAGAAAAATCTTGCAGAGAAATCGAAAGCGCAAAAGAGAACGACGGCGAAAAATGAGTTTTATATTAGGGTTCGACGCAGAATTGGAAATATCGTTGAACTCAGTTCGACGATCGAGGCTTCTAAAGGAAACTGAAAAGACTTCAACATCGTCGATCTCCGTTCGACGATATTGGAGAGCGTCGAACTGCGTTCGCCGATCGTTCAGAGAACAGAATCGTCGAGCGACGTTCGACGATCGTGGATTGGAAGAGATAGTTCATACTATCTGAGAGACGCTGAACTCAGTTCGACAATTTAGGAAATCGTCGATCTCCGTTCGACGATATTGGGGCAAATCGTCGAGCGCAGTTCAGAGATCAGAAAAATTCTAGACACTAAGAAAAAAAATCAGAATGTTTGCCTAGTCTTGGTCAATTTTTAAGCTTTCAAAATCTTGGATATTATTTAAGACTTCCTCCATCTAACATTCCTAACTGATTTAGGAAGAAGGTGTGTTTCTTTTCATCCAATGGCTTGGTGAAAATATCTCCCCTTTGTAAATCAGTTGGGATATAGTGTAGTTCAATTTTATTCTTTTCAACATTATCTCTTAAGAAATGATGCCTAATCTCTGTGTTTTGTCCTACTATGGAGGACTGGATTTTGAGCTATGGAAATAGCACTTGTGTTATCACAAAAGATTTTAGACTTCTCTAAGTTGTAGCCATAGTCTAGAAGTTGGTTTTGAATCCACAAGATTTGTGAACAACAACTGCCTGCAGCCATATATTCAGCTTCAGCAGTTGAAGTTGACACAGATGTTTGTTTCTTACAAAACCAAGAGACAAGTCTGTCACCAAGGAACTGACAAGTTCCACTGGTGCTTTTCCTGTCAATTCTGCATCCAGCATAATCAGCATCTGAGAATCCAGTTAAATCAAATGCTTAATCCTTTGGATACCAGAGACCTAGATTTGGACAACTTTTAACATACCTGAGAATCCTCTTTACTAAAGTTAGGTGTGACTCTCTAGGGCTTACTTGGAACCTAGCACATATACATGTAGCAAACATTATATCTGGTCTACTAGCTGTAAGATACAGTAAAGAGCCAATCATTGCTCTATATGTTGTCTGATCAACAGGTTTCCCATGTTCATCAGCATCCAATACAGCATTAGTAGGCATGGGTGTTTTCATACAAGATGCCTCAGACATACCAAATTTCTTAACCAGTTCATTTGCATACTTGGTTTGAGAAATGAAGATACCTTCAGCATGTTGCTTGACTTGTAATCCTAGGAAGAAGGATAGCTCACCCATGCTACTCATCTCAAATTTAGAATGCATTAGGTTGGAAAACCTTCTGCACAATTTGGAGTCAGTAGAACCAAAAATGATATCGTCTACATAAATTTGTACTAGTAGGGTATGAGACTTATGGGTTCTAATGAAAAGTGTTTGGTCTACTCTACCCCTTATAAAACCATTTTCCAAGAGAAAGCATGATAGGGTCTCATACCATGCTCTAGGAGCTTGCTTGAGACCATATAATGCTTTATTCAATCTAAAAACATAATCAGGATAAGTTGGAGAGATAAAACCTGGAGGTTATCTGACATAAACTTCCTCTTTGATGTCTCCATTCAAGAAAGCACTTTTGACATCCATCTGATATACTTTGAAGCCTTTATGAGCTGCATAAGCTAGAAATATTCTGATGGCTTCTAATCTTGCAACAGGTGTAAAAGTCTGGTCGTAGTCGATTCCTTCTTCTTGAGAGTATCCCTGAGCAACTAGCCTTGCCTTGTTCCTTATAATTACTCCTTGATCATCCAGTTTGTTTCTGAATACCCATTTTGTTCCAACAATGGAGTGATCCTTAGGCTTTGGCACTAGTTCCCATACTTTGTTCCTCTCAAATTGATGCAACTCCTCTTGCATTGTAATGATCCAGTGTGGATCTTGCTCTGCATCTTGAATGGACTGAGGTTCAATTTGAGATAGGAAACAGGTATGCAACAGGTTTTGGTTCACCTGATTTCTGGTTTGCACACCAGCTGAGATTTCTCCAATTATTTGGGAAATTGGATGGTCTTTTGATGTTACTAAATCAACAGGGGGTGTTGATTGTTCACCAACCTGTGTTGTTGTTTCCTCTTGTGGTACAACAACTGGCTCTTCAAGTTGTTCTTCAAGGTGTTGAGCATTTCCTTCATCTTCACTTCTTTCATCCTTTTGAGTAACCTGTAACTTGTTCAAGTCTTCAACTAGAGAATGTTCTTGCAAAGGTTCTATGGTAGACGAATTCTTCTCCTTGAAAGACATGTTAGTTTCATCAAATGAAATGTGAACAGATTCCTCAATTTTCAAAGATGATTTATTATAGACCCTATAGGCCTTGCTGATCATGGAGTATCCCAGAAACACTCCTTCATCATCTTTGGCTTGAAATTTTGCTAAATAATTCTTGTCATTATTGTGAATGTAGCAAATACAACCAAAGACCCTAAAATAGTCAACTTTAGGTTTCTTCCCTTTGAGTAATTCATAGGGAGTCTTTCCCTTTAGTTTATGTATCAGACTTCTGTTCAGCACATAGTTGGAGGTGTTCACTGCCTCTGCCCAGAAGGATAGAGGTAGATGAGCATCTGACAACAATGTGGTGGCAGATTCAATAAGGGTTCTATTTTTCCTTTCAGCTACCCCATTTTGTTGAGGAGTTCTAGGAGCTGAGAAAGTATGCCTGATCCCTTCACTCTGACAGAACTCTTGCATAAGAAGAGAATCAAACTCTGTCCCATGATCACTTCTGATCAGGGCAATGTGAGTATTGAACTCAATCTGTATACATTTGAGAAACTCTGTCAGACACTTAAAGTTATCAGACTTATTCCTTAGAAAGAACACCCAAGTGAATCTAGAGAAGTCATCTACAACTACTAAAGTGTAGGATTTCCCTCCTAGGCTTTGTACTGTGATGGGTCCAAAAAGATCCATGTGTAACAGATATAATATCCTAGGTGAATCACTCTTATTAAGTGACTTAAAGCTGTTTTTAGTTTGCTTGCCTAATTGACATGCCCTGCAGAGTCCTTCCTTTTTGTAGGAGCCAGAAGGTAGTCCTCTAACAAGGTTGTCCTTGGATAGCCTAATAATAGTTCTAAGGTTTAGGTGTCCTAATCTCTTATGCCATAAAATATTGGGTCTACAGACAGAATTAAACAGGCAGATATCTACATCAGTTGAAAGAAAATCTACTAGGTAGATATTACCTTTCCTTTTACCTGTCAACATAGTTGTGTTGTCCTCTGACTTGATTTTGCACAAGGCTTTGCTGAAGGCCACCTGGTAGCCTTCATCACACAGCTGACTGATGCTAATTAGGTTGTGCTTCAGTCCTTCCACATAAGATACCTTCTTGAAAGTTACTGAACCAATCTGGACTGCACCATATCCTTTAGTCTGTCCAAAGTTTGAATCACCAAAGATAACTTTGGGTCCAAGCTTGCCTCTGAAGGATGTGAGGTTGTCCTTGTTCCCTGTCATGTGCTTAGAGCACTCACTATCCAAATACCATTGCTGGTTAGATGTTGGATAGGTCTTCACCTGCACATGAGACAATTCATTTCTTTTTGACCCAGTTTACCTTGGGCCTAGGTTGATAACCTTTAAATTCTGAAATGAAAGACATCCCAGGTTGACTCTTATATCCTTCAGGATGATATCTCCTTGGAGGTATAATCCATTCAGTATAAAGGTTAAAGATTTGGGATGAAGGACCCTTAGGATTCAATTTTGATTTGCCTTTGAAAAATTTTCAAGAGCTCTGACCTCTGTTCGACGATCTTGGAGCTGCGTTCGACGATCTTGGATCAGATCGTCGAGCTCCGTTCGACGATCGACTATGGCTGAGGTCAGGTATTTGAGATCGTCGACCTGCGTTCGACGACTTTGGCTGAGATCGTCGATCTGCGTTCGACGATTTTACCTGAGATCGTCGAGCTGCGTTCGGCGATCATCGATCTTCATTCGGCGATCGTCGATCTCCGTTCGACGATTTCTGCTGGGACTTGGTTTTCTGAGGCAGATCAGAATTTTTCCTGGTAACCTCTACAACTCCCTTTCCTTTGTCAGAAATGAATTTAATTGGGGTTGTTAGAACTATGGGTTGGCTGGATGAAGCACCCAAACCCAGTGTACTGTTGAATCTGGAGTTCACTGTGCTTGTGGTGTCCATCGGCTTGATGCTTCTCCCATTAAGGGATTCTTCAACCTTCTTGGCCTCAGAGAGCTCACTTTTCAGTGTAGCTATCTGTTCCCTACAGCTCTCCAACTCCTGAGAGAGTTTGAGGTTTTCTGTCTTTAAAGTATTGTGTTCAGATAATTGATTTCTGAGAGAGATAATTTCTTTCTCAGACTTTAGCAGGTCTAAACACAGTGCTTTAAATTCAGATTTAAAATCCTCTGAACTAAAATCAAAAGAACCAATTACCTGATCTTCTTCAGGTTGAGTCTTTGAGTCTGACTCTGACTCCTCTTCCTCTGAATTGTGCTGTGAGGCATTGATTGCCATCATACAGAACTCCTTTTCTTCTGCATCATCCTCATCATCACTGGAGCTGGATGATGCTTCTGACTCTTCTTCTGTCTCACTCCAGGATTCAGTAACAAACCATTTTCTTGTATGCTTGTTTTTGCTTGAAGAAGGTTTGCCATTGCCATTCCTTTTGGAGTCTTTCTCCTTTCTTCTTTCTTTCATGTCCCTTCTGTCCTTGTTCTTGTTCTCTGGACATTTAGGAACTATTTGCCCTGGTTTCCTGCAACCAAAGCAAATAATGTCTTTATTATTACTAATGGACTTGTCATACCTTGGCTTATCCTGCTCCTTGTATGATCTTCTTCTGAAGTCCTTTCTGTCCATCTTGTAGAATCTTTTGGCCAGCAGACTGAGTAGTTCATCATTGCCTGTGGCTTTATCTTCAGGAAGATCTTCAGTTGCCTTGAATGCTATGGTCTTCTCTTTTCTTGTGGCTGGTGAGGCAGCCTTCTGTTCTTCCTCTCTATTTTTGATGAGTAGCTCATAAGATTTGAGCTTACCCAATAGAGCTTCAGTGGTGATCTCATTTAGACTTCTGGCATCCTTAATTGGCAAGATTCTTGAATCCCAAGTGCTGGGGAAGCACATTAGGATCTTGTCATTAAGTTCAATTAGAGAGATCTCTTTGTCTAATGTCCTGACTTCACTGACAATTAGACTTAGTCTGTTGTACATATCTCCCACTGACTCAGTTTCTCCCTTTTTGAAATTCTCATATTGAGAGATGAGATGGGATCTTCTATCCTTTCTCTCATCAGCTGAGCCTGAGACTATTTCTGAGAGTTTGTCCCAAATTTCCTTTGCTGAATAGCATTCAGCCACCTTTTGAAATATGTCATCTGACATTGTCTGGGCCAAGATGTTCATAGCCTTGGCATCAGCTACCTTCCATCTCTTGATATCAGCATCTGTTCCTGATGGAGGTGGAACAACATTTGTGCTGGAATTCTCTGGGGGTCTTGGGCACACTGTCAAAACAGAGTTAAAAATGTCTTCGTCAATAGAATTCATGTACAGCCTAATCCTTGCTTTCCAAAGTGCAAACTTGGATAGATTGCACACTGGAGGTCTGGTGCTAGCATAATCTTTGTTTTGGGCCATGATTTGTGAAAACAAAATCTAATAATAAAATACAAAAGGAAGTAGATCTAACTTGGGATCTTTGGGTTCAGGTGTTAGCCTATACAACCAATCAGGTATGGTATGTTTAACCAACCTGGCTCTAATACCAATTGAAAGAGCAGTTAGATCTGATATACTCTAGAGGGGTGTGAATAGAGTATATGGTGCTTTGAAACTTTTTACAACAACTATTGTAATAAGAGTGAGCAGGGAAGCAATAATAAATCTAATCACAGCACTAAGTTAAACAAAAGCTAAGCACAGAAAAATCAAGGCCAGAAGCAAAAATGAAAACAAGCAAAACCAGAAGACACAAGGAAATATAGTGGTTCCCCTAAACTTGGGTACATCCACTCTTCTACCACCCTAGGTAGGAATCCACTGCAGGATGAGTTGATCAGGTGTCTTGGGCACCAATGAGCTTTTGATAAGGTGCTCAAAAACCAAAGCAGATTTTTTGATCAGGTGTCTTGCCACCAATGAGCTTTTGACAAGGTGCTCAAAAATCAAGCTCAAACTTTTGAAGGGAGTTTGAGAAACCCTTTACAGAGAGGGGGTGAGAGGGTGATGGAAGTCTTCTCTTTCTCAAACAACTGAGAAGACTATGTGGATTGTTGATGTCAAAGCTCCCCCTGAATCCTTGAGATCTTCAGGAAGAAAAGCTTTGCAGAGGGTGATAGGCCTTCAAAGATTGAACTCCAGCAATGGATGATTTCAGCAATAGCTGAAATGTTGAATGACTGGAGTCTTGAAAAATGTTGGCCTTGAACACTTTGAAAACTAAAGAGATCTGAAGATTTTTGAAAGCTTGATCTCCTTGGATGAGTGTTCTTCAGAATTCTTTTTGACAGAATATTTTTGAATGTGTCTCTGTAATCTCTGTTTTGTGTGTCTCTGAGTGATTCAAAAATTCTGCCTTTTATTCTCTGGTACAGAATAGAATAACATTCTCTGTCAAGTAGCCGTTGGCCTGCATCAATTGCATCCTTAATTGCAAAATCTCTTCTGAAGGAAAGTCCATAGAAATATTCCTTGAAAAATCCCTTGGAACTCGGTCCAGAAATGAATGAAAACGGCTAGGAAATTTCTGAATTAATTGCAGAATAACTCCTTAACAGATTTGAATTTGAATTTAGGAACATTCTGGAAGTTATCTGAAATCGTCGAACTGAGCTCTACTATCGTCGATCTGAGCTCAGCAATCTGGAAATATACAGCAGCAAATATCGTCGATCTGAGCTCACAGGTCGTTGAACTGAGCTCAGAGATAAAGATCCAAAGCAGAGTCAAAATCGTCGACCTAAGCTCACCGATCGTCGAACTGAGTTCGACGATATAATGAGGTTGAGCTCAGCGATCGTCGAATGGATTTCGACGATCTGTCGAAGTTGAGCTAGACGATCGTCGACCGGAGTTCGACGAATCGTCGTGCTGAGCTCGACGATATGACTTAGTCTCCAAACACAAAATCTTGGCCTTCAGGGCAGCTTCCAAACCTAGACTTCTAACCCTTAGACTCAATTCTAATTGACCTATTAGGCTATACAGGAGGTCAAGCAAAGGTTCCTAGAGACATAGTGATCCTGACTCAAATTAGTAATAGGGTGTTCCAACACAATGTACAACTGAGAAGACTTATGTGGATATGATGTTAGCAACAGGCTCCCCGTGAGATGTAGAATGGTTCAGAATATTAGAGCCTTACTTCAGGGGATAGACCTTCAGTCTTTCAGCTTTGACCAGACAAAGTATAGGAACTTCTTGACATATAGAGGGTTTGTTGTCCTTTGAAGTGTCCTGGAGTATAGAAGAAAGAAGGCTCTTGATTTTTATTTGATGTTCTTCTTCTTTAGATTGTTGATATTCTTCTGGTCTAGATCTTATATTTCTGTATCAGCTTTCTATCTCTTTTTGTTTCAGAGTGTTGTCGAGAGAGAGAGAGAGAGCAGTAGAAGATTCTTGATTTTTGATTCACAAAAACTGACAAACTGTCTGTTTCTTACTTGCTTTCTTTTCTCAATCACTGTCTAGTGGAGGAAGAAAAATCCCTTTTTATATATTCCATATTATCGTCCTTTTGAAATTAGAAATTCTTCTGCATTTAATGCTGACGGCGTGGAGAATATTTTGCATTGATTGAGTTTCCCCAACTGTGTAACAACCCCATCCGTTCATATGATATATTCTAGAAGGTCCGGCCGGGGCCCCACAGGATATACCACAAAACAGTCGGTGAAGGTACAGGATGATACCAGAGTAGCGCATCGCACCTATCACAAGCATTCTAGCGGAAGCCTAAACTACTTGAACTCCTCATGAATGTCCAAACATAAAACTCCACATTTTATATACATATAGGAATGTCTTACAACATGTCAAAAGAGTTGGCCTTATGGCCTACATGGCTTTCAAACAGTGGCCTAAACAGATTGGCGCGCAGGCCGGACACAAGAAAAGAAAACACACAAAAGAACACACTTAGCCTTCGAGGGCTAACAGCAGCAGCAGCAACACCAGTAGGAGCATCAACCTCTATGCGTCCCGCTCGGCTCTCCAGCACCTGTGCAAGGGACAATCCACCCAACGGTGGCAAACAAAAGCAACGGTCAGCGTTCAGCTGACCAAATTATAACGACCCTACCCCTTCTCTCGGGGCAGCGGTATTTTTCCCTGCAGGCATATCATATCACAAGTATGGCAAGCTATATCATCAAAAGTGCTTTCACGCACACAAGCCATCACAACCGTTCGCCACCCGGCCCAACGGTCCGTGCACTCAGGGCACATTCTTGGTGTTCTGGCAACCTCTTGCCCACCATCGTATCAGGGTTATCACCCAACGGTAACTCTCTTGAGCATTTACTCCATGGCGTGCAGCCGGAGTTAGTCTTCGGACACCGGGATGGCCCGTAGCCCCCCTTTGTGTCATGGCGCGCAGGCCGAAGACTCTTGCTATGCGCTCCAACAGACCGCACTTTTTGGTCTCACGTCAGACGGACATAGCGCAGGTCGGATCCTCCACCCCCTCGTTGCTCAAATCGCCTTGCCTTTTCCGCGTGCAGCGTACTCATGGCTATATCAAAGGCGCGGGTCGGTCTCACCAATCCTGTTCTTGGCATTCAAGCCTGGGTATGTATCTATACCCATTTCCTCACAGCAACAGCGGGTCTTTCCTGGGCACACCAGTACTTCCTGTGACTCCCGTCACAGGTGGACACCGCAAATTACAAATGTCAGGGGTCTTTCTTGGGCACACCAGTACTTCCTGTGACTCGCTCCACAGGTGGACACCCTATGACATCAAGCATCACAAAAAGGGCCTTTCCTGGTCCCACCAGTACTTCTTGTGCCTCATTCACAGGTTGGACCCAAAACCATCACATGGCTATTTTTCTGGGCTACCACCCCAGTACTTCCTGCTACTCCTTTTCGCAGGCATAACCCGTAGACTCCTTACACTACACGTTTATCACGGAGTCTTCTCCGGTTCGTATGCAACATCACCAATCCAGACCAACCTGTCCAGATGGGCTTCACACAGCATGCCTATTCCGTACTCCATTTCCGGATCTATATGCACAACAAAGGGGATTTCAAGAATCACCCAAACGACTCCCAAAAGCAGCCACCTCTTGGTGGGGGAATCAAAAGATATGCCAAAAAGGAAGCCTTCACATGGCTAGGAAGAAAAGTCGTTACCCTTGACGATCGCTTCGGTGCCATGGCCTCCAAGCTAGCTTGCAAGACTCGCAAGATCGTTTCCTCCGCAACGCTGGCTTCGGATCTCTCGTCGGTAAACCGCAGCACCACCAGCATCAGCCCCCTTTCTTCTTCCTCCTCCTTTTTCTCTTTCTTTCTCTCTCTTGAAGAAATATGAAGGCCAAAGCAAAGTGAGAAATCATTCTCTGATTTCGGCCCTTAAGGAAAAAGAAGAAGAAGCTTCAGCCTTTGGATCCAGACTGAAGGAATGGACGGCCACGATTCTGCCAAAAACACATATTTTGACCCGACACGGCCTCGAACACGGCCGTGTGCCAGGTCGTGTGCCTCAAGCGGTGGACAACCGACTTATCCAAACCAGTGACACGCCCACAGGACACGCCCGTGTCATGGGCCGTGTCACCAACACGCCTTCAGACACGCCCGTGTCTGTGGCCGTGTGCCTGGGGAAAAAAATCCCAAATCATCCCGAGACTTCACACGGCCTGTGACACGCCCGTGTCCCAGGCCGTGTGCCCAGACACGGCACAAAGACACGCCCTGTCGAAATCTTCGGCGGGCTGAGTTCGTCGCCTGATTTGACACGCCCTGTGACACGCCCGTGTCACAGGCCGTGTTCAACACTCGACACTCACTTCTCGATACTCGACGATCGTCGAGCAAAAATCGTCGAGCATGCGACACGGCCTTGGACATGCCCGTGTCCTGGGCCGTGTGCCTCCGCTCGACGGATCGTCGAGAGCAAAAATCGTCGAGACAAAGCCCAATTGTCGACACAACCTCGACACGCCCTGCGACACGCCCGTGTCGCAGGCCGTGTCACCTGACACGCCCTGGGACACGCCCGTGTCCCTGGCCGTGTCACCCAAATTTGTCTGTTTCAGAACTTTGGGCTGATACAATCCTCCCCTCCTACAAGAAATTTCGTCCTCGAAATTTAAAGACAGGAAAGTAACAGAAACAGCAAGAAAAATGTGACAACACATCTATTTATGTATGTTACAACATTCTTGCTACAAATTACACAAACAGCTCAGGGAACTCTGCTCGCATGGTTTGCTCGCGCTCCCATGTCAGCTCTTCACGGCCGCAGTTGTCTCAGCGGACTTTCACCATACCGACCGTCTTGTTCCGCAACTGTTTCTCGGCTCGATCTTCGATCTGCATGGGTCTAACTCTCGTTATTAGCCCATACTCTACCGGCACACGATCATCCGCGATCACTTGAGCTGGATCTTTCACGGCTTTCCGAAGCACCGAGATGTGAAAGACATCATGTAATCCACCCAAGTCCGCCGACAGAGCTAGCCGATAAGCCGCTTCGCCAATTCGCTCAACCACTTCGAAAGGACCCAAATATCTTGGACTCAACTTTCTCAATCGTCGAATCCTGGAGACACCTTTGAATGGCTTGATCTTCAAGTAGACCCACTCGCCAACCGCAAATTCAACATTCCGGTGCTTGGCGTTGTAGTACTTCGCTTGTCGATCTTGAGCAATAAGCAATCTCTCTCGAATAGTCCGAATGGTTGAGTTTGCTTCATCCACCTCATTTGGTTTAACAACCCGGGCTTCACCCGCTTCTACCCAAGCCAAGGGAGTACGGCACTTCCTTCCATATAGGGCTTCATATGGTGCCATCCCAATGCTTGTCTGGTAGCTGTTATTATATGCAAACTCGACCATATAGAGATGATCTTCCCATCTCTTTCCGAAGTCAAGGGCGCACATTCGGAGCATGTCCTCCATTGTTCTGTTGGTACGTTCAGTCTGGCCATCCGTTTGGGGATGAAAGGCCGTACTGAAAGTTAACTTCGTGCCCAACAGTCGGTGAACTAGCCTCCAATCATTTGACGTAAATCGCCCATCTCGATCACTTACGATGCTCCGAGGAACACCGTGAAGACGCACAATTTGATCAACATATAACTTTGCCAAACTTTCAACCGAATCATCCCGCCTGTTCGGGAGAAAATGTGCTACTTTTGTTAGCCGGTCAACTATCACCCAAATGGAATCATTTCCTCGCTGTGATCTTGGCAATCCATGCACAAAATCCATGGAAATATCATCAAATTTCCACACTGGGATCGGCAGTGACTTCAAATAACCGCCCGGCTTTTGGCATTCCGCCTTCACCATTGCACATGTTTGACATTTGGCTACATATAGGGCAACATCTTTCTTGAGCCCTGGCCACCAAAAAAACTTCTTCATATCGTTGAACATCTTTGTGCTCCCGGGGTGAATGGAATACTTAGTATAATGTGCTTCATACATCAGTTCTTCCCTCAACTTTCCCACATTCGGGACGCACAAACGGCCCTCTTTTCGCAAAAGACCATCAATCCAGGTGAATTTGCCCTTTGGCCCTTCATTCACATAGCGTAAGAGATCTTCATCCAACTCCGTTGCCCGTCGAACTCGGTCCGCAAGGTCACATTGCACCGTGGTCCAGTTCAAACATGCAGTGGCAGTGGAACTCTTGTCAACACAATAGATCTCCAATGCTTCCAACTCCTGGATAAGACGTTCATCATGCCTTTGTAACCAATTTGCTCTAGCCGGAACTCGCCGACTCAAGGCATCCGCGACAACATTTCCCTTCCCGGGTGTATAATGAATCTCGAAAGTGTAATCCCCAAGGAACTCCAACCACCTTCGTTGTCGCATGTTCAACTCTTTCTGCTCTAACAGATACTTTAGGCTCTTATGATCGGTATAGATCTCCACCTTCACGCCATAAAGGTAGTGTCGCCACAGCTTGAGTGCAAAAATCACCGCCGCTAATTCCAAATCATGGACGGGATAGTTTCGCTCATGCACCTTCAGCTGGCGTGAGCCATAAGCAATCACCTTTCCGCTCTGCAGAAGAACGCAGCCTAAGCCGCACCCTGAGGCATCACTATATATTACAAACCCATCGGTTCCACATGGCGAAGACAACACCGGCGTCGTGGTCAACCGAACCTTCAGCTCTTCAAAAGCTCGTGCGCACTCTGGCGTCCAAACGAACTTCTGATCTTTTCGCGTCAGTGTGGTTAGCGGCAGAGCGATCCGCGAGAAGTTTTCCACAAATCTTCTATAGTAGCCCGCAAGTCCAAGGAAACTCCTGACCTCGGCCACGGAAGACAATATTGGCCATTCTTGTATGGCTTTTATTTTCGCTGGATCCACTGCAATGCCCGCTCCACTCACCACATGGCCCAAAAATGCCACTGACGATAGCCAAAACTCGCACTTCGAGAACTTGGCATAGAGCTGATTTTGCCTCAACGTGTTCAACACCAACCGCAAATGAATCTCATGCTCAGCTTTAGACTTCGAGTACACCAGGATGTCATCAATGAACACAATCACAAACAGATCCAGGTACTCACGGAAAATACGGTGCATCAAATCCATAAACACCGAAGGCGCATTACACAATCCAAAGGGCATGACTGTGAACTCATAGTGCCCATAACGCGTTCCAAATGCGGTTTTGGGAATGTCACCTTCCCGAATTCTTAACTGGTAATAACCAGACTTCAGGTCCAACTTCGAATAGACGGTAGATCCCACCAGCTGATCGAATAACTCATCAATCCGAGGTATAGGATACTTATTTTTCTCGGTCAGCTTATTCAATTCCCGGTAATCTATACACAACCGTAACCCACCATCTTTCTTCTTTACAAAAAGCACAGGCACGCTCCAAGGTGACATACTTGGGCGGATATAACCTTGCTCTAGCATTTCTTGTAGTTGAACCTTCAACTCAGCCATCTCTTTAGGCGCAACGCGATATGGCGAGCGGGCCACGGGTTTCGCACCTGGCACCAACTCAATTGTGAAGTCAATCTCCCGCTGGGGTGGTAGCCCAGGGAGATCCGTGGGAAACACATCTGTAAATTCTGCCACAATCGGAACCTCGCACAACGTGGCCTTAGGCTCAACAGCCTGAATTAGTGCAAAGTAACACTCTGCACCCTTCCGAACAGCTTTGACTACCTGGAGTGCAGACATCAACGTCCCGCCTACTCCTCGCATACCCGCGAACTTGGTCTCCTGTTCGGTATTCTGGCCCAACGTGATTTCTTTGGACTGGCAATCAATCATAACATGCTGCTCCGCCAGCCAATCCATCCCAAAAATCACATCGAATTCCGAAATTGGCAAAACAAATGCGGTTAAACAAAAATCCCGACTTCCTAACTGAACCGCCACATCGCAAGCTTGATCCGCAAGCATCCAACAACCATTCGGCAACACCACTCTGACTCTATCTGTCTTTGCACGACTGGGTATCCCAAGCCGCGTAACAAATTCACGAGACAGAAAAGAATGCGATGCCCCTGTATCAAACAGTGCTCGCGCCAGCGTGTCCCGAATCATTACAAAACCTATGACAAACATGTCACACACACAAACCACAAACATAGGCGGACTAAACAAAGCATACAAACAATCGCATAGGCAAAACTAACTCATACCTGTGACAACGTCACTCTGCTTGATGGCCTCCTGCAGGCCAAGATTGTAGACCCGGGGTTGCGCCTGCGAGACAGAGGAATCCACCACCGCCTTTCCTTTCTCCGCATAAGATGCTCCCGCCTTCTTTTCACTCTTTGGCGGCATCCGACAATCTCGCGCAATGTGCCCCATCCTACCACAATTGAAGCAGGTACGAGTTTCTGGCTTGGAGGTTGCCCCTGATGTTGCTCCCGTTGCAACGGATGAAGGAGCTTGTCCACTAGGCTTGGACTTCTTACCCCATCTCTTCTTATAAAACGATTTTCCCGATCGGGGCGCCTTCCACTCTTGTTGCGACACAACCAAAGCTCTCTTCCCTTGCACCCTCTTCATATCCTTTTCCAACACTGTCGCGGTGTCAACCGATGCTTGGAAACCTTGGTTCACAGAACTTGATACAAGGAACCTCAGCTCGTCCCTCAGTCCTTCATAGAACCGATTAGTCTTCCTCTGCTCATCAGCAAAAATCGAACCCGCATACCGCCCCAAGCGCATAAACTCATGCAGGTACGCGTCAACACTGCCCTCACCTTGAGTCAACCGTTGGAATTCATTTTCCATGGCTATCCGTTGAGCCACAGGAAGGTGCTTCGCAAGGAAGAGCCGGGAGAATTCTTCCATCGACACTTGGGTTAACGGACGACCCGCCAAATGATGCAACTCCATCTCATCCCACCATAAACGCGCTTCTCCTTCAAGCAAGAAGGTGGCTAAGGTAACTTTCTGATGTTCCGCCGTGCCTATCGCCGTCATCACTCGCTTGACGCGCGATAACCAATCCTCAGCCTGCGTCGGGGTTCCCGCTCCCGAAAACGTAGGCGGATGGAAGCTCATAAACCGTGTTAGCTGCTTCTCAGTCGCTCGAGGAACCACATCCACGACAGGTTCAGGCCTTGCCACCACCTGTTCTGGCCCCACAGCCGTTTGCTCCTGCCTAAGTGGCTGACCTTGGATCATGGTAAATAAGGCCTCCGCAACTAAACGGACATGTTCCGCAGACGGTGGAGGTGTAGGCACCGCGGCTGGTGCCGTACTTTCATCAGAACGCTGGGGCTCAGACGGCCCAGCTCCACTCCGTGTCACCTAAAGGTGGACAAGACACACACATTAGCAGTCGTACCCAAGCAAACAACACAAAATAGGAACACACAGGTTCCGCAAACACACAAAATAGGAACACGCAGGTTCCTCAAACACATCAAGTTGCATTCCTATCATGGACATTCAGGAGTTCAATCGTAGACTTTGGTGTGCACAAACACGTGCTCGCCACCCCACAAAAGAAGTCGGCCACGACTTCGAGAGGGAAAGACCAAGACAACCGATACCAAAAATGTAACAACCCCATCCGTTCATATGATATATTCTAGAAGGTCCGGCCGGGGCCCCACAGGATATACCATAAAACAGTCGGTGAAGGTACAGGATGATACCAGAGTAGCGCATCGCACCTATCACAAGCATTCTAGCGGAAGCCTAAACTACTTGAACTCCTCATGAATGTCCAAACATAAAACTCCACATTTTATATACATATAGGAATGTCTTACAACATGTCAAAAGAGTTGGCCTTATGGCCTACATGGCTTTCAAACAGTGGCCTAAACAGATTGGCGCGCAGGCCGGCCACAAGAAAAGAAAACACACAAAAGAACACACTTAGCCTTCGAGGGCTAACAGCAGCAGCAGCAACACCAGCAGGAGCATCAACCTCTATGCGTCCCGCTCGGCTCTCCAGCACCTGTGCAAGGGACAATCCACCCAACGGTGGCAAACAAAAGCAACGGTCAGCGTTCAGCTGACCAAATTATAACGACCCTACCCCTTCTCTCGGGGCAGCGGTATTTTTCCCTGCAGGCATATCATATCACAAGTATGGCAAGCTATATTATCAAAAGTGCTTTCACGCACACAAGCCATCACAACCGTTCGCCACCCGGCCCAACGGTCCGTGCACTCAGGGCACATTCTTGGTGTTCTGGCAACCTCTTGCCCACCACCGTATTAGGGTTATCACCCAACGGTAACTCTCTTGAGCATTTACTCCATGGCGTGCAGCCGGAGTTAGTCTTCGGACACCGGGATGGCCCGTAGCCCCCCTTTGTGTCATGGCGCGCAGGCCGAAGACTCTTGCTATGCGCTCCAACAGACCGCACTTTTTGGTCTCACGTCAGACGGACATAGCGCAGGTCGGATCCTCCACCCCCCCGTTGCTCAAATCGCCTTTCCTTTTCCGCGTGCAGCGTACTCATGGCTATATCAAAGGCGCGGGTCGGTCTCACCAATCCTGTTCTTGGCATTCAAGCCTGGGTATGTATCTATACCCATTTCCTCACACCAACAGCGGGTCTTTCCTGGGCACACCAGTACTTCCTGTGACTCCCGTCACAGGTGGACACCGCAAATTACAAATGTCAGGGGTCTTTCCTGGGCACACCAGTACTTCCTGTGACTCGCTCCACAGGTGGACACCCTATGACATCAAGCATCACAAAAAGGGCCTTTCCTGGTCCCACCAGTACTTCCTGTGCCTCATTCACAGGTTGGACCCAAAACCATCACATGGCTATTTTCCTGGGCTACCACCCCAGTACTTCCTGCTACTCCTTTTCGCAGGCATAACCCGTAGACTCCTTACACTACACGTTTATCACGGAGTCTTCTCCGGTTCGTATGCAACATCACCAATCCAGACCAACCTGTCCAGATGGGCTTCACACAGCATGCCTATTCCGTACTCCATTTTCGGATCTATATGCACAACAAAGGGGATTTCAAGAATCACCCAAACGACTCCCAAAAGTAGCCACCTCTTGGTGGGGGAATCAAAAGATATGCCAAAAAGGAAGCCTTCACATGGCTAGGAAGAAAAGTCGTTACCCTTGACGATCGCTTCGGTGCCATGGCCTCCAAGCTAGCTTGCAAGACTCGCAAGAGCGTTTCCTCCGCAACGCTGGCTTCGGATCTCTCGTCGGTAAACCGTAGCACCACCAGCAGCAGCCCCCTTTCTTCTTCCTCCTCCTTTTTCTCTCTCTTTCTCTCTCTTGAAGAAAGATGAAGGCCAAAGCAAAGTGAGAAATCATTCTCTGATTTCGGCCCTTAAGGAAAAAGAAGAAGAAGCTTCAGCCTTTGGATCCAGACTGAAGGAATGGACGGCCACGATTCTGCCAAAAACACATATTTTGACCCGACACGGCCTCGAACACGGCCGTGTGCCAGGCCGTGTGCCTCAAGCGGTGGTCAACCGACTTATCCAAACCAGTGTCACGCCCACGGGACACGCCCGTGTCATGGGCCGTGTCACCAACACGCCTTCAGACACGCCCGTGTCTGTGGCCGTGTGCCTGGGGAAAAAAAATCCCAAATCATCCCGAGACTTCACACGGCCTGTGACACGCCCGTGTCGCAGGCCGTGTGCCCAGACACGGTACAAAGACACGCCCTGTCGAAATCTTCGGCGGGCTGAGTTCGTCGCCTGATTTGACACGCCCTGTGACACGCCCGTGTCACAGGCCGTGTTCAACACTTGACACTCACTTCTCGATACTCGACGATCGTCGAGCAAAAATCGTCGAGCATGCGACACGGCCTTGGACACGCCCGTGTCCTGGGCCGTGTGCCTCCTCTCGACGGATCGTCGAGAGCAAAAATCGTCGAGACAAAGCCCAATTGTCGACACAACCTCGAAACGCCCTGCGACACGCCCGTGTCGCAGGCCGTGTCACCTGACACGCCCTTGGACATGCCCGTGTCCCAGGCCGTGTCACCCAAATTTGTCTGTTTCAGAACTTTGGGCTATTACAAACTGTCCCATGGAAAAATGATAAGCAATAATCCTGATGAAGACCATAATTAATGCTCCGTCTAACGGTAATATTCAGAGAATATTTTAGCATTAATTACTCAGGAATCATTATATTATGAAAGGGACAGAAGGATGGAAATAACCAAGTCTGGATTCGTCGAACAGAAAATAGAAATCGTCGAGCTGAGTCCACAATTTGTCGAGCTGAGGAGTTGTGTTCGCCGACCAAATGGCTTCTGTTCATCGAGCTGAGTTCCAAAATCATCGAGCTGAGAACAGATAACTACATTCTCTAGAACATTGTCTTTTCTGCATATCAAGTTCGTCGAGCTGAGAATTTGACTTCGTCGAGCTGAGTCCAGTGAAGTGTTTTTGGACTTAGAAATTTCTAAAATGAAATGCTGAAGTAGAGTATCCAGAAATCGTCGGCCTGAGAACTGGGTTCGTCGAACTGAGAACTTGTTTCATTGGGATGTGCCGACACAAGTCCTGTGTGTCGACACAATTGCTTCTTGTCTCGACATAGTTGTTGTTTTGACGGAGATTTGGAGTGTATTAACACAAGTTCTGTATGTCGACACAGTTGATATCGACAGATGTTCTGTATGTCGACACAAGTCCTGTGTGTCGACATAATCTGGCTTCTGATGTCGACATAGTTAGTGTCGACAGATGTTCTGTGTGTCGACATAAGTATTCTGTGTGTCGACACAGTCTATCTTCTGGTGTCGACAGATGTTCTGTGTGTCGACACAAGTCTGTGTTGTGTCGACACAATCTTACTTCTGGTGTCGACACAGTTGGTGTCGACAGATGTTCTGTGTGTCGACACAAGTCTTCTGTGTGTCGACACAATCTTGCTTCTGGTGTCGACATAGTTGGTTGAGTCTCTGGCAATCTGTTGAAAGCTGGTCCATGTGATGTTGATTCTAAGAACTTGGCCTAGACTCTAGGACACAACCATGACCCTCGCTATACATGACGGGTCATATGATCCTAACTTAGTGAACCTAGCCCAAATCCAACTAGGGATCCAACACTTAATTTTGATTTACTATCATCTCCATCTCCACAACCATCTCCATCACATCCCCCTATTCAGGAAGATACCATACTCCCTGATGTCATAACCTCCACAATTCCAACAGACATTCAAACATCTTCCATTCCACAAGCATTCACCAACTGTCCAACATGATCCATGCCCTCTTCTGCTCTATTAGTAAACATTCTTGAGCCTATTACTCCTACCCTCAAGAAGCTGATAGCAGAAGCAATTGCTCCACTTGCAGCTACCATCTCTTCACTTACCTCACAGCTTGCTTCTTTTTCCACTGTCCCTTCTTCTGGGGGCCTGGGTTCAGGACTCTCTGAAACTAGGTAGGGGGAGATGTTCCATGAAGAAGCTCTATCAATTCAAGAAGAAGTTCATGCAGCAGCTTCAACAAGAATAGAAATAATTCCAGCAGCAGATATAGTTGAAAGTCTTGATACTGAAATGATTTGTTTTGAAGAAGAGTCAGGTGACACAGAAATAATCACTATTGGTGATTCATCCTCAATCCCACAGTGGATATTCATTCATTTCTTTATTCTTTTGATACAATTTATAGTTGCAGTTTACCAGTTTTTGATACAGTTGATACAGTGTCTGATTACTCTAAAGCTATAGTCTGCTACACAGCACCAATAAGCTCTGAAGTATTGGAACAAATAAGGACCAGTTTTGTAGTTACAGAAAACATTATAGATCAAATAACTACTCCAAAGCCAATGGTTGTCTCTCCACCAACATTTGGCTGGGCTGAATCTCCCATGCCAGACATGGATGAGATTATGTTTGAAGATATAGACATTGCAGATATTGATGTACAGATTAGTGCAAAACATATAGTTCCACAGCCTCAGGCTAAAGAAGAACATATAGCTGAACATCCATAAGCTCATCTTATACTTTCTGAGGCTATGCTTAAACAGATCAATGCTCTTTATGATAACCCTGTTGATGAATCTGATGATGATGATGAATCTGATGAGTCAGATGACTCCAGTTCTAAGAAGAGAAAATACAAGAGAAAGGCTCCAATAAAGGCTGCTCCAAAACCAAATCCCATAGCAGACACTCCCTACTATATTCTGCACAATATTACTCTCACTCTAGATACTCCCTACTGGATGATACTTTCTAAGAATGAACGAAAGAGAAGAAAGAAAATGATGAGATATAATTCTCCTCCTAAGAAGTATTGGAGAGAACCTCCTCCTCCTCCTGCAACATGATTAGCAGGAAATATTTCTCAAGTTCAAAGGTCTGCTTCTTATCAATCAAGACCAACTCATAGCAGCAAAGAAAAATATTCAAGGTCAGACACTAAATCTAGCACCCAACAGAGAAAACAACAGCAGCAACAACATGATAGTCAAGGCAGTCAGCTAACAAAACAAGGTAGCCAGAAAAAAAAAAGAATCAAGTCCAGAGAGACCTCCCTCTCCAACATATGATCCAGAATTGGATTCAAACTATAGAATAGCCAGGTTCAATAAGCTGATAGCTCTATCTCATATAAGGAAGGCCAGGAAAGAAGGAAAAGAATCTTCTCAATTCTCTACTATGTCATCTTACAGGAAGAAAGAACTGGATAAATATAAGGTACAAAATCTTTTCAATGTCGATACTTACATGAATTTACATCCAGAAGTTGTAGTGCCCAGAGCTGCAACTGTGAAAATTCTTGGTGCTCAAGATATGAAAAAGACTCAAAGAGAAGCAGAGGATCCCAGAAGAAAGATGATTTTCACAAAACCTGCTTCCTCTCCAGATGCTTCAAAGAAACTGTGATAACTCTCTGATTTTGCATTTTGAATTTTATTTTTGCTATATGTAAACTCACAAGGCACTTTTGTTCATATTTGCTGAATGTTTTTAAAATTCTATCAGATGTTTTAATTTCTTTGTGATTTTGTTTATTTTTATTTTGCATAGTGACATCACCCAAATAGGGGGAGATTGTTAGTACCATACTTGTGATTCGGGCTAGGTTCACTATTAGGATTGATGACCCACCATGTATATTCTAGGGTCATATGTTAGTTTCAGGATTTAGGTCTATCACATTAGGTTAGATCACTGAGATCTACCTTCAGAATACTTCAAAGAACAACGGACTTATGAGACAAGGCAATTTTGAAGATTATAAAAAATGTGTTCAACGATAGCTGAACTCAGCTCGACGATCGTCGAACTCAGCTCAACAACCACTGAGTTCCTTCTTTGAGTTGAGCTCGACGAAAGTCTAGCTCCAGTCGACGAACAGTGAGCTTATATCAGAACCTCAGCTCGACGAAGTGTCATCTCAGCTTGATGAACTTGGAGCTCAGTATGGCAAGTATATTTTTTGTTCAACAATTCTGGAGCTCAGCACGACGAATAAGAATTATTAGTTCGACGAACTTGGTGCTCAGGTCGATGAAAGCTTTACTGAGGTTGACTAACTCCATCCAGGTTCTGCTCAACTAATCTTCTCTGCAGATTCTCAGATTGACTAAGTCAGTTTAATATCAGTAATTAAGAAAGTAATACTCTAATAATTAATGCTTATATTCTCAAGAATATAGCCGTTTCTCGGCAGCATTAATTAAGGATTTCACAGACTTATTACTTAACATATTTATTGGGACAGTTGAGAAAATGCATTTAAGACAAAATCAGTCGTTCCATTTCCCAAACAATATGCAGAGGACTTCAAAGAATTTGAATTTCAAATCAGCAATCAAGGTATAAAAAGAAATTTTCAGAAGATTTCTACACACAACACCATAGAACAAGTCTAATAGTTAGGAAGAAGAAGAGAACATCTGCATACAGAGAACAAGAAACAGAGACACAAAACTTCTTGTTCTTCATCATTATTCTTCTTCAAGCTTTTCTTCCAGCAAACAATCATCATTCTGAGATCAAGTTCACAATGAGTCAGATGCATATACTGGAAGAAGAAGTTTTCAATTTGAAGGCCTACACCCTGAAGTAAAGTCTCCACTCCTGACCAGATTTCAATAACTCAGGGGGAGTTTTGATAACATCATAAAATCCACTAGTCTTCTCAGAGGATTGAGATAGAGAAGACAATATCAATCTTATTTTCCAACAGTGTACAGGGTTATAACTCCCTTCAAAAGTTAATCTCTTGGTTGTCAAGTCTCCTGATCAAAAGACTTGGTTTGTTTTTTAGGCACCTGATCAAAAGCTCAAATGGTTGTTAGATCTTCCTTGAAAATAGATCTTGTGGTGATAGGGCACCTGAACAAAAATCTGTGGTGGCAGGGCACCTGATCAAAAACCTATAGTGGATTCCTACCAGTGTGGTAGAAGAGTGAATGTACCCAGGTTTATTGGGGAACCACTATAAATTTTCTTGTGTCATCTGGTTGTGCTCTACTTTTTATTTTGCTGTGCTGTGATATATATTTTCTTTCTCATATATATATATATATATATATATATATATATATATATATATATATATATATATATATATATATATATATATATATATATATATATATATATATATATATATATGTATATATATATATATATATATGTATATATATATATATATATATATATATATATATATATATATATATGTATATATATATATATTTCACCTATTTTAAATCCGCTGTAAAAATAACTCAAAGTTTTTAAAATACTATATTCACCCCCCCCCCCCCCCCTCTAGAGTTAGTTAGATCAATCCCTCAGCATCTGAGACATCTCTTTCTATTGGTATCAAAGCATATATGATATAACTTTCAGGTTCACTTTGAATGATTGGAGATTAATCCATCAATTGTTGGGGACAAAATTAAAGTTCAGTACGACCTTTCATCCACAAACGGACGGCCAGACTGAGAGGACCAACAAATGATGGAGGACATGCTCCGAATGTGCGCCTTGGATTTCGAAAAGAGGTGGGAAGACCATATCTATATGGTAGAGTTCGCCTACAATATTAGCTATCAAGCTAGTCTAAATATGGCGCCTTTTGAAGTTTTGTATGGTAGGAAGTGTCGTACACCATTAGCATGGGCGAAAACCGACGAATCTAAGTTGTATAAGCGTAAGGAAGTTGAAGAGGCTACTTCGACAATACGCTCTATCCGGGAGAGGCTATTGATAGCCCAAGATCGGCAAGTAAAGTACTACAATGCCAAGCATCGAAATGTAGAGTTTGCGGTTGGCGAATGGGTATACTTGAAAATCAAACCTTTCAAGGGCGTGTCCAGGATTCGGCGCTTGAAAAAGTTAAGTCCGTGGTATCTTGGTCCGTTCGAAGTAGTGGAGCGAGTTGGAGAAGCTGCCTATCGGCTAGCTCTTTCGGCAGAATTGAGTGGATTGCATGATATGTTCCACATATCAGTGCTTCTAAAAGCTGTGAAAGATCCAGCTCAAGGGATTGCGAATGATCACGTACCGGTCGAATTTGGACTAACGGTGTAGGTTAGACCCATTCAGATCGAGGATAAAGCAGTTAAGCAGCTGCGAAATAAGATAATTGGAATGGTCATGGTCTGGTGGGACAACTGTGACCGTAAAGAGCTAACATGGGAGTAGGAGCAAACCATGCGTGTTGAATTTCTCGAGTTGTTTGTATAAAATGTTGCAACATGTGTTGTGAAGAAAATATATGTTGTAATATATTTGTTGCTGGTTTTTGTTAGCTGTATTAAATTTCGGGATGAAATTTCTGTAAGAAGGGGAAGATTATAACACCTCAAAAAGGAGTTGGTGGTAACAGGCAAAAAATTCGAGCAGAGCTCGATAAAAGCGTCGATCAGAGCTCGACGAAAGCTTCGAGCAGAGCTCGACGAAAGCGTCAAGCAGAGCTCGACGAAAGCATCGATCAGAGCTCGTTAAAGCGTTGAGCAGAGCTCGACGAAAGCGTCGAGCAGATCTCTACGAAATTGTCGAGCAGATCTCTACGAAAGCGTCGAGCAGAGCTTGACGAAAATGGCTATGTTATGTGTTATAGCCCGTTAGACTAACTCACTCTCGTTCGATGAATTTCGTTCGACGAACTCAACTTCGTTCGATGATTTGTCGAAATAAGACATGGCCGAGTGGCGACTCGTGTCAGATGGCTGGTGTGCGACCAGTGAGCGGTGGTTGACTTTTCAGCTCAAACCCGGGCCATTGCTTTGTTTTGATGAGTTTATCGAGGCCATATATGCAGAGGGCTGGGATTGAGGAAATCATTATTTCATTTTTTCTCTCTCTCTCTCTCTTTCTTCCTTACTTCCCAGTTCTAGAGCAGAGAACTCACGGCGGAAGCTAGGGTTTGGGTGGAATTTGTTAAAGTTGGTGGAGAAGATCTTGTGGATGGAATCAAGATCCGAAGCTAGAAACTCGAAGGGAAAAGTGAGGCGCTTCTTTCTATCCATGTAGAAAAGTGTTGTCATGGCTCCAAAGAGAACTTCAAGGGTAACGATCTTCCTCCTTGGACATGTGAAGTCCTTATTTTGGCATATGCATGGAATTCCCCCACCAAAAGGTGGAGTGTTGATGGATTTTCATTGGGTTGATTCATGAAATCCTCAATAAGTCTTGCATATTGATCCATAAATGTGTAGTACAGAATAAGCATGTTGTGTGAAGCTTAACTGGACCGGTTGGTCTGCATTAGTGATGCTTTATTTTGCGCATCGGAGAAGACTCCGCGTACAAATGAGTATTTTGTGAAGTCGGTGGGTTGTGCCTGTGAAGTGGAGTAACAAGAAGTATTGGAGTGGAGTTCCAGGAAAATACCCTTGAAATTCATGTGTTGTATGTTATGCAAGTCCAGTGTTTTTGGCACTGCAGGTGGCTGTGGGGTTTCGTGGATAGTTGGTCCAATTATGGTTGGGGTTGGGTATAGAAAGGGTGTTCTGTTGCTAATGTCGGGCGATAATGGTTGTGGCTAGCAATATCTCCCGGCTAATCTGTGATTATGAAGCCAATCCTTCGAGGACATTGTGGCTATTATGAGCTATGTACTCTTAAAGGCTAGTGAGCCGAACGGACAAGGGGAAGCCAACCCGCGTCAGTCTAGACATTGAACTGGCGATTTGAGCAATGGGCAAGGGCTTAACTATATTCGTGTTTTGGTTGTCTAACTTGAGTGTCTAAGTTATTGGCTTCATTAGGATCACATAATAAGAGTCTTAGGATGTCCGCCATCAAGACTAAAGTCTTCGGCCATGGGCCGTAGAGCACAAATGCTCAATGTTTACCATTGGGTCTGGGACCTAAGAACAGTGGTGGGACCCTGGTTTTCAAGTACACCGATAATGTGCCCTAAGTGCACGGAGCGTCGGGCGGTTGATGTTTGTGATATATTGACTGTGCGTGAGTGCACATTTTGTGATATATCTGCTTGTGAAAATGCTATGTCTGCAGAGAAGGAATACCATGCCCCAGGAAAGGGGTAGGGTCGTTATAAATTGGTCAGTTGAATGCTGACTGTTGCTTTACCGTTGCGGTAGATTGTCCCCATGCAGGTGTTGGAGAGCCGAGCGGGAAATAGTGGGCTGAAGCCCTTGCTGTTGCTATGCTGGCCCGCGAAGGCCAAATGAAGAAAAGTTTACTATTTTCATGTGTGTCCAGCCTGCGTGCCAATGTATGTAATCCACACTTGTGAAGAATAATTGTAAGGCCTTAAGGCCAAACATTTTATCTTTTGTATACATTTTTGTGAGATATATAAATGTGGTTGTTTATACATATAGTGTACATTCATGGTCGATGAGTTCATTATTAACCCCCTAATGCTTCCGCTAGAATGCTCTGAGTTAGAATGTGTGTACTAGTATTTGATATTAACCTATAACCCCTCCGTCTGTTTGTGCCATATGGTGTGGGCCCCCGGCCGAACCTTCTATTATATGTCATGTAATGGATGAAGGTATTACAGGGGCTATAAATAAGCCCCCCCCCCCCCCCCCCCCCCCCCCGCTCTTTGGATTAGCATATAAATAGGACCCAGTTAGCTTCTCTTATTTCAACGGATTCAACATATTAGTTTGTTGGTGTTATGTAAGTCCGTTTCAAAATATCATATATAAACACAGGAGTAGGCAGAACTAACTAAAACTAACGGGAGTATGACAACTCCTTATCCTGAGATCGTATGGAAGGGTTTCTATGTGAGTAGCTGCTCCTGGTTGTCTAGGAGTAGCTACTCTTGGTGTAAGCTCCGACAAGACCTTTCCTCTACTCATCACTCCCAGCCTTTGACTTGCACAGAAGGAGTATCTGACTGAACTCTTGAACTCAGACTACTCTGACAGTTTAGAATCTCAGGTACATTAGTTCCCAATACAGACCCCAAATCATTTAAGCAAATATCCTCACTTCAGAGTCATGTACGAGGAGACAAACTTCGAAATCTCACAAAAGATCTCGACCACCTTTTTTCTAGACAACAAGCTGAGCCTTTGGATCCTTTAATCAGAGAGATAGATCGCGAGTTTGTGACTATCTAGCATAGTCGCAGTGACCTTATTGTCAATCATTCTACCTCGTACCTTGCTCAGCCATTTTTGGTTGTGGAGGGGTTGCTTCTTCCAAGCTTTCGGGTACGTGGTGGGACCTCCATGCTATAGCGACTGGGGTCCTTTTAGTTGTCTGACAGTTTTCGTGTCTTAACCCATTAGCTGAGGAGCCTAACCGCTGAACTCGTAATCTTAGGCTGTCTTGATTCGAATTTTTGGAGTAAGGGATTTTTCCAGCTTCAATACTGGGGACTGTGTAACATCCTGATTTTAATTGGGAGACTAAAACCCTAATGGGCTCAATAAAAGTGACCTGAACCTCTACCTGTGGCCCATACTAAGGTAGGAGGTAACCCTAGATGGGGATATAGAGCTAGAAAACTCTGATTTGAGTTTTGTCAATTTTTGTGGCCTCGTATAGTCAATATGAGTGCATTGGAACTCGTTTCGTTGAATTCCAATGTCATATGATGGATATGGTCGTTCCTAATAGAACGTCGTGAAAATGAGTTTTTTGGATATTGATCTAGAGAACTCCGACTTGAGTTCTGTCAGTTCCTTTGACTTCGTATAGTCGATACGACCGTATCAAAACTTGTTGCGTCGTGATTTGAAGGCTAACGATGATTGTGAGCATTTTGACCATTTTAGCGCGTCGTGACGTGCAGATTTTGAATATTTAGCAAACAAATTCTGATTCGACCCCGGTCAGTGGCATTGGATTTGTATGGTCAATATAAAGTCAATGAAGTTAGTCCTGGTCAGTTTCGATGAAGGGTGGTCAATTAGTGGTCAAATCAAGCCCAGTCGTGCACCGAAAAGCATGTGCACACAGATTATGACACGACACCCCAACTTTGACCCGACCCCCGATGACATGGACCTATTTGACTTTGACCAGCATGGGGGACCCACCCTATGGTTGACTTTGCTCAAACCTCTCTAAAAACCAAATTTTTCTTAAGAAATTTTAAGTTTCAAGTCAAACCCACTTGAGGCCATTCATGTAAACCACCCATGGGCCCAACCTCAGTCCTACTTGGGCTTTATATTCCAGTAAAAATGATAAGCAAGGTGGGTGGGCCTTGGGCTAACCCAAGAGTGAGAGAGAGAGAGAGAGAGAGCTCAATCCTACTTGGTCTTTATATACCATGGTTAGGTTAGCCCAACTCATCTTCTTCTAGATGTCGTGGACAAGAAGAATAAGGAGAGGAGGGGCTCTGCTCCTCCTATAAATACCCCCCCCCCAAGGCTTTAGTGGAGACTCTATCCTCTCCCCAACCCTAATCGAATCCATCAAAGCTCTGCCCAAGCCCCGAACTCGCCGAAATCCTCCTACCCGAGCTCACCACCACCTTGCCACCTCTAATGGTAGGTCTTGCCGGAGGCCGTCAGATACCCCAAACAAGGTGGAAACCTTATCCTCTCCTTCCTTCCTATTTTTGGATGCTTTGCAAGTGAGCTCCGGCGGCCGGAGCGCCGCCACCGTTAACCCCTCTCCTTCGATCGAAAATAAAAAAATAGCTCTGGCGATGGCCGCTGCGGCAGGCCGCCGGACCACCACCGGAGGGAGCGCCCACCCCCGGGGAGTCGGCCGGGAGCGGAGCCATGGCCGGCCGGCGGCGGAGGAGACACGGGTGGTTTCGGTACAGGCCTTGGGGGAGAGATGATAATAAAAATTATAATTTTATAATTTTTACGAATATTTTAATTATATAACAAAAATAAGTATTTTATTTTTTGGAGGGTACAGTGGGAACCTGGTGAAAACGTTTTGAACATAAAAATTACTCCTCTTGATGAAGGAAACCTCAACAAAAATTTTGAGAATTTTTGGAATTGTTTTGTATTTTTAAAAGTCCAAATAAAAATTATTTGGCCAATTTAGAGGTCCAAAGTTGCTCGAAATTTTTTGGAAAAGTTACTAAGCTTTTTTAGGCCCTTTTAAAGGTTGTATTAAAATTTGGGAATCTTGGGATAAAATTTAAAGATTTTCCAATTTCCTGGAGCTTAGGGTCGCGCTCAGAAATTTATGCGCACAAATTCTTCGAAAATAAAAATCGAAGCATATGTGGGAAACGATTTTCAAGGTTGAAATTCGAGGACGAATGTGATATCTAATGAGATTCTCGGATTCGATCCGGCGCAAGCAAATGAGTTGCTATTTATTCTCGAATGAACGATAAAGGTGCAACTCATAATAAGTCTTCTGATTCGATTAAGCCGTGATTGAAATGTGCAACTAAATTATTATCGAATCTTAATAATGGGTGAAACTCAAAGAAGCCACCTAAAAACTAAAATGGAACTAAACATGCCTCGTGAGAATAAAGATGCAACTAAACATGCCTCCTGAGAACGGAGATAGAACTGAACATACCTCTTGAAAATGGAAATCGAACTGAAGTCTCCTGAATGGAGTGATTGGACTACTCACCATTTTCTTTATAATTTATTCCAGTCTTGCACTGGTCAAGTTCCTTTATTTATTTCAGTTTAGTACTTTATATTAAGTACTCCAGTCTCATACTGGTCCTACTTATTTACTTTCAATTCATTCCTTTTAAGAACTATTCCAGTCTCGTACGAGTCTTATTCCTTTCAGTACTTACTTTCAGTTCCTTTCAGTCCAGTACTACTCTAGTTTCGTACTGCTCCTATTTCATTACAACATATCAATTCTACAGCTTATACTATCCGCAACCTTTATTGCCGCAATTTTGTTTCTGCAATTTACTATTTTAAGCACGGGTCCTGCTCTGACAGGCAATTATTTTGATAAGTTGAGCCTTAGTTGGAGATAACAAAAGTTGAGATGTTCCTCCTAAATTAGCCCCAATTAAAGTGCTCCCACGCTTCTTGTAGAAAGTCGAGCCAAGTGTCATTTGCCCAAATTATTTAAAGCATAGTAGGGCAAGCCGTTGTAGACCTGGTGCATGCTAGCAAAACTGTTTTTACTTGTTTGCTTGTAAATTGATTGCGGTAAATTGTGGTGGATCAGTCACTTCTGCAGACCGATCGTACCAGTGAGGGAAGTTTGACGACTCAAGGCGACAAGGAGATGGTTACCACGAGTGACCGGACGTTATGTTTTTCCCTGTTAGGTTTCCTCCACTAGTCTGCCAAAATGTTAAATCACCGGATGTCACTCACATCCAAGAGTACACAGGATTATACATTGGGGTCTGGGCTGTGTAGTACGAACACCCCCATAAGTGGCAGGACTATCCACTATCAACGACGACCACATCGGTGAGGCCCGTGGGGCTCGGTACCCTGCTTGAAAAGAAGCGGTCCATACCATGTCGACATAGGGTGTTGTGCGCGGCTGTGAATGCCTGCGATGTGTGTGCGGCTGTGAATGCATGTGATGTGTGCATGTCTGTGAATGCATATGGTATGAATACTGGTTATGAATACCTGTTGTGCTACTATGTTAGTAGAGCTTAAATTATAACTGATGTATATTACTATTGCTATTCTAGTTATACCATACTGCACCTCTTTTATGGTTGCTCCTAGCTTTTTGTTGCAGATTAGAGAACGGGCGGTCTGGCGGTCTGACTCTGGTAGGTTGCAGTCCGGATGGTCTGTCGGGTTCTCTTCTGCGGTTTGTTGTTGTCCTGTTGCTGTTGTTGCTCTGGCGATTTGTCTTTCTGTCCCTGGCGACTTGGAGACCAGGCGACCTGACGGTCTAGTGTGGCGGCTAGGTTTCTTCCTCTTGTGGTTGTCGGGCGGTTTTCCCATTCACCAAACCGCACGGCTTGGCGACTTTTTTATGTTAAACCGATTGCACATGATATTTTTTAGTCCCACACCGCCTGCAGCCTTCTCCCCTTTGTGTTCATATACCCCGCCACCCATCATCTCAATACCTGGGTTTTGAGATGAACTAATGGGTTGGCGGGTTCTAACATGGTATCAGAGCCCGCGATCTTGGTTGCCTGATTCAGTGCATTTCTTTACCCGCGCGACCTGATCTCCTTCTTTCCTCTTGTTCGTGCGGCCTCTCCTCCTTTTTGTCGCTGTTCTTTGTTCGCGCCATCTGCTCTACTTCTTTGTTTGCGCGTCCTTCTTCTTCTCAGCGGCTTGTTTTCGCGGCTTCTCCGTCTTCTGTTCGCGCGGCCCGATCTCTTCCCGTGCGGCCTCTTCCTTTTCTCTATTGCGGATTCTTCTTCTGTCCGCTGTGGTTTTCTGTTTCTGCCCCGACCTATTTCTTCCCACGCGGCCTTTCTCTCTTCCCTCTACCCGCACAGCTTCTTCAATGGCTCTTTACAGCTCTTCTACCACCACCGCTACTCCCATCACAACTCCACCTCCTCCTCTCGTTCCCTCCGGGAATCTTGACACCATATCCAAGCTGGTTGGTTCCAACTATCTGGATTGGAGTGTCTCCTTCACTTTCCTCCTCCGCTCACAACGCAAACGTCGCCACCTTACTGATGATCCTCCTGCCACCTCTTCTACTGAATTTGATGACTGGGATGCTAGTGATGCGCTTGTCTGCACTTGGCTCGCTAATAGTCTTTCCGATGAATGTCTTCCTGTTATTCGTCATGATGAGATGGTCAAGAAGGCATGGCTTCATCTTGCTGCTCTGTACTCAAAAGGGGCTCAGACGTCCCGCATTTATACCTTGTATACGGACCTCTTTGCCTGTCCATCTATGTCTCCTACAGTCGCTTATCAACAAGTTCAAGCTCTTGAGGCTGAGATCCTTCAACATCGCCCCTTCTCTACAGATCTTGCCAAACAGCACAAGCACTTTCAAGAACTGCTTGTTGTGTGCTACCTCCTCCGACTTCCTGATTCCTACGACATGATTCGCCAACAAATCTTGGGTGAAGCGGACTCTCCCAACTTGGATACAACGGTCGCGCGCATTGCCGCGGTTACATCTCTTCTTCAGCGTCCGCTTCTGTCTTCTCCTCCTCCAGAACAATATGCTCACCAGACTCAACGTAGCGGCTCTGGTAGTCGCAACCATCATTCCAGTGGTCAGAGTTCTTCCCGCTTCATCTGCTCTCACTGTGGCCGCACCGGGCATCTTGTGGATCGATGCTGGATGAAGCATCCACATCTTCGCCCTTCTGGTGACACTTCAACCTCCTCTTCCAAGCCATCCGCTTCGGTGGTCACTTCCTCAGGTAGTTCTCACGTGGTTACTCAAGGTAAATGGCTCATGGACTATGGTGCAACTAATCATATGACGGGAAATCCGCAATGCTTTTCTCTTCTTGAAACGCATGATCGGTTGCCTCCGATCCTTGTTGTAGATGGCTCTTCCTCCCAGGTTCATGGCACGGGAGTGGTTCATGTCACTCCATCTCTTCACTTAGCCAACACTCTCTATGTGCCCAAGTTTCCCTGTAATCTGTTGTCAGTTACATCTTTATGCAAGCAGCTTCAATGCTCTGTCACATTCACTCTCACGTCTTGCTCTTTTCAGGATCTGAGCTCCCAACGAACGATTGCTACTGCGACTGAGAGCGTGGACTCTACTTCCTCGACAAAGTTTCTGCTCTCTCTGCCTTCTCCTCCTCTTCTACAGATCTCCTACAATGGCATCTCTGCCTTGGGCATCCTCCCCCATGGATTCTTCATCAGCTGCTACCTCACCTCCCTCTAGACAGTTCTCCTCTCAACTGCGATGCCTGTCAGCTTGGCAAGCATCACCATTCTTCCTTCCCGCCAAAGTAAGGTCGTGGTTCTACCCGTCCATTTGATCTTGTTCACTCCGACATCTGGGGCCCTGCTCCTATCGTCACAGTTGGTTGGGGTAGCTCTTATGTTGTAACTTTTATTGATGATTTCTCTCGTTTTACTTGGGTGTATCTCTTATGAGAATGCTCTGAACTATTTTATGTATGGCAATCTTTTTATCATTTAATCAAAACTCAGTTTGATGTTTCTATTAAAGTATTACGCTCTGATAATGCCAAAGAATACATTAGTCAAGCCTTTTCCTCCTTTTGTACGCAACATGGAATTCATCATCAAACAAGTTGCGTTTACACCTCCCAACAAAATGGGGGTGGCGGAACGCAAAAAACTATCACCTCCTTGATGTTGCTCGCACCATACTTACGCAAATGCATGTCCCCCGCTCCTACTGGGGTTATGTTGTTCTCATTTATTGCTACCTCATCAATCGCATCCCCTCCACTGTTCTCCGTGGTAAGACGCCCTTCTCCATTCTCTATCCCGAAAAGGATCCCTTTCCTCTTCCTCTACGTATCTTTGGTTGCACGACATTTGTGCATGCTCCCTCCGCCACCCGCGACAAACTCTCCCCTCGCTCCACCAAATGTGTCTTTTTGGGTTACTCTATCACTAAGAAAGGCTACTGTTGTTTTGACCCCATCCTTCGCAAACAATTCATCTCCGCGGACGTTATCTTCTTCAAAAATGCTCCCTATTTCTCTAACGGCACCTTTCCTCTTCCTATGGACTTTAGTATTCCTCCTCTTCCCTCCAGCCCATCCCCTCCTACTGAGGTCTTTCCTCCTCCTCCATATCCATCCTCTGCTCCTCCATCTCCACCTACGATATCTCCCTCCTCTTCGCTACTGTCGCTCTCTCCTCTCGGGCCAGCTCTCTCCACCATGGATGATTCGGATATTGAGGCTCCTGCTGACCTGGACCTCCCCATTGCCCTTCGCAAAGGGGTTCGGGCTTGTACCCAGCATCCGCTTGCTGCAGTTGTTTCATATGATCGTCTGACGCCTGCTCGCAGGGACTTCGCACTGGCTATCTCTTCCACTTCCACCCTCCATTCCTATCAGGAGGCCCTTGCCATTCCGCATTGGAAGGAGGCCATGTATGACGAGATTGCTACTCTCACTGAACGCGGTACTTGGAAACTGGTTCCTCCTCCTGTTGGCACGGATGTTGTTGGCTGTCGCTGGGTTTTTGTGGTGAAATTCCTCCCCGATGGCAGTTTGGATCGTTATAAGGCTCGGCTTGTTGCAAAGGGCTTTACCCAAACTTATGGGGTTGATTACTTTGACACCTTCTCTCCAATTGCTCGTCTCAGCACTATTCGGGTCCTTCTTTTTGTGGCTTTCAACATAGATTGGCCCATTTCACAACTGGATTTGAAGAATGCCTTTCTTTATGGGGATCTTCAAGAGGATGTCTACATGGAGCAACCTCCAGGGTATGTTACTTAGGGGGAGACACAGGTTTGTCGGCTCAAGAAGGCTATCTATGGCCTAAAACAAAGTCCTCGCGCTTGGTTTGACAAGTTTAGTGGGATTGTGGAGTCTGTTGGTTTTATGATGAGTTCTGCTGATCACTCTATATTTACTCATAAAACTTCTCTAGGCCTAGTGGTGCTTGCAGTATATGTGGATGATATTCTTCTCACTGGAGATGACCAAGCTGGGATAATCTTGACCAAGAAGCATCTTCGGCAACACCTGGTTATAAAATATATGGGCTCTCCAAAATACTTTCTGGGGATAGAAATTTCTCGGAAGCCCGCCTCGCTTGTCCTATCCTAACAGAAGTATGCTCTTGACTTATTAAAAGAGGAGGGTTGACTGGGGATAAACCTGCCCGATGTCCCATGGCGACTGGGGAAGATAAAACATGGAAAGATGACTCTCCTCTTCTTTCTGATGTTACGAGGTGCAGACGTCTGGTTGATAAACTCATATATCTCACATTGACCAGACCGAACATTGTCTATGTTGTTGGCAAGGTTAGCCAATTCATGCAAGCTCCTAGGGAGTGTCATTTACAGTCGGCCCTGAAGATATTGGAGTATATTAAATCAGCTCCCGGGAAAGGACTTCTTTTTCATAAGAATGGTCATTTAAGGGTTGAGGCTTACTCTGATTCCAGCTATGTTGATGACAAAGGAGATCGCAAGTCTACTTCAGGTTTCTGCACCTTTGTGGGGGGGGGGACCTTATAAGCTGGAAAAGCAAGAAACAGTTGGTAGTCTCCAGATCCAGTGCAGAAGCAGAATACCGAAGTATGGCATCGACCACGTGTGAGCTGAAGTGATTACGGGCTCTTATGCTTGACTTAGGAGAGGTCTACGATCATCCTCTACCTATGTTTTGTGACAATAAAGCTGCCATATACATCTCTAAAAATCCGGTCTTCCATGAGAGAACCAAGCACATAGAAGTTGACTGCCATTTCATTCGAGAGGAGATTCTGAAGGAACAAATTTGTACTCCATTCGTCACCTCCGATAAAGAGTTGGCTGATATTTTCACCAAGGCAATATCCGCCTCTTTTCATCACATTTGCGACAAGCTGGGCATGATCGATATATATGCTCCATCTTGAGGGGGAGTGTTGCAGATTAGAGACCGGGCGGTCTAACTCTGGCGGGTTGCAGTCCGGACGGTCTGTCGGGTTCTCTCCTGCATTTGTTGTTGTCCTGTTACTGTTGTTGCTCTGGCGGTTTGTCTTTCTGTCCCTGGCGACTTGGAGACCGGGCAACCTGGCGGCCTAGTGTGGCAGCTAGGTTTCTTCCTCTTATGGTTGCCGGGCGGTTTGCCCATTCACCAAGCCGCACGGCTTGGCGACTTGTTTTTATGTTAAACCGCTTGTACATGATATTTTTAGTCCCGCACCGCCTGCAGCTTCTCCCCTTTGTGTTCATATACCACGCCACCCTTCATCTCAATACCACATCAGTGAGGCCCGCGAGGCTCGCTACCCTGCTTGAAAAGAAACGGTCCATACCATGTCGACATAGGGTGTTGTGCGCAGCAGTGAATGTCTGCGATGTTTGCGCGGCTGTGAATGCATGTGATATGTGCACGTTTGTGAATGCATATGGTATGAATACTGGTTATGAATACCTACTGTGCTAATATATTAGTAGAGCTTAAATTATAATTGACGTATATTGCTGCTGCTATTCTAGTTATACCATACTGCACCTCTTTTATGGTTGCTCCTAGCTTTTATATGAAATGTTGTACTAACTCTCTCTTGGTTCAGCTATCTACTTTTGTTGGGTGTGTGCACTCGTCCCCAGGATATGGATCAGGGGAGGAGATTTATTTCCAGTTAGCTCTGTGACTAATGGTTATTTTAATAAGCATTCACAGGAGATGGAGCACCGTAGCGACCAGCTATTGTAGGGAAAAATACGCCAGCTGATAGGACTACCCGAGTAGAGGAACCCTTGTCGTCTCCAGAGTTTCGAGACGTGAGTACTAGCGAGCAGGATTGAAAGAGTGAGGAGTTGTTAGTTATAGTACTTTTATAGCCTGTGTGCTTTGTGTATAAATAGTGGATATGGCATTTTGCATTTCCTTTTAAATATATATATCATTATAGATATCTGCAATGGCTTCCTGTTAATGCTTCCGCAAAACTCTGTGATGAGAAGTGAATGTTGTGATTCAAGCTGAGCAAGGCGGCAACTAGTGCTTAGCAGTGTGGGTCGTTACCCCTTAAGGAAAACTGGGTGGACGTCTTGGGCAAGTAAGATCCCCTCAGGCCCAACCCGGGCAATGGTTAGGTGGGTCTTATAGACTATCTCCCTCATTAAGACGGGGCAGAATCCCCCAAGCCAGAGCCCTCTGGGGAAGACTCCACACAGGAGTTTTGGGTCTACCCTAGGGATCTGCCTTACTTCGAAAGTGAACCGATGAAAAAAATTCTTTGAGGGTCTCTCCCCTACTCTAACAGATCTCAAAGTGATGGAACGAGTCCTTAACAATGCAGCAGTTGGTGATGAATTGGTCCAAGAATTGTTAGGTGAGCTGAGCAGAATTTCAGATCATTCCTTCTTTAAGTGAGTGGAACCATGTTCTTGACTGACCCTTTAATATGGTAGGGAAAACATGACAGAGCAACTGATCAAGTGCGTTGCAAATGCGAAGAATCGTGGAGAAGTGGTTTATGTGCTCAAGGGAGGCTTCGGTCTCATCATAATATTTGATGTCAGGGATCTCGAATCCTAACGGGACTTGATGAGCCAGGACCTTTGGTGCTAATAACGACCTATTTCTTAAGAGGCGATGGAAGTGTGTTTCTCGACGGCCGGCTTGGTCGAACTCATTCGGGTAGAGGTGACAAAAAACCTTTGTTCATTCGCGGCTTAGGAGGACTGAGGTCTGTCTGCATAGAGGTGGCAAAGAACCTTTTTCATTCGTGCCTCAAAAGGATCGGGGTCCGTCTAGGTGAAGGTGCAGACAAACCTTTATTTATCTTGACTGAGAGGTGTAAACAGACCTTTATCCATCTCGTCTGGGAGATGCAAAATGACTTTTATTTATCTCGCCTGAGAGATGCAGAAGGACTTTCGTCAATCTCACCTGAAAGGTGCAGAAGGGCTTTCGTCGATCTCTCTTGTAAGATGCAGACGAGATTTTGTTGATCTCGGCTGAAAGGTGCAGAAGCACTTTTGTCGATCTCACCTTTGGATGATCCATCCGGTACAAAAGGGAAAACAAATGCTTTATTGTCAGAAAGCAAAATACAAGTGCATGTGAAGCTCTTCTTGCGGCTTATTCTTTTGAAAGTAGGAAAAATAATAGATAACATGCGATATGCTTGCTTAAGCTTCACTTAGTTCCTTAGGGCCTGAATCCTGGACAGGGAGCACGTACTGAAGGTAGCAGTGTTGTCTACCTCTTGGTTGCCCCGTACGACGCATATCCCTCCTAGGGATATAAACTTCATAACCGTATGTGGAATAGAGTGGATTGCATCAAAGATTGTTTGGAGTGGCTGACCGAAGATTGTGTTGTATGTCGAGCTTGAGTCGACTACAAAGAGTTGAACGTCTCAGGGGGGGCCTGTCTTGGTAACTGTTCTAGGGTGACAGGAAGAGTGATTGTCCCCCACGTTGGCACCGGTGCGTTGTCAAAATCGTATAGTGGCCTGTTGTTAGCTCGAGTCACTCTTGAGGGATCTTCATGTTGAGCAAAGTTGATGCGAACAAGATGTCCACCGAGCTTTTGCTATTGATCAGTATCCGTCTGACCTTGAAGTAGGGATTGTTGATTCCTACACTGATGATGAGGTGATCTTAGTGTGGTGTGTGCACTCCCTTTAAATCTTCATCCCCGAAGCTGATGGAGGTATCCGATAGTGGATTCAGGTCTTCTAGATCTTTTTTGTGTTGAGCGATGAAGAGGACTTGGGTAATGGTGAAGGGTGAGCCGACGATGGTCTAGATGCTCCCAACCATTTCCTTTCCCCTTGCATATCATGGAACACTGAGGGCTGATCCCACCCAGGTTAGTGTGGCGGGGGCCGATTGGTTACTTGATTATACAAGTACCTCCCTAGATGCTCCTGTAGGATGAGGTGTTCTATCTCATCCTTTAATCGGGTACAGTCCTCTGTGTCATATTTATTCTTGCAGTGGAACTCGCAGTACTGCGCCTGGTCTCCTCGATTTGGAGGCAACAGCTTGGGTCATCAGAGCATGCCAGAGTCCCGAGTGGTCATGAGCACCAGTGTCTGGGAGATATTTAGTGGGGTGAATTCCAGGTACTAGTGAGAGCCTTGATACTGGTGACTGTTGAGGGTTGCTGCGGCGGTCATCGTTCCTATAGTATGTCGGGGGTACAAGATTTGGCTCCCTCTTCTACTTGGAGGTCCCTTCAAATTGTTGGCGGATGGCCTCGGCCTCGTCTGCCATGATCTGTGACTCGACCCAGTGAATGAGGTCTGCATAGCTTGGTACTATTTCTCACATTAAACATAGTAGAATCCACTCGGGCAGAGCCCTTTGAGAAAGATGTCGTGAAGGAGCTCTAGATTGACTCCCGAGATTTGTCGCGCCTCTGAGGTGAAGCATCGGAATAACTCCTTGAGTGATTCTCCCTCATTTTGGCGGATACTGGAGAGGTGAGAGGGGTCTCTGAAGATCCACTGGTTAGCTATGAATTGGTCGATGAAGAGGTGGGTGAGCTCCCCAAAGACGCTAAACATCCTTCTTGCAGGGAGTGGAACCATGTGCGTACGTGCCCCTTCACAGTTGTGGGGAACACTTGACACAACAATTGATCAGGCGTGTTGAAGAGGCGCATGATTGTTCAGAATTGATTTATGTGCTAGCTTGAACCCGTGTGGAACTGGATGCGCCAGGACTTAAGGGGCAAGTAGGGACCCATGGTGTAAAGGGTGTCATGTGTTCACGGGGCAGCATCATTCCTGGATGTAGTCCTCTTCGATCATATTCCTTATCTCCTGGTGAGTGAGCCCATAGTCATTTTGTCGGGCATCCACGTCCATTGGGAGATGGTCGGGCTGAGCGCCAGGCTGCGACTCTGGTCTTCGGGAAGCATGCATGGAGCTCACTTCATCAGAGAGTTCTTCGGCGGGGGATCCTCAAGACGAGTCATGCCCCGAGGCGGGACACGCTCATGCTCAACTGCTGGGCGTGCTCCACGCATGTCAGCTGCGTTGGGAGGATTGGACACTCCTAGAACCCGTAGGAGGGTGAGTACTTCTGTCTGACGTTCCTCCATTAGTTAGACAAGTTGCTCCACTGAGTATGCAGGCGCGTCGATAGTGGCTCCATTCGGTAGCAGGGCATTGCTTAAAGGTGAGATGGTGGGGGCCAATCTGGCACACACTTTTAGGGTTATGTCGTTGGCAGTGCGTGCACTCCACCTTGCTATTACAACTAGTTGGGGAATGTTTGTTGTTTTCAGGAAGTTACTGAGTTTGGGAACACTTTCCCACAGATGACGTCAAACTGTTGTGGGTCACCCGGTTTTTTCCAAGTCCGGAGAATCGGACCGCCTTAGCTCAGAATTGGACAAGGCACAAATAGTCAATGAAAAATTGTAGAAAATGACTAAAAGTTTTTTTAACGTGAAAAATCTGGAAAGAGTGAAAAATCACATGGTCGGATCGGTACCGAGCCAAAATCCACTATTTTATTTGAATTTACAAGAGTTGACAGATTTCCTCGGAGCGTGACAGACCACCTCCATGTTACAAGTTCAGAATATAAAACAAAAGGAAATAAACTAAATACTTGGAGCCTGGGTGAGAGCGCTCTGGTGGTGAAAATTTATAAGTCCTCGAAACCTTGATGGAAGCGCTCCTGCTGAGCTGGAGCCTTGATGCGAGCTCTCTTGTGGAGAATGAAAGCCACGTTATTGATGTCTTGAGATACCTTCACGCTAAAGAGGAAGCAGAGCAAAATCCGATCGCAGGAACGATATAAGTCACATGTCCTCGTCGAAAAACGTCAGAGCTCTCTTTTGCCTCTGAAATTATTTTCCTTTAAATAAAGGCATGTGAGACCATTTTATAGTTTTTTTGGAGGGATATGCTGGTAATTGCACAGCAGCACGGCTCGGGCGGGTTGTCCGGCGGTGGAGACGGCCGGCGGAGGCCGGAGGTGGTGGGGGCTGTAACGCCCCCATCCGTTGCTTAGCATATGACAAAAGGTCCGGACCGGGCCCGATGTCATATACTACGGGCAGGTAAGGAGATTACAAGTTGTTGCTAAACCCAAGTTCAAGTAGAAATGTGTCCTACCACAGAGCATTCTAGCGAAAGTAGTTTAATGTAAGAACTCACTCATAATGAGAATGTCCACTACATAAAAGGAATAACATAACATACACATATATTACATCACATGTTTTGGTCGTAGACTTATTACAACTCTTTCATATACAACAAGTGGTTTCATACATCGGCACGCAGGCTGGCCACACATGAAAACAGTAAATATTCGCTTTTCGGCCTTCGAGGGCCAGCCAATTGCAGCACATGAGTTTCAGCCTGCTACTTTCCACTTGGCTCTCCAGCACCTGCACAAAAGGGCCCACCAAAACGTGGTAAACAAAGCAACGGTCAGCATTTTGCTGACCCGTTTATAACGATCTCGCCTCTTACTTGGGGCAGCATTTCTCCATCCCTGCAAACAAGACATAGTATATATATATATATATATATATATATATATATATATATATATATATATATATATATATATATATATATATATATATATATATATATATATATATAGTGGCAACAACAAAGTGAATTTAAGCACCATTCACCACATACGTTGGCCCAACGACCACACGCACCGTGCACTCAAGGCATATTTTCGGTGTACCGGATTCCCCCGTGTAACAACACCGTTCAGAGGTCCATGACTTAACGGTAACTTTGTCGTTCAGAGGTACTTAACTTGACGACTACGTCGTTCAGAGGTAATTAACTTGACAACCAACCGCCCATTCAGAGGTACTTAACTTGATGAACTAGTCGTTCAGAGGTACTTAACTTGATGGCACAGTAGTTGGCCTTCACGACTCAACACATCACAAGCCACGTAATTTTGTCCATTTTGGGATGGCACCCACCACAAGTCAGGCAACTTAAGCACAAAACGTTATATGCAATGGCCCCTAGGCCTCTTAAAGACATGCCTTATAACACTAGCTCACAAGGAGCTATTGCCGGTGATATTCACTATCGCCCGGTGACATCAACAGTTCACAAAACCGTGATCTTTCTTGGGTATTTTCCTGGAAATACTTCCAGTACTTTAATGCAGCCTCCTGTACACCCCTTGACTCCGGATTTCACATTTACATCACACGTATATCCACAGATCTTCTCTGGCATGCAAATATAAAAACATCACTGTACAACCCCGTAGTCGGGCGAGTGGGGCCCTCCCCAAATATCAGCCTAGAGGCGCGTTGTGGGCGACGAGTCGGTGCGACCCCGTTTGAGGACGTGCGGGTCCTCGTGCGTGCGTACGTGCGGAGGTTCTATGCGCATGGGTTCTTAATTTATATACAATATATATATATATATATATATATATATATATATATATATATATATATATATATATATATATATATATATATATATATATATATATATATATATATATATATATATATATATATATATATTATATGTTTTGTTATAAGAAAAGGAAGAAGGGATAAGAGGAGCAGTGGGCCACGGTTTTGAAGGGGGGATCGAGACTCAGCAAGGGAGGAAAATAAAAAAAGAAATAAAAGGAAGAAAAGGGGGCTCGGGGCACGGGCTGGAGCAGAGAAGGAAAGAAAGAAATGGAGCCGGGAAGAAGAAGAAAGGGGAAGCCCTAGCCCGGTCGGTCCTGGAGCCTCGCCGCTGCCGCCGCCCCTTCCCCGCCAGCTCCCGTCGCCGGCAAAGCAGCGCCGCCGCCGCCTCCTTCCCCATCTCACCCTCGGCCTGGAGCAGCGAGGGGCCGCCCGCCCCCTCTCTCTCTCACCCTCGGCCAAGCAGGGCCGCCACCGTCGCCGCCGCCCCATTTCCCGCTCTCCCCCCATCGCCGGCAAGACAACGCCGCCGCCGCGCCTTCCCTCTCTCGCCCTAGGCCTGGGGCAGCAAGGGGCCGCCCGCCCCCTCTCTCCCTCCGGCCACCGCCCGGGCTAGGGCACGGCCTCCTTCGTTCTCTCCCGCCGTCGCCGGCAAAGCAGCAGCCCGGCCGCCCCTTTTTCCCTCTCTCTCGTCACCGGCAAAGCAGCGGCCCGGCCGCCCCTTTTTCCCTCTCTCTCGTCGCCGGCAAAGCAGCAGCCCGGCCGCCCCTTTTTCCCTCTCTCTCGTCGCCGGCAAAGCAGCAGACCGGGCAAGGCTCGGCCTGGAGCGAGGCTCAGCCTGGAGAGAGGCTCGGCCTGGAGCGAGGCTCGGCCTGGAGCGAGGCTCGGCCTGGAGCGAGGCTCGGCCTGGAGCGAGGCTCGGCCTGGAGCAAGGCTCGGCCTGGAGTGGAGGTCGAACGCCGACGCGACCGCATGCAGTAGGATTGACTCGGAGCTCCTCTCCCGTTCCCGCCGCCAGACACGCGACAAGGGTAACGATGTTTCAACTTGGGCATGTGAAGCCTTCAGTTTACATATTTGCACAGAAGCCCCTCTCCACCAACGGGTGGGGGGAAGGGAGCTCCCCGACGGGTTGACGTGTACGTCCCCGCAGTTAATTGCATTAGTGCCCGGAAGCGTGAGTACGAGTTTAGTCATGCTGTGTGAAGCCCATCCGGACGTGTGAGCCGGATTGGTGATGTTCTGGGGTTCCCGGAGATGACTCCGAGGAAGTTGTTTATTTAGCCGCTTGCAGGGAATGCGCTCCGTAGCCCCAAAAAAGGGGGTGCGCACAATATGTTTGGTCCGCTTATATTAGCCGACTGATGACTAGTTGGCCGCCGCTCGTCGAGACGTTGGCGTACAGGTGTTGCAGTACCAGGCGGGGAGTAGCGGGCTTAAGCCCAAACTTGTGCCGGCCGTCGAAGGCCTTTTTGTTTATATTTTCGGCCTGCGTGCCGAGTATGGAATTTATATTCCTGTAATATTCTTTTATATCTGTGATGCTCTGAGAATGTAGCTTACTCCTCCTGTCTTGGGCGAGCGGCGTGTTCGTGAACCGCTCCCCCCGTGCGGGCCCCGAGGTATAGATGCCGGGAAGCCCCTGATGGCCCGTTGCCATCCTTTCAGAGTAGCGGAGTTCTGCTATTAGCGGCCCAATTGGGGCTGCGTAGAGTAGGGCTGCTGGGCGGTTTGGCGCCAATAGTAAGGCGGGCGGGGAACATTTTACTTAGACCCGAGGTGGCACCTCTAGTTTGGGAGTGGATCTGGAGATCCTCCTTAGATGTTCCGATCGGCCAAGAGAGCCCTCCAAAGGTGCCTTAGCTCAGCCCTTGGCTTGGGAGGGGAAGAGTTTGTTAGTCTTCCGGGTATGCGGCGGGTCCTCCACGCTGAGACCTTGGGTCTGTCCCTTGTGTTCCTAGTCTTGTGCCTAGATCGTTTGCTTGAGGGTAGTAGGTGCGCGGTCACCCCTTCCCTAAGGGTCGAACTCCACGGGAGACCGGATTTCCAGTTTCAACATTTTGGTGCGGTGAGCGTGGAAAGTGACCAGCACAGAAGAACTCAGGCGAACATCATGGCTATAGAAGTGGAACCAGGTGACGACCACGGTCATGCGTTGACACTTTGTGTATAAGGTCCTCATACTCAGGGTTGTCCCCTCCCATAGCTGTTGTTTGAATCCCATAGCATTTGGAGTAGGATTTGCACCTATTTGAAGCGCTTCTACCTATGAAAACCCATGTATCCCCACTTGCTGCATCAACGAGAAGCCTGGAGGTTATTGTCTTCAAGATCGAGTAAGAGAGCAGCTGAGAGGTATTATGTGCCGGGGTGACCGGAAAGGATTCCCTCCCTAGCGGTAACATGTTGTCTCTTCCTTGCAATTCAGTAGCGGTCAAGTTTTTTCTTTATTACCAATTCGCCTCGAGCTTCTGAGGGCTTTAAGGGTTAGCCTCGCGATCGACTCCGGAAGCCTAGCGTCCAACCCGTTCCTTTTAAATAGCCTAGTTCGGACGATGGGACGGTGCCGCGGGACTTTAAGCGCTATTGTAAGACCGTGCCTCTGCACTGACGGCCGAGATCAGCTCCCCCCTTGCACGTCGGCCTATGTCCTCCCGATCGCACCTCTCCTCCGACTAGAGGAATTATCAGGAACGAGCCTAGACGCTAACCTCCCAGATTTGATAAAGGGCCGATCTCTCCAAGCAATCACATGTGACATGGCGGAAAGTGATCTTTGTCATTAGATCAGGATACGAAACGTCCAACCCGTTCCTTTTAAATAGCCTAGTTCGGATGATGGGACAATGCCTCGGGACTCTAAGCGCTATTGTAAGACCGAGCCTCTGCATTGACGGCCGAGATCAGCTCCCCCCTTGCACGCTGGCCTATGTCCTCCCGATCGCACCTCTCCTCCGACTAGAGGAATTATCAGGAACGAGCCTAGACGCTAACCTCCCAGATTTGATAAAGGGCCGATCTCTCCAAGCAATCACATGTGACATGGCGGAAAGTGATCTTTGTCATTAGATCTGGATACGAAACGTCCAACCCGTTCCTTTTAAATAGCCCAGTTCGGATGATGGGACGATGCCTCGGGACTCTAAGCGCTATTGTAAGACCGAGCCTCTGCACTGACGGCCGAGATCAGCTCCCCCCTTGCACGTCGGCCTATGTCTCCCCAATTGCATCTCTCTTCCGATTGGAGGAATTATTAGGAACAGACTCGGACGCCAGCTTCCCGATTTGACGACTTCCAGATCATCTCTCTTATGAATAGAATGCGTCCTCCGTTTGTAAAAGCATCGGTGGATTTAACTCTCCAGCACCTCTTAAGTAAATAGGATGTCTCCATCTCGAGCAAAGTCAAGTCGAGTAGTTTTGGACCCCGAGCAGATCCCGCTGCCAGGCTCTCACCTAGCTGGCAGGGCCAGAAGTCACTCGGTGTCATCCGTGGGCCTCGAGCAGATCCCGCTGTCAGGCTCTCACCTAGCTGGCAGAGCCGGAAGTCACTCGATGGCGGTAGTTTTGGACCCCGAGCAGATCCCGCTGCCAGGCTCTCACCTAGCTGGCAGGGCCGGAAGTCACTCGGTGTCATCCGTGGGCCTCGAGTAGATCCCGCTGTCAGGCTCTCACCTAGCTGGCAGGGCCGGAAGTCACTCGATGGCGGTTGTTTTGGACCCCGAGCAGATCCCACTGCCAGGCTCTCACCTAGTTGGCAGGGCCGGACGTCACTCGGTGTCATCCGTGGGCCTCAAGCAGATCCCGCTGTCAGGCTCTCACCTATATGGCAGGGCCGGAAGTCACTCGATGGCGGTTGTTTTGGACCCCGAGCAGATCCCGCTGTCAGGCTCTCATCTAGCTGGCAGGGCCGGAAGTCACTCAGTGTCATCCGTGGGCCTCGAGCAGATCCCGCTGTCAGGCTCTCACCTAGCTGGCAGGGCCGGAAGTCACTCGATGGCGGTAGTAGTGGACCCCGGGTAGACTCGCTGTCAGGCTCTCATTAGCTGGCAGGGCTGTAGGCACACCTGGGGGGAAAGGGTTGGTTCTTGGAGGTTTTTGCAGGACCCCGAGCGCTGCTCGGCCCCGGGTAGACTCGATGTCAGGCTCTCACTAGCTGGCAGGGCTGTAGGCACACCTGGGGGGTAAGGGAGAGAGTTTGGAGTTTGGAGAGAGAGTTTGGATATTTTGCAGGACCCCGAGCGTTGCTCAGCCCCGGGTAGACTCGCTGTCAGGCTCCCACTAGCTGGCAGGGCTGTAGGCACACCTGGGGGGTAAGGGAGAGAGTTTGGAGTTTGGAGAGAGAGTTTGGATATTTTGCAGGACCCCGAGTGATGCTCAGCCCCGGGTAAACTCGCTGTCAGGCTCCCACTAGCTGGCGGGGCTGAAGGCACACCTGGGGGGTAAGGTACCCCGAGTGCTGCTCGGCCCCGGGTGGACTCGCTGTCAGGCTCTTATTAGCTGGCAGGGGTGTAGGCACACCTGGGGGGAAAGGATTAGCTCAGCGTGTACAAGAGGATACAAGAGATATGGCTTTGTTGTTTCACGATATCGCGATAAATGGTATACTTGTTGTAAGTAATGGTATAAGGGCAATTCGATAGCAATGAGCCAAAGGTTATTGAGCGATTCAAAAGAGCAGAAAGGTCGTGGAGAGATCGATGCTCCAAGCGCAGATAAAAGTTTCTCTCAAACTTTTTTTTTGGGTCGGCTCCCACTCGCCGGATACGTTGGGTTGGATGATTCTTTTCGAGCTTGTGCCAAGCTCAAAAAGAGCGGGGATTGTGTACAACCCCGTAGCCGGGCGAGTGGGTCCCTCTCCAAATATCATCCTAGAGGCGCGTTGTGGGCGACGAGTCGGTGCGACCCCGTTTGAGGACGTGCGGGTCCTCGTGCGTGCGTACGTGCGGAGGTTCTATGCGCATGGGTTCTTAATTTATATACAATATATATATATATATATATATATATATATATATATATATATATATATATATATATATATATATATATATATATATATATATATATATATATATTATATGTTTTGTTATAAGAAAAGGAAGAAGGGATAAGAGGAGCAGTGGGCCACGGTTTTGAAGGGGGGATCGAGACTCAGCAAGGGAGGAAAATAAAAAAAGAAATAAAAGGAAGAAAAGGGGGCTCGGGGCATGGGCTGGAGCTGAGAAGGAAAGAAAGAAATGGAGTCGGGAAGAAGAAGAAAGGGGAAGCCCTAGCCCGGTCGGTCCTGGAGCCTCGCCGCCGCCGCCCCTTCCCGCCAGCTCCTGTCGCCGGCAAAGCGGCGCCGCCGCCGCCTCCTTCCCCCTCTCACCCTCGGCCTGGAGCAGCGAGGGGCTGCCCGCCCCCTCTCTCTCTCTCACCCTCGGCCAAGCAGGGCCGCCGCCGCCGCCGCCGCCCCATTTCCCGCTCTCCCCCCGTCGCCGACAAGACAACGCCGCCGCCGCGCCTTCCCTCTCTCGCCCTAGGCCTGGGGAAGCAAGGGGCCACCCGCCCCCTCTCTCCCTCCGGCCACCGCCCGGGCTAGGGCACGGCCTCCTTCGTTCTCTCCCGCCGTCGCCGGCAAAGCAGCAGCCCGGACGCCCCTTTTTCCCTCTCTCTCGTCGCCGGCAAAGCAGCAGCCCGGCCGCCCCTTTTCCCTCTCTCTCGTCGCCGGCAAAGAAGCAGCCCGGCCGCCCCTTTTTCCCTCTCTCTCGTCGCCGGCAAAGCAGCAGACCGGGCAAGGCTCGGCCTGGAGCGAGGCTCGGCCTGGAGCAAGGCTCGGCCTGGAGCGAGGCTCGGCCTGGAGCGAGACTCGGCCTGGAGCAAGGCTCGGCCTGGAGTGGAGGTCGAACGCCGACGCGACCGCATGCAGTAGGATTGACTCGGAGCTCCTCTCCCGTTCCCGCCGCCAGACACGCGACAAGGGTAACGATGTTTCAACTTGGGCATGTGAAGCCTTCAGTTTACATATTTGCACGGAAGCCCCTCTCCACCAACGGGTGGGGGGAAGGGAGCTCCCCGACGGGTTGACGTGTACGTCCCCGCAGTTAATTGCATTAGTGCCCAGAAGCATGAGTAAGGGTTTAGGCATGCTGTGTGAACCCCATCCGGACGTGTGAGCCGGATTGGTGATGTTCTGGGGTTCCCGGAGAAGACTCCGAGGAAGTTGTTTATTTAGCCGCTTGCAGGGAATGCGCTCCGTAGCCCCCAAAAAGGGGGTGCGCACAATATGTTTGGCCCGCTTATATTAGCCGACTGATGACTAGTTGGCCGCCGCTCATCGAGACGTTGGCGTACAGGTGTTGTAGTACCAGGCGGGGAGTAGCGGGCTTAAGCCCAAACTTGTGCCGGCCGTCGAAGGCCTTTTTGTTTATATTTCCGGCCTGCGTGCCGAGTATGGAATTTATATTCCTGTAATATTCTTTTATATCTGTGATGCTCTGAGAATGTAGCTTACTCCTCCTGTCTTGGGCGAGCGGCGTGTTCGTGAACCGCTCCCCCCGTGCGGGCCCCGAGGTATAGATGTCGGGAAGCCCCTGATGGCACGTTGCCATCCTTTCAGAGTAGTGGAGTTCTGCTATTAGCGGCCCAATTGTGGCTGCGTAGAGTAGGGCTGCTAAGCGGTTTGGTGCCAATAGTAAGGCAGGCGGGGAACATTTTACTTAGACCCGAGGTGGCACCTCTAGTTTGGGAGTGGATCTGGAGATCCTCCTTAGATGTTTCGGTCGGCCAAGAGAGCCCTCCGAAGGTGCCTTAGCTCAGCCCTTGGCTTGGGAGGGGAAGAGTTTGTTAGTCTTTCAGGTATGCGGCGGGTCCTCCACGCTGAGACCTTGGGTCTGTCCCTTGTGTTCCTAGTCTTGTGCCTAGATCGTTTGCTTGAGGGTAGTAGGTGTGCGGTCACCCCTTCCCCAAGGGTCGAACTCCACGGGAGACCGGATTTCCGGTTTCAACAATCACCAATCCAGACCAACCTGTCTAGATAGGATTCTCACAACATGCTTATTCCGTAACCTACATTTCTGGATCTATATGCAGGAATATATGGGGATCAAACCAATCTACCCACTGAAATCCACCCTTTTTCACCTTTTGGTGAGGGAATCCATGCAAATATGCATATTGAGGACTTCACTTGTCGAGGATAAATTCGTTTCCCTTGAAGTTATCTTCGGAGCAATGATAAAGCTTTTCTACACGGATGGAAATGAGCGCATCACTTTCCCTTTCGTGAATCTAACTTCAGATCTTGATTCCAGTCACAAGATCTACTCCAGTCCACCAAAACCCTAGCTCCAGCCGTAAGTTTTCTGCTCCAGAACTGGAACACAAGGAAGAGAGAGAGAAAAGGAAATAATGATTTCCTCATTCCAATCCTTCTATATAAGGGGTCGCTGGTTTCACCCCAACCACATGATAAAATCATCAAAACACAACAACGGCTCGGGTTTAAGCTAAAAAGTCACCCACCTCCTACTAGCCGCTCACAGCCATCTGACACGAGTCACCACTCGACCATATCTTCATTTTTTGACAAATCGTCGAACGGGGCTGATTTCGTCGAACAAACTTCGTCGAACGAACTTCGTTGAACGAACTTCGTCAAACGAACTTCATCAATCGGGAGTGAGTTCGTCGAACAGGCTTTAGTTCGTCGAATGTGATTGATTTTACATAACTTGCCATAGAGCTCGGCTCGACGATGATGTTCGTGGAGCTCGGCTCGACGACGATGTTCGTGGAGCTCGGCTCGTTTGTGGAGCTCGGCTCGACGACGATGTTCGTGGACCTCGACTCGACGATGATGTTCGTGGAGCTTGTCTTGACGATGATGTTCGTGGAGCTCCGCTCGACGACGATGTTCGTGGAGCTCCGCTCGACGACGATGTTTGTGGCGCTCCGCTCGACGACGATGTTCGTGGAGCTCCGCTCGATGATGATGTTCGTGGAGCTCCGCTCGACAACGATGTTCGTGGAGCTCGGCTCGATGATGATATTCGTGGAGCTTGGCTCGACAACGATTTTCATGGAGCTCGGCTCGATGACATTGTTTGTGGAACTTGGCTTGACGACGATGTTCGTGGATCTCGGCTCGACGATGATGTTCGTGGATCTCGGCTCGACGACGATGTACGTGGAGCTCGGCTCGACGACGATGTTCGTGGAGCTCGGCTTGACGACGATGTTCGTGGAGCTATGCTCGACGACGATGTTCGTGGAGCTCGGCTCGACGACGATGTTCGTGGAGATCGGCTCGACGGTGATGTTCGTGGAGCTCGGCTCGATGGCGAAGTTCGTGGAGCTCGGCTCGATGGCGAAGTTCGTGGAGCTCGGCTCAACGACGATGTTCGTAGACCTCTGCTCGACGACGATGTTCGTGGAGCTCCGCTCGACGATGAATGTCATGGAGCTCCGCTCGATGACGACTTTTGTCGAGCTCCTCTCGACGACGACGCCTTTCATCGAGCTCCGCTCGACGACGACTTTCATCGAGCTTCGCTCGACGACTTTCGTCAACTCATTTTTGGGGTGTTATAATCCTCCCCTCCTTACAAATATTTCGTCCCGAATTTTGCATACAACACCCAGAACACAGTAACAAAAATGTTACAACATACATTTTCTTCAACAAAAAAATGTTACAACATTTTATACAAACAACTCGGGAAACTAAGCACGCATGGTATGCTCCCACTCCCATGTAAGCTATTCATGTCCACAGTTGTCCCACAGGACCTTGACCATCCTGATTGTCTTGTTTTGCAGCTGCTTAACCGCTTTATCCTCGATCTGAATGGGCCTAACCTTCGTCGTTAGCCCATAATTGACCGGTATGTGATCATTCGCAATCACTTGAGCTGGATCTTTCATAGCTTTTAAAAGCACTTATATGTGAAACACATCATACAATCCACTCAATTCTACTGAAAGAGCTAGCCGACAAGCAGCTTCTCCAACTCGTTCCACCACTTCAAACGGACCAAAATACCTTGGACTCAGCTTTTTCAAGCACCGAATCCTGGATACGCCTTTGAATGAATTGATCTTTAAGTATACCAAATCTCCCACCGCAAACTCCACATTTCGGTGTTTGGAATTATAATATTTCGTCTGCCTATCTTGGGCCATCACTAGCCTCTATCGAATAGAGCGTTTCGTCGAATTAGCCTCTTCGACTTCCTTATGCTTATACAACTTAGACTCGTCTGTTTCTGCCCAAGCTAATGGTGTGCGGAATTTTCTACCATACAAAGCTTCAAAAGGAATCATGTTGATACTAGCTTGATAGTTATTATTGTAGGAGAACTCTACCGTATAGAGATGGTCTTCCCACCTCTTCCGGAAATTCAAGGTGCACATTCGGAGCATATCCTCCATTCTTCTATTGTTCCTCTCCGTTTGGCCATCCGTTTGAGGATGAAAGGCCATACTGAATTTTAATTTTGTCCCCATCAATTGGTGGATTAGGCTACAATCATTTGAAGTGAAGTACCCGTCTCGATCACTTACAATGCTCTGGGGCACACCGTGCAGTCGTACAATTTGTTCAACATAAAGCTTAGCCAAAACTTCCACTGAATCGTCCATCTTGTTTGGAATGAAGTGAGCCACTTTCGTCAACCGGTCCACGATCACCCAAACAGCATCATTCATGCATTGCGATCTCGACAAACCATGCATGAAATCCATTGAAATGTCATCAAATTTCCATTCCGGAATAGATAGCGTCTTCAAGAAATCTTCAAGCTTCTGGCATTCAGCTTTTACCAAGGCACAAGTCTGACACTTTGCCACCTAATGGCTATGTATTTCTTCATACCCGGCGAACAGAACAGCTTTTTTCATGTCCTTGTACATCTTTGTGCTCCCTGGGTGAATTAAGTACTTCGTAAAGTGAGCTTCATACATCAATTCTTCCCTTAGCTTACCAATATTTGGGACACACAAACGATCACCTTTCTGCAAAAGGCCGTCATCCCAGGAGAATTGGCCATTTGACCCATCCATTGCATAGCGTTGTAAACTTTCATCAAGTTCTGTTGCTCGTCGAACCCTGTTCGCAAGGTCATATTGTACCTCCGTCTAGTTCAGACATGCACTTGTAGTAGCATTCTTGTCCATACAGGAGATGTCTAAGGCCTCCAACTCCTGCATTATATGCTCATCATGCATTTGCAACTAACTTGCACTTTCAATTATCATGAGTCATAAGTAGACACCTTTCCAAACTGAAGAAGAACGCAGCCTAAGCCGCTCCCCGATGCATCACTCTAATATTCAAAGTCATCTGAACCACATGGCGTTGTTAAAATTGGCGTCGTGGTCAAGCGACTCTTCAGCTCTTCAAAAGCTCGTGCACACTTTGACGTGCAAACAAACTTCTGATCCTTCCTCGTTAGTTTGGTAAGAGGCAAGGCTATCCACAAAAAGTTCTCTACGATGCGCCTGTAGTAGCCTGCTAGTCCAAGGAAACTCCTAACTTCAGCGACAGAAGACAACACCGACCACTCTCGTATCACAACTATCTTTGCAGGATCCACCGTAATGCCCTCTCCACTAACCACATGGCCAAGAAAGGCCACTGATGACAGCCAGAGCTCACATTTTGAGAACTTGGCATAGAGCTTGTTTCTCCTCAGGGTGTGCAACACCATCCGTAAATGGTTCGCATGATCTTCTTCAGATTGAGAGTACACTAGAATGTCATCAATGAAGACAATTACAAACAAATCCATGTACTCTCTAAATGTTCGGTGCATTAGGTCCATGAATACTTATGGCGCATTTGTTAGCCCAAACGACATTACAGTAAACTCGTAATGACCGTAGCGTGTCCCAAACACTGTCTTGGGAATATCACATTCCCGAATATTCAACTGATAGTAGCCAGACTTCAATTCTAGCTTCGAGTAAACAGTTTATCCCACTAGCTGATCGAACAATTCATCAATCCGTGGAATCAGTTACTTGTTCTTTTCCGACACCTTGTTCAACTCTTGATAGTTAATGCATAGCCGCAAGCTTTTGCCCTTCTTTTTCACAAATAGGACTGGAGCGCTCTAAGGTAACATACTTGGGCGTATAAAACCCTGCTACAGCAACTCTTGCAATTGAACCTTTAGTTCCACGATCTCCTTTGGTGCAACACGATATGGCGAGCGGGCCATAGGTTTCTCACCTGACACCAACTCAATAGCGAAGTCCATCTCCGGCTGGGGCGGTAACCCCGGAAGATCCTTAGGAAACACATCAGTGTACCTTGATATAATAGGAACATCACTAAAACTGGGATTCAGCTCAACTGCCTCCAATAGCGTAAAGAACAACTCTGCGCCCTTCCGAACTGCCTTGACCACTTGGACATCAGACAGCAATATATTACTCGATCCTCGCATACTAGCGAATTTGGTCTCTCGTTCAGTGTTCTGCCCCGGTGTGACTTCCTTATAGTTGCAATCTATATAGGCACGTTGCTCCGAGAGCCAGTCCATATAAAAGATTATATCAAACTCTGATATCGGCAGCACAGATGCTTCCAATCCAAAATCTCGACTTCCTATCTGCACCTCAACAAAGCAGGCTCGATCCACGTGCATCAAGCACCCGTTAGGAAGTAGCACATTCACTTGATCTATCGGCATAAACGAAGGCACTCCGATATGCCCTACGAAGTCCACCGACAGAAAAGAATGAGAAGCTCCTGTATCAAGCAGTGCTCTAGCCGGATATTCCAATATCAAGACAAAGCCTAATGCAAACCAATCACACACATAAGTAACGCACTAGGTACTGAGTATGTAAAATAGTAAAAACTGAATCTTAACTCATACTTGTTACAATGTCACTTTGTTTTATGGCCTTATGTTGGCCAAGATTATAGACTCGGGGTTGCGCTTGGGATGCAGTCGATTCCACCATTGTCTTTCCCTTTTCAGCATAAGACACACCCGTCTTTTTCTCCCCTTTTGGACCACTCCAGGAGCCTCGAGCGATATGACCCACCTTTCCATATGTATAACATGTGGGCGGACTGAAAGTGAAGGGATAGATCTGTCTTAACTCTAGAGGGGGTGAATAGAGTATTTTAAAAACTTGATTAGTTTTTATTGCGGAATTAAAATAAGTGGTATTAATATATATAAAGAAAGGTAAGAAAAAGATAACAACCACAGCACAGCAGAAATAAAGAATGGAGCAACCAGACAAAACAAGAAAATTATAGTGGTTCCCCAAAACTGGGTACATCCACTCTTCTACCACCCTGGTAGGAATCCACTAACAGGTTTTTGTTCAGGTGCCCTGCCACCACAGGTTTTGCTCAGGTGCCCTGTCACCACAAGTTTTTGCTCAGGTGCTCTGTCACCACAAGATTTATTTCAAGGGAGATCTCACAACCCTTTGAGCTTTTGATTAGGTGCCCAAAAACCAATTCAAGTCTTTTAATAAGGAGACTTGACAACCAGATGATAACTTTTGAAGGGAGTTAAAAACCCTTTTTACAGTAGGAAAAGAAAATGATTTTGTCTTCTCTTTCTCAAACAACTGAGAAGACTTAGTGGATGTTGTTGTCAAAGCTCCCCCTGAGATGAAGAAAGGTTCAGGAAGATGAGAGCTTTGCACAAGGTGTAGGCCTTGAAGTTGGCTTATTGATCTTCAAGAACTTTCAGACAGATGTTGACTGTTGTCTCTAAAAAATCCTGAAACAGAAACTGAAGAAGACTAATGATCTGTGTGTTGATGTTCTTCTTCAATTTCCTGTAAGAACGATAGCAATGCTTTTCTCTGAAAAGTGTATCAATGATTGTTGTTGTTCTTCTATTGAAGAGAGAAAAATTGCTTTTATATCCTGAGAGATTTCAGCCTTTTGAAATTTGAATAATATCATGAATTTACTGCTGAGATTCTGAGAGTTGAACGACTGGATTTTGGCTTTTAATGAGTTTCCTCAACTGTCCTGGTAAATAAGTCAAGTAATTAAATCTGTGAAAATCATAATTAATGCTGTCAAGAAACGGCTATATTCTTGAGAATATGAGCATTAATTATCAGAGAATTACTGTCTTAGAACAATACAAATTGAAGTCAAAATGAGAGATAATACGTCAAACTAATACTGAAGGAAATTAATCTAACTCAGGACAAATTTCGTCGAACTGAACTCCAAGTTCATCGAGCTGAGAAATCTCCTTCGTCGAGTTGAGCTCAGAGATAATTGATCTGGAAGATATCTGTCAATGCTGAGTTCCAAGTTCGTCGACTAGAGAATCTGAGTAGAAGAAGGAAGATCGTCGACCTGAGCTCATATTTCGTCGAGCTCAGCTCAGAGTTGACACTATAAGTTTGTCAACCTGAGTTTGACTTTTGTCGAACTGAGTTCGACTTTTGTCGAACTGAATTTATTCTTGAAATTTTTTCAGCAATTCTGGAGAGTCCTTCTGAGACAAACCTGGAAATAAACCTATGACCCATGACTATATATTTTGGGTCAATCTAATCATCCTAATAGTGATCCTTGCCCAAATCAGAAAGGGTTCCAACACGGACCTCTCCTAGATGTTGCTCCAGATACATGAGAAGGAGCCGACGCAGTTGTTTTAGGCGTCTTTTTCCACCGTTGAAACCCAGATTTTGGAGAACTAGGTACTTTGAACTCTGTTTTTTTCCTACCAAGTCATTCTTCCGCTGCGCACGTTTCATGTCCAGCTCGAGGGAACGGGTCGTATTGACCAAGGTAAGAAAACCCTGTGTCATCGGTCTTGAGAGAAGCAACCGCAGGTCATCTCTCAACCCTTCATAGAATCGGTTTGTTTTTCATTCCTCATTTGCAAATGTATAGCTTGCATATCTTCCCAACCTCGTAAACTCGTGCAAGTAGTCATCCACCGACCTCTCGCCTTGAGTTAGCCTTTGAAATTGGTTCTTCATCGCAATCCGCTGTGCCGATGGAATATATCTTGTTAGAAAACATCTTGAGAACTCCTCCATTGAGATCTCAGTCAACGGTCGACCAGCAAACTGGTGCAGCTCCAGCTCATCCCACTAAAGTTTTGCATCACCATCTAGAAAGAAGATAGTCATAGTGACTTTATGCCACTCTTCCGTTTCTGTTGCCATCAGGACCCTCTTTATTCTTGAGAGCCAATCTTTGGCTTGTGTCGGGGTTCCAGTACCCATAAATACAGGGGGATTGAAACTCATCACGTATTTCAATTACTTCTTCATTGCTCGCCTTGCGGCTAATGGCTCAACGGCCACCTGTCTCACTGCTATGCGCTCCACTACGCCAACCGGTTCCTGAACCATCGTAGGAATAGGAGGTTGTCTCTAAACTCTAGGTTGCGCATTGATCATTGCGAACACGGCTTCAGGAACCAACCATATAGTTTCCGCAGAAGGAGGTGTTGGCACCTCATTTGGTGCACTACTCTCCACTGAGCATTTGGGTTCTTGCTGCCCCGCACCACTTCTAGTTGCTTACAATATGAAACACGCAATTAAACAACAAAGATATTGCCAAAAGCAATCACAGGAACATACCAGTTCCGCAAACATGTGTATTTTCATTGCTAAGTGGACATTCATGGGTGCATTATTGTTATAACGGTAGCTCACATACACGTGCTCACCACCCCTTAAAAGAATTCAACCATAAATTCAAATAAGAAAGACCGAGAACGAAATCTGATACCAATTTTGTAATGCCGTCATCCGTCGCTTAGCATATGACAGAAGGTCCGGCCGGAGCCCGACGCCATATACTACAGACAGGTAAGGTGATTACAAGTTGTTGTCAAACCCAAGTTCAAGTAGAAATGCGTCCTACCACAGAGCATTTTAGCGGAAGTAGTTTAATGTAAGAACCCACTCATAATGAGAATGTCCACTACACAAAATAATGACGTAACATACACATATATTGCATCATATGTTTTAGCCGTAACCTTATTACAATTGTTTCATATACAACAAGTGGTTTCATACATCGGCACGCAGGCCGACCACACATAAAAACAGTAAATATTCGCTTTTGGGCCTTCGAGGGCCAGCCAATTGAAGCACATGGGCTTCAGCCTGCTACTTTCAACTTGGCTCTCCAACACCTGCACAAAAGGGCCCACTAAAACCTGGTAAACAAAGCAACGGTCACTATTTTGCTGACCTATTTATAACGATCGCACCCCTTACTCGGGGCAACATTTCTCCATCCCTGCAAACAAGGCATAATATATATATATATATATATATATATATATATATATATATATATATATATATATATATATGTGTGTGGGGGGGGAGAGATATACTGTGCGGGCAATCCTAAGGTACGGGCGTACGGTAAAGGGAATTTTGGGTCGAGATGGTCTCAAAACGAAAAGTGATCAACATGAAAGTTGTATATTCGGCGAGATGAACAACTTTCATGCTGACCACTTTTTTATTTGGAGCCGTCTTGGACCTCGATTTGGGCCCCGAAATCGAGGGCGGTGGAACTGCTACAGCAAACCGTTCCGCCGCTCCCGATTTCGAGGCCCAAATCGAGATCCAAGATGGCTCCAAATCAAAAAAGTGGTCAACATTAAAGTTGTTCATCGCGCCGAGGTCTACCACTTTTATGTTGATCACTTTTCATTTTGAGACCATCTTTATCCCAAACTTTCCTTGCCCGTACGGTCTGCACATTAGGAACGCCTGTATATTATATATATATATATATATATATATATATATATATATATATATATATATATATATATATATATATATATATATATATATATATATATATATATATATATATATATATATATATATATATATATAGTGGCAACAACAAAGTGCATTTAAGCACCATTTATCACAAACGTTGGCCTAACGACCACACGCCCCGTACACTCAGGGCACATTTTCGGTGTACCGGATTCCCCCGTGTAACACCACCGTTCAGTGGTCCATGAATTAACGATAACTTTGTCGTTCAGAGGCACTTAACTTGATTACTACATCGTTCAGAGGTACTTAACTTGATGACCAAATCCCCATTTAGAGGTACTTAACTTGACGACCTAGTTGTTCAGAGATACTTAACTTGATGGCAAAGCAGTTGGCCTTCATGACTCAACACATCACAAAGTCACACGACTTTGTCCATTTTGGGCAGGCACCCACCACAAGCCAAGCAACTTAAGCACACAACTTTACATACAATGGCCTCCGGGTCTCTTAAAGACAGGCCTCATAACATTAACTTACAAGGATATATCGCCGATGACATTCACTATCGCCCGGTGACATCAACAATTCACAAAACCGTGATCTTTCCTGGGTATTTTCCTGGAAATACTTCCAGTACTTTGATGTAGCCTCCTACACACCCCTTTAATCCGGATTTCACACTTACATCACACGCATATCTACAGAGTCTTCTCTGGCAAGAAAATACAAAAACATCAGCAATCCGGACCAACCTGTCCAAATGGGCTTCTCACAGCATGCCTATTTCGTACTCTACATTTTTGGATCTATATGTAGGAATATATGGGGATCAAACTGATCTACCCACTAGAATCCACCTTTTTCACATTTTGGTGAGGGAATCCATAGAAATATACATATTGAGGACTTCACTTGTCCATGAGAAATTTGTTACCCTTGAAGTTCTCTTCGGAGCCATGATAAAGCTTTTCTATGCGGATGGAAATGAGCACCTCACTTTCCCCTTCGTGAATCTAGCTTCAGATCTTGATTTCAGTCACAAGATCTACTCCAGTCCACCCAAACCCTAGCTCTAGCCGTAGGTTTTCTGCTCCAGAACTGGAACACAAGGAAGAGAGAGAGAGAGATAAAAGGAAATAATGATTTACTCATTCCAATCCATCTGCATAAGTGGTCTCTGGTTTCACCCCATCCACACGATAAAATCATCAAAACACAACAACGGCTCAGGTTTAAGATGAAAAGTCACCCACCGCCTACTGGCCGCTCACTAGCCATCTAACACGAGTCACAACTCGGACATATCTTCATTTTTCGACAATCGTCGAACGGGGTTGATTTCATCGAACGAACTTCGTCAATCGGGAGTGAGTTCGTCGAACAGGCTTTAGTTAGTCGAACGGGATTGATTTCACATAACAGGCCATAATCGTCGAACTCTGCTCGACATTTGACATTTTTATCGAGCTTCGCTCGACGATTTTCGTCGAGCCCAGGTCGACTTTTATCCTGTTCTCTCCAATTCCTTTGTGGGGTATTACAAGGGCGGCCGACGATGACCATCGGTGTACGCATAGGGTGGCGGCAGCGAAGGCGGCAAGCGCGACGAGGTGGCCTAGGCGTGTTGCACGCGCGGTGGCCCGCCTGGGCGCGATGCACAAGTCGTGCTTGGCTTGGCTCACCTTTTGGGGTGATTTTGGGCCTCTGGGTGAGCAGGACTTGGTGCGCGTGAAGTTCGGATTGGTCGGCTTCCCTTCATGTTTGTGGTCGAAATCTTCCCGATTTGACTTAGAAAATTCAATGGACACCCCATCAAAGTACCCGGACGAAAAAATTTCTCCACCCACGCAATAGATTACCTAAACCAAATTACAAATTGTAGTTGGCTCCGCTCATGATAGTCCACTAAGGCTTATCGATGTACAATGACCTTATATAGTATCTCCAGTGTAGAGCCGTTACACCCTAGTGACACATAACTCAATGGGTTGTTCCGAGTCGGTCCTAACACGCGCAGAAATATTAACCAAATATCCTAACAATCTACTCTTATGTCTGCTGTGAGACCAATGTCGGAAAGGGGTGGTGTGTGTAAAGTTCAACCAGAATTTGACTCAATACACAACTGTGTCAATAATATCCGTCAGGATAAATTAGACTTAAAGAAATAGAAGTTAGTATGCACGCATAAGAATAAAGCATAAACTTAGTAGCAACACATCAAAGTCAAAAGTACAATCAGAGAATCGGGTACTAGCACACCTAGTGTCTCGTGATCAACTAAAGAGCAATAGAAATAGTCCAAACACCAGATGAACAAAAAGTAGAGCTAAACAATGCTCTAAACCAAAGACAAAAAACCAAACAAACACTCTAGAAGTCAGTGTCCAGCAGGTCATCCTCCTCTGGATCCCAACATGCAAGTGCTCCTCCATCAGCAATAGCTCCTGTAATTTCCAATAGATAAGTTCATTCAGAATGAATTTAACCTTGAAAATTGTACAAGTATCTAGTTCTACCTATATGAATGTAGTACAATATGAGGAAGCATGTGTAGAGTATTTAGGTTCTACCTCAAAATCCATTATCTATTTTCAAAGAAATAATGTTATGAACTTCTAGACACTGCGGCTGTATATGTGTTCCTACGTGAAATGTCACGGTTACTGTTCTCCTAAAGTTAATTAGAACTCATCAAATATGAAATGAAACCAATACATAGAAGAAGAGCCAAACCTAGTTAAATTGTGTTATCAAATGTGGAATAACACTCTCCTCCTAGATAAGGAAGACGAAACCAGATGAAGTTGTTAACATCAAATGTGGAATAAAACAACTCACCAGATTCGTACTCAGCAACCTTGAACATCAGCAGAGCACGACATGCTTTCTTTGATAAAGGAAAGTGGAAAAATCTAAATATTTGGACTAAGGCTGAACTAAATCTCCTAACCTTGAACTAAGGTTGAACTTAAATCGTCTTGAGTCCCATTTCCCCCACTATTTTGATTGATCGGTCTTTAGGCATTCCTTTCGTCAGTGGATCAGCCAGATTATCTTTCAATTACAAATCAATCAAAGTGATAATGCCTTATTCTTTCAAATAATTTAGTAGAGCGTGGCTCATTCATACATGTCGGCTCTTAGTATTAAAAAGGACATTCTTCACGACTTGTACTGCTGCTTGATTATCATAATACAGACTCAAAAAATTGACTTAAAGTCTAGACAAGGGAATGTCTAGAATCACATTTTTGATCCAATCTACCTCTTCACTAGTTGAAGCTAAGACAAACAACTCGACTTCCATAGACGACAAAGCTATACAAGTCTGTCTTTTGGATTTCTAAGTGACTGCAACACCACCCAAAGTGAAAATAAATCCACTGGTGGAATTGTTGTTCCCAACTTCTGAACACCAGGAGGCATCAGAGTATCCTTCTAACATAGGAGGGTAACCAGTATAACACAGAGCGTGATCTTTAGTACCTTTCAGGTACCTCATCAGTCGATCTAAGCCATCCCAATGCTCTTTGGCTGAACTACTGGTAAAGCGACTCAGCATGCTTACCGAGAAGGGAATGTATGGTCTATTGCAACTTGTGACATGCATGAGACTTCCAATGATCTTTGAGTACTTTACTTGATCAGCGCTGGTCCATTTATTCAGACTCAACTTGACATTTCGATCGATTGGTATTTCAACAAGCCTACAGTCTTTATAACCCCAGGTAGTGATAATCTGTTCAATATAATGAGCTTGACTTATAGCGACACGTCCATTTTCTACTCTAACTTTCATACCTAATAGGGTATCTACATTACCAAGGTCCTTCATGTCAAATACTTTCGCGAGAGCGGATTTAGTATCCCTCACTACGACAAGGTCTGACTCCAGAATCAATATGCCATCCACATATAGGCATATGATGACTGTTTGATTTGACATCGAGCGGTAGTAGAGGCACTTGTCTGAGAGACTGGACTGAAATCCAACGCTCTTTACTACTTGATCAAATTTAATGTAGCACATCTTAGGTGCTTGTTTAAGCCCATAGATCGATTTATCGAGCTTGCACACTTTGTCTCTTAGATCCTTATGTACATAACCTTCAGGTTGTGCCATATAGATCTCTTCATCAAGCTCTTCATTTAAGAAGACTGTCTTTATATCCATTTGATGAACTATAAAGTTCTCGATATAAGTTATGGCAAAAAGAATCCTAATAGTGGATATGTAACATACATGTGAATATACGTCAAAATAGTCAATTCCCCCATATTGTTTATAACCCTTAGCTACTAAACGTGCTTTATATCTGGCTATAGACCCATCACTGTGCAATTTCTTCTTCAGTAACCACTTACATCCTAGGACTTTAGCTCCTTTTGTCAGGTTAACTAGATGTCAAGTGTTGTTTTGTAGTAGTGAGTTCATCTCATCATCGATGGCTTCTGCCCACATTAACACATCTCTAGATCTCATTGCTTCCTGATAGGAGAATGGATCATCCTATAAGTGGTAGGTGATGAAATTCTCACCAAAATCCTTAGGAATTCTATCTCTAGTAGATACTATCAGAGGAACAGGTTCCACCTCTAGAGGTTGGAGAGTAGTGCTAGAGGGGTCAGCTTCAGGTTCTACAGTAGATTCTGAAATCATGTCAGTAGACCCGGAGACGGTCAAGCCATGATCTTTGATAATTTCATGTTCAAAGAAAATAACATCTCTAGACTCTATCACTGTACTAGTGGATAGATCCAGAAACCTGTCAGTTGCACTATCTTCTGCACTACCTAGATAAACGCAGGTCGTTGTTCTAGGTCTCACCTTAGGTCTCTTAAGATCTTATATTCTAACATAAGTGATACATCCCCAAGTCTTTAGAGTGTCATATCTACAAGGATGGTCATGTTACGACTCATACGAAGTAGAGTTAAGCTTTGAGTGAGGCACTCTATTTATAATATAATTTGCAGTTAGGACTGCTTCCCCCCAAAATGAATTAGGCATGCCAACAGTGAGGAGCATAAAATTCAACATTTCTGTTAAAGTTATATTCTCACGCTCAATAATACCATTCGATTGGGGTGAGTAAGGAGTTGTGTATTCTAGGATTATACCCGCAGATGCACAAAATTCCTCTAATCCAGTTGCAGTGTACTATCCTCCTCGATCACTTCTAAGTCTCTTAATATTTAGATTTAATTGATTTTTTACCCGAGATTTGAAGATCTTAAAGGTCTTGAATGTCTCATCTTTAGATTTTAATAGGTAAACATGACAATATCTGGAAAAATCATCGATGAAAGTAATTAGCTATTCTCTTCCCCCTCTAGTGGTGTGACTACGAAAATCACAGAGGTCGGAATGTATCAACTCCAGAAGTTGTGTGCTCCTAAAAACTGTCTTGTAAGAGTTTCTAGTGATCTTAGTCTGGGTACAAACCTCACACCTATCAAATCAAATAGAAAGATCTAATGAGATGTTTTGACTTCTAGCTAGATATTGCATTTTCTTATATGTAATATGTCCAAGTCTATTGTGTAATAGCTTCGGAGTAATCAGAGTTGAACTCACTTGGTTTATGCACTCGTTATCTATGCTAAGTTTATACATACCATTGATCATGTAAGCACAACCAAAGTAGTGAGAATTGACAGTTAACGTCATTCTATCATTCATGATTGTGAAAGATATTCCAGCTTTATCAAACAAACTCATAGAAATCAAATTCTTAGTTAAATTACGAACTACTTTAACATGTTGTAAAATTAAAATTTTACCTAAAGAGAGGACAATCTCTTCTGTCCCAGCATGAGCAACAACTGTCGTTCCTCCATTACAGTTTTCAACTCTATCCTGTCATTTATGATGTGACAGGTAGCACCACTGTCCAGCCACCACTCAGACGATGCACTACAGTGACTACTCCCAATCATAGTCACGAAGGACTTGGGATCAGAGTTATAGACCACCATGTTCATCACATTTTGTGGGGCTTCCTCCTTTTGTTTCTTCGGACCCATGCATTCAGCGGCCCAGTGACCCCATTTGTCGTAGTTGTGGCACTTGCCCTTCTTCCTTTTGAGAGAAGGCTTTTTGACCGCCAACGGTGCGGGGGTATCACACATAGGTGCCAAGGCTTCCAAAAAGACTTACTAGGATGTGAAACGAAGTAGACAGTCTGTGAAGGCTGCGTAACCTGCTCCAAGCTTTTCCCAGTGATGTTTTGGTCCTCAATATGGATGAACTTTTGAATTCATCCAAACTGATCTTCTCTTTCAGTCTGTGCATCTCGGTCTTGAAGAAGAGACACTCAGAAGGCAGCTTACTCAGAATCATGTACACAAAGAGACTGTCGTCCATCTTCGAATGATCATTATCCAGCTTCTAACGCAGGTTGGCCAGCTCTAAGAGTTGAGAAGTGATATGCATGTTCACTTTGAATATGATGTTAAAGAACTTCTCTCCAACGAGCGACTTTGACCGTCCTTCCTCCTTCTGAAAATGCACATTCAGTCGATCACATATCACTTTTGCAGTCTTGTAAGCGTGGTAGGTCAACGCGAGATGGGGATTCAGGGAATTCAACAGGTAATCCCTGCAAAAATCCTCATCCTTGTTCCAGTGGTACTCGTCCACGTCCTCGACGGTAGAAGCAAAATCTCTCTGAACAGTATAGAAAATCTCGCGTTCATTCATTCCTAGTTGGACTTAAATTTTCCAACTGAGAAAGTCGGAGGCGTTGAACGATTGCAGCTTGTTGCAGATTAGAGACCAGACGATCTAGCGGTTTGACTCTGGAGGGTTACAGTCCGGGCGATCTGTCGGTTTTTATCCTGCGGTTTGGTTGCTGGCCTATTGTTGTTGGTGCTCTGGCGGTTTGTCAATCTGTCCCTGGCGACTTGGAGACCGGGCGACCTGGCGGTCTATTGTGGCGGCTTGGTGTCTTCCTCTCGTGGTTGCCAGGCGGTTTGCCCATTCATCAAACCGCGCGGCTTGGTTGGCTTGTATTTATGTTAAACCGCTTGTACATGATATTTTTTAGTCCCACATTGTTTATTTATAATCTCTCTCATCTCCTCCATTCTATAAAAGGGAGGTTATACCATGTAATTGATACTTTTTTTGGAATACAAAATTTTCTTCTTGTTCAATTTCCAGACTCTCTTTTTTTTGTTCGCACATGGTATCAGAGCCCGCGATCTTGTCCGCCTGATTCAGTGCCTTCCTCTATCCGTGCGACTTGATCTCTTTCTTGTCTCTTGTTCGCGCGGCTTCTCCTCCTTTGTCGCTGCTCATTGTTTGTGCGGCCTTCTTCTTCTCGCTCTTTCTCCGCGGACTGCTTTCGCAGCTTCACGGTCTTCTATTCGTGTGGTCTGCTCTCTTCCCGCGCGACTTCTTTCCTTTTCTCTATTGCAGATTCTTCTTCTATCCGCTGCAGTGTCTTTCCTTGTGTCCGCTGCGGTTTTTTCTCTACCCGCGCGACCTTTTATCCGTCTCGACCTCTTTCTTTCCGCGCGGCCTTTCTCTCTTCTCTCTACCCGCGCCGCTTCTTCTATGGCCCTGTCCGGTTCTTCTACGACCACCACTACTCCTATGTCAACTCCGCCTCCTCTCATTCCTTCCGGGAATCTTGGCACCGTCTCCAAGCTTGTTGGCTCCAACTACTCGGATTGGAGCGTCTCCTTCACCTTCCTCCTTCACTCCCAACGCAGACGCCACCACCTTACCGATGACCCTCCTCCTACCACTTCTGTTGAGTTTGACGACTGGGATGCTAGTGATGCGCTTGTCAGCACTTGGCTCGCTAACCGTCTTTTCGATGAGTGTCTTCCTGTCATTCGTCATGATGAGACGGTCAAGAAGGCATGGCTTCTTCTTGCTGCACTGTACTCAAAGGGGGCTCAGACGTCTCGCATTTATACTTTGTATGCGGATCTCTTTGCCCGTCCTTCTATGTCTCCTACTGCCACTTATCAACAGGTTCATGCTCTTGGGGATGAGATCCTTCAACATCTCCCCTTCTCTACGGATCTTGCCGAACAACACAAGAACTTTCAAGAACTGCTTGTTGTGTGCTACCTCCTTCGGCTTCCTGACTCCTACGACATGATCCGCCAACAAATCTTGGGTGAAGCAGACTCTCCCAACTTGGATACAACTGCTGCACGCATTGCCGTAGTTACATATCTTCATCAGCGTCTGCTTCTGTCTTCTCCTCCTCCATAACAATATGCTCACCAGACTCAACGGAGCGGCTCTAGTAGTCGCAACCACCATTCCGGTGGTTGAAGTTCTTCCCTCTTCCTCTGCTCTCACTATGGCCGCACCGGGCATCTTGTGGATCGATGATGGCTGAAACATCCACATCTTCGCCCTTCTGGTGACTCTACCACATCCTCTTCCAAGCCGTCTACTTCGGTTGTCACTTCTTCAGGTAATGCTCATGTGGTTACTCAAGGTAAATGACTCATCGACTCTGGTGCAACTAATCACATGACGGGTAATCCACAATGCTTTTCTCTCCTTGAAACACATGATCGGTTTCCCCTGATCCTAGTTGCAGACGGCTCTCCCTCCCTGGTTCATGGGACAGGAGTGGTTCATGTCACTCCATCTCTTCACTTGACCGACACTCTCTATGTGCCCAAGTTTCCCTGCAATTTGTTGTCAGTTACATCTTTGTGCAAGCAACTTCAATGCTCCGTCACATTTACTCCCACTTCTTGCTCTTTTCAGGATCTGAGCTCCCAAAGGACGATTGCTACTGGGACTGAGAGCGGCGGCCTCTACTTCCTCGACAACGTTTATAATCTGTCAGCCTTCTCCTCCTCTTCTATAGATCTACAATGGCATCTCCGACTTGGGCATCCTCCTCCAAGACTTCTTCATCAGCTTCTGCCTCACCTCCCTCCGCATAATTCTCCTCTCAACTGTGATGCATGTCAGCTTGGCAAGCATCACCATTCCTCCTTCACTCCAAACCAAGTTCGTGGTTCTACCCGTCCATTTGATCTTGTTCACTCTGACATCTGGGGTCCTGCTCCTACCCTCACCATTGGTCGGGGTAGCTCGTATTTTGTTACTTTCATTGATGATTTCTCTCGATGTACTTGGGTGTATCTCTTACGAGAACGCTCTGAACTTTTTGATGTATTGCAATCTTTTTATCGTTTAATTAAAAATCAGTTTGATGTTTCTATTAAAGTATTACGCTCTGATAATGCCAAAGAATACGTTAGTCAAGCTTTTTCCTCATTTTGTATGCAACATAAGATTATTCATCAAACAAATTGCATTTACACCTCCCAACAAAATGGGTTGGCGAAATGCAAAAATCGTCACCTCCTTGATGTTGCTCGCACCTTACTTATGCAAATGCATGTCCCTCGCTCCTACTGGGGCTATGCTGTTCTCATTTCCTGCTATCTCATCAATCGCATTCCCTCCACTGTTCTCCGCGGTCAAACCCCTTTCTCCATTCTCTATCCAGGAAAGGATCCCTTTCCTCTCCCTCTACGTATCTTTAGGTGCAAAGCCTTTGTGCATGCTCCATCCTCCACCCGTGACAAACTCTCCCATCGGTCCACCAAATGTGTCTTTCTGGGCTACTCTATCACTCAGAATGGCTACTATTGTTTTGACCCCATTCTTCGCAAGCAGTTCGTCTCTACGGACGTTACCTTCTTCGAGAATGCTCCATATTTCTCTAATGACTCCTCTCCTCTCCCTGTGGCACCCAGTCTTCCTCTTCCTCTTCCCTCCAGCCCATCCCCTCCTACCGAGGTCTTTCCTCCTCCACCATCTCCATCCTCTTCTCCTCCCTCTCCACCTCCGCAGTCTCCCTCCTCTTCGTCGTCGTCGCTCTCTCCTCTCGGGCCAGCTCTCTCCACCACGGATGCTCCAGAAACTGAGGAACCTGCTGACCTGGACCTCCTCATTGCCCTTCGTAAAGGGGTTCAGGCTTGTACCAAGCATAGGCTTGCTGTTGTTGTTTCCTATGATCGTCTAACACCTGCTCGCAGGAACTTTGCGTTGTCTATCTCTGCCACTTCAACCCCCCGTTCCTATCAGGAGGCCCTTACCATTCCACATTGAAAGGCTATCATGGATGAAGAGATTGTTACTCTCACTGAACGGGGTACCTGGACACTGGTTCCTCCTCCTTTCGGCACAGATGTTGTTGGCTGTTGCTGGGTCTTTATGGTGAAATTTCTCCACGATGGCAGTGTGGATCATTACAAGACTCGGCTTATTGCCAAGGGCTTTACCTAAACTTATGACATTGATATATTTGATACTTTCTCTCATATTGCACGTCTCAGCACTATTCGGGTCCTTCTCTCTATGGCTATCAACAGAGATTGACCATTTCACACCTGGATGTGAAGAATGCCTTTCTTTATAGGGATCTTCAGGAAGATGTCTATATGGAGAAACCTCCAGGGTATGTTGCTCAGGGGGAGACATAGGTGTGCCAGCTCAATAAGGCTATTTATGGCCTAAAACAGAGTCCTCGCGCTTGGTTTGACAAGTTTAGCGGGATTGTGGCGGCTGTAGGTTTTACAAGAAGTTCTGCTAATCACCCCTATTTACTCGTAAAACTTCACTGGGTCTAGTGGTGCTTGCAGTATATGCAGATGATATTCTTCTTACTAGAGATGACCAAGCTGGAATAATCTTGACAAAGAAGCATCTTTGACAACACTTGGTTACGAAGGATATGAGCTCTCCAAAATACTTTTTGGGTATAGAAATTTCTCGAAAGCCCGCTTCTCTTGTCCTGTCCCAACGGAAGTATGCTCTTGACTTGTTAAAAGAGGCAGGGTTGACTAGGGCTAAACCTGCCCGATGTCTCATGACTACTAGAGAAGATAAAATATGGACGGATGACTCTCCTCTTCTTTCTGATGTTAAAGGTACAGACGTCTGGTTGGTAAACTCATATATCTCACAATGATCAGACCCGACATTGTCTATGCTGTTGGCAAGGTTAGTCAATTCATGCAAGCTTCTAGGGAGTGCCATCTACAGTCGGCCCTGAATATATTGGAGTATATTAAATCAGCTCCTGGGAGAGGATTTCTCTTTCAGAAGAATTGTCATTTAAGGGTTGAAGCGTACTCCGATTCAAGCTATGCCGATGACAAAGGAGACTGTAAGTCAACTTCAGGTTTTTGCACCTTTGTGGGGGGGGGGACCTTGTGAGCTGGAAAACCAAGAAACAGTCAGTCGTCTCCGGGTCCAGTGCAGAAGCAGAATATCGAAGTATAACATCGATCAAGTGTGAGTTGAAGTGGCTACGAGCTCTCATGCTTGACTTAGGAGAGGTCTATAACCATCCTCTACCTATGTTTTGTGACAACAAAACCATCATATACCTCTCTAAAAATCCGGTCTTCCATGAGAGAACCAAGCACATTGAAGTTGACTGCCATTTCGTTCGGGAGGAGTGTTGGGTACATTGGAATAAATGTACCTGATTTAAAAAAGCCTCACCCTACTCAATGATATACATCAAAATATATTTGATGTATTTTGAGTTGCCTTGTGCAGGTTAAGTATTTGCAGGGAAAGCTGAAAAGTTTCTAAGTCCATGTGTCGACACCCAAAAGGAAAGTGTCAACACTTAAGAAGACTTGTGTCGACACCCAGAGAAGTAGTGTCGACACTTGGAGTACTTGTGTCGACACCCAGACAAGCAGTGTCGACACTTGGAGTAATTGTGTCGACACTTGGAGTAATTGTGTCGACACCAGGGATGCAGAGTCGATACCAGACAGAAAGTGTCGACACATACAGTTTGTGTCGACACTCAATGAAGAGAAGTCCAGTAAAGCAGTGTCGACACTTAAAAGCAGTGTCGACACCCAGAGGAACTGTGTCTACATCAGAAAGTGTCGACACTTGGAAGCTGTGTCGACACTCAGCAAATTTCAGCAGAGACTAAGTATAAGTGTCAACATAATGAAGAATGTGTCGACACACAGCAGAAGACTCAATACATGAAGAAAGTGTCGACATAATAAAGAATGTGTCGACACACAGTAGAAGACTCAACACATGGAGAAAGTGTCGACACTAGGAAGCTGTGTCGACACTCAGCAAAGTTCAACAAAATTCTAAGTACAAGTGTCGACACAAAGGAGATGTGTCGACACTCAGCAAAAGTCTCAACATAAGAAACACGTGTCGAAACAAGGAGAAGTGTCGACACTCAGAAAGTATCAACACAGAAGGCAGGTGTCGACACTAAGAATATGTGTCGACACTGAACAAGTTCAACATAAGAAGATGTGTCGACACAAAGGAGTTGTGTCGACACTTACAAGAATTCAACTAAGTACTGAAGAACAAGGACTTGCGTCGACACACAATATCAGTGTCGATACATGATGAAGAATCAGTGTCGAGAAGAAAAATCTACAACACAAGCAGTTGTGTCGACACCTTGAAGGCTAGTGTCGACACTTAGTCAACTTGTGTCGACACTTGGTCTATAAGTGTCGACACTTAAAGACAGACTGTCTCGACACTTTCAGACAGTTACAGATATTTCAAGAACTGACTGGATGACTTGACAGCTGCCATTTCAGCCGGTCTACTGCACCTGTCAGAGTTGTCAGAAAGCTGTTATGAACCGAATCAGCCGGTCACCATGAAGAAGGCCTATATATAGGCTTATTCTGTCAACAGAAAGAGAAGATCAATAGAAGATCAAGAGATTGAAAAAGAGAAGAAGATCTAGCAATTCATTGAAGAATCATTTCAAGTAAAGATCTAAGTAGTTGGAGAGAGAGAGCTCCTTCCAAGAAGACAGCCGTTGGAACCAGGCTGTGAAGAAGGGTTCAGGCCTAGTTCTGAATCTTAAGTTGCAGTGATTGAAGATCAGTTGCAGAGAATCAATCCTATTGTGTTCTACATTCAAGAAGTTTTGAAGAAAGCTAAGTGAGGTTGATCTCAGCAGAGTTCATTCAAGAACTCATCAAGAACCTATCAACTCTTCTCTCTTATTCTGAGTTGTAGGTATTTACATTGTATTCTTAATTACTTGTAGGATCCTTAGGGATCTGAGTTGTAAGCCTGCAATTATAAAGGCTGAGTGGTAGGGCCTGTGTGACTGAGTGTAGGAGATCTATTTCTCTGAGTGTAGGCCTATTGTGGCTGAGTGTAGGCATTGTGGCTGAGTGTAGGCCTTGTTGAAGGCTGAGTGTAGGTCTTTGTGAAGACTGAGTTGTACGGCCTTGGGCCTGAGCAATAGGAACCTGGTTGGGGTTCTGAGTGTAAGATCTGAGGATCTGAGGACTAGTTGAGGAGTTTGGCCGAATCTAGTACACTACTAGATAGGCGAAGGGGGAAAGTGGATGTACCCAAACCTTGGGGAACCATTATAAATCCGTGTGTTCACTGTGTGCATGTTTATTCTGTGATTACTGATTGATTGCTGTGAAGAATTAATTATAACTCTGTGATATAATCTACAATATGCCTAAAAGTTTAAAAAAGATTTAGTCATTTATTCACCCCACCCCCCCTTTAGGTGATTAGGTACAATTTCTTTCAAGTGGTATCAAAGCGAGGTTACTCAAAAAGGGACATAACTGTCTGAGTAGATCCTGTTGGCAGATTCAGTGAAATCAAAGACAGATTCAGCATAATCAAGAAAATCAAGAAAATGGGTTCAACAGAGAATCATAAGGAACTTGGATCCATGAAGTTGCCCATTTGCAGAAAAGAGATTTTTGGCATCTGGAAAGAAAGGGTGAGACTGTTTATGGAAGCCTCGGACCCTAGAATCTATATCACAGTTAAAGAAGGGTCATATATGTCTATGAAGGTTTCAGTCCTGGATGCAAATCAGAGAACATCTAAGGACTTTTCTGAAATGACAAAAGATGAGATTATTCTGGCCATCATGGACAAGAGGGCTCAGAATATCATTGTGAGTGTCATAGATGATGCTACATTTCAGAACTTGATACACTGTAAGACATCAAAGGAGATGTGGGATACTTTGATAGTGTACATGGAGGGTTCAGAAGAAGTTAGGCAGGACAGAAAGTCTTTGTTAAACCAGGAATATGAAAGTTTCAGACAAGGCAGGTCTGATAGCATAACAGAATGCTATAAGAAATTCTATAGGATAGTTAATGAGTTAATGTCCTATGAAAAAGATTTCAGTAATTATGAGCTAAATGATAAGTTCTTAAGGTCTCTAACAAAGGATTGGGACACCAAGATCTGTGTCATAAGGGAAATGGCCAAGTTAGCAGATATTCCTCCTCTAACTTTGTTTGGAAAACTGCTATCCTATGAAATGCAGTTGATGGTAAGGAAAGAAGAGGAGAAGACTACCAGAAGTGAGCACAAAGAAAGAGCAGTGGCATTCAAGACAGAAGCCACCCAGAAATACAAAATTAAGTCTCCATCTCCACCTCCAAAAGTTGTTGGATCTGAGTCAGATGATTCAGAAAGCAGAAAGTCTGAAAGTAGTGAGAGTGATGAGGACTTTACAGCTTTCACAAGAAACTTTCAGAAGTTTCTAAAGAAGAAACAGTGGAGGTCAAAGTCATCCACTTCACAGGGAAAAGATGACTATTATCAGAACAAGAAGTCATCAAAGAAAGACAGGAGAAAGCCCAAGTCAAGCAAAGCAACTTTATCAAAAATTGTATGCTATTGCTGTAACAGACAAGGACATGTTGTTGTAGACTGTCCAGAGAAAAGGAAAGAGTCAACAGATAAGAAAAAGACTCAATTCAAGGGCAAGAATGAAAGGTCCTTTGTTGCCAAGAAGGACAAAGGCCTGTCAGATATGTCTTCTTCAGAAACTGAGTCAGAAGTTGAAGCTTACATAGGACTGTTTGCTGAAGAAGAGGAAGAGGAGTTCATCCAGCTAATGAACTCTATATATGAACAAAAGGAGAATTAGTGCCAAGGGCTGATGACATTGTCAGAAGGTGACAAAATCCAGGAATAGCCTGGACCTAGTAAGGTACAAAATTGTTCTTTAAGTTCAATTTCTAGTGCTAGTTCAGATTCAGTTGCATCAGCATCAAGTGATGCTAGTGGATCTGAATCTGAAGGGGATATTCATCAATTGATTGATGAATATAGAGTTCTGTTGCATGCTTTTAAGAAAAGCAAATCTTTGACCAAGAGTCAGGCTAAGGAAATTGCTAATCTTACAGCTGCTGCAACAGAGTTTGATAAGCTGATTGATCAAAAGTTAAATGAAATAGCCAGACTGAAGAACATAACTATTATTCAGATAGGGACTATAACATTCAAGAATGATCAAATAAGAAGTCTGGAGATTAGTCTTCAGAAGGAGAGAGACATTGCTGCAAGGTTTTCTAAACCAAAGTCTGTTCTACCTTTGATAGATGAATTTGTTCATCAAAAAGGTAAAATTGGATTAGAGTTTATAAAACCTGCTAGGACTGTTCAGTCCAAGTCTAAGGGCAAAGCCCCAGTACTCAACAAGCCTGCTGTAGATAGAACAGCTAAGGTTGTACCTAAGCAAAGGTACAATAGATTTGAGTGCTGGTGCTGTGGCAAGATAGGCCACTTTGCCATAGACTGTTGGCACAATTCTAGTGCCAAGATGAGTAGCAAACTGCCTGTTGGAAGATCTACAGGTAGCTTTGTTAAGAGGCAAACTAACCAGCACCAAGGACCCAAGAATTCTTTGGGTTCTAAGGTCAATTAATCTGTTTTACAGGTAAGTCCAAGTGGTCATGCCCCAATATGGTACTTGGACAGTGGATGTTCCAGACATATGACTGGAACTAGGGGATTGCTAAAGGACTACACACCAATCAAGGATGGTCCAAAAGTCACCTTTGGTGGTTCTGAAAAAGGAATCATCAAAGGTTTTGGTAATATTTCTAGCACCCATATAACAATTACTCAAGTGGCTTATGTTAAAGGTTTGAAACATAACCTTATTAGTATAAGTCAACTGAGTGATTTCGGATATGACATCTCATTTGTCAAAGATGGTTGTCATATCAGGAGATCAAATGATCAAGAGATCATTTTGACTGGTTACAGAAAGAGGAATGTCTATTGCCTAGACATTATGTGTGAGACCAATGGTTCTCCTATGTGTCTTGTAGCTGATGAGAAAGTCTCTCATTGTATCAAATGGCACAAGAGGCTAGCCCATCTTAACTACAAGATAATTGGTCAACTCTTTAGCAAAGAGTTAGTGAGGAATGGTCCTCAAGTTAAGTGTATTAAAGATGGGATATGTTCATCTTGTCAAAAGGGCAAGCAGACTAGATCCACCTTTAATAGCATTGAGAACAAAGATGTTGTGAGGTGTTTATACCTCTTGCATATGGATCTCTTTGGTCCTATACCAGTTCACAGGCTAGGTAGGAAGTTCTACACATTTGTGGTTGTAGATGACTACTCAAGGTTTTCCTGGGTATTCTTCCTTAGACAGAAATCTGAAACACCTAATATCTTTTATAGCTTTGTCAAACAAATTCAGAATGAGTTAGACAGTACATTGGTCAAAATAAGAAGTGACCATGGTACTGAATTTCAGTCTGATAGCATGACAAAACTATGTGAAGAATTTGGGATATTTCAGGAATTTTCTTCACCAAAAACACCTCAGCAAAATGACATTGCTGAAAGGAAAAATAGGACCTTGATTGAGGCTGGTAGAACCCTATTAAGTGACACATCTCTCAAAGAATATTTCTGGGCTGAGGCAGTTAATGCTGCATGCCATGTAATTAATAGGGCTTCTATCACCAAGAGTCACAATAAGACCCCCTATGAGATTGTAAAAGGCAGAAAACCAAACCTATCCTATTTCAGGATCTTTGGTTGTAAGTGCTTTATACTTAACAATGGAAAGTCTTACTTGACTAAATTTGCTGCCAAATCCCAAGAGGGATATTTGTTGGGTACAACAACAATAGTAAGGCTTATAGAGTGTACAACTTGACTACTCAAGTTGTAGAAGAGTCAGTACATGTAGTATTTGATGAAGCTAGACTTATTAATAATGAGTTGTCTAGAAGTATTTGCAGCTCCACAGGTGTGACTAAGAAGATGGACAAGCTCACTATTGAAGAAGGATCTACTGCAAATCAGCATGTAGATGATAGTGGCTGTTGTCCAAGGGGAGTATTACATGCACCTGATGCAGAAGAAGACCAAGGAGTGCAGCAAGTTGAAGAAGATGAAGGAGTTCAACCTGAAGCCAGGCTGCCTCCAGCTAATAGACATCTAAGAGATCATCCAGCAATTCAAATTATTGGTGATCTAAGTCAAGGGGTACAAATAAGGAGCAGAAATCTGAGTGCAGTGTTGTACTCCAGTTTTCTATCCCAAGTAGAGCCAAAGAAATTTGAAGAAGCCATCCTAGACCCTCATTGGATTGAGGCAATACAAGAGGAGCTAAATCAGTTCAAGAGATGCAAAGTCTGGGAGCTTGTTCCTAAACCAAAAGACCACAACATAATTGGAATCAAGTGGATCTTTAGGAACAAGATGGATGAACATGGAGTGATTATCAAGAATAAAGCAAGACTGGTTGTTAAGGGATATAGGCAGGAAGAAGGTATTGACTTTGATCAAACCTTTGCTCCAGTAGCCAGACTGGAAGCCATAAGGATGTTCCTGGCCTATGCAACCTATCAAGGATTTAAAGTATACCAAATGGATGTTAAGTCAGCCTTTTTGAATGGCAATCTGAAAGAAGAGGTCTATGTGGAACAGCCATCAGGTTTTGTTGATTCAACTCAACCTAATTATGTCTATAGACTTAGGAAGGCTTTGTATGGGTTAAAACAAGCCCCTAGGGCATGGTATGAAACCCTGTCTAGTTTCCTCATTGAGAATAAATTTACAAGGGGGAAAATAGACAAGACTCTATTCCTTAGGGAATCCAGAGGGAAGATCATACTAGTCCAAATATATGTAGATGACATAATATTTGGGTCTGCTGAAAGTGGTCTTTGCAGGAAGTTTGTAAAACTTATGAAAGGACAATTTGAGATGAGCAGTATGGGGGAACTTAAGTTCTTCTTGGGTCTCCAAGTTAGACAGACTGAGAATGGTTTATCCATATGCCTGTCTAAGTTCACCCTACAATTAAAAAAGGAAGTATGGTAGGGAATCTTCTAGTACCATGAAAACTCCTATGGGGTCAAGTATGTCTCTTAGCAAAGATGATGCAGAGAAACCTGTAGATGAGACTTTGTATAGAGGGATAGTTGGATCCATATTGTATTTGACTGTTAGTAGACCAGATATCATGTATGATACATGTGTCTGTGCTAGGTACCAAGCATGCCCTAAAGAATCTCATTTGACAGCAGTCAAGAGAATTCTGAGATATCTAAAGGGCACTCCTTATCTAGGCCTTTGGTACCCTAGGAATGGAGACTTTGAACTGACAGGTTATTCAGATGCAGATTTTACAGGCTGCAAGAAAGATAGAAAAAGTACAACTGGAACCTGTCAATTCCTAGGTGGAAGACTGATATCATGGAGTAGCAAGAAACAAACAAGTGTGGCTATCTCCACAGCAGAATCAGAATATGTGGCTGCAGGAAGTTGCTGTGCTCAGCTTCTATGGATACAACATCAGCTAGAAGACTATGGTATTCAAGTAAGTAGAACACCACTATTTTGTGATTCTACTAGTGCTATATCTATTGCAAACAATCCTGTTTTCCATAGTAGAACTAAGCACATAGAGATAAAATATCATTTTCTAAGGGAACATGTTGAAAAAGAAGATATTTCACTAGAGTATGTAAATACAGATAATCGACTAGCTGACATGTATACTAAGCCTTTAGAAGAAACCAAGTTCAATAGGTTTAAAATTGAATTAGGTATGATAAACTTAGAATAAGTTTACAGAAATAGCTAAGTAAAATAGTGTCGACACACAGAGTTGTCTGTGTCGAGACAGAAAATTGGTGTCGACACTTCAGAGAAAAGTTGTCGACACATCTAGGAAATTGGTGTTGACACTTCAGAAAATTAGTGTCGACACATACAGGGTCAGTGTCGACACAACCAAGGTGGTGTCGACACTTAGAATTTATGCAGAATTAGACAAGTAAAGTCTCGACTAAGTGTCGAGTTAAGTGGTGTCGACACATAAACAAGTGTCGACACATATATTCTGTTGACTAAACTTGTGTCGACACATTATTGTCGAGACATTATAAGTCTGTGTCGACACTTTTCCACAGTGTCGACACAATTTAAGCTTCTTGACGCGCCCTTTCATCTTCAATCCTAGAAAGGTATAAATAGGATTTCGCCATTGTCTGTCGACACGCTCACCAAAGTTTTGAGACCAAACTTGTGTGTCGACACCTCTCTTCTCTCAATTCAAATTCTTCAAACCCTAATGGCGCCCAAGCTCGAAGAGAATGTGAATGAAGGATATGAACTGGTGCGGCATGCGTTTGATGACGCAGAACCGGAGATCAAGGATGTGGTAACCCTAGTTGCAAACTCAGGGTTAGATTTTCTTGTTTCAGAGCCAACCAAGATATGGAAGAAAGAAGTTCTTGAATTTCTGAATGGAGCAACCCTAGACGAATCTAGACTCAAGATAAAGTCAAGGGTTTATGGAGAAAAGGTGAAGGTCTCACCTAAGAGTTTGAGAAAGGTACTAAACCTACCAAGGACTAAGGAAGAAGATGAAGTTTCTGCTTCTAAGACCAGAGAAGCTTTAACATGGTGTGGACTGGATTACAAGATGAAAATTGGATCAGTATTCAACAGAAAAGGAATGAACAGCAAAGAAAAATTTCTCTCTGAAATTGTTGGTAAGGTGATCATGTGCAAGTCTGGAGGACATGACAGGATTTCAGCTTATATGTTCAATCTGATGACAAGGTTAATCTTCTAGCTACATACTGATTGGTCTGCAGTAGTGTTTGAGAAGATTAAGGAGAGCCTGAAGAAACCCAATTTGGGTAGCATATTAAGTCTTTACTTGGCTGGTAGTATACCATAAGTAATGAGCCAAGCTGCTGGATCTAAAATCAACCACATGAGGAAGATGGACATGAGAATCTTCTCTAGATGGGATAGGGTCTTGACTAAGGAAATGTCAACTCCTGAGAAGGAAACCCCACTAAAGAAGAAGAAGAAGAAGACAGCCCCAGTGGCTCAAGAATCATCCAGCAGTTCTGAGGAACAAGTAGTGTTCACTCCTGATGAAGAAGACACTGGAAATGCTGGGAAGTCTCCAGCTAAACAAGATGATGCAGAAAGGCAGGGGGAGCTACCTCAAGCTAGTCCAGTACACCAGGATTCCATCCAGGGGGAGCCCTTGCATGTGGATGTGTCACCTCCACTAGAAAGTAAACAAGCTACCCACACTATACTTGAGGTAATCACTGAGATTAATGCATTAGATTTCCATATTGAGGATGATATCTTGTCTGATTCAATACCTCATGTTAATCAGCAACCTCAAACACATAGCCAATACCAAGATGTTGTCATGAAGGACACATCAGTTGCAGATCAAGTGGAACCAAATCAAGTTGTTGATGAGACAAGGGATTCTCCACCCCATCCTCAACAAGAGTTTACTTTGGAAGAACTATTCCCTAATCTACTTCAAACAGACTTTGAGAAGGAAAGTGCTGCTGTTGAGGGGGAGAAAGTAAGTATTGAGGGGGAGCAAATGGAAAATATTGCAGAAACTACAGGTCAAGAGTCTGAGAAGCCCAAGGAAGCTGAGCAACCAACAAGGACTGAGAAGGACTTACCTTCAAGCCCAAAGGATAGAGTGACTATTGATAGCACATCTACTTCTGAAGATGAGGAGGCTGCCAGAGCTAAAAAGAGAAAATTTCAAGTCTTCAAGCGGAGGAGCCAAAATTATAAGAAAGCTCTGCAAACCATTGCACCACAGCCTACACCACAGCCGGCACCATCTGTAGATTACAGTTCTTTGATGGTGGCCTTACAGATAAAGCTTGATGAACAAAGGCAAGCACTGGAAAAGTATGTAGATAAAGGACAAAAATCTCTACAGTTTGATCTGGCCCAAGATATTAAGTCCATCAGATTTGAAATGAATCTGAATAAGAAAGAAATGACTGACTGCTTCCACAAGGGACAGAATGCAGTGGTTTACTTGGCTACTCATCAGGAGAAGATAAAAGCTCAAGTGGATGATATTGCACTGAAGCAAGGATATGTTCTGGAGAATCAAATAAGAATGAATGATAATTTGACAGCTTCCCACAATGCTATTGTAACTGAATTAAAGAATATAACTACTGGTCAGACTACAACTAATGCTACAGCAAAGGCAAAATTTGATAAAGCATTACAAGAGGGCATAACTGCTGTTAAGACTGTTATACAAGACTCTCAAAAAGGCTATAACAGACAAGCTCCAAAGGTTGAAACCTTTCTTTAAGGATGGAGTAAACTATTTGGATGCACAAATTAGATTTCAAAAAGATGATCTGAGGGATCATATTGAAAGAGAAGTCATAAAGGGGAAGAGAGTGTTAGTCAAAGCCAGCTCTGATCATGCCAAATGGATTTCCAATTCCATCAGAGCCACCCTTGGATATCCTCCATTGTGTGATGATGACAATGTAGCAGAGTCTGGGATTAATCCTACCTATCTTGGAGGTGAGCAAGCTGAAGTAGCTCAAGTGATCTATCCTCCACCAGACTTTGATATGGTACAAGCAGATATACAGTCCATGTATAGCCCACCTGAGGGAAAGCAAAATGTCATCATAGAAAAAGTGGTTCATCCAGTGTCATAGGCTATACTGAAAGAACAAGAAGTCTTGTTGTTGAAGGAACAAGAGACTCAGTTGTCTAAGAAGAGGTTCAAAAAGCAAGCTGAACAAAGGCCTGACTTTGAACAGTGGAGCCCCACTTCAAGGAATATTATCTTAACTGCATGGAAGGCTGCCAAGGATAATATTCACGACAGAAACAAGTGGTATTCTGAACTGGAATGGAGAAAGCATGAGTCCAGGCAAGAAGCCATTGTGCAATACAGAAGAAAGGCTAAGATGGGAAAGCTACCTCCTACTGCCTAGGAGCCTAGCAAGTACTTTCCTAAGCTTTATCATTACTTTGAGAGGCAGAATATTAAAGCTGAAGAGCTAAAGAAGAAGGATCTGAAAGGCAAGAAGTTTGCTGCTGCTGAAGATGTTGGAGCATCAGTACAAGAAAAGATACAGTCTGGGAAGGGCATAGTTATCAAGGAGGCTGAGCAAAAATAGAATAGAATTATCTTTAGTTTACAGTTGTAATCTTTTGATTTTAAACACTCTGTAAACTTTTGTATAATGAATATGACAAAGTTGTTAGAACAATGTGATGTGTGAAAAATCTATTACATAATTGTTCTGAGATATTTGTGTGTACATGTTTTGTTTAATACATGTTTATGTACTTTCCCTGATTGAATAATCCTGTTTTACATCATACTGTGATTTTGTTATGTATGGTGTATATCATTGACTAAGGGTTATGACTTCTCCAAATAGGGGGAGATTGTTGGGTACATTGGAATAAATGTACCTGATTTGAAGAAGCCTCACCCTACTCAATGATATACATCAAAATGTATTTGATGTATTTTGAGTTGCCTTGTGCAGGTTAAGTATTTGCAGGGAAAGCTGAAAAGTTTCTAAGTCCATGTGTCGACACCCAGAAGAAAAGTGTCGACACTTAAGAAGACTTGTGTCGACACCCAGAAAAGTAGTGTCGACACTTGGAGTACTTGTGTCGACACCCAGACAAGCAGTGTCGACACTTGGAGTAATTGTGTCGACACCAGGGATACAAAGTCGACACCAGACAGAAAGTGTCGACATATACAGTTTGTGTCGACACTCAATGAAGAGAAGTCCAGTAAAGCAGTGTCGACACTTAAAAGCAGTGTCGACACCCAGAGGAACTGTGTCTACATCAGAAAGTGTCGACACTTGGAAGCTGTGTCGACACTCAGCAAATTTCATCAGAGACTAAGTATAAGTGTCGACATAATGAAGAATATGTCGACACACAGCAGAAGACTCAACACATGAAGAAAGTGTCGACATAATAAAGAATGTGTCGACACACAGCAGAAGACTCAACACATGAAGAAAGTGTCGACATAATAAAGAATGTGTCGACACACAGCAGAAGACTCAACACATGGAGAAAGTGTCGACACTAGGAAGCTGTGTCGAAACTCAGCAAAGTTTAACAAAATTCTAAGTACAAATGTCGACACAAAGGAGATGTGTCGACACTCAGCAAAAGTCTCAATATAAGAAGAATGTGTTGACACAAGGAGAAGTGTCGACACTCAGAAAGTATCAACACAGAAGGCAGGTTTCGACACTAAGAATATGTGTCGACACTGAACAAGTTCAACACAAGAAGATGTGTCGACACAAAGGAGTTGTGTTGACACTTACAAGAATTCAACTAAGTACTGAAGAATAAGGACTTGTGTCGACACACAATATCAGTGTCGACACATATTGAAGAAGCTGTGTCGAGAAGTAAAATCTACAACACAAGGAGTTGTGTCGACACCTTGAAGGCAAGTGTCGACACTTAGTTTACTTGTGTCGACACTTAGTCTATAAGTGTCGACACTTAAAGACAGAGTGTCTCGACACTTTCAGACAGTTACAGATATTTCAAGAACTGACTGGATGACTTGACAGCTGCCATTCCAGCCGGTCTACTGCACCTGTCAGAGTTGTCAGAAAGCTGTTAGGAACCGGATCAGCTGGTCACCATGAAGAAGGCCTATATATAGGTTTATTCTGTCAACAGAAAGAGAAGATCAATAGAAGATCAAGAGATTGAAAACGAGAAGAAGATCTAGCAATTCATTGAAGAATCATTTCAAGTAAAGATCTAAGTAGTTGAAGAGAGAGAGCTCCTTCCAAGAAGACAGCCGTTGGAACCAGGCTGTGAAGAAGGGTTCAGACCTAGTTCTGAATCTTAAGTTGCAGTGATTGAAGATCAGCTGCAGAGAATCAATCCTATTGTGTTCTACATTCAAGAAGCTTTGAAGAAAGCCAAGTGAGCTTGATATCAGCAGAGTTCATTCAAGAACTCATCAAGAACCTATCAACTCTTCTCTCTTATTCTGAGTTGTAGGTATTTACATTGTATTCTTAATTACTTGTAGGATCCTTAGGGATCTGAGTTGTAAGCCTGCAATTATAAAGGCTGAGTGGTAGGGCCTGTGTGCCTGAGTGTAGGAGATCTATTTCTCTGAGTGTAGGCCTGTTGTGGCTGAGTGTAGGCCTTGTGGCTGAGTGTAGGCCTTGTTGAAGGCTGAGTGTAGGTCTTTGTGAAGACTGAGTTGTAGGGCCTTGGGCCTGAGCAGTAGGAACCTGGTTGGGGTTCTGAGTGTAAGATCTGAGGATCTGAGGACTAGTGGAGGAGTTTGGCCGAATCTAGTACACTACTAGATAGACGAAGGGGGAAAGTGGATGTACCCAAACCTCGGGGAACCACTATAAATCTGTGTGTTCATTGTGTGCATGTTTATTCTGTGATTGCTGATTGATTTCTGTGAAGAATTAATTATAACTCTGCGATATAATCTGCAATCTGCCTAAAAGTTTAAAAAAGATTTAGTCACCTATTCACCCCCCCCCCCCTCTAGGTGATTAGGTACAATTTCTTTCAAGGAGATTCTGAAGGAATAAATTTGTACTATGTTCGTCACCTCCGATAAAGAATTAGCTGATATTTTCACCAAGTCGGTATCCGCCTCTTTTCATCACATTTGCGACAAGTTGGGCATGATCGATATATATGCTCCAGCTTGAGGGTGAGTGTTGCAGATTAGAGACCGGGCGGTCTGGCGGTCTAACTCTGGCGGGTTGCAGTCCGGGCGGTCTGTCGGTTTCTCTCCTGCGGTTTGGTTGCTGACCTGTTGCTGTTGGTGCTCTGGCGGTTTGTCAATCTGTCCCTGGCGACTTGGAGACCGGGCGACCTGGCGGTCTGTTGTGGCGGTTTGGTGTCTTCCTCTTGTGGTTGCCGGGCGGTTTGCCCATTCATCAAACTGCGCGGCTTAGTCGGCTTGTATTTATGTTTAACCGCTGGTGCATGATATTTTTTAGTCCCAAATTGTTTATTTGTAATTTCTCTCATCTCCTCCATTCTATAAAAGGGAGGCTATACCATGTAATTGATACCTTTTTTGAAATACAAAAATTTCTGTTTGTCCAATTTCCGGACTCTCTTTTTCTGTTCGCACACAACTTTACGGTGTTGAGCGCACTTTTCTTGACATATTTCTAAATTTAAACACAAATTAAAATTCTAGAACGAAGTTAACTAAGCATTTGAAGACGTTAGAAAAACCTTCAGATCCAATCCAAGTGTTATTTATTCTCCAAGTAGCACCAAGGAGATGAGAACTCTTCCAAATTCTTGAAATTTCACTGCACAACTCCTTGATAAAGATTGTCTAGAACCACCCTCCTCCTACTGGACCTGTCGAGTAGATCTGGGAGAAAATCCTTCCAAAGATAGAAATTCCTTTTTCAAAACTGCAATAGGAGCATGGATCCACCCTCCTTGGCTTTAACCATCCAGATCGACCAATTTCTTCCAAGAAAAAGAAAATTAAACCAAGCAGGATGAACAGTAGACTGCTCTCTGAATCTGGATCTGCAACCCGACCTGGGAATTCCAGCGGCAAGAGGCCGGCGAATCGTGCCTCACCAAGTCGAAGAGCTTACAGGCCGGCGACAGATCTGAGTGGTGTAAGTCGGATCTATGCGGTGCAACAGCGGATCAGCAAAAACGGGAACGAGATCCGGCGATCAGCAGGGAATGCAAGCTATTCCTGCATGGTAGCGCCAAAGAGTATCGGCGACGAGAAAATTTCCGATCTGCAAGAGCGGCGCGGTGGTGGATCTGTGCAGCTGTGGCTCCTCTTTCTCGAAAGAGAAAAAACCAAATCGAAAGCAGTGACAGGTCGATGCACTTGAATCGGCGTCGCTAGAGAGCTCCGACAGATCTGGAGAAGACCTAGATCTGGATATGCACAGAGAAGGGCGGCGATGCTCCAGACGGGGAAGTTCAGGCGGCGATGCTCCAGCTATCGATGGAAGCCAGAGGCGCTTGACTTCCTCCGATCAACGACAATCAAAAACCAGTGCGAACGGTGAAATAGTGGGCTGCCCTAGATCGGCGGAAATCAACCGGCGATGGGAAGATCGCGACGGGAAAAACGAACGCCGACATGATGGATAGGATAATCGAGCTTCTCTCGATTAGCGATGGGAAGATCCCAGAAAACGATCTGGATTTTCGCAGGAGAAGCGCAACAAAATCGCAAAAGAGAGAAATTGGTGGAGCGGGTGGCCGGGTGAGGAAACCCTAGAAAGTATCTTGAGAATGTAGTTGGCTCCGGTCAAGATAGTCCACTAAGGCTCATCGATGTGGAATGACCTTATATAGTATCTGCAGCGTAAAGCTGTTACATTATAGTGACACGTAACTCAATGGGTCGTTCCGAGTCGCTTCTGGCACGCGCAGACATATTAACCAACTATCCTAACACAAATATCGTCCGATCCATATTTAACGGTCTTGATCTGGTGGAATGCAATTTAGTCTTATGAGTAGTAGGGAAAAATCAAGCTTTTAAAAACCGGACCGGACCGGCCGGTCGGACCGGTCAGACCGTCGACCGGGCACCTATCCGGTCCGGTCCATGATGAAGAACCGGATTACATCTGAACCGCCCGAAAACCGGGGAACCGGGCGGGTCGACCGGAAACCCGGGAACCGTGGGCGGTTCCCCGAAACCGGGCGGGTAAAAATCCGAACTCAAGCCCGGTAAAAATCCTAATTTAAATAGAAGCTGCTGTGATTCGAACCCGCAACCTATTAATATTATCTAAATGCCTCATCCACTAAGTCAACTTGACTTTGTTGAAAACACAAGAACTATATTATATATATAATATATCTATTCATATTTATTAGTAAAATACATCTAACATTTTAATTAAAAAACTATTATTCATTTTTATTAACTTATATACATGTTAACTATATATATTATATTTAATTTTGATTTCAATTATTTTTTAATATTTATATTTATAAAACAACAACAACACTCATGCCTATATCCCATTATACTGAGATCGGCTATATGGTACTAATGAATATATTGTTTTTATTTATACCAGAATATATATATATATATATATATATATATATATATATATATATATATATATATATATATATATATATATATATATATATATATATATATATATATATATAACGGACATACGGTCCGACCCCGGTCCGACTGGTCCGACCGGTCCGACCGGTCGGATCTTGAACCTTTGAACTCACTTGTTCGATCTCCGGTCCGGTTCTCAAAACCTTGGGAAAAATATATTTTTTTATTTGGAGCGATTTTTATTTTGAATTAAATCGTAACATAATAAATAAAAACATTCGGTTTGCACGTGCGGTTACACGTGATTCACCCAAACCCTAGCCGTAGACACGTAGCTGCTGGCCTGCGATTAGCTGACCCGGACCACCTAAGGGATTTAAATATAAACAAATATTACTAAACTACATTAATGCCCTTAACTGTTAGGCACGCCATCCAATGAAATGACAAAACTCTACGAGGGTATTACAATCATTTCAAAAATGAACGGCAGTGATGAGAGTTCAACGGTCCCACAAGGGTTAATTAAGTAAAATCAACAATATTATTAAGCAGAAAATGGAAATTATATTTTTAATATTTTAATAGTTTTACATAAAAATGGAATGCAATTATATATATTTCCAGGTGAAATGTGTCAAAAGTTATGCCGGGAAATTTTCTACGGCGGCCGTAAAATTCGCCGTCCGGCAGTCGTCGCCTCGTTGTTTGCCTATATAAACCAATCGACCCCTCCCATCTTCTCATCGTTTCCTCTCTCGCTCTCCCTCCCTCTCCCTCTCCCTCTCCCTCCCTCTCTCTCCTCTGTGCTCTTACTTTCTCTCTGGTCCGCATCTCTTTGCGAGGTAAGATCCCGCTTCTCGCATCGGAATCTAATTCCTATTTTTGCTTTAGTAGTCTTCTATATTTTCCCTTCTTGCGATCTAATAGCTCGATCGAGATGGGATGGACCGATCGAAGTGGGGAGCGTTTTGCTTCTCCGGCGAGAAGTCTTCACCGGAAAGTCTTCTCCTGAGCGGGATTATTCGGGGAGAACGAAGACAGATTCCATGTCTAGGGTTTTAGTTTTGAAGGCCGGAGGAGGACCAAAATACACCTCTTCTTCTCATTTTTAGTTCCAACTTGCTGTAGTTTTGTTTTGCTGCTTATGAATTTATCTTCTGCATTGTGATTTGATTCGATTTTGTTTTGGCATCTGAAGGGGAAGAGAAAATTTCGATTATATGCGTTTATCCATGAGATGGATAGCCGAGGAAGACCATTATTCGATCTTAACGAGCCGCCGTCGGTTGAGGAGATAGACGAACCAGTTGTCGTTGCTCACTGCGTGCCTCAGAAATCCCTTCCTACTCTGAATCCGCACACATCCGGCCTTCTTCCCGCTCTGGAAGAGTGTCCGAGGATAGTCAATAATCACGCCTTCTCCCACGCTGCTTCTGGTTCTGGGTTTCAGCCATTTGTCAAGTTCAGAGGACAGCATAGCTCTATGGAATCCGCAAAGTTGGAGGAAGATTCAGTCTCCATTAGCCAGGGATCTGCATCTGCAGCTCCTGCAAGTAGATTTGATGACGATGATAAGGTTGTAGAGGTCGCTGGGACGAAGGAGGCTCAGCCTGTTGAGAAGGAAGAAGGGGAATGGTCTGATATGGAAGGAAATGCAGATGCAGATGTTAGCAATGGGTGCAAGGGGCAAGAGAAAGCCATTGAGAATGATACTGATGAAGTCATGTTAGATGTAACTAATGATTCACTCATCCGTACCATCAGTAATGATGTTTTGTTGGACGCCATTAAAGATGCGAAGGGTTCAGAAGGCATTCTTAAGACTGACATTCTTTCAGATGTGCAGGAAGAACTTTCAGGAGTTAAGCGAAAAGAGGTGAGAGGGATTGAAGCTACTCATGCTTTGAGGCTTGCAAACCATAATCCTTCGAAGAGGTCTAAGTATGATGAGAAGAGGGAGCAGAAGTTAGGGAAGTTGGGGAAGACAAGACCTAAAACCATTCTTGTTGCCATGGAAGATGTGAAGAACAACTGTTCTATGAAAACCCCATCACATAGGAGACAATCCTCCTTTTCAGCAACCACTGTTACTCGCACGGTGAAGGATATATCTAGGTCTAGTCCCGCGATAGAACGGGCTGCAGAGAGGCTAGTTCAGGGTGTCTCCAAGGACCAGAAGCAGCAGTCTGAACCAAGATCAGAAGTGAGCAGCACGGTGGAGATTAGTGATCATAAATCCGAAGTGAATGGTGATGCAAATCCGGTGCCTCAAACACGTCCTAGAAAGATAAACAGCAGCGAAAGTTCTCAGGAGATGCATCTAGCTTCTAATTTGAGACCGGGTTCGTGGAAGCAGTCTGCGGATTCTCGGCAATTGAAGACCTTGACAGTTTCTTCAAGGAAACAGACTGTGTCTGGTCTGGAAATTGCAGATGTAAAAATGGCAAACAAAAGATCTCTCCCGTCGAAGAAGCAGGGCTTGAATAACCAACAACATCATGATACTTCTGTGGAAAGGCTGCTGAGGGAGGTGACAAATGAGCAGTTTTGGCATCATCCAGGTTTGGGACATTCCCATTACATTTTCAGTATATATGTTTCGATTGCTTCTCTTGAATAGTATTTTAGCATTTTAACTAGATATTCATATGCATGCATTTCTCTTTTTGTGTGCCTCATTACTTGACAGATCGATAAAATAAAGAAATGTTTTTTAGTGCGAGATTTGGCTTGGAAAGTAGATTCTTTCAATCAATTTCTAGATCTGGGAGTAGGAATGAATTTATTGAATTGCGTATTGGTCTAATCAAATTTAAGTTTTTAGAGAGTATTGTATACTTCCCATTAGAAGTGCTACATATTGTCAATAACCCTTTCACCTATATAGTGTGATTTGTAATATTATGATAATTCTATGTAGTCAATTTGAATAATTAACTAGAAACAATCATGCTGACATGACAATGTGGAAGGGGTTTTCTCGGAAGGTGACCTATGTTGGACCGAGAAGTTTAACCATCCTTCTCCTTCTCCTCCCTTCCTCTCTACCTCCCTTTCTTCGAACATAGGATGCAATTGAATGAAGCAAGTTACCTTAGTGATTAATCAATACATTTTCCCCCAAAATAGTGCTTAATCAGTACAATGTTTTGTCGATTTGTTTAGTTTCTAGTTTGTGTTTTTGTAATTGAGGCTCACAACAATCTTATCTTGTTTTTAGAGGAATCGGACCTTCAATGTGTTCCTGGAAGTTTTGAATCAGTTGAGGAGTATGTACGAGTCTTTGAACCATTACTCTTTGAGGAATGTAGAGCCCAATTGTATAGCACATGGGAGGAATCAATAGAGACCGTGTCAAGGGATGCACATATCATGGTTCGTGTTAAAATGGTTGAAAGAAGAGAAAGAGGTACATGATTTTTGTTTTTATTTTTTTTGTTAAATGTGATTTGGAAGGTTCTCCTTTTTAGATTGAAATTTCAATTATATTAATTCATATTTTGCGGATGATGTGATTTTGAAATTTCATTAACTTTCATGTTCTTGTGATTTTTCTTTTAAAAACGATGAGATAGATCTACTATCATGAGTTGTAATACTTTAAAATGTTCAAAAAAATTTGTGATAATTTTAGTTAAATAGGACGGTTAATTTCCTTTCTTTAGGGTTAAGGTATGCTATTGACAGCATGAAGTCAAAAAAAGATACCCAACAATTTTTGTAACAATTTTCAATTTAACTTTTATTTCCTTCAGGGAAACTAAATTTAAATGTTGCACATTTTGCAAAGCCGGGTAATAGAAAACTACACGAATCCTTTAGTTTGTTGTATGATAGATTGTATTTTGAATTTCTATTTTCAAATGAGTGCTCATTGAATGAGTGCGTGCATTTTTGCAGGTATGATGAGTAGGGTAGTTACAATCTCATATCAAGCAAATTTTTTGCCCTCTTCTTGTCTCCCCACCCCCCTCTCTTATATATATATTTCTTAATTTATTAATAAGGAAAGGTTCCCTTTGGTGAAATATTATTCATTCCCATTTTATCAATAACTTTTATCATATTTATTAATATCTTTAGTGTCATGATGAAAATTTAAAGTAATCATTAATTATATATGTATATATATTATGGTTCTGAATAAATTTTACTTAAATTGGCCTTAAATTACTAAATAATTTGTCACTTTTAATAAGAGATCAATACAGTTTTTTATTAAAAACATTATCTAACTTTAAAACATTTAGTATGTTATTGAGTTAAAGAATCATTGTACTAAACCAACAATTATTAGGATCTGTGCATGTCTTTCCTTGTGCATGCATTGTGCTGGCAACAATACTTTTATGTCCACTTAGCATTACATCGAATGAACCGAAGGTATTGTCGCTCGATCCGCACGGGGGATACCGACATGACTGCTAGTGCCTCTCTCTCTCTATATATATAAAGTCTCTCTCTCTATATATATAGAGATATATATATAGAGAGAGAGAGATATATATATAGAGAGAGAGAAACATAAACCAATTTTGATCACCTACTAAAATTTATTGGCCTAGTCATGAGAACTGTCCATTTAAAAGAATGACTCACTTTGAGAAACCATTCTTAGACCAGCACATACATAATAGCACATACATAATAAATTCAAAGGCGATAAATAACTTATGCTGTTGGTAATGGAATCATAGAATAATTCCCAATGGTCAAAAAATTATACTCCACATAAAAGGGCAGCCTGGTACACAAAACATCCCTGTGCAACGAGGGTCCAGGAAAGGGAGTCACCACAAGGGTGAAATGTAGGTTTAGTTATTAAAGTCGCACCAAGGCGCAAAAGAGTCGTGGAGCCTAGGCTCAAGGCGCAGGTGCGCGCCTGAAGAAGACAAGGCACGTCCACATACATTTTAAATAATCCGCATCAAATATCATTTCAGCTTCTCGATCAAATCATTTATCTAGTTTACTAATTAATCATTCATTGTCATCATTTTTATCTCTTAAAAAATAGAATCATGTGGTCACTTGCATCATATCTAAGTCTCAACGCACAATTGTCTTTCACAAACACTAAATCAATAAAAAATTATTGAGTTTTTACGTTATTTTTTCTTAATTTTTGAAGGAAAAATTCACAACAAAAATATCGCTCAGGTGCGCCTTTTATATTCCAAAGACGCAAATAAGATGCACGAAAGCGCAAATAAGACGCACGGAGGCGCAAACCTCCGAGCCCAGTGAGGCTCGAGTCTTAGGCGCACTTGAGGCGTGCCATTAATAACATAGAATGTAGGCGAACCTTACTCTACATTTTTGCAAGAAGCTGCTTCCAGGACTCGAACCCGTGACCTCAAGGTCACATGGCAACATCTCAACCGGTGCACTAAGACTCCTCTTCTTAAAAAATAAATTTCACATGACACATTTAAAAGTTTTGAGACAGCTACCAAAAGTCCCTGTGGCCCCTAACATCCTAGCTAGGAAGTGCATATGAGTATGATATATTAGAAATTTGAACCCTTACAATGCTAGAGCACATATATTAGAAATTTGAACCCTTACAATGCTAGAGCACATATATTAGAAATTTGAACCCTTACGGTGATAAAGCACGACTTGAAGGAAAAAAAAACAAAAAATTAATAACCAAAACAATTAATAAACCCACAATTCCTAACCTAGTTGTTATGATCCATTATGTGTAGAAATCTTTACAAGGATGGTCAAATTGGTCCTCATGGTAATCCCAAAACATGAATAGTGGCACCCCTGGCACGTATAACAATTCCGTGCTTTTTAGATATGAACTCTTCTTGTATAATTACTGAATGTTAAAATATATGAGTATAGGGTGTTGCACCTCATTCTAGTATAGAAATATGAAGTATTATATATTACATATTTGAACTTTTACAATGATAGAGCACATATATTAGAAATTTGAACCCTTACAGTGATAAAGCACGACTTTTACATGAAAAATCTGTGAAGAAAAAAAAAAATCAAATTAATTAACCAAAAATTAACCCACAATTCCTAATCTAGTTGTTATGATCCATTATGTGTAGAAATCTTTACAAGGATGGTCAAATTGGTCCTCATGGTAGTCCCAAAACATGAATAGTGGCACCCCTGGCACATTTAACAATTCCGTGCTTGTTAGATATGAACTCTTCTTGTATAATTAAGCTATAGGAGTCCTTCATGGGGGGTATGAACTCTCCTTTTCTATTATTTGTTAGATATGTTATATTTTTTGTATTGAATTGTTTATAGGTTTTTGTCATTGGCTGGGATCCATTGCTTTAAATAAAATTGTTCCTGTAAAATCTTACTGAATGTTAAAATACATGAGAGTATAGGGTGTTGCACCTCATTCTGGTGTAGAAATATGAAGTGGTTGGGCCTTATCTGGTTGTTTTAACCTTTGGTTGTCATTCTTTGGTCAAAATTTACTAATCCGAAAAATCTGTAGTTTGCTAAAAACCCACTAGCTGTGAGAACCCAAACATTTACCCTTCACAAAATTCATGGTCCTGAAATTTTATGAGTTGGTTCTTCACACATGACTATTTGAATTTCATGGATACTTCTGCATTGTATAATCACTGACTTGCTGGTATGTAAATATTCTTGCATTCTTGCAATATCCATATTTGTCTGGGGGCATAACCCGTGTAGAAGAAATGAAAGACAATGTAGAAGAATCTCTATCTTTTTGAAGTCAAAATATGTAACGAGCATATATGAATCTAGTGGGCACCAAGTTTTTAGGAGGCTAAGGGTTAATATTCTGCAACATTTGGCGTTCTTATGCCAAAGAAAATGCCAGCATGTTGATTTTCCCCTTTGTCTTGTCCTAACAGAAGACAAAGGATTAAAGACTAGTAGAAAACTGAATACACCAATTTTACTTTTTTAGGCTTTCATCTCATCCCTCTAACATGTTTCAGTGGTTCTCTTTAGGGTGTATTTTGAGCAGTCACTTTGATTGTGCTACTGTATTTTTTCTTGAAGTTTTAGCTTAATTTTCCGCAACTTTGGTTCATTGTGTCATGACTAAGTGTTTGACCTTTATTAGTTCACTACATTTTGTAGTGTATAGTCAAGAGATCAAGGAGAAATAATTTTGGTGGTCATGAATTTTATGGCGAATATTAACAATCTAATGTTATTTTTTGCCCTTTGCCTATATTCTCATAAAAACTAAGTCTCATAGAACTATCCAAACATATGCTGGCCAATGCTGTGCATTGTCGTGGATAGTGATTATTCTCCTATTTTGGTAGATTTGCTGTGGTGGATCCTTTTGCAGAACATTTTTATATGGTCTTGGATTGATACCAAGCTGCTGCAGTATACACCAGCGTCTGCTTGTAAGGTGATATACCTGTTTTCTGCAGGTCTAGCAACCCTATGATTTTATGGAAAGTATGTGTTCTGCCAAGGAACAATACTACTACCACTTCAATGGCTGCTTCAGTTTTCTTTCCTTTACCCTCACCTGGTAATTCAATTTCTTTCTGAAGATTTGATTGCCCATTCTTTTCCATGCTATTTGAAGCTGGTAATTGGGTATTTCCAATGTAGGTTTTGCACTATACAGAATTTTCACTTAATTCTCCTAATTGTTTGTAGAAAACCAACGCTATTCTCCACATGTACATTTGCATGATAGATGAAGTGTTGATAATGCATTATTGTTGCCATTCATTTTTTTATTTGAGCTTTTTGGAGATAATGTTGATGATTGATACTTTTCCAGCTAGTCACTTAGATTGCTTCTACATGTGTATATGAATTTGTCATTTATTTTATTTTAATGATTTCAAATTTAGGATGGTATGATGTCATAATTCTTCCGGTTCATGAGTGCAAGTGGAACTTTAAGGAAGGGGATGTTGCGATCCTTTCAACACCGAGACCTGGTTCAGGTTTGAAATTTAAAGCTGTTTGTTCCTCTGATTTTCAAACTATTAGTGGATATGCCTGTATTTTATTTCTTGGTGTTTAGGGTTTAACCAGTTTTACTGTAACATGTGGAAGCAGCTAGATCAAATAAGAAGAGCGTTAATTCTGTTGGTGCCGAGGATGACGGCGAATATGAGCTGACTGGGCGGGTTGCCGGCACTGTTAGAAGGCACATTCCTACAGACACCCGAGACCCCACGGGAGCAATTTTTCATTTTCATGTCGGGGATTCATATGATTCTATCAGGTAATTCCCTTTCTCTAATGTCTGCTAAAATCAAAATACTCCTTTTATCATTATTCTATTCATATTAGATAATTCAGTTTTTTTTATAAGGCTGCATTTAATCCTGTTTGGAACTGGGTAGATTTAGGCTCCGTTTGACACAGTGGTGGCCCTCATGAACAGAGGGGTTAAATTGTCATTTGTTAACGTCCACCTAAGGAACTTCATCCACTTTTATGTTCAAATAGATGATGTTTGTTAGGTGATCCTTAACGAATGACGTTTTAACCCATACGTTAACGACCGCCACCATCGTGCCAAACAGAGCCTTAAACCAGACTAAATTAACTATTTGCTATATAATACATTTAATGGTCTTGGGAGGGTATCACAATATTATTTCTAGGTATGCAACAGAAAAATACAATTTTCCGAACCACCTTTTCTTGTTAGTGCAATATATGGTCTCTCGACTTTGCTCTCTTGGTACATAGATTTCTGAGTCCATTTTATGTTTTCCATTAGGTGAGAGAGAATGTTATCTTAGAGAGAGAGAGAGTGCTACGACCCTTGCCCTAGGCCGGGCTGGGGGGCTGGGTCCACATGCAGGTTGGTTCCTCAAGGGCAATTCCTACGAATTCACACCCACGTTTCCCAGTTTGGGTGCCGTTATAGGGCCGCGGCCCATACACCCCAACCGTGTCCGCATCTATTTAACCTTGGCGACACATTGTTGTGGTGATGATTTGAACCCGCGACCCACTTGATGAGAGGACTTCCATGATCTCTCATCACCAACCAACTGAGCCGCAACAACCTGCACAAGGGTTAAATAGATGCCGAGACGGGTTGGGGTATATGGGCCGCGGCCCTGTTACGGCACCTGGGCTGGGAATCGTGGGAATTGCCTAGGATGAACCAGTTTGCCTGTGGGCCCAGCCCGGTCTGGGCCAAGGGCCATAATAGAGAGAGGGAAAGAGAGAGAGGAGAGCCAACAACATAACGTTAGAGAGAATAGGAAAGAGGGATGATAATTTTTCTATTCAGCATATATTCAAGTTGGTTCTCATCAAACATCTCACCCCCCTTTTATATAGAATTGGGATATGGTATTTTAATGAATAGGTCTCAATCAAATGGATAATTCCAATGATAAAATGGATAAACATTTGAAATGCAAGAGAATATAGGTCAGCCTTATATAATTCATAAACTGTGCTCAGTTCTAATTTGCAGGATTTAAAGACTGCTTTGTCCTATTGTTCACTTTAATCGTGTACTCTCCTTGCTCTTCCTGAACTGGGTTCTTGTTGCAATTACAGCAAGGTCGATGACGACAATCTTCTGAGGAAGTTTCAGCCCAAGAGCATTTGGTTCCTCACGGTGCTGGGATCCCTCGCCACTACTCAAAGGGAATACATCGCTCTGCATGCCTTTCGACGCCTAAACCTTCAGGTCCGGCTCCTCAATCTTCATTAAAGTTCACAAAGTTTCCTTACACTCGTTTTAAAGTCATCTAATGCCTCCTTTTTTGTACGCAGATGCAAACTGCAGTTCTTAATCCAAGTCCAGAATACTTTCCTAAGTATGAGGATCAAACTCCTTCCCTTCCGGAATGTTTCACCCAAGGTTTCGTCGATCATCTTCGTCGCACATTCAACACCCCCCAGCTGGAAGCCATTCAGTGGGCAGCCATGCACACTGCCGCGGGCACGGCCAGCGGATCGACGAAGAGGCAGGAGCCATGGCCCTTCACCCTCGTTCAAGGCCCTCCGGGCACCGGCAAAACCCACACTGTCTGGGGCATGCTAAATGTGATCCATTTAGTACAATACCAGCATTATTACACCTCTTTGCTCAAGAAACTCGCCCCCGAGAGTTATAAGCAGCTGAACGAGACAGCGTACGAAAACATCAGCACCGGATCGATTGACGAAGTTCTGCAGAGCATGGATCAGAATCTCCTGCGCACTCTTCCCAAGTTTTGCCCCAAGCCCAGGATGCTGGTGTGCGCTCCATCGAATGCGGCGACTGATGAGCTCTTATCGCGCGTTCTTGAGCGCGGCTTCATCGACGGGGAGATGAAGGTGTATCGTCCGGATGTGGCGAGGGTCGGAGTTGATTCACAAACACGAGCGGCTCAGGCGGTCTCTGTTGAGCGAAGAACCGAGCAGCTCTTGATGAAGGGCCGCGAGGAGATCCACGGGTGGATACATCAATTAAGGGCCCGCGAGTCTCAGTTCTCGCAGCAAATATCCCTTCTCCAAAGGGAGCTCAGCACGGCGGCCGCAGTTGGCCGGTCTCAGGGATCCGTTGGCGTTGATCCCGATGTCCTTGCCGATCTGGACCATAACCGCGACGTCCTGCTGCAAAATCTCGCCGCCGCTGTCGAAGGAAGAGATAAAGTTTTGGTTGAGCTCTCTCGTCTTTTTATTCTGGAAAGCAGATTTCGTCCCGGCAGCGCATTTAATCTTGAGGATGCCCGTGCCTCCTTGGAAGCGAGTTTCGCCAACGAAGCTGAAATCGTTTTCACGACTGTTTCCAGCAGCGGCAGGAAATTGTTTTCTCGCCTCACCCACGGATTCGACATGCTCGTGATCGATGAAGCGGCTCAAGCGAGCGAAGCTGCTATTCTCCCCCCGCTCTCGCTTGGCGCGGCCAGGTGTGTCCTTGTCGGCGACCCCCAGCAGCTTCCCGCCACAGTCATCAGTAAAGCTGCCGGAACTCTTCTGTACAGCCGAAGCCTCTTTGAGAGGTTTCAGCAAGCGGGTTGTCCCACGATGCTATTATCCGTGCAGTACCGAATGCACCCTCAAATTCGTGAATTTCCTTCCCGCTACTTCTATCAGGGGCGCTTAACTGATAGCGAGAGTGTCTCTTCCTCACCCGACGAGATCTACTACAAAGATCCCATGATGCAGCCCTACATTTTCTATGACATCACGCATGGACGAGAATCCCATAGGGGTGGCTCAGTCTCCTACCAGAATATAATGGAGGCGCAATTCTCTCTGCGGTTATACGAGCATCTGCAGAAGCTCGTAAAGGCTGATGGAGGCAAGAAGGTCACCGTCGGAATAATTACGCCTTATAAGCTTCAGCTGAAATGCCTCCAAAGGGAATTTGAAGAAGTTCTGAATTCAGAAGATGGCAAGGACATTTACATAAACACGGTCGATGCCTTCCAGGGCCAGGAGAGGGATGTTATAATCATGTCCTGCGTGCGTGCCTCAAACCACGGCGTTGGATTTGTTTCTGATATTCGTCGCATGAATGTCGCACTCACTCGAGCAAGGCGAGCATTGTGGGTAAGCTTCTAGCTTCTTTCTCATTCTTATTTTTGGTTATAATGTTTGCCTGCATATATATTTTATGAAATTATATTATGCAGTACAAATTCATGCACTTGTATATGTGTAAACTGTCATATCTGTGTTTTTATCATTTATGAAGATGCATCTGAGTTGAATCAAGAATTATTATGTGCCTTATACAGTAGTTGTAATCTTATATTTCATAATATTGTGAAAATTATTTGGTTCAGGTTGTGGGCAATGCCAATGCTCTCATGCAGTCAGATGACTGGGCAGTCCTGATTACAGACGCAAAGGCGAGGAATTGCTTCAAAGATACAAGCAGCATTCCGAAAGAATTCATGGGGGCGAAAGGTTCTGTATACACCGCCGGAAAAGTGTCCTCCAATAACGCGAGGAGCTTCAAAAATGCCGGGCACAGATCGAGACATGTGGAGATGATGCCGGAGAACAAGCCGGTCCCACCATCTGAGGATGAGGAGAAGTCGCCCTCTTTCGCGCCGAGGAACGGAAGTTACAGAAACCTGAAATCAGCCGAGATTTCAACGGACGAGATCGGGAATTCGGGCGATAGGCCCCGGGATTATGGCGTCGCGAAGAGGCAGAGCAGCGCCTTGGGAGGTTTCCGAAGAGAGGTATAGTTGCCAAATGAAGTGGCACTGCAAATTTGTGGAACTTGGGTTCGGCAGCACGGGGAGCTCAAAGACTCATATCTCATGAACTTTTTGATAGCTGGAACAATCCGACCGATACAGGAGTGCCTGGACATGCTTTTGGCAGCGTCCGCCTTGCTCTTCATTGGATCCATGGCTGCTGAAACTCGTGCCATGATTGCCACCGGCACGTGCCCCGACTCGGGGACTTCCGGTCTTAAACAGACTCGGAATTCCTCTGTTTGGATGGCGGAGAATTTCAAGCGGTCGAAGAATCTCCAGGCGGTTGGCAGGTATTTCACCGACTGTTCCAACCCAACTATGTACATCTCATAAGCTAAGGTTAGAAATTGAGTTGAAATTGTGACATAGAACAGTGAAGTTGACGGGAATTGACCAGTGAATGTTGTTGTATAGTAGCTTGTAGGAAATTTGATTCATGCATGCAGTTCTTTGGGAGGATGATTGTATGGCATCACCATCTTTCATGTTGTTAACATACAGTAGCATGAAGATAAAAAAAAGTTCAATTCTTTATTTCCTGTTATTGTACTCTCTCTGCTTTCTTTTTAACCATTGCTTTTTATTTATCTGCTGTGTTTCGATTTCGATTAATTTGTTAGCATAGGTAAGGGTGGCCGTTTGAGCAGGAGGGACGTTTCCGGTGTGAAAATGGGTGCGGATACTGGACGACACGACGATCCCTATGCCAAATGTAGGTGTGCCTGATCGTGCTCCAGGATTCGGTAACCCTTGTTCTGACGACACAAAAGCAAATAAAGCGGCACCAAACAGACCCTCTAGAATAGAAGAAATGGACAGTTTCTAACAAGACAGATGAATTTAAGCTCAGTTGCTTTTGTATTGTTCATAAAAGCAGAAAATTGTCATCATTGTCTATATTAATTACAAGGAATAATTACCAAAACTATCCCCTGAAGTTAGCTTAATTACACGTTGCACCCCTCTTACTTTTGAAATTACAAAAAAAAAAACACGAGGGAGGTATTTTTGTGCATGGATGTAATGAAATGCAAGTCCCCGAGGAATTTTTATAATTGTATAAGTAAGAGGGGTGCAACCTATAATTAATTAACCTTAATTATAATTTAACAGCCATATTACTACTATCTATGGATACCAGGTATTCATTTTGGATTATGTGTATATTTCTGTAATGTGGTGGTGTGACACCTTTGTCTTAAGTTCTGATGCTTGTGTTGCTCTCTCCTGCTGCAGTTAATCAGGATGCAACAGCACCTGAAAAAGGCGTTTTCTTTTCTCAACATTCATTGATGAAGTTTGTGAGTTTCATTCTCTTATTTTTCTTTTTTTTTATTCGAGTAGATCAGGCTTTGTTTATCCGTTCGTGGTCTTCCGATTGTTCTTTTCCTAGCATATATGTATATATTTATATTTCTGCCATTTTTTCTTGATTGGATGAAGTTCCTTCAATCCTAGATTTACATGCATCAAAACTAAGGATCACAAAGATTTTGAGAAGATTGGCTCTGAATCGCTTCCTTTTGCATCTTGGAGCAGGACGAGTTCATAAAACTCTGGCATCTAGGTGCAGGATGAGTTCATAAAGTGCTCACTCAGCTTTGAAGCGCTGCGCTCCTTATTTGTGTGGGTGCGCGCGATCACAATGAAGATGCTGTCCACCTTACAATGTTTGATTCTCAATCCTCCGACAAAAATCTTGCCTGGAGTCAACAAAACTTGGGGTTTGTTTGGCATTGCTGCGGCACGTGGCGGTCATGAACATGGTGATCTCACATAACTGCATCTACGTTATGTTCTGAATAATTTTTTTTCTTGGTGGTGATCACAATTGTTATCATGTCAAATACATTTTATGATTTTATGATGGTTACACTTTTGTCCAAGCCCATGGATAACGCTGCGGCAAATGCTTTTTAAGATGGTAATTAGTTTGTTACATAATATGGATTGCATTTTCCCCCCATGTAGCAATCAACCTTACAAGGCTTCTTCATAGGGACATATTCTTGTGCATTGCTTGTTAATTTTCTTGTATTTTTATTGATGAATTGTTTGCAGTTACTTTTCATTTTCGTTGTATTTTTATTTTATTTCATTTTGACCATGTTTAGTGGGGTGTAACTTTGATCAATTTGATTTGGTTTCACCCAAAACTAAGAACAAGTTGTTCACTTTGTCCCAAAATAATTTTAAAAAATGACTATTTCAACTCATTATTTTCTGTCATATAACTAGTAATGTCTCATAATAATTAAATAGTATCTCTACAACATTGAAGTTTTACAATTATATAAGTGAAAAAATATTTTCTTTAGCCATACAACTATATTATCCATTATTTTCATGCATAAAGTCATTCTATTATAACCAATATCTCAAAAAAAAATTAACATTGATTTTCGGTTTGTAGGTCGGTTCTGGATGCCAAGGTCGGTTCTGGATACCAGGCCTATGGAACCGTAAATTTAATCAAATTGTCTGTTCTTATATTGTGAGCATTAGTCCCGAACTGAACCTATTTGGATTCGATCTGTTCGGTTTGGTTCCCGTCTTGTTCTCAATTCAGTTTTTTTTTGCATGCCCCTTGTCTAGTATTGTCTCAGATGTAAAATTTAAACTATGAAAAAAAAACGTAGTGCTAGTCTTCGTGTGAACAGTTAGTTTGTAATTTAACATTTGTGTGAGCTCATAATGAGCTGCATGTTGAATGATAGCGCACATGTTCACGAATATAATTGACCAGATGGATTGCTGTTCAAACATGTTTATTTACATGAGCCTGTTGGGACTAATCACCGGTGAACCTCGACAGCTTCTAGGGTCCGTTGGTGCTTGTCGTGAATGTGGTGGTTACAAACCCTTTTCCGTTTGGCCCTATGTACGAACTTTTACTTGTTTGGCATCGCGCTTTTGTTCCTTAAAATTTGAACTAAAATGTCACCGTAATGAAGTAGGTGTTTGACATGACACCGGTTGTGACCGCCGCTAATTTTTATTTAAAATTTCAAACATAAAAATGTATATAGTTCCTTAAGTGATTTCGAGTGTTCACGAATGACGGTTTGTAACTATTGCCTTCACGACCGTCACCGTCACCTCCGTGCCAAACGGACAAAACCATCTCTTTTCCTATCATTCACTACAACCCATATATTGTTGGCCCGTTCTTTGTAAACAAACTTTTGTGAGGGTTTCGCGCAGCTTCTAAAGTTCTTGCCTCATAAAAAGAATTAGCGGGTCGGTGAATTGTAACTCAAATGATATTGATATAAAAAGTCATGATTAAAATGGAAGCACTATATAAGTTAGAAAATAATTGCTCTTTTAGGCTCACATGAATTTATCAAAAGAGAGGAAAAAGAAGAAGAGAATTTCAACTTTAGAAAATCTTTAAGGATTTTATAGGCTTCAAAAATCATGCTCAGAATAGATATCTAGCTTTATCAACTTATTTTCTATTTGTAAGCATTGAAAAAGGAACCTTTTGTTTAGCCATAGGAGGAATTCTTTCACCTTCACTGATTCATGCATTAAATTCGGGTTCATGAGGACACGCGTGTTATAACTGGCATCAACAATGTCCGTGTCAAAACTAACCTCGGGTGCAAGTTGGGTTCTCAAGAATGCCAGACATATCGCGATTGCTCGCATTAACATCATTCACATTAGGATGCTCAATGAGGAGTGTGTAGATCCTAAGTCCGGTCTAGTACATTGCCTTGACTTTATGCTCATTTAAATCTTGTATCTCGTCAAGAGCCCCGCGGACATGCGGGAGCCGAGAATGTGTGGATTTTAAGTCAAGTCTAATACTGTAAGGAGTCTTTCAGCTCCCTAAAGTTGTATTTTCTCAAAAAATATATTATTCTTATATGGTGTATGCGCAGCGACCCGACATGAAACTCACTCCTCAACGAGTCTAAGAGCCACCCGACCTCTGCAAACCTCTGCAACAGTGAATGCATTCCGTGGAGAACAATGGAAGTTCTTCAAATGATCCATCGTAGACTCCTTTCAAAGTGATAGGGTTTCCCTAAAATTCAAGTGTTCATACGATTCGCCTCGGCCTCGCGGGGTCTCTCGTCGACCGGAAGACCGCCATGCAAGCCTGATCGCAAGCAGCTCTGCACGCGCACACCCTCCTAGGGGCACATGAAACATCTCGCGCAGCCTTGCGTGTGCATGGCAGCACGCAACACAACGCGCGTTGGCAGCATGCGCCCTACGTGCGATCGGTCATGCGCACACACCTGTGCGCGCCCCCTCCGCAGGGTCGGGCGTGCGCGCCCTTCTGCGAGCGGTGGATTGCGCGTGGTGGGCCACACACACCCCTCCGCACGGTGGACAGCGAACACGTGTGCCTGGCCACTCGCTTTTATGCACATGGTTTTCCATGCACGCCCCTGCGCACGCATGGCCGCATGCGCCCCTGCACGCGACTGCACTCCTCCAACATGTGTCCGCCGTCGCCACCTTGCCCGAACTGCTCGAGGGACATAATCATCATATTTTAAAAATTGGTGATCTAGGTGATCATAATTATGTGTTCATATTTGCTCGTCCAATTGCCCAAAGGACACAATTATCAGTCGTCCTTAGAAAAACTATAGAAAGGTCCCAAGACTTTCGTTTGAGGGGATAGAGAAAAAAGAGAAATGGCGCTCTGAGATTTTTTGGGGGAAGACCTGGATCTCTGTTCATCCTCCTGCTCACGTGCGCTCCACTTGTGACTTTTTCTCTCTTATGACTGCACCTGCGCGCGCAACTCAAAACTTAGCTTTTTCTCAAGAAACTTGTGAAGGAGCAGTGGTGAGTGGTTATTCACCCTCCTAAAACCCTAACTCATGTAATTGACTATAACTGGTGTATTTTGTCAGAACCGTGTCTCGCCCATGATTTTTTCCCTTTCTGCCTTTTCCACATAAAACGTCTCTCTTCTGATGTTGGTTCTCTTTTTGACTGTTTGTGCGTTTGGCTCATTCTCGAGATAAGATGATATGCTTCCTCCGTTTCATTGGAGCACCAAGCGACCCGAAACAATTATGTTAGATTGTGGTCATGGGTCTTTGTAAATTGTAAAACTTTTTCAAATGAAAATTAAATCAACATGACAAACATAGGAAAATGTAAACCAAAAAAAGGGCACAACACTCACAATAAAAAAGCCTCAAATAACTTCTATTATGGACAACTGGAGAAGAAAGAAATTGAAGTTGTTGTCAGAACAAAGGACTCGGTTTGAACCAGTTGCCGGAGCTGCGAAGTCATCCAGAGGAGGAGTAGCCTGCAACCGGAGAAGAATCACAGCAATCGTGCGCGCCGGCGACGATCGGTACTCGGGAGGGATCGAGAGTTCACCGGCTTCGAGGGAAATACGAGAATTGTAGGCTACGAGGGGAGCGAGAGATCTCCGGTGGCCAGTAGTGGGCGGCACGATGTGTCGGCACGCGCACAAGCGAGGCGAAGACGGGGCGGATTTCACAATCGGGTGGGAGAGCTCTGGATTTCACAGCTGTATATTTAAATAGGCGATTGTTATCCGCACTACAGTTTTGGTTATTCGCACATTATTTTGAGTGGTTTTTTCCCTTTCAAAAGTTGATAACCGCACTTCTCTAATCCGCACACAGACGCGCTTACCTTTATTCGTTCTTGACCGGGAAAACTCTAGGTTGCGATCCGCCCCTTCCCGACGCCGCCGGGCCTCCGCCGCCCCTACAGTCCCCCTCCCGGCATCAACGCAGGTCATCTCCGGCAGATCCGTGGATTTTCAAAACCTCTCTAAGACAAAAACAAGGTGGATGATGAAAGATTTGCAAATTTTGATGAAAAGAAAAGCGGATCCAACGGTCATGCTGGCGGTTGCCGCGGCGATGACGGCAACGATGACGACGGTGATGACGGCGATGGCGGCGACGATTGCGGCGATTGTGGTGGCGATGACGGCGATGGCGGCGACGGTGACGGCGATGGCGGCAGCGATGGCGGTGATGGCGGCGACGATGGTGGCGATGGGGGTGGCGATGACGGCGATGGCGGCGACGGTGACGACGATGGCGGCGGTGATGGCGGTGATGACGGTGATAGCGGCGGTTTCCACGGCGATGACGACAACGATAACGGCGGCGGCCGCGGTGATGATTGTGGGTGCTCTTTGGATAACCATGCCCATTGCATGGGGTGCGGCTAGCTCTCCTATTCTCTCACAGAGTAGCATAAGAAATACTTGATTTTTTTTCCTCCTCCCTCTCGGTACAGGTGGAAAGAAATTGAACAACAGAGGAGATTTTGGTCACCCCTCACTCGGCTTAGGCAACACAATATGAAAAAATACAAAGAGGTTTTCACTTTTTCCTCACTCCGGCAAAAAAGTCCATTTTGCAGGAGATTTTTGAAATAGTGTCTAGAAGCGAGAAAGTTAATTATGATAAATGAGAGTTTTATATAAGAAGAAGAGAATCAACATAATTTTGTTCGGAAAATAAAAAGAAGAAAGCACTCCTCTCCTCTCACCTCCTCCTCCGCCATCATTTTCATCTATCCTTCATCCTCCACTATTCTGTCCTAGCTCTCACTCACTCGCTCCCTCGCATCGTCCTTTGGCTGCCTTTTCTGCTCTAATTCTCCGTGCTTTTCGCCAAGTTCATTGACGACAACACGTCGGTGGCGATAGAAAGGTTATGGGGTGGCAAACTACGTGCAGAGGATGATAGCCGGGAGGAGAGAGAAGGCTTGCATTATATTGCTACACAAAATAATGATTTTCATAACTTTTAGATAACATTACGGACTATTGGAATTTTTGTTAACTCGGAATTGTTGTTAATTTTTTTTTTAATATTAAATTTGCGGATATCAAAAAAATGTAGTGCGGATAACAATATGTTTTGCGGATATAAATTTATCAAAAGTGATTTGCGGATATCAAAAATGTGCGAATAATCAAAACTGTAATGCGGATAACAATCGCCTTTAAATATGGGTGCTATTTTGTATTGTTATGGCGTGTTATTATCGATATGAGGAAGTGGTGTTCAAAAAGTCCGATCGGGCCGATTGGGACCGAGTTTTTTGCCAACCGGGCTTGGGTCGGGTCCCAATTTGAGCTGGGCCGGTCTCGAGCTTCCTCTCAAAGAGAGGGCCTGATAAGACCATCTAGGCCGGGCCGGGCCCGGGTCGGTCTGATTTTGGATTAGGCGGGTTTTAATTTCGCCTAAATAGGTGAGATTTTAATAGGGGTGTGCAAAACTAACCGAAGAACTGAGAATCGGACCGAAACGGAACCGAACTGAATGGTTTGGGTCGGTTTCCCATAATAGCAGAACCGACAATTCGATTCGATTCTTGATTCCAGGGTCAGGTACCCAGAACCGACCCGAGAACCGAATATCATGCTAAAGAAAATATTTTGAGACAACGATTATAATCGTACGACTAAATACGTGAAAATAATTGAGACTATCGTCGTATGACTAAAAATAATATTTATTGTATTTGTGTAGTTGTATAACTTCAATATTATATAGAGTCGTGATTTAACTCTTTTGAGACATTTAAACTTATATTACAAGTAATCATGAATTGGTAGTCTTTTTAAATTATTTTTAGACAAATATAACCGAAAACCAAATCAGAACCGAACTAAAGCATACGGTTCGGATCCGGTTCTATATATTAGGACTGTGGGTCGGCTCCGGTTCCAAAAGTTTAGAACAAAACCTATATGTATAAGTTCTTGATTTTGGGTGGAATTGAACTGAATCGATCCGAGTTGCACTCCTAGATTTTAATTCCGCATGGATTAGGCGGGATTTTAATCCAACCTATTTAGGCGGGAATAAAATCCCTCAAGGAGGCAGGATGTCCCGCCGGCCCGGGTGTCGGGCCAAGGATAGGCCCGGCGTCTGTGCTTTGCCCGGCCCGGCCACCGGGCCTTGCAACCGGCTGATATGGGGGAACTGTAAGGCCCCCAATCCCGGCCTTGGCCCGGGCCGGGCCTAGGCGGGCTTTTGCCAGGCCGGGTCGGGCAGGCTGCTCGGGCCAGGTCTTTTTGAACACAACTAAATTATGAGGGGTGTACCAACTTTGCTCTATATTTAACACCAGATTTGTTCGTACGACATGAACGTACAAGTCTCTGTATAAACAGTCAGTAGTTGACAATGTTCAAACATATGATGTTTGTTTTGTGATCCTCAGCGAAAGACGGTTTAACTCATGCATTTACAATCGTCACCACTGTGGGTTTAGCATTTTAGGGTTTAGGTTTAGTGTTTTAGGGTTTATGATTTAGTGTTTAGGGTTTATGGTCGGTTTAGAGTTTAAGGTTTAGGGTTTATTTAGGATTTTTAGAGTTTAGGATTTAGGGTTTAAGGTTTTTAGAGTTTATGGTTTATGGTTTAAGGCTTAGGGTTTAGGGTATGAATGTTATGAATGTAAACTTACAAGGGAGGATTTCGTAATTTCAAAATTAAGAGGGGTGCAACTTATAATTTAGCAACCTTAGAGGAAAGGTTCCAGTAAATAACCATTTTTAAAACCATTAAGTGCCTAAAGCTCTTATGTGAGTTTGCAAAATTATGGGTTGCACCCCTTTATCTTTTGAAATTACAAAAATGTCACCTCCTTGTTCATATTTCATAACGTACATGCACGAAAATACTATCATGGACGAGTTTTTGTCAATGAATAATTACACGCATAAACAAATTTTGTTGACACACTATAATTCGTATGAAATATGTCGAAAAAGAAGACGTTAAATCTAGAATGCGCATATTGATACTAACGGGTTGGATATGATCATCTTTTATAGGTATAAGCGGTTCGATTTGTGTTGGTTTGGACCTAAATTGAAATCGAATGGATCGTTCTACCACAGTTCGGTTTTACATTTGTTTTATCAGTTCGGTTTTACCTCTATTTTACTGGATCGGTTTTGCAGTTTTCATTATATATGAGCGACTAAAGTTTAGAAGTTACAATTTTTCTTGAATATAATATATTAATATTTCTTATATTCTTGTACTCTAATTTAATTGCAATGATGAATTAAATTTAAAATATTAATTTATTACGGTTTAATTAAACCTGCAAGCAATTCAGTTCGGTTCTGTTTTAGATAAAATCGAAACCGAACCGAATAGTTTCGTTTTTTACACATTCAAAACCAAAATCGAGCTGAATAATCTCAATTTTTACACATGCAAAACCAAAACCGAACGAGATCAATTTGGTTCGATTTAGTTCGGTTTTTCGATAAACCTAAAACATACTATGCAAAAAAATGTTGATTTTGGCTTTCCTAAAACATACAAGCTCAATGTTTGACCTCTATTGAAATAGATTATGATATAATTAATACATGTATAATTAATTCTCTAATCTGAAACAATCAAGTTCTATATATAGAATAAAAAATTTAGGTTTTAGAAATAAAAATATTGGGAAATATTTTAGGGTATACTTATATGAAATAATTGATAAATATGATTGGAAAAGAATTTAGGATATACTAAGATTATAACAAATTGACGCACTTCTAATATCCTAATCGGTTTAGTTTTCTCGATTTACTGATCCTATAAATCAAAATTGAACCAAATAGACGCGGTTTTCAGCCCCTCCCCCCACAAAAAAAAACAAAAAAACAAAAATTGAACTGAACTGATTGATTCGATTTGAATTCGATTCGGTTTGATTCGATTTGGCTTGGTCGGTTTCGGATTTTTCGAATATCACTTGTTCCTAAAAGATAAAATACTTGTTCCTGAAAGATAAAATACTTGGTTCAAAATATATTGAATAGTGTGTATCATCATTATCATTATGCTTATATAGTTTAGGTGTATGCAACTTACTCATCGCAAAGTACTAAATTTTCTTACTTATATAAATGACTATATAATTCGGTACGAAACAAGAATTTTTTGTTCACCGGGCTCAAAAAAATAGTAACATACAAATGATTTTAAAAAATGCCAACATATATGAAAATATATAATTAAAATAAAAATCAATTATCTCATAAGTCAAAATTAAAATACGTTGAAAGTTGAAACATGATTTATGATTGACTGAATATGTTTGTATAGTTGATAATCACATGCAAATAACAAAAGTGAAAAAACTTAAATACATAAATTTATAACATCATAAATTATTAAATAATTTTCTATCAATGAATTGAAACAAATGAAAAATTACCTTTCTAAAGTTGTATTCAGTGGCTTTTCATGTTTTGAAAACACTGTATAATTGTTACATTCTCAATACTGTCAAAAATATTTTTTTCGATATATGTATCCAAACAATAAGTCATCAAAGAATATCTCATTTTATTTCGCAGATGATTCTTCACAATTTTCATAGCTGAAAATAATCTTTCAACCGTTGTTGTTGAAATTGGTAAGACCAAAAACTAAATTCACTAGTAAATAAACTAATGAATATACACTAATTTTTTTTTTCAATTAACATTTTTGCTAGCTCATCAATTCCACTTATATCTCTCAAATCATTATCACTTCGAACATCAAAAATGTATGTATTCAATTGACTTTCAAGTTCAATGAGATATATTCTAAAAAACTCGAATGAATAAAATTTGGCAAGACAATCAATTTTTGTTTGTACATTGATGAAAAAGAATTATTTGGACTTAGTCATGTCATGCAAAAAAATAAAGTAATCCAGTAGTTGTCTCTGTGAAGCGGTTGTTGAGAGCTTGGAGTTGCATATCTATCACAACATAAAATAATTCTGCACGATAATATTTAATGCAAATTTGTTATCTCATGAACTCTTCTTCGAAAACGACCGCATGCAATAACCATCTGTTATTTTTTTGATATATCTCTTGATTCATCTAATAAAACTGGAAAAAAATCTCGACAACATCGTTGATTATCAAACTTATAGTTTCAACGACCATTGCATTTGTTGCGACCAAACTCAACGCGTCGGTCGGATCGGATTAACTTGAACCGTTTTAGCCCACAGAGTGGTCGAGCAGACGCACGGTCAATGAGAGAAGATCAAGCACTCGATGTTTTGAAGTTGAAAACCCCCTCAGTCGGGTAAAAAACCACGTGACCGGTTCTTTGTCGGTTGAACTCCATTATCTGCTTTGGTTACAACTTGTTGGGAGAATTGAGGGCGACAAGCCGCTCCTCGTTATACTTTGAAGATGAGAGAGAGAGAGAAAGAGAGTTACTTAGGCTCACGATGAGCAACAGACTGCTTTGCGTGAGGTTTTTTGTTGGGGTGTTGCGAATTAACGAGCACTTGCTACAGTAGGAATTTCCTTCTTGCTGCATGTAAGACCCCCCTCCCCCTTACCAAGGAGGGCTACCGGATCTTATGCCCAGAACCGCCGTCTTACGGTGGCACTAACTCACGGGTTAGTCGACACCGCAACACGCCGATTCTGCCGGCTAGTACGATCATAAACCTGTAGGCCAATATGAGAAGAAGAAGTAATCTATATATGTAAAACTACCAGTCCACAAGTCACAGTACAATCATGAAAAGAAATGAATAGTACATCATAATAGTCCACAAATAAGTACAACAGAAAGAGTAAAAAGGGCTTATGCCCAGTACATCAAATCTCTCTCTCACAAATCATAAATGCGGAAGCTATGCTAGAACATCGAATCTCGTCCCACCTGAGGACGCACAGTAGTGGTAGTAGCCTGCTGAAGTGGTATCTGCTCCTCATGTCCTGCCTCCTCGACGTGCTGGTGCTCCATCTCCACGGGCTCCTAAAAATAGTTGGTCACCGACCATTAGTCAAAAAGACTAAGTCGTTTCCTCCGCACCTCGCCCCGCAGCTCCTAGGCACCGAGTGGGAGGACGAAGCGGAGGACAATAAGGGGTAGCAAAGTGGAAGCATGTGACAATATCTAACTAATGCTGCTATAAGTACTGTAATTCTACTCTAGCAATTCTATGTACGGTACAAGTAGTAAGTAAGAGCAGTGAAGTAAAGAAAAGCAAAGAAGTAGTAGTAAGTACAAGTAAATAAGCTAAGCTACCACTATGCTATCATCACAAACGTACCCTAACTTATATAAATGCCCATACAAATATATAAGTTAGGATTTCCAGGAAATTTAACTTATCATATAAAAGAGCCCATACTAATTTATATGATAAGGATCTATGAAGCGTATGACCTAATATGAATGAATGATATGATGCAATTTTATGCGCAGGCAAGTGCAACTCACACACAACGACTCTGTGATCACAGAACTTTAGTTCCCACTTTTTGAGAGCTAGCATCACTCTCGGGTACCACCGCTGTGGCTACGGCAGCAGCGGAGCGGGCGTCTCCGCTTCTAGACCGGTATGCACACTACCAAGCCTTAGACCCCTCTCATACGCCTCTGTACACGTCCAAGGTGCACTCTAGAGTCTCGCGTACGTACTTTGCTGACAAACCCGTCAGTCTTGTTGGGTCGGATGTGTGTTATCGGGGATCGTCCTCCAGACCGCAGTGTAAAACAACCCACTGGCCCCTCTAACTCCCACAACCGCCTGGTGCACCGTACTGCCATCGGTGTGACGAACGGCCAGTACCGCATGCCCCGCCACGAAATTTATGCACATGCAAGTAATTCATACCGAGCCTTCCGCTCGCAGGACCAAAACCCGTTCTGAATCCCTCAAACCCAAACTCGGGTGAGAACGCACATTAGTGCCTTTATACCAACTCCCTCAAACCCCAAACGGGTGAGCATATATCATGAATCTCTCCAACCCCACACGGGCGAGAAGGTACGATAATGTCCTAACTTATTATACTACTCTTGTCTACAGTTTATTATACTTAGAGATTTAAGGTTAATCCCAGGACTGCCCCCGGTATTCCCTGTGAAGGGCTCTCAAGGGGCACTAGGAACTGTGTTGGGATTACGCCCAGCGTTCCCTTTCGCAAGGATATTTATTTTAGTTGATGGCTACCCATGTATCTCCCCAGCTCTCCTTATTGCTTTAGTACAACCCTAGTGACTTAAGGTATTACCGGGAAAACCGACGGTCTTCCGCCGATCCCCACTCCAGTTGCTAGCTAAGACTTGCACTTTAATCTCTCACTAAGACAACTCTACCCACCAGGGTTACTCATATTGAACTCTCCCTTATTTCTGCCGATAATCAATCCCCTGGTAATTCCCCTAAGGCAGGACCTATTTGTGTTATATGCAGACCATGACCTATGCCTACCCTAGAATTGTGATCTTCCAAACCTTAAGGAATCTTGCCCCTAAATTTTTATCCTAAGGTGTTATGGACTAAGGGAACTACCCTAGGAATTCTCGTAATTTTCCTTGGCCAAATAGTCCTTTAATTAATTCTTTTAATTCAAATGCTAGGTCACTTTACACATGAAGTAGTTTGATTAAGTATCCACTGACCTAGGGAATTTTTCCTGAGATGTATATTGACAAAATATTACTGCCTACAGAATTTCATAATTTTCCTTAAATTATTTATTATCATTTTCAATTTAATATCAATCCACACAAATTCCATTTTCCAAATGAAGTATAAGCATTGTATACTCAAAAATTCCAGAAAAATTACAGGGCCATTAGAACTCTAAATTATGGCTATTGACAGAGAATCATCAACATTTAATATAATATGGCCTATGGGATTCCAATATAAGATATTTACCAAAATGCCAAAATAGCTATTTTAAAAATAAATTCCAATAAATGGAATTTTGATTCCAAAAATTCCCTTATTAATTTGAGGAGTGCAATTTACCCTAATGAACCACTGTAAAAAATTTCATGACTCATGCATGTAACCATTGGGCTAAATTCACCAAATTGCATTTTTGCTATTTGCACACCAAGGTTAAACATAGGCTAGCACATGCAAGTGGATTCCCCAACATGCAGTGAACCAAGGTGCTGAAAATTTTATCATGCACCAAGGGTGACCCCACTGACCCACCACCAAAATTTGGGGCCATGGGGAGGAGTAGAACTCCATATATGCCGTTTATTTAAATTTTGATATTTTACCAAAAACTATAGGAAAATGTTTTCTAAAAATTCCTAACTTTTGGCAGGAGGTAAGTATGCCCTAATCATGCATGTGCCCAAAATTTGGGGCCATGGTGACTAATATTGAGACCAGGGCATCCAATATAATTTCTGCCCTAGTCTAGGACCAGTCCTAGGAGAAATGTCCTACAGGACTGTACACTACACCAAAATGCATGTTTAGGGCATATTAAAGGTAAGACCCTAGGCTACATTTGTCATTAAGGGGCTAAGTTCTGGAAATGCCTCTAAGAGGCCTAAAATTAGCTTGCAAGTGACAGCAAAAACAGGGACAGAAAATTAAATTTTGATGTAGCACGAATCTTAAAGCAGGATGGATGGCATCTGTTCATCTTCTTCCTCCAGCCAAGGGCCGAGATTGTCCCGACCTGGAGCACCTTCAAACCTCATTTCCCGGCCACCCCTTAGCCTCCACGGCCGGCTACCACCACCACCACCTCCGTTGAGGTGGTGGCCAACGTTTGGCGGCGAAATGGTGGCCGGAGGCGGCGGTTTCCGGCGAACTTGCACTCCATCAAAATTCCAAAATCCATGAAAAAGCTCACCTTGGATCTGGCTCATTTGAGCCTGATGTCTCGCCTAATAGATCTAGGAAACTAGTACGGGTAGAGGTGAGGTGAAACGGACCTCGATTGGGGCTTGGCGGCGGGTTTGGCGGCGGTTGGCCATGGAAGTTTTCCTCTCCGGCGAGCTTGCTCCCGAACCCGATTCTCCACCAAAAGCTTTGATCCAGATATCGAATTCCACTCCTTTCGGCCTTCTGAAGCTAATGGTGAGCTCTGTTTGGACTGAGGTGGGCTATAAGTGGAGTTATCTCCAAGGTGAGCTCGGTTTGAGCTTTGGAGGCTTCACCCATGGTGTCATGTGGCTCTCAGCTCTGGTATTCTGCTGGAAATGAAGAGGGGAGGTCAGCCACCTGGTTTTTGGGCAGCCAAAACCAGCTGATGGGGTGGTCATGTGGCCATTATTCCCTTCATTCCTCTTTCTCTCTCCTCTTTTCCTAAAAATCTCAATTTTACCCCCTTGCATGTACTCTCTCTCCTGATTTAGAGGGGTAGGACTGGTCTTGTTCACTTGGGATGACTTTGGGCCAATTTTAGTGGGCTTGGTCCAAGGGAACTTGACTTGGCCTTCATTTCACTCTTTAGGTCAATTTGTTGACCAAATTGACTTTTAGGGTTGACTGGTCAACTATGGTGGGTGGACTGACCCCACTTGGTGGAAATGGGTCTAGTGGCACCACCCAACTTGGTTTGGGTCAAGGGGGTGCCTCACTTAGGTTAATTAGGCCTATGAGTGTGTGTTTGACCAAATTAAGCCCAAGGTTGACTTTGGTCAATTGGGGTCAAAATGTTGACCCAGTGACATACCCTAGGGTCCACTTAGATTGTTTTTAGGGTTAGGGTAATGTGGTGGGGTCATGGTGTGGCTAGGGTCCCCACTCAGGCTAGTTTGACCTAGTTTGACTAAGGTCTTATAGTGGGCCCCACATGGCTACCACCCACTACCTAGGGTCAAACCTAGTTGATCTCCTCAAATCTCACCCCATGCCTAACCCAATCTAAGTTGAGGGGTCCAGCAGTAACATGGGATGTTACAAATTCCAATAAACAAGAAAATAATTTCGTCCCCGAAATTTAAGTTCGGGTCTACGGGGTTCAATTTGCAAGAATCATCAAGAAATTTAAAAGCATAACTTAAATGTACCTGATGCGAATAGCTCCGGGTGTTGCTCCAGCATCAGATCTCTCGGCTCCCAAGTGTGCTCCTCCCGTCCATGGTTGGACCACAACACCTTCACAAGAGGGACCTTCTTCTTCCGCAACACTCGGATGACTGTATCGTCAATCCGGATCGGCTCCAATCTCACTGATCTGTCAGGCTCTACCGGTCCGGCTGTAGTAGTGATGTGCTGATCCGGCCGAAGGAGAGCTCTTCGCAAGGAGGAGACATGAAAGACGTCATGTAATGCACCCAACTCTGGTGGCAGCTACAGTCGGTAAGCTAAGGGGCCGATCCGTTCCAGGATCAGGTATGGCCCCATGTATTGTGGACTGAGCTTCTTGTGCCTCCGCACCCGAGAAACACCGTGTACTGGACGTATCTTCAAGAATACCCTGTCTCCAACCTGGAAATCCACCTTCCGGTGCGAGCATCATAATACTTTGCCTGCCTGCTCTGGGCCTCCAGTAGCCGATCCCTGATCAATCGAATCTGAGCCTCAGTGTCCTCTATATAATCAGATCCCAGAGCCCTGGTATCCACATCCTGAACCCACAATAGTGGCGTCCGGCATCTCCTCCCATAAAGCGCCTCGTATGGAGCCATCCTGATGCTATCCTGGTGGCTGTTATTATACGAGAACTCAATCAATGGCAGCAGCCTCTCCTAAGGCCTCCCCGTATCCAATATGCATAATCTGAGCAGGTCCTCCATGGTCCGGATGGTCCGCTCGGTCTGTCCATCGGTCTGCGGGTGGAAGGCGGTACTAAAAGTAAGCCGAGATCCCAAGTAAGCATGCACGGCCCTCCACTCGCTCGAAGTGAACCGACCATCACGGTCCGAAACAATAGTCTTGGGGATACCATGATATCTGACGTAGTGCTCCACAAATAGTCTCACCAGAACTGTAACTGGGGCATCCTTCCGAACTGGAATAAACCGCGCTACCTTGGTCAATCTATCCACTATAACCCATATAGAATCATGCCCAGAGTGGGAGCGAGGCAATCCTTGTACAAAATCCATAGCAATGTCCTCGAACTTCCACTCTGGAACTGGCAGTGGCTGTAGTAAACCTCCCGGGCTCTTGCATTCTGCCTTCACACGCTGGCAGGTCTCGCAATGGGTCACCAAATCCGTGATCTCCCTCTTCATTCCGGGCCAATACATAGATCTCCGCAAATCTGCCCACATCTTGGTGATGCCGGGGTGCACTGAATATCTCGAGCAATGTGACTCTCTGAGTATGTCCTCCCGGATACTGCCCCCTGCTGGTATGTAGATGCGCCCCCGGAACCGAAGAAGATCATCCTGTAACGTGTAATCCTCGACCTTGCCCCTCTCTAGGGCACTGAAAATCGGCTGTAACGCAGCATCCAGCCTCTGATGTGCTCGGATGCGCTCCTGTATATCATCTCCGCTGATCACTGAGCTCAAATACTCTCTATAAACAACTGGCTCAGTCTCGGACACCATGGTAATGTGCATGTCCTCCATCATCTGTAGCAGCTCTATAGACATCAATCGGGGCTCCGGTCCAGAAGTGCTGGCCCTCCTGCTCAAGGCATCCGCAACCGTATTCGCCTTTCCCGGATGATAGTGGATCTTGTAGTCATAATCACAGAGGAACTCCAGCCACCTCCTCTTTCTCAGGTTTAGGTTCTTCTGCGTATCAATATACTTGAGATTCTTGTGATCTGAAAAGATGTCACAATGAATCCCGTATAAATAATGTCTCCATATCTTTAGGGCAAAAACCACAGCCCCGAGCTCTAGATCATGTACTGGATAGTTATGCTCATGCTTCTTCAACTGTCTCGAAGCATAAGCAATAACGTGTCCATGCTGCATCAGGACTGCACCCATCCCCTGATAAGAGGCGTCCGTGTAGATCTGGAATCCTTCGCTCCCGGATGGAAGCGCAAGGATGGGGGATGAGATGAGTCGGTCCTTCAGCTCCTAAAAAGCCGTCTCACACCGCTCTGACCAAACAAAATCTGCATCCTTCTTCGTCAAGGACGTGAGGGGGAGTGCTATCCTCGAGAACCCCTCCACGAACTTGCGGTAATAGCCTGCTAGTCCCAAGAAACTGCGGATGTCAGATGCGGTCTTCGGCCGTGGCCAATCCCTCATCGTCTCTATCTTGGCTGGGTCCACAGCTAACCCAGCCCCACTGATCGTGTGCCCCAGGAAAGCCACCTCCTGCAACCAGAACTGGCACTTCGAAAATTTTGTGTACATCTGTGTCTCCCTCAACCTCTGCAGGACCTGTGCCAAGTGCTCCGTATGCTCCTCCTGAGTCCGAGAATAAATAAGGATGTCGTCGATGAATACTATCACGAAGCGATCTAAGAAAGGCTCGAAAACACGGTTCATCAGACTCATGAATGCAGCAGGAGCATTCGTGAGCCCAAAAGGCATCACCGTGAATTCGTATAATCCATAGCGCGAACTGAAAGCCGTCTTCGGTATGTCTTCTTCCCTGATACGGAGCTGATAATAGCCGGATCGCAAATCTAACTTGGAGAACCAGAATGCTCCCTGTAGCTGGTCAAATAACTCATCTATCCGAGGCAGAGGATAGGTGTTTCGGACCGTCAACCGGTTCAGCTCCCGGTAATCTATACATAATCGCAGTGATCTGTCCTTCTTCTTCACAAATAGAACTGGCGCTCCCCATGGCGATGAACTAGGCCGCACAAATCCCGACTCTACTAGCTCCTGTAGTTGAGTCCTGAACTCTGCTAACTCCCTAGGAGCCATCCTGTAGGGTGCCCGGGACACCGGCTTCGCTCCCGGTACCAGCTGAATCCTGAAATCCAAATCTCTAGCAGGCGGTAGCTCGGGCAATTTCTCCGGGAATACGTCGGCGAAATCCCGAACCACCGGAATATCTGAGATAGTCGCCTCTGTTCCCACCATCTCGAAGCAGACAATATAGACTTCTTCACCCTGCTCATGGGCCTTCACAGCCTGTATAGAAGATAATAGTAGGTGGCAGATAGGCTGGATACCTTCAACGATAACATGAGAGTCGCCATGTCTCAGCGTGATCCTCCTGGACGGACAATCTATCTGGGCATGGTTCCGGTGCAACCAGGCCATGCCCAAGATCAAGTCAAAGTCCTGCAGCTTCAGAATAGTCGTCGGCGCCTCAAATGCCTTGCCGCCAATCTCGGCCTCCATGTCACAATGTGCAGTAGTCCGCAGCTCCGACCCATCGGGTAGGCGTACCCTCATCTCTAGTCCAGGGAACCTCTCCACGCCTTCGAGTCCGTCGATGAAGGCCTCAGATACGAACGAGTGTGAAGCACCCGTGTCGAAAAGAGTATGGGCAGGCTTGCCGCTGATCATGACTATGCCTGAGGTTTGTTTATGTGAAAGTTAATTGTTGTCCTATGGTTCCAGGTACTATATATATATCATTGAAAAATTCAAGAAAACTCATAATTAACTTCAAGTACCTGTGATGACCTCCTCGGGATTCCTCGGCTCTGTGAGGTCCAAGGCGTATATCTGCTCCTGCTCGCGCCTCCTGCCATGATATCCCCGACCTCGGCCTCGTCCTCGGCCTCGTCCTCGGCCCTGCTGTACTGGGGCCACTGGAGGTGGAGTAGGAGGAGGGGGATGGAATCGGTGCGGGCACTCCGACCTGATGTGCCCAGGCTGGCGGCATCCGTAACAAACCACTTGTCGGTGGCCTCGGTCATCTTGTCTCCTCGGATCATGTATCTGTAGAGGTGGGGGAGCCAATGCTGGAGGAGGCCCCTGCTCCTGCCTGAAATTGGGACGACGACGTCCCCCACCCCTCCTGTATCCAATGGTCCTGCCTCTCTGAGAACCCCTACTGCTCTCACCTGATGTCGATCCGTCAAATGGTCTCTTCCCTCCGGCTCGCACCATCAGCTGGTCAGCCTCCAGCTTCTTCGCCATCTCGATGATCTGCCTGGATGTGCCATGAGAAATGAACAACAGAGCCTGCCTCAGATCATCCCTGAGGCCCCGGTAGAACCTCTTTGCATACCTCCTATCGCCGGTGTCCTGAATCCCCGCGAACCTGGCCAAGTGGGAGAACTCTCTCTGGTACTCTATCACTGATCTAGTCCCCTGCTTGAGGTTCAAAAACCTCTCCTCCAAAGCATCTCTGTCCGTAGCAGAGACGAAGTGTTCCAGGAACACATCGCCAAACTCCTCCCAAGAAATCTCTGACAGCTCAAAGTCCGCATAGGTAGTCTCCCGGACTGACTTCCACCATCTCTTCGCGTGGGCCTCTAGCACGGAGGTGGCTAGAGGTACTGCCTGGCCGACTGGGCAGCTGATGCCCGCTAAGATCTCGTGTATGGCCTCCAGCCATTCTTCCATCTTCACCGCATCCTCTGTCCCACGGTACGTCGGTGGGGACAGGCTCTTGAATGCACTCAGCCAGCTCGACCCCAGATTTGGCTGTGGAGCCGGGACTTGCTGGGCTCTAAAGGCATCCAAAATCGCCGTCAGTGTCTGCCCCATCTCCGTATGTAGGAATGGAGTGGCAGCTGGAGGGGGAGGAGCCACATTTTGCGGCGCTGCGACCTGTGGAGGTTGCATAAAGGTAAGGTTAGAGCAAAATTGGCCTAACAAATTGTACTTTGTGGACCATTTATGTGACTTTACACATGGGCACACCACTGCTTCCGCTGCATAGTTTGTCCGCAAACTAATGCTGGGGCGGGGGTGGTCCCATGTTGTGGACTTCTTTCTCATATGATCGTTGTTCAAGTGATACCAGTTTGTAAGACCCCCCCTCCCCCTTACCAAGGAGGGCTACCGGATCTTATGCCCAGAACCGCCGTCTTACGGTGGCACTAACTCACGGGTTAGTCGACACCGCAACACGCCGATTCTGCCGGCTAGTACGATCATAAACCTGTAGGCCAATATGAGAAGAAGAAGTAATCTATATATGTAAAACTACCAGTCCACAAGTCACAGTACAATCATGAAAAGAAATGAATAGTACATCATAATAGTCCACAAATAAGTACAACAGAAAGAGTAAAAAGGGCTTATGCCCAGTACATCAAATCTCTCTCTCACAAAATCATAAATGCGGAAGCTATGCTAGAACATCGAATCTCGTCCCACCTGAGGACGCACAGTAGTGGTAGTAGCCTGCTGAAGTGGTATCTGCTCCTCATGTCCTGCCTCCTCGATGTGCTGGTGCTCCATCTCCACGGGCTCCTAAAAATAGTTGGTCACCGACCATTAGTCAAAAAGACTAAGTCGTTTCCTCCGCACCTCGCCCCGCAGCTCCTAGGCACCGAGCGGGAGGACGAAGCGGAGGACAACAAGGGGTAGCAAAGTGGAAGCAGGTGACAATATCTAACTAATGCTGCTATAAGTACTGTAATTCTACTCTAGCAATTCTATGTACGATATAAGTAGTAAGTAAGAGCAGTGAAGTAAAGAAAAGCAAAGAAGCAGTAGTAAGTACAAGTAAATAAGCTAAGCTACCACTATGCTATCATCACAAACGTACCCTAACTTATATAAATGCCCATACAAATATATAAGTTAGAATTTCCAGGAAATTTAACTTATCATATAAAAGAGCCCATACTAATTTATATGATAAGGATCTATGAAGCGTATGACCTAATATGAATGAATGATATGATGCAATTTTATGCGCAGGCAAGTGCAACTCACACACAACGACTCTGTGATCACAGACCTTTAGTTCCCACTTTTTGAGAGCTAGCATCACTCTCGGGTACCACCGCTGTGGCTACGGCAGCAGCGGAGCGGGCGTCTCCGCTTCTAGACCGGTATGCACACTACCAAGACTTAGACCCCTCTCATACGCCTCTGTACACGTCCAAGGTGCACTCTAGAGTCTCGCGTACGTACTTTGCTGACAAACCCGTCAGTCTTGTTGGGTCGGATGTGTGTTATCGGGGATCGTCCTCCAGACCGCAGTGTAAAACAACCTACTGGCCCCTCTAACTCCCACAACCGCCTGGTGCACCGTACTGCCATCGGTGTGACGAACGGCCAGTACCGCATGCCCCGCCACGAAATTTATGCACATGCAAGTAATTCATACCGAGCCTTCCGCTCGCAGGACCAAAACCCGTCCTGAATCCCTCAAACCCAAACTCGGGTGAGAACGCACATTAGTGCCTTTATACCAACTCCCTCAAACCCCAAACGAGTGAGCATATATCATGAATCTCTCCAACCCCACACGGGCGAGAAAGTACGACAATGTCCTAACCTATTATACTACTCTTGTCTACAGTTTATTATACTTAGAGATTTAAGGTTAATCTCAGGACTGCCCCCGGTATTCCCGGTGAAGGGCTCTCAAGGGGCACTAGGAACTGTGTTGGGATTACGCCCAGCGTTTCCTTTCGCAAGGATATTTATTTTAGTTGATGGCTACCCATGTATCTCCCCAGCTCTCCTTATTGCTTTAGTACAACCCTAGTGACTTAAGGTATTACCGGGAAAACCGACGGTCTTCCGCCGATCCCCACACTCCAGTTGCTAGCTAAGACTTGCACTTTAATCTCTCACTAAGACAACTCTACCCACCAGGGTTACTCATGTTGAACTCTCCCTTATTTCTGCCGATAATCAATCCCCTGGTAATTCCCCTAAGGCAGACCTATTTGTGTTATATGCAGACCATGACCTATGCCTACCTAGAATTGTGATCTTCCAAACCTTAAGGTATCTTGCCCTAAATTTTTATCCTAAGGTGTTATGGACTAAGGGAACTACCCTAGGAATTCTCGTAATTTTCCTTGGCCAAATAGTCCTTTAATTAATTCTTTTAATTCAAATGCTAGGTCACTTTACACATGAAGTAGTTTGATTAAGTATCCACTGACCTAGAGAATTTTTCCTGAGATGTATATTGACAAAATATTACTGCCTACAGAATTTCATAATTTTCCTTAAATTATTTATTATCATTTTCAATTTAATATCAATTCCACAAAAATTCCATTTTCCAAATGAAGTATAAGCATTGTATACTCAAAAATTCCAGAAAAATTACAGGGCCATTAGAACTCTAAATTATGGCTATTGACAGAGAATCATCAACATTTAATATAAGATGGCCTATGGGATTCCAATATAAGATATTTACCAAAATGCCAAAATAGCTATTTTAAAAATAAATTCCAATAAATGGAATTTTGATTCCAAAAATTCCCTTATTAATTTGAGGAGTGAAATTTACCCTAATGAACCACTATAAAAAATTTCATGACTCATGCATGTAACCATTGGGCTAAATTCACCAAATTGCATTTTTGCTATTTGCACACCAAGGTTAAACATAGGCTAGCACATGCAAGTGGATTCCCCAACATGCAGTGAACCCAAGGTGCTGAAAATTTTATCATGCACCAAGGGTGACCCCACTGACCCACCACCAAAATTTGGGGCCATGGGGAGGAGTAGAACTCCATATATGCCGTTTATTTAAATTTTGATATTTTACCAAAAACTATAGGAAAATGTTTTCTAAAAATTCCTAACTTTTGGCAGGAGGTAAGTATGCCCTAATCATGCATGTGCCCAAAATTGGGGCCATGGTGACTAATATTGAGACCAGGGCATCCAATATAATTTCTGCCCTAGTCTAGGACCAGTCCTAGGAGAAATGTCCTACAAGACTGTACACTACACCAAAATGCATGTTTAGGGCATATTAAAGGTAAGACCTAGGCTACATTTGTCATTAAGGGCTAAGTTCTGGAAATGCCTCTAAGAGGCCTAAAATTAGCTTGCAAGTGACAGCAAAAACAGGGACAGAAAATTAAATTTTGATGTAGCACGAATCTTAAAGCAGGATGGATGGCATCTGTTCATCTTCTTCCTCCAGCCAAGGGCCGAGATTGTCCCGACCTGGAGCACCTTCAAACCTCATTTCCCGGCCACCCCTTAGCCTCCACGGCCGGCTACCACCACCACCACCTCCGTTGAGGTGGTGGCCAACGTTTGGCGGCGAAATGGTGGCCGGAGGCGGCGGTTTCCGGCGAACTTGCACTCCATCAAAATTCCAAAAATCCATGAAAAAGCTCACCTTGGATCTGGCTCATTTGAGCCTGATGTCTCGCCTAATAGATCTAGGAAACTAGTACGGGTAGAGGTGAGGTGAAACGGACCTCGATTGGGGCTTGGCGGCGGGTTTGGCGGCGGTTGGCCATGGAAGTTTTCCTCTCCGGCGAGCTTGCTCCCGAACCCGATTCTCCACCAAAAGCTTTGATCCAGATATCGAATTCCACTCCTTTCGGCCTTCTGAAGCTAATGGTGAGCTCTGTTTGGACTGAGGTGGGCTATAAGTGGAGTTATCTCCAAGGTGAGCTCGGTTTGAGCTTTGGAGGCTTCACCCATGGTGCCATGTGGCTCTCAGCTCTGGTATTCTGCTGGAAATGAAGAGGGGAGGTCAGCCACCTGGTTTTGGGCAGCCAAAACCAGCTGATGGGGTGGTCATGTGGCCATTATTCCCTTCATTCCTCTTTCTCTCTCCTCTTTTCCTAAAAATCTCAATTTTACCCCCTTGCATGTACTCTCTCTCCTGATTTAGAGGGGTAGGACTGGTCTTGTTCACTTGGGCTGACTTTGGGCCAATTTTAGTGGGCTTGGTCCAAGGGAACTTGACTTGGCCTTCATTTCACTCTTTAGGTCAATTTGTTGACCAAATTGACTTTTAGGGTTGACTGGTCAACTATGGTGGGTGGACTGACCCCACTTGGTGGAAATGGGTCTAGTGGCACCACCCAACTTGGTTTGGGTCAAGGGGGTGCCCCACTTAGGTTAATTAGGCCTATGAGTGTGTGTTTGACCAAATTAAGCCCAAGGTTGACTTTGGTCAATTGGGGTCAAAATGTTGACCCAGTGACATACCCTAGGGTCCACTTAGATTGTTTTTAGGGTTAGGGCAATGTGGTGGGGTCATGGTGTGGCTAGGGTCCCCACTCAGGCTAGTTTGACCTAGTTTGACTAAGGTCTTATAGTGGGCCCCACATGGCTACCACCCACTACCTAGGGTCAAACCTAGTTGATCTCCTCAAATCTCACCCCATGCCTAACCCAATCTAAGTTGAGGGGTCCAGCAGTAACATGGGATGTTACACTGCACACTTGTGGACTTAGGCAGATTTTTGGTGGAGCGGTGGTGGCTCGTAGGAGGAATCCGGCAGATCTCAGACCTGAGGAGAAAGGAAGCAGATGAGAAAAAAATGAGAAATGAGGAGCCTGGGGGCATTTTATAGCCTCCAGGAGGTGGTTACGGTGGTTATGCGGCAATCTGCACACTGTAACCACCAATACCATTATTTTAAACATAGTTTCTGGTGCGCATTACTCGCATATTATTTTTACTAAATGTAGGCCCCACTAAAAACATGTCCCTCCCTGCAACTGGTGGTGGTCACACGGGTAGTTATCCGCTCAGTAGACGACGACGATCGTAGCTGAACGATCGGACGGCGAGGAAGCCGCCCAAAGCGGGCAAGAGAGGCGGCCAGCCGCCACCTTACGGGTGGCCGACCCCGGCGAAGGTGGCGGGCCGCCGACGCGGCGCCGACCAAAGGTGTGGCCGGCCGGCCGGAGAGGGCCAGCCGGCCGCACTCGGGTAGCACACTGGGCCCGGCCCCGGCGGTGGTCACCGGGTGCGACCCCGGTGTCGGCCGCTGGGCACGGCGCCGACACCGGGAACTGGCGGCAAGGTGCGACCGGCCGGATACAGCCCGAGCGGGGGGCGACCGACCGAGCACACCTGGCCGATGGGTGGGGCACGACCGTCCGCACCCGACACCTCCCGCGGAGGCCGCTGGAGGGAAGGCTCCCACCGGCTGGGCTGGCCAGAAGGACCCCCACATCTCACGGCAGCAGGTGCGCGACCACGAGGTACGACTCCTCAGCCGACCGGAAGCCGGGTTGGCTTAAGCCGGGCCACCGGCGATGAACGAGAGAGGGGGGCCGACCCCGGACGGTTCGGGGAATGAGATACCCCGTGCGTGAATCGCGCACGTGGCAGTTCGCGCGCGTGGCGGTTCACCCATGATCTCCATTTAGGATGATGAGATCATGGGTAGTGGTCTAACCACACTCCCAATAATTTATAAATAGTCTTATCCGCGTCAATTGACTACTGAAATCCTCGGAGTTAGAAACTATTTTTGTGAGAAGAGCAAGGATTTCTTTTCCGCCTACGAAGGCTTCATTCGGCGAAGACAGTGGTAATGGCGAACGGAGAGGTGCTAGAGAAGGCAGACGACAGGGCTTTGCGACCGAGGTAAGTCACAAGGAAGGAGGAAAACAGAGAAGGCACACAAGCGAGGGATGACGGAACGGTCAAGCCGGCGAGCGAAGCCCACCAATGCAGAGACAAACGGGACGACCGAGGCCCTACCTCCGCGCTCGCTATTCCAAAGCGGAAGCTCCCCTAGGCATGCGGGCACGCACCCGGGGCGCGGAGGCGCGCAGTGCGCGGGCGCACACCCTGGGCGCGCAGCGCGCGGGCATACACCTTGGGTGCGCGCCCGCGAGCGCACCCTGGTGCGCGTGAACGTGTACCCTAGTGCGCGCGGACGCGCACCTTGGTGCGCGGGCGCGTGTGCCTTGGTGTGCGCGCGCGTGCACCTATTCGCGTGTGCACTGATGCGCTTGCATTTGACGCGCACGTGCGTGCTGTTGGGTGCGCATTGCATGCACTACTAGGTGCGTGTGAGACCCCCTTTTGTCTGCGCGGGTGCTCGCACACTCTTTTGAGTAGGCGGGACCCTGTACTTTTTTTATTTGCGCGTCGATTGCGCACTTGCGTGCAACGATGTTCAATTGGACATCCTTATCCAATTCTTTGCTTTTTTTACTTTCAGATTTTGAAGCAGCCTGCAATACCCGTGCGGTTGCGCTCGTCGCTTACCGTTGAACATGTCATGGTTTGGCGTAAGAGATTTAGGTTATCTGCCGATCTTGAAGTGAGAATATCACTTGCTGAGGAGAGAGTTCAGAATCCAACAAAGGGTTCATTGACGGTATGCGAGGGCACCCTCAAGTCTGCCTCTTGCCCCCCCCCCCCCCCCCCCCCCCCCCCCCCCCGTGCGAGGAGATCATTGATATGTTGAAGTTCTATGATGTCCCGATATCTCATTTCACTACAGCAAGGATGACCCGTGTTATGGGGTTGGTGCCTTCTTCGGGGAGCAGGCCCCCACTAAAAACATGCCCCCATACTACCGGTAATGGTTACTCTGATAGTTATCCGCTCAATAGACGACGATGATCGTGGTTGAACGATCGGACGGCAGGGAAGGCGCCCAAAGAGGGCAAGAGAGTAGGCCTGACCACCACCTCATGGGTGCCTGACCCCGGTGAAGGTAACAGGTCACCGACGCGGCACTGGTCGGAGGTGCGGACGGCCGACCGGCCGCACTCGGGTCGCACACCATGCCCGGCACCGACGGCGGTCACCGTGTGCGATCCCAGTATCGGCCGCTAGGCGCGACGCCGACCGCAATGCTCCGACCGACCCGAGCGGGGGTGGGGTGGGGCAGTCGACCGAGCACACCTGTCTAGGGGTGGGGCGAGGCCAGCCGCACCTGGCACCTCCCGCAGGAGGGAAGGATCATGCCGACCAGGCTGGCCTACGGGACCGCCGCGCCTCGCGGCCCAAGTGCGCGACCACGAGGTACGACCCCTCAGCTGACCGGAAGCCGGGCCGGCTTGAGCCGGCCCACCGGAAGGGAGAGAGAGAGAGGGGACCGGCCCCGGTGGTCGGCCCTGGGCGACTTGAGGAATGGGATCCCGCGCACGCGAATCGCGCATGATTGCGCGTGCCGATCGCGCGCGCGATGGTTCCCCCATGATCTCTATTTAGGATGATGGGATCATGGAGAGTGAGTTAACCACACCCCAATAATTTATAAATAGGTTTATCCCCATCAACATTAATGACATCGTATTTGATATAAGGTGCTATTAGTTTGTGATTTTCAAGAACATTTTGTAGAATAAACTTACTGATAGACATTATGATCTACAAGAAATCGTAACAATTTCAGAAAATTATCTTGATTTAATGAAGTATCAGATTCATCATTGCCACGAAGTGTCAATTCTGATCAAAAATCGAATATAATTAATTGTTTTTGTTAGTCGAGTACGATAATCCTCTTTATTTTGATCTGTTTGTTTGTGAAATCTTGTATGAATGTGTTGCTTTGAATTCATCATATTATTGCATAGAATGACAACTTTATTTTGAATGTTAGTAGGACCACCGATATGTTTTAAAATTTTGCAAGTTTTTTTTTTTCAATTTTTAAAACCATCAAAAACAAAATAATCACCCCCTGGTTGTTGTCTCATTTCTTGCTTAAAAGATAACAAAATAAACAAAATGCGACGTTTTTTTCTATTTGTATTATAACCATAAAGGAAAATGCTCAAACCAAGCAGAGTTAAACTTTTTTGAAATATTTCCTATGATGATTTTTGGAAGTTCATGTGTTTTTGGTTAACAATGACCATTTAATAAATAATATCTTCTCACTGTTGAAACCGAAAATCGGTCTCCTGTGGAGTTCACCCTTGGGGAAGGGGTGGTCTCGCGCCTACTTTACTCCTGCAAGCAAAACAACAAAGAAAACAAGGAAAGACCGACCTAAGGGCTCGGCGGGGAGGACCCACCACACACCCGGAAGATCTGAGAGCTCTTCCCCTCCTTAGCCAGAGGCCGAGCTAAGGTACCCTCAGAAAGCACTTGGAAACTAGAGCAGGAGAGCACATGAAGCATGCTCTCTGGGGTACCCCTTGGGTCCTATTTATAGTTTTCAGAATCTGAACTTCTAATAACAAAATGGAGCTGACCTGAAATTACCAGAGAACCCTTGGCTGAGCCTGCCAACAGCCAAATTCCGCTGTTTTGAAGGGTTATAGGCAGACCTGCGGGGGCAAAACAGTAAAAGTACCTCATAGGTCCAGGCGAGCTGGGGAGCTTGGTCACCTCGGCATATCCTGCTCGCCAACTGTTGTCGAGCACCGTTGCGAGAGCGCGAGGTAGGACGGCGAGCTCGCCCATCCGTCGGTCTCCATTAGTCGAACTCAGCTCGACGATTCTTTGACTAGCTCGGCGAATGCCGAGCTCGTGGTCGACGCATACATATCTCCAGTCGACGAATGCCGAGCTCCTGGTCGACGAATGCCGAGCTCATGGTCAATGAATGCTGATCTCCGGTTGACGAATGTCGAGCTCCTGGTCGACTAATGTCGAGCTCCTGGTCGACGAATGATGATCTCCGGTCGACGAATGCCGAACTCCTGGTCGACGAATGCTGATCTCCGGTCGACGAATGCCGAGCTCGGGCTTGGCTTCTCTACTGCCGAGCTCGCCCACTATCTTCAGCCCGATCTGCCTGGTTCCTGGCGATCTTGCTCGCCGAACACGGGGTTGTACATAATCCCCGCTCTTTTTGAGCTTGACAAAGCTCAAAAAGAAACATCCAACCCCAAGTGTGCGGCGAGGGTGGGGTGGCGAGTTGGAGGGAATCTTTGGGTGGGGTCCACTTGCGGCTATATATATACACCTGCATACCTGCTTGACTCTTGCCATTCCCTTCGCTCTAGTTCTGCCAAGATGCTGATTCCCAAGGAAATTCAAGAGCGTCTAGACCGAGCTCGCCAGGCTTCGGCTGCTCGCGTGGCCGCTATGACAGCGGTCCCACCCAATGTTCCTCAAATTTATTCTGTCGAGCCCAACTCCAAGAGGGAGAAATCATTTCCCGAAGCGACCGAGCCAATTTATGAAGATCTGAGGACCACCCTGGAGATGGGGACCGGCTCTTCCACTCGGATAGTTCTTGAGAAGGATAGAGAGATTGTCGTAGTCGACGACGACACGGACGGTCAACCTAATGACGTGGGGGGTGCCACGCCGCGAGAGCCCACACCGCGAGGCGAGATCACTCTCGCAGACTCGCGGTTCATGACACCGGATAACTGTCCCCGGGACCTGCCTCTTCTCTTTGGGATCCTGCCAGTGAGCTCGCAGAGGCCAAACTCGCCGGTGCGCGCCCCCTCTCCTCGGCAAACAGACGTGGCCGCGGGGGCGGGTCTGGGAACCATCCCCACCCCAGGATTCGAGCTCCTCTCGCCAGGGGCTCGCGGCCCAGGTCGCGGGAAGGATCTGAGGTTCATCCCTCCCCGCATCTTCTTTGAGCTGCCGAGCTCGTCAGGTCAATTTTGTTTGGATTCTTGCCTCATGCGCTTTTTCTGCATTCCTCTTTTTGTTGACATCTGTCTTCACAGTTCCCCCCAGCCATTCTGCTGCCGAGGAATCTTTGCGGGCAGCCCACTACTCTCCCCTCCCCTCCCCAATCTCGCTGGACTCTTACCTGGGCCCTGAGGTGGATCAAGGCGAGCTAACGAGGAGGGAGGTTAAGCTTCTTAAGAAGTTGGTGTGCGGGCTGCGTGAGGTGCAGGGGGTCAATGAGGCGCTACAACACGACTACGCTCGTCTCGCTGACGAGGTGCGAAGCGGCCAGGCTGGCGAGTTGATGTCCCCTTCCCGGCTTCTGGACGAGATAGATGACGGCCTCTCAGTGGCGCAGAGGAATTCGGGGAGGATCCGCGAGATGCTCTGCGCGCGGCAGTCTGGGGTGCGGGATCCGTAAGACCGGGGTAGATAAGAGGGCGGCTCCTTTGCCGAGCCGACCGGTACTCGCCTCCTGGTTTCCTCCCTGCTCGCGCGTCCCGCTTTTTTATTCCTGAACTTGGTCTCTGCAATAAGTAGTTTTCTTAGGATATTCTTGGACATGAGTTACTTAAATAATATACTGTGATATTTGACTTAGCCTTGGTTGGGATGCGCCGGAAGTCGGCGAGCTGGGCTGGCGAGTTGGGGTGGCGAGCTGGGGTGGCGAGCTGAGCCGATTGGACAGCCTGACCCCAGATTTCTTTTTCTATAAATATCCCCCCCTCACCAACCCCCGTACTGTGCTTTTATTGCTCTCCTTCTGCGCTTTTCTTCCTTTTCTGCTCGCGCTCTGCTTCTTCCTCTGCGAACATGGGCAAGGCCAACCCTGATGCCGACGGCCGCAGCAAGTGCACCCAGCACTTTACAGACTATTGCTTCTTCAAGGGGCATATCAGCGAGGAGGAGCTCGCCGAGGTCAAGGCTGAGTATGTGCCGCCGAGCTTCGAGGCGCGCAGGCCGAAACAGGGGGAGACCATCAACACCTTCTACGAGGATGAGCTCGCCTTCCCCATCTCGCATTTCGAGGTGGGGTTGCGCCTCCCCCTCTGGCCGGAGATCCGACAAATTCTGAAGTATTATGGCGCAGTACCCGCGCTGTTGAACTCCAATGCCATCGCGATGATGGTGGCGTTCGCGAGCTATCTCCGGTGGGAGAGTATTGAGTTCAACCTGACAGTGTTCAGGAAGCTCTTTTCTTACAAGGCGACGCCGGATGGGGTCGCCTACTTCGGCGGCTCGCTGATCAAGTTTCGCAGGATCGCGAACAAGCACCACAACTAGATGACACGGATCGCCTTTATCAAGGGAGATCTCGGCAACATCCCGTACTCGCCGCAGCAGAAAGGCGAGGAGGTCTACCGCCCGCCAGCCGTGTCCGACAATGATGCCGAGCTCCACAAGTACTTCCTCCACAAAGACTTCGAGGTCGCCTTCCTGTGAAGGGGCCTCGACGCGCTTCTCCCTGTCCTCCCCGGCAAAGGTACTGCTTCCCACCTTGCCGAGCTCACCCGATTGCCGAGCTCGTCATATTGCTGCCGAAATTCTTTTAACCTTTTCCAAGTATTTTCTTATAGGGGAGCGGATAATTCCCGCGAACCCGTCATTTGCGGACTCGGGGTCACACCCTAACCCCCTTGCTCGCGAGAAGGCGTCGGCGGCCTGCCGAGATGAGGCGGCCTCCTCCCAACCTTCATCCAGCAAGAGGCGACCTGAGGATGCAGTGTCGAACCCGCCACACCGCCATCAACTGTCAAAAAAGATGAGGAGAGCCATGCTGGCTTCGCGGGGGCAACAACAACGTCAGCCCAGCCCCAAATATATGAGCTCGTCGGAAACCATACCAGACTCGTCGCCGGAGAGCCCGCTGAAGGAGATTACCAGCAAGGGCCGGAAAGGCGGCGAGGGTCCTTCTTCCGCGGCGGCGATCTCCCCTCCTGCTTCGGCGAAGATGGCGGCCCGCGAGCGCACGGCGCCGAAGCAACATCCCCTCTTCAATTTTGGGGGGCGGTGGAAGGACTCGGCGGGGGAGCCCATGGTGCAGTGGGATGAGCTGGCCCATCGGGTCTCCATCTCCACCCTGCATCCATCCTGGCATGACCGCGAGCCCGCCACTGGCCATGCTTATGCCCTCGGCTTCGGCCTTTATGGCCGCGAGGATGCCGAGGCCTACAAGAACATGACCCTGCGGCAGCTCAGCCATGAGGGTCTGCAGGCCCACCTGATGACCATGGATCTCCACCACATGCTGACCCGCCGCAGCTTTGCCCTCAACAATCAACTACTAAAAGCCGAGCAGGCCCGCGATGTCGCCAAGGACAAGGTTGTTGATCAGGCGAAGCAGCTCGGCATCGCTGAGGGCCTCCTCGCCCAGGCCGTCGGCGGGTTGGTAAGTGTTAAGCTCTCCCCTTCTCTTTTACTTAGAATATTTTGTGCTGCTGTTAACCGGATTTTCTCTTCACCAGGATGCCAAGGCCGCAGGGGAGCTGCGGGCTCGCAATGCCGAGCAAGGGGAGAAGATTGGCCAGCTGCGTGCCCGCCTTGCCGAGCTGGAGGGGGCGAACGTGAAGCTGGAAGAGGAGTGTTGAAGTGTTAGACCAGGCGGCCTGGCGGTCTAGCCTGGCGGGTTGTTAACCGCACGGTCTGGCGGTCTCTCTCAGAAGCTTGGAGACCGGGCGGTCTAGCGTTCTCCTATTGCGGCATGTTCTCTTCCTGCTAGTGTTGCCGAGCGGTTAGCCCATTTGTCTAACCGCGCGGCCTGTGCGGTCTCCTTTATTTCTAGCCGCTCAGCCCTGTAAAGTTTTAGTCCCACATTATTTGTTTGTACTCTCTCCAATCTCCTCCATTCTATAAAAGGGAGGTCATACCTTTGTAAATATCATCTTTTTGGATAATAAAAATTTCAATTATTCAAAATTCTGTCTGTTTGGTAGCTGCATGTTTGCTACTTTTACATGGTATCAAAGCACTCGGTCCTTTCCACCTGACTCCGCTCTCTCTGCCCGCGCGGCTTGTTTCTTCTTTCCGCGACATGTTCTCGCGACTTGTTTTCTCTTCTGACCGTTGTTCTGTTCGCGCGGCTTCTCCCTGTTCGCGCGCTTTCTTTCGGTCTGTTCTCAACCTGTTCTCTTGGGTCCTTTGCTTCCTCTTCTCTTCTGTTCGCTCGGACTTTTTAGTGCGCGTGACCTCTTCCCTTTGCCTTGGTCTGCTTCTTGGCCGCTGGTGTTCTGCCACCGTGCCGCTGCAGCTTCTTCCCTTTAGCCCGTTGCGGTTTCGTCCTTGTCTGATGCGGTCTCTTTCTCGTGTCCCGGCCTCTTCCTTAGGTCGTGCAGGTTGCTCTCCTTTTTTCTCTCCCCGCGGCTTCTCTTCTTCTCGTGCGGTTTCCTGCCTTTTCTATGGCCACTTCCGGTCTCTCCACCCCCGTTATCTCTACCTCCACCACTCCTGCAGCTCCTCCTCCTACTCCTTCGGGCAGCCTTGGCACGCTTTCTAAGCTTGTTGGCTCCAACTATCCTGATTGGAGCGTCTCTTTCACCTTTCTTCTTCGCTCTCAGCGCAAGCGTCATCACCTCACCGATGATCCCCCTCCTCTTACCTCTCCTGAATTTGATGACTGGGATGCAAGTGATGCCCTTGTCCGCACTTGGCTGGCCAACAGCCTCTCTGATGAGTGCCTTCCCGTCATTCGCCATGATGAGACGGTCAAGGCCGTCTGGCTTCACCTCGCTGCTCTCTATTCGAAGGGGGGCCAGACGTCCCGCATTTATACTCTTTATGCGGACCTCTTCGCCCGCCCCTCCATGTCTCCTGCTGGGGCTTACCAGTAGGTTCAGGCTCTTGGCGCAGAGATCCTACTGAATCGCCCCTTCTCCACGGACTTGGCCGACCAGCACAAACACTTCAAGGAACTCATGGTTGTTTGTTATCTTCTCCGTCTTTCCGATTCCTATGATATGATCCGCCAGCAGATCTTCGATGAGGCGGAATCTCCTACTTTGGATGCCACCGCGGCTCGCATTGCCGATGTTACTTCGCTGCTTCAAGCGGCCTCTGTTGGCCTCCCCTCCTTCCCAGGACTCCTATGCTACCAGGCTCAGCGGGGGGGGGGGGGGGGGGGGGGGGGTCCTAGTGGCTGCAGCCACTTAGGCGGGCGTGGTTCGTCCAGGTTCCTCTGCCTCTCACTGTGGTCGTACCGGCCATTCTGTTGCCCGCTGCTGGCAGAAACATCCTCATCTTCGCCCTTCCGGTGATGCTCCTTCCTCGACCTCCGCCTCCTCTCGGCCGTCTGCCTCTGTGGCCACGACTTCAGGTAGTGCCCACGTCGTTACTCAAGGTAAATTGCTGATTGACTCGGGTGCTACAAATCATATGACTGGCAACCCTCATTGCTTCTCTCTCCTTGAAACGCATGACCGCCTACCCCCGGTTCGTGTGGCGGATGGTTCACCGTCCCCGGTGCTTGGGACGGGTATGGTTCAAGTTACCCCGTCGCTTCGCTTGGAGGACACTCTCTATGTCCCGAAGTTCCCGTGCAATTTATTATCTGTTACTACTTTATGCTGGCAACTTCAGTGCTCTGTCTTATTTACTCCCACTTCTTGTTCTTTTCAGAACCCGAGGACCCAGCAGACGATTGCTACTGGTACTGAGAGCGGCAGCCTCTATTTCCTCGACAATGTTTCCACTCTGTCCTCCTCCTCCTCCTCTACAGATCTGCTTCAATAACATCTTCGCCTTGGACATCCTCCTCCTCGGATTCTTCGACAGCTTCTGCCCCACTTACCTCCGACCAGTCCTCCGCTCAACTGTGATGCCTGTCAGCTTGGCAAACATCATCGCTCCTCCTTCCCGCCGAAGCAAGGCCGTGGCTCCTCTCGCCCGTTTGATCTCATTCATTCTGATGTCTGGGGTCCTTCTCCTACCCTCACCGTTGGTTGGGGTAGCTCCTACTTTGTAACTTTTATAGATGATTTTTCTAGATGTACATGGGTGTATCTATTAAAAGATCGCTCTGAACTCTTTTCTATCCGGCAGTCCTTTTATTTCATGATTAAGACTCAATTTACCATTTCTATTAAAGTTTTACGCTCTGATAATGCTAAGGAATATCTTAGTCATGAGTTCTCCTCTTTCTTTCGGCAACATGGTCTTCTTCATCAAACCACCTGTGTTTACACCTCCCAGCAGAATGGGGTGGCGGAGCTCAAAAACCATCACCTCCTTGATGTCGCTCGCACTCTCATGACACAGATGCAAGTACCCCGCTCCTACTGGGGCTACGCTGTGCTCCTCGCCTGCTATCTCATCAATCGTCTTCCCTCCACGGTTCTCCACGGCCAGACCCCCTTCTCCATTCTATACCTCGCAAGGAACCCTTTCCTCTCCCTCTCCGTGTCTTTGGGTGTACGGCTTTTTCCACGCTCCCTCCGCTACCCGCGACAAGCTTTCCCCTCGTTCCACCAAGTGTGTCTTTTTGGGGTACTCTACCACTCAAAAAGGCTATTGCTGTTTTGACCCCGTTCTGCGCAAACAATTTGTCTCCGCGGACGTGACATTATTTGAGAATGCATCCTACTTCTCTCTTGACTCCTCTCTTCCTCCTGCTATCTCTGCTTCTCCACCGCCTCTCTCCATTCCTTCCCCACCTCTCGACGTCTCCCCTCTTCCCTCATCTCCTCCTCCGTCTCCTTCTCTGTCTGTCTCACCTCCCACCCCTCCACCCTCTTCTCCACTGCCGTCTCTCTCTAGTCCCGGGCCAGCCTTCTCCGCCATGGACGCTCCGGTCGCTGAGGCACCCGTCGACCTGGACCTTCCCATTGCTCTTCGCAAAGGGGTGTGGATGTGTACTCAACACCCGCCTACGGCAGTTATTTCCTATGATCGGCTTTCTCCCTCTCGCAGGTGTTTTGCCTTGGTTATCTCCGCTGCTACCACTCCCCGCACCTACCAGGAGGCCCTTGTTATTCCTCATTGGAAGTCTGCTATGGATGAAGAGATGGCTACTCTTACTGAAAGGGGTACCTGGACCCTTGTTCCTCCACCAGTGGGTACTGATGTGGTTGGCTGTCGCTGGGTTTTCGTTGTGAAATTTCGCCCTGACGGCACTGTGGATCGCTGTAAGGCCTGACTGGTGGACAAAAGCTTCACTCAGACTTATGACATTGATTACTTTGACACTTTCTCTCCGGTTGCTCGCCTCAGCACCATCCGGGTTCTTCTCTCTGTGGCTGTTAACAGGGATTGAGCTATTTCCCAGCTTGATGTCAAGAATGCCTTTCTCTATGGAGATCTTCAGGAGGACGTCTATATGGAGCAACCTCCTGGGTATGTTGCTCAGGGGGAGACACGCGTATGCCGTTTGAAGAAGGCCATTTATGGCATAAAGCAGAGCCCTCGAGCATAGTTCGACAAGTTCAGTGGTATTGTGGCTATCATCGGCTTTGCAAGGAGTTCAGCCGATCACTCCTTATTCATTCGCAAAACGGCCTCGGGACTGGTGGTTTTGGCAGTATATGTGGATGATATTCTTCTTACTGGCGATGACCAAGCTGGGGTGGACTTGACGAAGAAACACCTCTGTCAACACCTGGTCACGAAGGATATGGGATCCCCAAAATACCTTTTGGGGATAGAAATCTCTCGGAAGCTGGACTCGTTGGTTCTCTCCAACGGAAGTATGCCCTTGATCTACTACAAGAGGCAGGATTGACAGGTGCCAAACCGGCCCAGTTTCCCATGGCTATTGGAGAAGACAAAACGTGGACGGATGACTCGCCTCTTCTATCTGATGTCACAAGGTACAGACGTTTGGTGGGCAAACTCATCTATCTCACGGTGACCAGACCCGACATCTCCTATGATGTAGGCAAGGTCAGTCAGTTTATGCAAGCTCCCAGGGAGTGTCATCTTCAGTCTGCCTTGAAGATTTTAGAGTATGTCAAAGCAACACCGGGCAAAGGGCTAATCTTTCAGAGGAATGGCCATCTGAGGGTTAAAGCCTACTCAGATTCGAGTTATGTGGATGATAAAGGCGATCGTAAATCCACATCAGGTTTTTGTACTTTTGTTGGAGGAAATCTTGTGAGTTGGAAGAGCAAGAAACAGTCTGTTGTCTCTAGATACAGTGCAGAAGCTGAATACCGGAGTATGGCGTCAACCACATGTGAGTTAAAGTGGTTGCGGGCTCTCATGCTTGACCTAGGAGAGGTCTATGACTATCCTCTTCCTATATTCTGTGACAACAAGGCTGCTATATACATATCCAAAAATTCGGTCTTCCATGAGAGAATAAAGCATATAGAGGTTGACTGCCACTTTGTTCGGGAGGAGATTTTGAAGAAATAGATTTATACTCTGTTTGTCACCTCTGACAAAGAATTTGCGGATATCTTCACAAAACCGGTCTCTACTTCCTTCTTCCACATTTGTGACAAGCTGGGCATGATTGATATCTATACTCCAACTTGAGGGGGAGTGTTGAAGTGTTAGACCGGGCGGCCTGGCGGTCTAGTCTGGCGGGTTGTTAACCGCGCGGTCTGGCGGTCTCTCTCAGAAGCTTGGAGACCGGGCGGTCTAACGGCCTCCTATTGCGGTCTGTTCTCTTCCTACTGGTGTTGCCGAGCGGTTAGCACATTTGTCTAACCGCGCAGCCTGTGCGGTCTCCTTTATTTCTAGTCGCTCAGCCCTGTAAATTTTTAGTCCCACATTGTTTGTTTGTACTCTCTCCTATCTACTCCATTCTATAAAAGGGAGGCCATACCTTTGTAAAGATCATCTTTTTTGGATAATAAAAATTTCAATTATTCAAAATTCTGTCCGTTTGGTAGCTGCATGTTCGCTACTTTTATAAGGAGAATCAGCACCTCCACCGCGAGGTCCACCGCCAGGCAGAGATCTTCTTCCCGGCCAGCAACTCCGATCCTTCCCTCCCTTACAAGAGACCGCGGATCTTCGGCGAGGCCGATCTCGCCGAGAGGCTGCAGATTAACTCCATCCAAGCCGCCGAATGCACCCTCCAGATGATGAAGGATTCTGGAGTGCTGGTGGCGGGGTGCGAGGAGATCTCGGCCCGGGACCTGATGCCGAGCCTGTTCCGGGCGATGCCGCCCAGCGAGAAGGAAGATAGCTTGGACGCGATGTTCGGGAAGGGCTTCCCGGATCTGTCAGGTGAGGGAGGGGAGGACCGTCAATCTGACGGGGGGGGGGGGGGGGGGGGCGAGGCCTAGATGTATATAACATGTAACCTCGCTGAGGTGAGCTCAGCATGTAAATATTGTCACTTAACGAAAGTATATTTTTGATACCTTTTGCGCTCATCATAGCAATGTCATTTTACATATATTTTCTTTCTGGGTTTCTCTGTCGTGCCCTGTTCTCTTGCTTTCCCTTTCCCCAGCGACCTCGCATAGGTAGATGCTGCGAGTAGGACTGTTGTTAGGACTCTCCCTTGAGAGAGTATATTTTGCATGCCTGCCGAGCTTCAAGCGATTCGGGAGCGGGCTGCTCTTCGCCCTGGTTCGCGCCTCCTCAGCTCGCCCGCGAGTCATCCAGGTTGAACTCAGAAAAAATTCTAAATCAGACAAAGGGGTGAAGTGCCCTGGCCTGGCTCGCCTTCCTTCAGCGAGGTCCTGAGGCCTGGCTCGCCACCCCTTTGTCGATGCCGAGCTGGGAGTGGCGAGTCCAAACTCGCCTGTGTAGAGCCTCTCCCCCTTATTCCTTGGCATTCGAAACTTCTTGGTCTTTACCTGGCGAGTTCAAGGCCGATACCGTCGAGTGACTTCCTGCCCTGCCAGCTAGGTGAGAGCCTGACAGCGGGATCTGCTCGAGGCCCAAGGATGACACCGAGTGACTTCCAGCCCTACCAGCTAGGTGAGAGCCTAATAGCGGGATCTGCTCGGGGTCCACTACCAATACCATCGAGTGACTTCCAGCCCTGCCAGCTACGTGAGAGCCTGACAGCGAGATTTGCTCGAGGCCCAGGATGACACCGAGTGACTTCCAGCCCTGCCAGCTAGGTGAGAGCCTGACAGCGGGATCTGCTCGGGGTCCACTACTAATACCATCGAGTGACTTCCAGCCCTGCCAGCTAGGTGAGATACTGACAACGGGATCTGCTCGAGGCCCAGGATGACACCGAGTGACTTCCAGCCCTGCCAGCTAGATGAGAGTTTGACAGCGGGATCTGCTCGGGGTCCACTACCAATACCATCGAGTGACTTTCAGCTCTGCCAGCTAGGTGAGAGCCTGACAACAGGATCTGCTCGAGGCCCAGGATGACACCGAGTGACTTCCAGCCCTGCTAGCTAGGTAAGAGCCTGACAGCGGGATCTGCTCGGGGTCCACTACTAATACCATCGAGTGACTTCCAGCCCTGCCAGCTAGGTGAGAGCCTGACAACGGGATATGCTCGAGGCCCAGGATGACACCAATTGACTTCCAGCCCTGCCAGCTAGGTGAAAGCCTGACAGCGGGATCTGCTCGGGGTCCACTACTAATACCGTCGAGTGACTTCCAGCCCTGTCAGCTAGGTGAGAGCCTGACAGCGGGATCTGCTCGAGGCCAAGGATGACACCGAGTGACTTCCAGCCCTGCTAGCTAGGTGAGAGCCTGACAGCGGGATCTGCTCAGGGTCCACTACTAATACCATCGAGTGACTTCCAGCCCTGCCAGCTAGTTGAGAGCCTGACAGCGGGATCTGCTCGAGGCCAAGGATTACACCGAGTGACTTCCAGCCCTGCCAGCTAGGTGAGAGCATGACATTGGGATCTGCTCGGGGTCCACTACTAATACCATCGAGTGACTTCCAGCCCTACCAGCTAGGTGAGAGCCTGACAGTGGGATCTGCTTGGGGTCCAAGTTCACTTCATTCCTTCATGTGAACTCACAGCGACAATATTGGCATATGAAAGAGTTTTCATTAAAAATCAAGGCACAACTTACACGTTTCAAGGAAAAAAGCATTTTAAGTCGTCACCACTCCAGGTGAGACTTAGGGTCTCTCCCTCCACATTCTGGAGTCGATACCCTCCCGATTTTAAAGCCTCCTTTACAAGCAACGGTCCTTCCCAGCTAGGGTTGAGCTTCCCTACGGATGCCGACCTCCCTACTGCATCCACCTTCTTTAGTACCAAGTCCCCCTCCACAAACTGTTTGACTCTGACATGCTTGTCAAAGTACTTGGTCATTCTCCATTTCACCTCTTCCTGTCGAACGACAGAAAGGTCCCTCAGCTCTTCCACCATATCAAGAGAGAGCCTCAACACTTCCTCATTCTCGGCCTGCCATTCTTCCCTGCCTTCCCCTGCTGCGACAACCCGAGGCATTTGAATTTCGAATTCCACAGGGAGCACTGCCTCGCACCCATGGGAGATCTTAAAGGGGGTCTCTCCTGTAGCTGTGTTAGGGGTGGTTCTTAGAGCCCAGAGAACCGCAGGAAGCTGCTCCACCCAGCTCCCCTTCAAATTCTCCACTTTCTTCTTGAGGTGGTTGACGATGATCTTGTTCGCGGCCTCCACCTGTCCGTTACTCCTAGGGTGATGGACCGAGGCGAACCTGAGGTCGATCTCGAGCTGCCCGTAGAAATTGGTAAACTCTGCGCTGGTGAACTGAGGCCCATTGTCCATGACGATGGCCTGGGGCAGCCCATGGCGGCAGATGATCTCCCCCGAGACGAAGTTCCTGATCACCTGGGAGGTCACCTTGGCCAGCGTCTTCACTTCCAACCACTTGGAGAAGTAATCGATCATTACTAGGAGGAACCTCCTCTGCCCACTAGCCTGGGGGAATGGCCCAACCAAACCATTCCCCAAATGGCGAAGGGCCAGGGGGCCGTGATACTTCTGAGTCGCTGGGCCGGCTGTAGCTGGAGGTGGGCAAACAGTTGGCACTTATGGCACCTTCTTGTGAACTCTGTTGCATCATGGCCCAGGGTGGGCCAGAAGTACCCATGTCTGACAATTCTTCCTTCCAGGGTCTGACTCCCGGAGTGGATCCCACACTCTCTGGAGTGGACCTCTTCCAAGATCCTTTGTACTTCGCCCTCGGCCACGCATCGAGCCAACATCCCTGAGAGGGTCTTCCTGTACAGCTACCTGCCCTGGAGGAGGTAGTATGTTGACTTATGCCTGAGCTTCTTCTTATCTGCCCCCTCCGGATACTCTCCCGTGGAAAGGAAAGTTATAACCGGGTCCATCCATTAAGGCCGCTGATCTATCTCCATGAGCTCTCCTTCTTCGATGGAAGGGCGGAACAGGTTGGTGATGGTACCCCCCACCCAAGGATCGTGTTTTACGAGCTGATCGACCTGCTCATTTTCCTCCTGGGGCACAGCTGGATGGAGAAGGTTTGGAATGTGTCGATGACCCCCTTTAATTTTGCTAAGTACAATCGCAGGGTAGGCTCCCCTGCCTCAAACTCCCCGTTGATATAGGAAGCTACCACCATGGAGTCAGTAAGGACCTCCACGTCCGACACCCCCAATTCCCTGACCAGGTGCAACCCTGCTATCACGGCCTCATACTCGGCCTGATTGTTGGTGATGGGAAAGTGCACCACCACCGTCTGCTCAATTCTAGTTCCTTGGGGGCTCTCCAAGATCACCCCCACTCCTAGGGAATGTCTCCCCGAGGTGCCATCCACTTTTACCTTCCAAGGAGTCGGACGAGTGAGCTTTTCCTCCGCCACCTCAATCACATAGTCTGCCAAGAAGTCGGTCATTGCTTGAGCTTTGATCGAGAGGCGGGGACCGAAAGAGATGTCAAACGCACTCAACTCTATCGACCACTTGGCCAGCCTGCCTGAATGCTCCACCCCCTCAAAGATGTTGCGGAGGGGATGGTCAGTCACAACTTGGATTGAGTGTGCCTGGAAATAGGGCCGAAGCCTTCGGGCTGAGATAACCAGGGCGAAAGCCAACTTCTCCAAAATCGGATACCGGAGCTCAGCCTTCCTCAGGACCCGACTCACGTAATATATGGGGAGCTGCTTCTTCCCCTATTCTCGAACTAGGATGGAACTCAGGGCCTCTGCCCCGTCCCCGAGATACAAAAATAGGTCCTCCCCCTCCTTTGGCCCTTGGAGCAGCGGAGCCTGGGTCAACTGCATCTTGAGGGCCTGGAACGCCTCCTCGCACTCCTTGGTCCATTCGAACATTTGTCCGCCCCTTAGTGTTTTAAAGAAGGGGGAGCACTTCTCCCTTGCCCGAGAGAGGAACCTACTCAACCCTGCCAGCTTCCCTGTCAGTCGTTGGACCTCCTTAGTATTCCTTGGCGACCCCAGCTCCAAGGTAGCCTTGACCTTATCAGGATTCGGCTCGACCCCTGTAAGGGTGAGGAGGTGTCCCAAGAACTTTCCCCTGCTAGCCCCGAAGACACATTTTAGGGGATTCAACCTCATCTTGTATCTACGCAGGGTGGAAAAGGTCTCTTCTAGATCCTGGAGGTGAGAGTCCA